>OX336401.1:20556841-21756841 GCA_946902985.2 Meconema thalassinum
TTCCATCCCAATTACAGTGGCATTAGCATTACACAGTATGTTATTTTAAAACTTATATTAACTTAAACTAAAGCCTCCGTGGCTTAGGCGGCAGCACGCCGGCCTCTCACCGCTGGGTCCGTGGTTCAAATCCCGGTCACTCCATGTGAGATCTGTGCTGGACAAAACGGGGGCAGACAGGTTTTTCTCCGGGTACTCCGGTTTTCCCTGTCAAAATTTCATTCCAGCAACACTCTCCACTATCATTTCATTTCATCTGTCATTCATTTTATCATTGCCCCAGAGGAGTGCGTCAGGCCTCGGCAGCCGGCACAGTTCAAATCCTCGCCGCTAGATGGGGCATCATTCATTCCATTCCTGACGCGGTCGGAGACTGGAAGCAGGCTGTGGATTTTCATTTTCATTACCATAAACTAAACAGTAATAATAATAAAACACTAATTAAAATTACTCAGTGTGTTATCTTAAGATGTATACTAACTTAAACTAACAGTGACTAAATAAAGCTAATTAAAACAACTAGGTGTACAATTAAAACAGTATGGTACAAATAATACATGTGTAATACAAGGTTGGCTATGTACAGTAAAATGACACAGTGGTAAGAATTCATGATTTACAATTTGCAAGGTTTGTGACGTTATTTCAGGAGAGTGGTTAGGAATTCCATCAAAAATACTGTCAAGGAAGTACTAAAATCTATGGCATTATTTCTTTGAGCAACATTGTTGAAAATATTACATAGTCTGTTCAGCGGTGAATTTTTGTTGGCAGATGTCCTGGTTCTTTTAATTTCAAATGTGATATTGTTCCTAGAATTGATGCGTGGTACATGGAAATTTAAGAGAGAAAGGAATTCGGAATCATCAATTGAATTGTTTATAATTTTGAAAAGGAATTTCATAGCATCTATTTTTCTTCGTATTTCTAAACTGTTTACATCAAATTTATTAGCAGTTCCTGGTATGGTATCAAGTGAGGATAGTTCGCTGTTCTTTTAAAATGTAGATATTTTAGGAATTTATTTTGTGTGTTTTCAATCATTGAGGTATATGTCTTGCATCTAGGACTCCATATAATGCTAGCATATTCTAGTTTCGGTCTGACTAGTGTGTTGTACAGGTGGATACACGTACTTATGTTTTTGAATGGTTTTGTATTCCTGATAACAAATCCAAGTGTCTTGTATGAGTCAGCTATCATTTTCAGTATATGGGGGGGGGGGGGGGGGGTTAAACGTTAGTTCTCGATCTAGCAACACACCGAGATCTTTGTTTTCATGAAAGGAATTCCGGACACTGCAATCTAACTTGTAATTAAAAACGATAGGGTTTATATTCCGGGTGAACGACACTGAGATACATTTTTCTACGTTTAATCCTAATAAATTTTCTGTGGTCCATTCCATAATACTGTTCAGGTCATTTTGAAATAAGACGAAGTCGGTAGATACAGATATTTTTCTATGTACCTTGAAGTCATCACCATGCAGTAGACAATTAGAATGTTTTATTCTTTGAGGTAGATCGTTTATGAAGATGAGAAAAACTAAAGGTCCAAGGTTCGATCCCTGAACTATTCCCGAATTAGCTTCAAATTCTCGAGAGTTCTTTCTATGAAATGACACATATTGCTTCCTGCCTTTAAGGTAAGAGCTGAGAGGCATATAAGTAAATCCGAAAATCCGAAGATGTTGAGTTTTTTTTTTTTTTTTTTTTTTTTTTTTTTTTTTTTTCAGGAGAACATCGTGGTTAAATTTGTCGAAAGCCTTCTGAAAGTGTGTGAATACAACATCCATTTGTCCTCCTGCGTCTAATGTTCTGGACACTGATTCAGTAAAGTTGACCATATTTGTGATAGTCGAACGTCGGGCGAGGAAACCATGCTGCTTTTCGGATATTAATGGTCTGACATAAATGGAAATTCTTTGGTACAAAATGAATTCAAAAATCTTTGCTACCGCTGACAATATACATATCGGACGATAGTTACTAATTAGCATTGGATTTCCAGATTTTAAGATTGGACATACTCGGCTTTTTTCCAATTAGAAGGAAATGTGGCGGTTTTAATAATTAAGTTATATATGAAAAGGAGAGGTTGCTTAAGAACATCTGCACAGCTCTTAATTACATATGGCGGGATATGATCTGGTCCAGCTGAGGATTTAGGCTTCAGTTTTCTTATAGCTACTTCCACCTCACGGAAGGTGACTTTGTCAATGTGCAGAGTGTCGGTAGTGATAGATGTATCGCTAGGCATGCAGTATTGGGCTTTATTAGGTGAGTAAACCGATTTGAAATACGGCGCAAAAACTTCAGCTACGTCTTGATCATTATCGTATGTTTTACCGTCGTGGTAAAATGTATCACAACTATTATTATTATTCCTCTTATTTTTGGCATACGCCCAGAAGGTTTTTGTATTATGAATAGATTCAATGTGCCTTTGATACGCTGATTTAATTGCTGGTTTATTTCGGATCGTATTGTTTTAAACTGACTGTTGAAGTAGTCCGACAATCTTCTTCGTTTCCTATAAAATTCCTTCTCATGTATTTTTTAATTATGGCATCTGTAAACCATATAGGATATTTTCTTTTGTTCTGTGATTTGATTTGAGGGACTGATTCGTTAATTACCCCGTATAGGTTCGAGTAAAAGCAGTCTACTGCAATATCGACATTAGTGCATTTTTCACCCGAAGTATAGCCTACTTGAATATCCTTTTTGTTAATCTGGAATCATCCCTTCTGTAAATAAGTCCTTTTTTCTTATAATTTCCGTTATGCTTTCTCTAGTCCTGTATATTTCATTATTAGATCTTAATTTCCATACTTTGTTTGTTTTTCTCGGCCTATTATTATAATTCTCCTTTCTGGGACTTCAAGTTTGTCTGATTTATTTAATACTCGCATATAGATACACTGGTTTAACCACAGTGTGATTATAATTTCTTTCTTTCTTTCTTTCTTTCTTTCTTTGATTCTATCTTTCCTTCTTTCTTCCTTTCTTTCTTTCTTTCTTTCTTTCTTTGATTCTTTCTGTCTTTCTTTGTTTGTTTCTATCTTTCTTTCTTTCTTTCTTTCTTTCTTTGTTTCTTTCCCACAGTATTTCTTTAATTCTTACTTTCTTTCTCTCTTTCTTTCTTACCTTCTTTCTTTCTTTCTCTGTTTTTTTCTTTAATTTTTTCTTTCTTTCTTTCTTTCTTTCTTTCTTTCTTTCCTTCTTTCCTTCTTTCTTTATTTAGTTCTCTGTTTCTTTCTGTCTTTCTTTGTTTCTTCCTTTGTTTGTTTCTTTCTTTGCTTCTTTCGGTCTTTCTTTAATTCTTTCTTTCTTTCTTTTTTTCTTTCTCTGTTTCTTTCTTCCTTTCATTCATTCTTTCTTTCTTTCATTCTTCGTTATGCCTATTCATAGAGCGCGTTGCAGTTTGTTAGTTCTCCCCAGGAACTCACCCTAAATGTGTGCTTATTTACACAGGTTCTGAAGATAATTCTCTCTCCGATGTCCAGGTCCCCCTTGTTTCCGCCAGACAATTTATCCTCGAATTTTGTGTATTAGTCGCCTCCATGGCGTAGCGGTCAGCATGCTTAGCTGGCACCCCGCAGGCCCGCGGTTCGCTTCCCGGCTCTGCCACGAAATTTGAAAAGTGGTATGAGGACTAGAATGGGATCTACTCAGGGGGTTCGATTACTACCTCAGCCATACTAGAAGTGGTTTTCCGTGGTTTCCCACTTCGTCGTTTTCGTGCAAATGCCGGGATGGTACCTAATGTAAGGCCACGGCTGCCTCCTTTTTTCTTCCTTGTCTACGCCATCCCCTTCATCAAGCCCCTGTTCGCTTTGCAGGTGAGGCCAACTGGGCGAAGTGTCACTCACACTCCCCAGTTGTATCCCAGACTCAGAGTCTCAAGCTCCAGGACACTGCCCTCAGTGGCGGTAGAGGTGGGATCCCTCGCTTATCCGTGGGAAAAGCCAACCCTGGAGGGCAAAACGATAACGAAAAAATATAATAATAATAATATTTTGTACCGACAGTAGTGGTTACGCTGGCTAACGCGTAGCATTAGGTCATGGGGCCAAGCTCTCTGCTGACTCGGTAGACGCGTGGGTTCGAGCCCCACCGTCGGCCGTCCTTGAAATGGTTTTCCGTGGTTTCCCATTTTCAACACCAGGCAAATGCTGGGACGGTACCTTCTGACAGGCCACGGCCGCTTCCTTCCACATCCTTGCCCAGTTTCATTCACCATCATTCATTTCATCTCTCATTAACTCCTCTCATGAGGTTGGCGTCAGGAAGGGCATCCGGCCGTAAAAACCATCGCCACAAAGACTTCCATCGCATCTCATCCCCGACCCCGTTGGAAAACGGGAATAATAAGGGGTAGACATACAATACAATAATAATAATATTTTGTATTAAGTATATGGTGCGTTCAAAAAGTAACGAGCCGGAGGCTGGAATGCGCAAACCGGTGACTACATCGGCTAATCGTGGCGTGTGTAACGAGGTTTGGTTCCGACCAGAGCGTGGAAGGTCACAGCCCGCCGCTAGAGGGCACGCGTGCATGTCACGTGACGATACAAAGCGAGCAGAAGCATGCATCAATCGTCCAACGCTGCCAGTCGCATTGCAAACAGTGGCATGGAGGCGTCAACCGAAGAGCAAAGAGGTGTTGTTCGGTTTATGACAGTGGAAGGAGTAGGGGGAACGGACATTCATTGCCGAATGTCACAAGTGTACGGCGAACACTGCATGTCCCTTGCAAGGGTTAAGGCGTGGCACAAGCGCTTCAGGGAAGGACGGGTGTCGTTAGCCGATGATGCCCGGTCTGGGGCAACCCCCTGCATTACCGATGACAACGTCCAGCTGGTTAAAGCACTCATTACCCAGGACCGCCGAGTGACAGTGAACGCCATAGCCGCCGTGGTCGCTCCACGACAATGTACGACCTCATACGGCCAACTCAGTCGCGGCACTTCTGCAGAAATTCAAATGGGAGGTTCTCGGCCACCCTCCATACAGTCCAGACCTCTCTCCCTGTGATTACGCCATGTTTGGTCCCCTGAAAAAGGCTCTGCGGGGCCAACGATTCACCTCGGACACCGACGTCCAGTTGTACGTGCGGAACTGGTTCACATCGCAGCCAAGGGAATTTTATGAGCCATTCACCGCCTCGTGTCACAGTGGGACAAGTGCCTCAACAGCCAGGGCCAATACTTCTAACATACAGGTACTGGTTTCTGTAATTATGCCTCCGGCTCGTTACTTTTTGAAGTCACCTTATATATTGAATAATCTTGTTAGTGTATTGTTGTCCATCCTGAATACTGTATGCACCCAAACATTGCAAACCTCTCCTGCGTGCAGTGTTTGTGAAAGAGGTTATTATTATTATGAACCAGGAGTATTACGTACATCATCTTCTATTTGGCGAATGACCAGGCGATTATAGACTGTAGATGCCTCTTATGTGATGAGTAAATTAATTGAGGAATATCAAATATGGGGACTAAATACCAATTACAACAAAACATTAGAGAACAATGCTGGTGAGAAACTACAGATCGGAAATGCACAAATTCAAACAATCACTTCATTTAAATATTTGGGTTCAATAATAGATTCTGGGGGAACAAGTTCATCTGAAATTGAGAAAAGAGTAAGTGAGGCTAGGAGAACAATTGGAGCATTAAATTCCGATTTATGGAGCAGAAATGTTTTAAACAACACTAAGAAACGTATTAACAGTTCATTGGTACAAAGTATTTTGTTATATGGAGCAGACACTTGGACGTTAAACAGACAGCAAGCAAACAAAACAGAGATGGATTATTGGAGGAGGGCGGCAAGAAAATCAAGATTGGATAAAATTAGAAATACGGGAATCAGAGAAATTATGCAGGATTTTAAGGATATCATGGACAGCTAAAGTCACAAATGTGGAAGTACTGCGGCGTATGAAGAAAGACTCGGAAATTCTCAGTATCATAAAAAGGAGAAAACTACACACATCAAAAAAAGTTTTGCATCACCTCGGTTCCAAGAGTTCCGGAACCTTTAAATACGAAGGGAATAGAGATCAACACAAACAACATTTCAGCTCGTTTTATTGCTCATGAGACCCACACATTGCATGTTGTACCATCATACAGCTAGACTTTCAGCATTTGTGGTCCAGATTGCAGTACACACCACTACCTCTAATACCCAGTAGCACGTCCTCTTGCATTGATGCATGCCTGTATTCGTCGTGGCATACTATCCACAAGTTCATCAAGACACTGTTGGTCCAAATTGTCCCACTCCTCAACGACAATTCGGCGTAAATCTCTCAGAGTGGTTGGTGGGTCAAGACGTCCATAAACAGCCCTTTTCAACATATCCCAGGCATGTTCGATAGGGTTCATGTCTGGCGAACATGCTGGCCACTGTAGTCGAGCGATGTCGTTATCTTGAAGGAACGCATTCACAAGATGTGCACGATGAGGTCGAGAATTGTCGTCCATGAAGACAAATGCCTCTCCAATATTCTGCCGATATGGTTGCACTATGGGTCGGAGGATGTCATTCAGGTATCGTAAAGCCGTTTCGGAGCCTTCCATGACCACCAGTGGCGTACGTCGGCCCCACATAATGCCACCCCAAAACATCAGGGAACCACCACCTTGCTGCACTCGCTGGACAGTGTGTCTAAGACGTTCAGCCTGACCAGGGTGCCTCCAAACACGTCTCCGACGATTGTCTGGTTGAAGGCATATGCGACACTCATCGGTGAAGAGAACGTGATGCCAATTCTGTGGGGTCCATTCAGCATGTTGTTGGGCCCATCTGTACCGCGCTGCATGGTGTCGGGGTTGCAAAGCTGGACCTCGCCATGGACGTCGGGAGTGAAGTTGCGCATCATGCAGCCTATTGCGCACAGTTTGAGTTGAAACACGACGTCCTGTGGCTGAACGAAACGCATTATTCAACATGGTGGCATTGCTGTCAGGGTTCCTCCGAGCGGCAATCCGTAAGTAGCGGTCATCCACTACAGTAGTAGCCCTTGGGCGGCCTGAGCGAGGCCTGTCATCGACAGTTCCTGTATCTCTGTACCTCCTCCATGTCCGAACAACATCGCTTTGGTTCACTCTGAGACGCCTGGAAACTTCCCTTGTTGAGAGCCCTTCTTGACACAAAGTAACAATGCGGACGCGATCGAACTGCGGTATTGACCTTCTAGGCATGGTAGAACTACAGACAACATGAGCAGCGTACCTTCGTCCTGGTGGAATGACTGGAACTGATCGGCTGTCGTACCCCCTCCGTCTAATAGGCCCTGCTCATGCATGGTTGTTTACATCTTTGAGCAGTTTTAGTGACATCTATGAACAGTCAAAGGGACTGTATCTTTGATACAATATACACAGTCAACGTCTATATGCCGGAGATCTGGGAACCGAGGTGATGCAAAACTTTTTTTGATGTGTGTAGAATACTTTGGTCATTTCATGCGCAACAACAAATACCACCTCTTGCAATTAATTATCCTAGGGAAGATTGATGGCATTAGGGGTCCAGGACGCAGACGAATATCCTGGTTAAAGAACTTGAGCCAGTGGTTTGGACTTAATCCAGTGCCGCTGTTTAGAACAGCAGATCATGCTACTGATCGCCAATGTTCTTGGAGGACGAGGCACTTGAAGAAGAAGAAGAAGAAGAAGAAGAAGAAGAAGAAGAAGAAGAAGAAGAAGAACCATAAGGAAATAAAAAGAAAGAAAGAAAGAAAGAAAGAAAGAAAGAAAATGTACTAGAATTGGTTGTAGAAGGAAGATTACACTGGTTTGGACATGTGAAAAGGATGCAGAATAGTAGAATTCCAAATTTAATGATACTTTGGCAAGTTGAAGGCAAACGGGAACGCGGTAAACCAAGAGAAGCCTGGCTACCAGAGGCTAAACCGAGGAAAATAGGGTCTTCTGAGGACCACGAACCAATTACAACGTTTAGTCCTTTGTTATTCTCTCTTCTTCCTCCAGTGCTCCTTCATCTTTCTCTCTTCCGACCATTTTGAGCCTGTTTTCTTATGTTGCCTTCCTTGGAGTCCTTCCATTCCCAATACCATTTTTTTGAACATTTCTCTCTGTAGTGCATCTTCTTCTCTTACATTGCTTCTTTCTAAATCATTCTTTACTTCTTGAAACCAGGCTGTTGTCGATTTCTTTTTCCAAAGATATTTAAAAATCTGTTTGGTTAACCTGCTATTATTCATTCTACCTAATGTCCGAGAACAATCGCCTCTTCCTTATTGTCTCCGTTATGTTTTCAACGTTCCGATATATTTCTTCGTTACTTCTTAATTTCCAAAACTCTCTAGTTCTTAATGGACCGAGAATTTTGCGTATAATTTTTCTTTCTGATACTTCTGAATGAAAATCCACAGCCTGCTTCCAGTCTCCGACCGGGTCAGGAATGGAATGAATGAAGCCCCTATCTAGCGGCGAGGATATGAACTGTGCCGGCTGCTGAGGCCTGACGCACTCCTCTGGGGCAATGATTAAATGAATGACAGATGAAATGAAATGATAGTGGAGAGTGTTGCTGGAATGGAATTTTGACAGGGAAAACCGGAGTACCCGGAGAAAAGCCTGTCTGCCTCCGTTTTGTCCAGCACAGATCTCACATGGAGTGACCGGGATTTGAACCACGGACCCAGCGGTGAGAGGCCGACGTGCTGCCGCCTAAGCCACGGAGTCTTCCTTTCTGATACTTCTATTTTATCCAATTTATAATTTAGTATTAGACATTCACTGGCATTCTTGTTTAATTACTGTTCTATAGTGCTATATTTTCAATTTCTTAGATAAACATATTTGTTATAGATATTCCTGGTTATACCATATGCTCTTTGAATCTTGTGCACTCTTTCTTCTCCAGCAGATTTTTCTAGGCCATTGTACTGAATTATTTCCCCCAAATATTTAAACTTATCTACCCTCTCAATTTGACCATTTTTTGTTATTAGGGTTTCTGAAGCATTTTTATAATTTGTCATAAATTTTGATTTTTCTACAAAATTTGTTAAACCCATTTTATTGGCTATCTCTTCTAATAAGTTAGTTATTGTTGTTTTAAGGGGTGGAACTACAAGGTCATCTGCCCCTTCTAATAGATTGATTTGTACTGTTGCATGAGCTACGTTTTCAGAAAGTATGGCAAAATCGTCAACAAATGCCAGACAATTTACTTTAACACCACTGTTTTTTCTCCCTAGTGTTATAGGTGATATATTCCGCTCCTTCAATTTCTTCTTCTTATTATTATTATTATTGTTATTATTATTATTACCCAGTGAAACAGCATAACGGTCGAATCACCCTGCTGTACCTTGACTGAAAATAGCAATGAGCAGTACGAATTTATGATAGCGTAAGCGTCAAGTCTGTGGAATGGAATAGGCTGATTTATGAACGCTGCCAGAGCTCTGCTGTAAATCAAATCACTCCCCCACGAGACGAGGTCACTGACCCAGCCCGGGAGGCCTACATTAAGTTTCTAGCAAGCTGTGGAATATTTACCAGTACCCGTTCTTCGGGGAGAGGGGAAATGGGTGGATATTTTATAACACGCAGACTGGAATGAACATGTGAGTGAATCCAAGGGTTACGTACGTGACTTATTAAATGTAACTACATTACAGCTACAATCGTCACATCGTTACTTTTCCGTTATTCTTGTATAACATACAGTAAAATGTTTGTTTCTTGTAGAGTACCGTAAGAAGCACACACAACGCATAAATATTAAAAGAACATTGGCCCTTACGCTTGTACTTGTCGCCATGGTAACTAGGTGTTGGATATTTGTGACTACAATACGCTTCAACTAGTAGGAACTAAGTGAGCATGGGCGGGCATCAATTCCACCCGGGAATTCCAGTCAGGTAGCCAGGGTTACCTCAATTCCCCCCCGGTCCTCCAAGGGACCCAGAAATGAGTTCCTCAACTCCGCCCAGGCTTTTCCCCAATGACGTAAACAAATGCCATAACCCTCCTGCTCGCTTACCAAGGGCCGGGGTTATAGTTTGAAATGAAGTAAAGATTTATGTGATTTTAAGATAGTGATTTTTCTTATTTTATTAAATTTCCTGCCCATATTTTTATTTAACAACAGTGATTAATATCTAGCTCTTTATGTATTATGTTTATATCTGATGTAAGGAATGAGCGGACTTGACATCAGAGCGCTTGACCGATGGCGTGGTGGTGTTCGCAAGACATTGTTGTGCCTTTGGTCAACCGCTCTGATGTCAAGTCCGCTCATTCGTTACATCAGGTATAAAATGTTTGGCACATTATAACTTACATGGCAGAAAATACAAGTGATTTAAAATTAATCATAATATTCTTTTAAATAAGTCTGCCAAGTTTTCTATTTTATTCTACAAATTTTATACATTGTTTTTAAAATGTGCATAATTAAATGTGTGTATGTTTTTTAACCTAGTCAGACATTATTAAATTAAATTTAGATAATAATAGGTGTATAATTTGTACCTAAAAGAATACTTTCGATATCAGCTGCGGATGCTGAAAATACTGTTATCCAGCTACAACGGAAAAAACAGCTGCATTCAAGAATTCACTCATGCGCTGCAGAAAATGTTAGACCCGGCCCTTTGCATGCGAGCAGGATGGTTATGACATTATACGTCATTGGGGATAACCCCTTTGCCAAAGCCTGAGAGTAGTGGATTTGCCGGGGTTCACGGCCCTCCACCTCCACATTACTCCACACAAGATGGCGGCGACCCGATATCTCTCGAACTTATGGTCGGATTTTAACAAATGAGGTGTCGTTGAACTCGGGCTGACACTCCCTTTCCAATGGATAACATATTTCAACCCCAAAATAAAACCTACCCCTACTAGGGGGTGAAATTGTAAATTTTTAGAGAATCTCTCTTTCCAAATGCAACATGTGAGAGTTTGAATGCCAGTATGGAATTAAACGTTGTTTTACACAAGAGACATGTATTCGGTGGATAGCCACTATGAATTAACATGCTTGTTTTTTGTTTTTATGCATGCCCACTCATGGCTTTTGTAAGAGGGCGGGCTTTTTAAAGATGGCGGCTGTAGTGTAACCTAACCTAACCCAACCCACGAGGGGTGATCAAAGAGTTTTCCAAGCGACGCTTATCGATAGGCAAACCAATAATCAAAGACGGCCATGTTAGATCTTGAGGCCAGAGCCCCTGTCATTGTTGATTTGTCCCTTTGGACTGATTCCTATTGACTAGCCCCTTGGACGAGTCCTTGTTGACGGGTCCTTGTGGACGGGACCTTGTTGATGAGGCCCTTTAGACTGATCCCTTTGGACTGGTCCCTATGGACTAGCCCATGAATGCATTCAAATTACGTCAAAGGGTCTAAGTGCAAAACTTGATGAATGAATATTTTCTAGTTCTAGGGCTAATGCACACACACACACACACACACACACTAGTACACGAGGCACATACCATTTGAGGGTAGGTCATGGGATCTAACTTGGTGGATGGATGTGTTCTAACGAGTCATTTGTAGTTGAAAGAGAATAATACATGTTCTTAAGGTGTTAAAACTGAGGAGATGGTACGTGCAGTAAGACGTCTTGTTATTTCCTGTGTCATATTACAGACATGGCAGAGAGCGCACAGATCTGTTACTATGACTAACGCTGCAGTAATTTGAAACCGCAAGTGTTCACTAAGTCAATGGGTGATGATCATGCAAAGTTAGCAGTCATTGGATATTACACAGGTGTTTCTTCCGGTGTCATGTTGCTGACATGGCAGAGAGCGCACAGTTCTATTTCTATGACTAACGCTGCAGTAATTTGAAACCCCAGGTGTTGATCAAGACAATGGGTGATGATCATGCAAAGTCAGCAGTCATTGGATACCACACAGGTGTTCCTAGTGTACATTGGACTCTCAGCTGCATTGGGAAAGGAATTGCAATGATCTGCAAAAACTGCTGACACGAGCGATGAGAGTTTATATAAGAGAGGTGTCATATATTTCCCTACTGTCAGTCTTTATTACTTGATTTGAGTGAACAGTGCTCTATTACTGCTCAAGAGTTGTATAAAGCCTTTCGGTAGAAAATCATTACATTATTTTGCAAGGTAAGTACTTATTATTAATGGATTGTAGTTTTTATTACTAATTGATGTTGAAGTTATTGATTGGAATGTATTTATTTATTGATTGATTGATTGATTGATTGATTGATTGATTGATTGATTGATTGTTTACAGATAATTGGGTACCTGTGGGTTACCAGATTACTATAATCTGTTCATTCAGTGGCAGCAGTTGATAAATTATAAAAAGGTAAGTGCGCCCCTAATAACTTTTAAACAGTTAGAGTGATATTTTCCAATGTTCACCACTACATGTCAGTGAAAATGGTATATTTGGCAGTCAAAAGTTGGAACTACTTGACCATGGTGTGTAAAGTTAAATTTGTAGGTTAGATTTTGATTACCGCTCTATTAAGTCTGAATGTTCATTGCTAGGTGTCAGTGACAGAGGGAATATTTAAAGACTTAACCTCAGTTCACTTAACATAACCTAACTTTACCTAACTTAACCTTATCACGTGACATGTTTAACAAGTTTAGACTTGCTTTATGACTGACTATGACGTCACACTTAGCTCACTTAACTGGTGGCTGCTGGTTTCTAACACGTGACATGTTCTACAAGTTTAGACTTGTTTTAAGACTGGCTATGACGTCACACTTAGCTCACTTAACTGGTGGCTGCTGGTTTCTATCACGTGGCATGTTCTACAAGTTTAGACTTGTTTTAAGACTGGCTATGACGTCACACTTAGCTCACTTAATTGACGACCTCTGGTTTCTACCCCTCAATTAAGTTCCAATGTTCACCGCTAGGTGTCAGTGACAGTGGTACCAGGCACGTCCAGAGAGTACGTTCCGTTTGGTAATAAAATTAAATTGTGTACAGATACAGAAAAAATATTTATTCCACAACATTCTACACCTCTTAAACTACTTTACCACATAACTGCCGAACTTTTGCAGGCATTTGTCATAGCGTGGCACAAGTTTTTGGATACCTTCTTCATAGATGTGTGCCTCCGACCGTAAACGAGAGTGAAGACTCCCCTGTAAGATATCCTACTGTTTGGCCACCACTGTTAGGCAAATTGCGTGCTTACCAGGAGAACTGCGTATGTTTAGGAGTTCTCCTGACCACATACGCAATTTGCCTAACAGTGGTGGCCAAACAGTAGGATATCCTACAGGGGAGTCTTCACTCTCGTTTACGGTCGGAGGCAAACTTCTATGAAGAAGGTATCCAAAAACTTGTGCCACGCTATGACAAATGCCTGCAAAAGTTCGGCAGTTATGTGGAAAAGTATTTTAAGAGGTGTAGAATGTTGTGCAATAAATAATTTTTCTGTACCTGTACACAATTCAATTTTATTACCAAACGGAACTTACTTTCTGGACATGCCTCGTATATAGTAACCCTCAGTTAGAACTACATGAAGTTAGACTTGCTAGGAGTTCACAGATGATCGATTTAAATACCCTGCTATGACCATTGACTGGAATGTAATTAAACTATTTATATTTTACTTTGTTTTATCTTTTTATTAACATTTATGATTTCTTTCTTTTATAGGTAATTTCGAAAGTGATCATAATGTTCAAGTGTGGTAACTGTAAGAAACAGTTCTCAAGACCTGACAACCTTCAACGACACGCAAATGCTAAACATGACATTAAAATGTTTGTGTGCAGACATTGTGCTATGACATTTAACAGACAGGATAGTCTTGGACGGCATGTAAATTTAAAGCATGTCAGTTCAGCACCTTTTTCGTGTTCAGTTTGTGATCTTGGTGATCGCTGTAAAGCGATATCAATCCCACATGGTTGAAGTGCATGGGGAACAACAAGAATTGAAATCTGTAAGACCATCAACTAGCACGGAACCTTTAAACAAATGTGATGCTCAAAACCGTAAACGTTCTCAAGATTGTGAAAATAGTTGTGGAACAAAAAGAAAGAAGAATGGTGAACCTTCGATAACACATTGTGATGTATGTAATATTGATATACCTTCTTCAATCATTCATGGACATTTACGCAGTATTCATCATAAAAACAAGATGTTCAGTAAAGAACATATAGCCTACTTTCTCCTAAATGCATGGGTATTGTTATAACTCTTTGTCCTTTTCAAGGAGTATAATTGAATGTTGGTTGTAGTAGCTTGTTGAAATACAACGTGCTATAGGGATATTAAACATGAATATGAGGTGCCCTTTGCTAGTGCTACCTCTGTAAAAAAAAACATTCAATTCGGTTTCACCGCGTTTGAATTGATCTGGGGAATTGATTTGCACACATACATGGCCGCTATTTGCAAACTATTGGGCTGATGACCTTGTAGTCAGTCATAAGATGCTTTCCACAAAAAGGCATGTTGTTGCAAAATCCGGTAGAGATCAAATTATTAGGATGGTCGAAATTTGATTTAAGCTTTTAACATTTGGGTGGCCGTCATTCCGTTTCCGTCAAGATGGCGGCGATATAAATCATGACACTGAGGTGCCTTTTGCTAGTGCTACCTCTGTACCAAATTTCGTTCAATTCGGTTTCACCGTGTTTGAATTGATAGGGGGAATCGATTTGCACACATACTTGGCCACCATCTGCAAACTATTGGGCTGATGATCTAGCAGTTTGGTCAGAATATGCTTCCCACATAAAGATTTGTTGTTGCAAAATTTGGTAGAGACTAGATTATTAGGTTGGTCGTAATTACATTTTAGCCTTTAACATTTGGGTGGCCACGATTACGTTTCCGTCAAGATAGCGGTGATATAAAACATGACACTGAGGTGGCCTTTGCTAGTGCTACCTCTGTACCAAATTTCGTTCCATTCGGTTTCACCGTGTTCGAATTAATAGGGGGAATCGATTTTCACACAAAGATGGCCGCCATCCGCAAAATATTAGGCTAATGACCTATTAGTTTGGTCAAAGGATGCTCCCTTCATAATGGTATGTTGATGCAAAATTTGGTAGAGATCGGATGATTAGGTTAATCGTAATTTGATTTAAGCTTTGAATATTTGTGTGGCCGCCATTACGTTTCCGTCAAGATGGCGGCGATATAAAACATGACACTGAGGTGCCCTTTGCTAGTGCTACCTCTGTACCAAATTTCATTCCATTCGGTTTCACCGTGTTCGAATTAATAGGGGTAATCGATTTTGACACAAAGATGGCCACCATCCGCACACTATTCGGCTAATGACCTATTAGATTTGTCAAATGATGCTCCCTTCATAAAGGTATGTTGTTGCTAAATTTGGTAGAGATCGGATGATAAGGTTAGTCGTAATTTGAATTAAGCTTTGAACATTTGTGTGGCCGCCATTACGTTTCCGTCAATATGGCGGCGATATAAAACATGACACTGGGGTGCCCTTTGCTAGGACTACCTCTGTACCAAATATCGTTCCATTCGGTTTCACCGTGTTCGAATTAATAGGGGCAATCGATTTTCACACAAAGATGGCCGCCATCCGCAAACTATTAGGCTGATGACCTATTAGTTTGGTCAAAGGATGCTGCCCCCATAAAGGTATGTTGTTGCAACATTTGGTAGAGATCAGATGATTAGGTTAGTCGTAATTTGATTTAAGCTTTGAACATTTGTGTGGCCGCCTTTACGTTTCAGTCAAGATGGCGGCGACATAAAACATGACACTGAGGTGTCCTTTGCTAGTGCTACCTTTGTACCAAATTTCGTTCAATTTGCGCTCACCGTGTTCGAATTGATAGGGGGGACAGACATTCAGAGTACACACACACACACACACACAGACTCACACATACACACACACAGACAGACACACTTTTTTCGCCCTGTAGTGATCTCATAAGTCTACTTTCATTTTTTGCAAAAATCGAAAGTAGGCTAATAACGCTTGCCATGAAAGACATTCTGGAAATATTCAACAAATTGGTAGTGCGTTTAAAAGTCGAATTGCTAGTTACAGACTTCATAGTGAAGAAAAAACTCAAAGTATTGAATCATTTTTAAGAAATGTTCAACCTAGTGTGTTTGGCTTGGTAGAAAATGTTTTAGTGGAGCATAAAACATCTAAAATGAATTTTGAACTCTTTGGACTATATGTAAAAACTGGGAGCGAAAGTGAAATTACAGACATCAAATCTTTCAATACAAAAAATGTAATTGTTAGTCAATCAACTAATATCAGTGATATATACCAAAGTTGTTCAAGTGCTATCATTGTGAAGAGTGAAGAGTTCCAGGAAAGGAAGTCAGGCTGGGCGTTGGTTGAAGTACTTTGTTTAGAAACCAACATGAATAAATATAATCCCCTTCGAGCATCATCATACATTGATTTACCAGCATGGATCAAACGGAAGAAAGCTGTTGTGAACGTTATGAATAGTGACCATGCATGTTTTGCATGGGCTGTAACCTCAGCTCTCTATCCAGCAGTTGAGCATCGGTATAGAACATCATCTATATCCTCACTATTCTTCAGTGTTAGATTTAAAAGAAATAGAATTTCCTACGGCGATAAAAAAACATTCAACGTTTTGAAGAGCTGAACAATGTAAGTATTAATGTTTTTATGGAATTGAAAATAATAGTATAGTAGGTCCTCTATATTATACTCAGGAAAAAAAGGATGCTCATGTAAATTTACTGTACATAACTAAAGGTGAAAATGCCCACTATTGTTGGATAAAACATTTAAGTAGACTTGTTGGTAGTCAGCTATCAAAATATAAGACTAAAAAGTGGTTGTGTGATGGTTGTTTACTATATTTCAGAAAAGAGGATCAACTAACTCAACACCAAAAATGGGGAAGTAATCATGTGTGTACGGTATTACCGAATCCTAAAAATAACATTCTAAAATTTAAGGATTATGAGAAACAGCTTCGAGTACCATTTGTTATATATGCTGACTTCGAGGCTTTGCTAAAACCATTTAATACATGTTCATCGAATCCATCCAAACCTTTTACCAACACCACTCACATTCATGAACCTTTTAGCTTTGCATATTATATTGAATGTAGCTATGATGACTCTTTAAATAAGTCTGAGCTGTATAGAGGACCTGGTGCACCTAAAGTTTTTATGGACAGGCTTGGAAAAGATGCAATCCGTATATCCTCTATTTTAAATACGATCATTCCAGTGGAGTCACTAACATCATCACAGCAAACGCGTTTTGAAACTGAAACTAATTGTTGTATATGTGGTGAATGTTTATATACAGATAGGGTTCGCGATCATGACCATTTAACAGGAAAATATCGTGGTGCTGCTCACCAAGAATGTAATTTAAATTATAGAGTAAGTAAATTCCTTCCGGTCATTCTACATAACGGTAGCAAATACGATAACCACTTTATCGTTAAAGAATTTGGAGCCTCAGATGTGAAAATTGATGTGATTGCAAATAATAAGGAACAATACATATCGTTCACAAAATACATCAAAACTGACAATAAGAAAACTATAAAACTGAGATTTAGATTCATTCCGCTTTATGTCAAGTAGTCTTGATAAGCTGGCTAGTAATTCAAAATCAGATCAGTTTCATGAAATTCGACGTGTCTTTCCTAAAGAAGATGATTTTGATTTGATTCGTCAAAAGGGTATATTCCCTTATGAATATATTAACTGTGTGGAACGTCTTGAGGAGTGTTCTTTACCACCAAAAGATGCATTTTACAGTTCCTTAAACACAAGTCATATTAGTGATCAGGAATATTTACATGCACAACGTGTATGGACACAGTTTGACATTCAAACTTTAGGTGAATTTTCAGACATATATTTGAAGACAGATGTGTTATTATTAGCAGATGTTTCTGAAAATTTTCGGAATGTTTGTATGAAAACTTATGACCTTGATCCTTGTCAGTATTTCACTGCTCCTGGGTAAGTTTCAGTTCAATGTTGAAAAAAACGAAAGTAAATTTAGAATTAATGACTGATATAGACATGATCAAGTTTATAAAATCATCAATTCGAGGTGGATTAGGCCAATGTAGTGGACGGTATTCTAAAGCGAATAATAAATACATGCCTAGCTACAACCCTTGTGAAGAGTCAAAGTATATTGTCTACCTCGATGCAAATAACCAATATGGTTGGGCTATGAGCCAATATCTACCACTGAAAGATTTTCGCTGGTTGACACAACCTGAAATTGATGTCTTACATGTTAACACTCTTAATGATAACGATGATAAAGGATATATTTTAGAGGTAAATCTTGAGTACCCTAAAGAGTTGCATGATGATCATAATGATTTGCCATTTTGTCCTGAGAATATGAAATCTCCATACATCACATCACGAACAAAAATGTTAATTGCTAATGTAAATGATAAATGTAAATATGTAATACATTATCAAAACTTGAAACAGTGTCTACAGCATGGATTGGAATTAACTAAAATTCATCGCGTATTACAATTTCATCAGTCAGCATCGCTCAAACCGTATATTGATCTAAACAATAATTTAAGAACACAGTCAACAAACGCGTTTGAAAAAGATTTTTATAAACTCATGAATAATAGCGTTTTTGGAAAGACTATGGAGAATGTCGATAAACGAGTTGATGTAAAGCTGATAAAAAAGTGGGAGAATGATGATAAAAGGTATGGTGCGAGCAACTTAATAAGCAAGCCTAACTTTCATAGCTGTTCAATTATTCATGAGGATTTAGTTGTAATACAAATGAATCGTCTTAAAGTAACTTACAACAAACCCATATATGTGGGTTACACCATTCTGGAATTGTCAAAAACACTTATGTATGAATTTCACTATGATTATGTAAATAAAAACTATCTTGATAGTGCTAAATTACTCTACACAGACACAGATTCATTTATTTATGAGTTTAAAACTGATGATTTTTATGAGGATATCAAAACTGAGCTAAATAGGTTTGATACAAGTGACTATCCCGAGGATAATATTTACCATTTACCTCTAGTAAACAAAAAGGTTCTTGGGAAATTTAAGGATGAATGTGCTGGTGTTATTATAGACACCTTTGTAGGCACAAAATCTAAATCTAGATATAAGTGATTTTAAAAACTGTATAGTTAGTAACCCACCTGTATTATATAAGAAATTGTGTGTATTTAGAAGTAAAAATCATCAGCTACATACCAATTTGCTGAATAAAGTTGCTTTAGGTAATGAAGACAACAAACGATTCATTATACCCAACACATTTGATACTCTTGCTTGGGGGAACAGTCGCATTGACGACTATTACTTTACTTAAGTCTAATGATCACTATATTGTAATATTTGTAGTGTGTTTTATATTGTATTTTTTTAAAACTGTAAGTAGAATGTATAATGTTAGGCTACTGTAGTTTAGTAAAAATAAGATAAGCAAAACATTTTAGTGTAAAATGTTTGCTTTTGTATATTACAAAAAAATGTACAGAATGTGTGAACTAAACAAGGGGAATGTAAAACTGTAAAGTGGAAATTATAATATATCCATGTGTGAAAAAAATGAAAAAATTAAGAAATGGCTATCACCATTTAAAAAAATAAAAGACATTGTGATCTGGTAAACCTTGTTTTTATTTCACAAAAAATAGGACTTTACAAAATAGAATACAAAGAAATACCAATTCCTCAATCCTTTTCATTGTTCATGTCCACTCATCATTAATTTTCCCTTTATAGCCAACCTCTTTCCCACTGAGGCATTATAGGCTGTCAAACGTTGTTTAGCTCTTTTCAACAATACTTTATCCGCCACACGTCTTAAAGCAGAATGACTATGATGATAAGAAAGGTCGTGTTCTTTACATGCTTGATCCAAACACTTAATAGATATTCACTTAGCATAGGGTCTTGCGACCATGATTTTGGTACATGTTGCCAGATTTCTTTCACGGTATTGACAGTCACATAATAAATGAACAACTTGGAGAATACTAATTATTCTTCTTTGGTAAAACTATCTGCATATCGAGGGCAGATAACCTTGTAGTTCCATCCTTAAAACAACAACACTACCTCTTGCATTGTATGTGATGTTGATGGCTCCTGAGACGTGGAAGATGGATTAAACATAACTTTTACAACAAGTTGCTCAATAAACAATGCTCAATCTTGAGTCAAAGTATTTTTTTTTATAAAATGTGATAGCAAAACACTATTGATTATCACTCAGCATTAGAGTTCTATATGAAATAGGTAAGAAAAGGGCCATACTATACTTTTATATAGGTAATAAACGGGTCATACTATACTCTCAACTACCCTAGTTTCAACTACTTTTCAAGGTCACTCTCTTGAACATTGTCGGAGACTATCGATAAACACCTATGTACACACGGCACACTATTGCGGCGCGCGCGGGCAAGAATAATTCAGGATGATGTTAATGGCTTATGTGGATGGCTTTGGTTGATGGCTTATGGCGGTGGTTTATGGTGGCTTTTGTTGGTGGCTTACGGTGGTGGCTTATGGTGGCTTATGTTGGTGGCTTATGTTGGTGGCTTACAGTGGTGGCTTATGGCGGTGGTTTATGGTGGCTTTTGTTGGTGGCTTACAGTGGTGGCTTATGGTGGCTTATGTTGGTGGCTTACGGTGGTGGCTTAGGGTGGCTTACGGTGGTGGCTTATGGAGGACGGGTCCTTGTTGACGGGTCCCTGTGGGCGGGTCCTTTGGACTGATCCCTATGGACTGGCCCAGGCATTTTATCCAAATTATGTCAAAGAGACGGACGAGTCCTTGTTGACAGGTCCTTGTGGACGAGTCCTTGTGGATGAGCCCCTTTGGACTGGTCCCTACGGACTAGCCTATGAATTTTGTGTAGCGTGTCATAATGGCTAAATTTGAAATTCTAGATGAGATGTTTTGCTGACGTAATCGTATGTTCCGCCGCACGCACACGCCTTCGGCGTGTGCGCCTGGGTCGCGCGCGGTCGCGATGAATTTTAGCTAATTTCAATCCATGCTGTAGACACTGTTTCAAGTTTTGATAATGTATTACATATTTACATTTATCATTTACATTAGCAATTAACATTTTGTTCGTGATGTGATGTAACTTATGGAGATTTCATATTCTCAGGACAAAATGGCAAATCATTATGATCATCATGTAACTCTTTAGGATACTCAAGATTTACCTCTAAAATATATCCTTTATCATCGTTATCATTAAGAGTGTTAACATGTAAGACATCAATTTCAGGTTGTGTCAGCCAGCGAAAATCTTTCAATGGTAGATATTGGCTCATAGCCCAACCATATTGGTTATTTGCACCGAGGTAGACAATATGCTTTGACTCTTCACAAGGGTTGTAGCTAGGCATGTATTTATTATTCGCTTAAGAATATCGCCCACTACATTGGCCTAATCCACCTCGAATTGATGATTTTATAAAATTAATCATGTCTATATCAGTCATTAATTCTAAATTTACTTTCGTTTTTTTCAACATTGAACTGAAACTTAACCCAGGAGCAGTTAAATACTGACAAGGATCAAGGTCATAAGTTTTCATACAAAAATTCTGAAAATTTTCAAAAACATCTGCTAATAATAACACATCTGTCTTCAAATATATGTCTGAAAATTCACCTAAAGTTTGAATGTCAAACTGTGTCCATACACGTTGTGCATGTAAATATTCCTGATCACTAATATGACTTGTGTTTAAGGAACTGTAAAATGCATCTTTTGGTGGTAAAGAACACTCCTCAAGACGTTCCACACAGTTAATATATTCATAAGGGAATATACCCTTTTGACGAATCAAATCAAAATCATCTTCTTTAGGAAAGACACGTCGAATTTCATGAAACTGATCTGATTTTGAATTACTAGCCAGCTTATCAAGACTACTTGACATAAAGCGGAATGAATCTAAATCTCAGTTTTATAGTTTTCTTATTGTCAGTTTTGATGTATTTTGTGAACGATATGTATTGTTCCTTATTATTTGCAATCACATCAATTTTCACATCTGAGGCTCCAAATTCTTTAACGATAAAGTGGTTATCGTATTTGCTACCGTTATGTAGAATGACCGGAAGGAATTTACTTACTCTATAATTTAAATTACATTCTTGGTGAGCAGCACCACGATATTTTCCTGTTAAATGGTCATGATCGCGAACCCTATCTGTATATAAACATTCACCACATATAAAACAATTAGTTTCAGTTTCAAAAAGCGTTTGCTGTGATGATGTTAGTGACTCCATTGGAATGATCGTATTTAAAATAGAGGATATAAGGATTGCATCTTTTTCAAGCCTGTCCATAAAAACTTTAGGTGCATCAGGTCCTCTATACAGCTCAGACTTATTTAAAGAGTCATCATAGCTACATTCAATATAATATACAAAGCTAAAAGGTTCATGAATGTGAGTGGTGTTGGTAAAAGGTTTGGATGGATTCGATGAACATGTATTAAATGGTTTTAGCAAAGCCTCGAAGTCAGCATATATAACAAATGGTACTCGAAGCTGTTTCTCATAATCCTTAAATTTTAGAATGTTATTTTTAGGAGTCGGTAATACCGTACACACATGATTACATCCTCATTTTTGGTGTTGAGTTAGTTGATCCTCTTTTCTGAAATATAGTAAACAACCATCACATAACCACTTTTTAGTCTTATATTTTGATAGCTGACTACCAACAAGTCTACTTAAATGTTTTATCCAACAATAGTGGGCATTTTCACCTTTAGTTATGTACAGTAAATTTACATGAGCATCCTTTTTTTTTCCTGATTATAATATAGAGGACCTACTATACTATTATTTTCAATTCCATAAAAACATTAATACTTACATTTTTCAGCTCTTCAAAACGTTGAATGTCTTTTATCGCCGTAGGAAATTATATTTCTTTTAAATCTAACACTGAAGAATAGTGAGGATATGATGATGTTCTATACCGATGCTCAACTGCTGGATAGAGAGCTGAGGTTACAGCCCATGCAAAACATGCATGGTCACTATTCATAACGTTCACAACAGCTTTCTTCCGTTTGATCCATGCTGGTAAATCAATGTATGATGATGCTCGAAGGGGATTATATTTATTCATGTTGGTTTCTAAATAAAGTACTTCAACCAACGCCCAGCCTGACTCCCTTTCCTGGAACTCTTCACTCTTCACAATGATAACACATGAAAAAAATTGGTATATATCACTGATATTAGTTGATTGACTAACAATTACAATTTTGTATTGAAAGATTTGATATCTGTAATTTCACCTTCACTCCCAGTTTTTACATATAGTCCAAATAGTTCAAAATTCATTTTAGATGTTTTATGCTCCACTAAAACATTTTCTACCAAGCCAAACACACTAGGTTGAACATTTCTTAAAAATGATTCAATACTTTGAGTTTTTTCTTCACTATGAAATCTGTAACTAGCAATTCGACTTTTAAACGCACTACCAATTTGTTGAATATTTCCAGAATTTCTTTCATGGCAAGCGTTATTTTTATTATGAATACTGCGTAAATGTCCATGAATGATTGAAGAAGGTATATCAATATTACATACATCCCAATGTGTTATCGAAGGTACACCATTCTTCTTTCTTTTTGTTCCACAACTATTTTCACAATCTTGAGAACGTTTACGCTTTTGAGCATCACATTTGTTTAAAGGTTCCGTGCTAGTTGATGGTCTTACAGATTTCAATTCTTGTTGTTCCCCATGCACTTCAACCATGTGGGATTGATATCGCTTTACAGCGATCACCAAGATAACAAACTGAACACGAAAAAGGTGCTGAACTGACATGCTTTAAATTTACATGCCGTCCAAGACTATCCTGTCTGTTAAATGTCATAGCACAATGACTGCACACAAACATTTTAATGCCATGTTTAGCATTTGCGTGTCGTTGAAGGTTGTCAGGTCTTGAGAACTGTTTCTTACAGTTACCACACTTGAACATTATGATCACTTTCGAAATTACCTATAAAAGAAAGAAATCATAAATGTTAATATAAAGATAAAACAAAGTAAAATATACATGGTTTAATTACATTCCAGTCAATGGTTATAGCAGGGTATTTAAATCGATCATCTGTGAACTCCTAGCAAGTCTAACTTCATGTAGTTCTAACTGAGGGTTACAATATACCACTGTCACTGATACCTAGCGGTGAACATTGGAACTTAATAGAGTGGTAGAAACCAGCAGTCGTCAGTTAAGTGAGCTAAGTGTGACGTCATAGCCAGTCTTAAAACAAGTCTAAACTAGTAGAACATGCCACGTGATAGAAACCAGCAGCCACCAGTTAAGTGAGCTAAGTGTGACGTCATAGCCAGTCTTAAAACAAGTCTAAACTTGTAGAACATGTCACGTGTTAGAAACCAGCAGCCACCAGTTAAGTGAGCTAAGTGTGACGTCATAGTCAGTCATAAAGCAAGTCTAAACTTGTTAAACATGTCACGTGATAAGGTTAAGTTAGGTAAAGTTAGGTTATGTTAAGTGAACTGAGGTTAAGTCTTTAAATATTCCCTCTGTCACTGACACCTAGCAATGAACATTCAGACTTAATAGAGCGGTAATCAAAATCTAACCTACAAATTTAGCTTTACACACCATGGTCAAGTAGTTCCAACTTTTGACTGCCAAATATACCATTTTCACTGACATGTAGTGGTGAACATTGGAAAATATCACTCCAGCTGTTTAAAAGTTATTAGAGGGGCACTTACCTTTTTATAATTTATCAACTGCTGCCACTGAATGAACAGATTATAGGAATCTGGTAACCTACAGGTACCCAATTATCTGTAAACATATCAATCAATCAATCAATAAATGCATTCCAATCAATAACTTCAACATGAATTAATAATAAAAGACGACAATCCATTAATAATAAGTACTTACCATGCAAAATAATGTAATGATTTTCTACCGAAAGGCTTTTTACAACTCTTGAGCAGTAATAGAGCACTGTTCACTCAAATTGAGTAATAAAGACTGACAGTAGGGAAATATATGACACCTCTCTTATAATAACTCTCATCGCTCGTGTCAGCAGTTTTTGCAGATCATTGCAATTCCTTTCCCAATACAGCTGAGAGTCCAAAGTACACTAGGAACACCTGTGTGGTATCCAATGACTGCTGACTTTGCATGATCATCATCCATTGTCTTGATCAACACCTGGGGTTTCAAATTACTGCAGCGTTAGTCATAGCAATAGAACTGTGCGCTCTCTGCCATGTCAGCAACATGACACCGGAAGGAACACCTGTGTAATATCCAATGACTGCTAACTTTGCATGATCATCACCCATTGTCTTAATGAACCCCTACGGTTTCAAATTACTGCAGCGTTAGTCATAGCAACAGATCTGTGCGCTCTCTGCCATGTCTGTAATATGACACAGGAAATAACAAGACGTCTTACTGCACGTACCATCTCCTCAGTTTTAACATCTTAAGAACATGTATTATTCTCTTTCAACTACAAATGACTCGTTAGAACACATCCATCCACCAAGTTAGATCCCATGACCTACCCTGCTGCACGGCTGAAAGCAACGGGAAACTACAGCCGTATGCTATTCCCGAGGATATGCACCTCTCTATGCATAATTACATGTGATGATGGCCTCCTCCCTTGTAAAATTTCAATCCGGAGGTAAACTAGTCCCCCGTTCGGATCTCCGGGTGGGGACTACTCGAGAGGGGGTTAACATCACAGAAGTGACAAAGAGGTAATCTGACATTCTACGGATCGGAGCGTGGAATGTTAGAAGTCTGCTAGGAAGTGGAAGGTTAGAAAACTTAGAAAGGGAAATGGATAGGTTGAGGTTGGATTTGGTTGGGATTAGTGAAATGCGCTGGCAGGAAGAACAGGACTTTTGGTCAGGAGACTATAGGGTCATTAGTACTAAATCAAACAATGGCCAAGCAGGGGTTGGCCTCATATTGAGTAGGAAACTTGGACAGCGGGTGGAATATTATGAGCAATATAGTGAACGGATTATTGTAGCAAAAATCAATACAAAACCTACCTGCACTACAGTGGTACAAGTCTATATGCCTACCAGTCAAGCTGATGATGAGGATGTTGAAAAGTTCTACGAAGAAATAGACGAAATTCTGAGGTATATCAAGGGTGATGAAAATGTTATAGTAATGGGAGATTGGAATGCTGTGGTAGGAAAAGGGAGAGAAGGGAAGATAGTAGGAGATTTCGGATTAGGTGAAAGGAATGATCGAGGAAGCAGGCTGGTAGAATTCTGCACCGAGCATGAATTGGTCATAGCTAACACCTTATTCAATAACCACAATAGAAGAATATACACATGGATGAGACCAGGAGATACAGGGCGTTACCAAATCGACTTCATTATGGTCAAGCAGAGGTTTCGAAACCAGATTTTGGATTGTAAAACATATCCTGGTGCTGACATAAACTCTGATCACAATCTGGTTGTAATGAAATGCAGATTAAAGTTGAAGAAACTGAAGAAAAGTCAAAAGCCAAAAAGGTGGGCAATAGACAGACTGAAAGAGAAGGATGTAAACGAAAGATTCAAGAAGAGTATAAAGGAAGGACTAATGAAAAACCCTAAACAAACTTCAATTGCAGACGAATGGGCACTTTTGAAGAATGAAATAACAAAGTCCGCAGAAGAAAACATTGGTAGGAAAGAAAGAATAGGTAGAAAACCGTGGATCACTCAGGATATACTAGAATTGATGGATGAAAGGCGGAAACACAAGAATCTAAGAGATGAAAAGGGGAAAGCAGAATACAGACGTCTGAGAAATGAGGTTAACAAGAAGTGCAAGGAAGCGAAAGAAGAATGGTTGAAAGTGAAATGTGCAGGTATAGAAAATTGTCTGAAATTAGGAAAAGTAGACACAGTTTATCGAAGGATTAAGAATACTTTTGTGGAAAAGAAAACTAAGTGCTGTAATATTAAGGACACAAATGGAAAGCCTCTAACAGATAGGGAAGAAAAGGTTGAGAGATGGAAAGCTTACATAGAGAGTTTGTATAAGGGAAAGGAGATTGAGAATCATGTAATGGAAAGGGAGGAGGAAATTGATGAGGATGCGAAAGGAGATTTAATATTGAGATCAGAATTTGATAGAGCTTTGGAAGACTTTAGCAGGAACAAAGCACCAGGCATAGATGATATACCGATTGAGTTGCTACGCTGCATAGGAGATGAAGGTCTGATCAGGTTATTTCACTTGGTGTGTAGGATTTATGAGACAGGTGAGGTACCCCCTGATTTCAAGAAGAATGTAATCATCCCTATACCAAAGAAAGTGGGAGCTGACAGATGTGAAGATTACCGTACAATCAGCTTGATTACTCATGCTTCAAAGATCCTGTCTAGAATAATTTACAAGAGGATTGAAAGCCAGATAGAAACGGAGTTGGGTGATGACCAGTTTGGTTTCAGGAGAAATGTAGGAACAAGGGAAGCTGTACTAAGCCTTAGGCTGATTTTAGAAGGTAGAATAAGGAAAGATAAGAGAACGTTCATGGCTTTTGTAGACTTAGAAAAGGCTTTTGATAACGTTGATTGGACTAAATTGTTTGACATTTTGAAATCAATTGGAATAAAGTACAGGGATAGGAGGGTGATATACAATCTGTACAGAAACCAGACAGCAGTCATTCGAGTTGAAGGACATGAGAGATAAGCTGGTATTCAGAAAGGTGTAAGGCAAGGCTGCAACTTATCACCCATACTTTTCAATCTTTACATTGAACAAGCAATGAAGGAAATTGGAGAAAAATTTAAAGTGGGAGTGAAGATTCAAGGAGAAATAATTTCAACTCTGAGATTTGCTGATGACATCGTCATCTTGGCCGACAAGCCTGAGGATTTGAATGAGTTTTTGAATGGTATGGACTCCGTCTTTCGGAAAGAATTCATGATGAAAATAAATAAATGCAAAACAAAAATACTGGAATGCAGCCGAAATAAATCAGAAACCTCTATGGAGATCAAATTGGCAGGTGAAAAGCTGAAGGAAGTAGGAGACTTCTGTTACTTAGGAAGCAGAATAACCAGTGATGGACGAAGCAAAGAGGATATTAAAAGTAGGTTGGCTCAGGCAAAGAATGCATTTCTACAAAAAAGGAATCTGCTGACATCGAATATAGATTTAGGTATTAGGAAGTCATTTTTGAAAGCCTTTGTCTGGAGCGTGGCGCTCTATGGAAGTGAAACTTGGACTATTGGTGCAGCAGAAAAGAGGAGAATTGAAGCATTTGAAATGTGGTGTTACAGGAGAATGATGAAGATCAGATGGGTAGATAGGGTTACAAACAAAGAGGTATTAAGACGAGTGGGAGAGGAGAGATGTTTCTGGCGACTGCTAATGAAGAGAAGAGATAGGTTGGTAGGACACATACTAAGACACCCAGGAATAGCAAGCTTAGTTATGGAAGGAAGGGTCGAGGACAAAAACTGTAGGGGTAGACCAAGGTTAGAATATGTTCAACAGATTGCCTCCGATGTAGGGTGTCGGAGCTATGTAGAGATGAAACGATTAGCTCAGGACAGGGAGGCATGGACGGCTGCATCAAACCAGTCAAAAGACTGAAGACTCAAACAAACAACACCCTCAAATGGTATGTGCCTCGTGTACTACTGTGTGTGTGTGTGTGTGTGTGTGTGTGAGTGTGTGAGTGTGTGTGTGTGTGTGTGTGTGTGTGCATTAGCCCTAGCACTAGAAAATATTCATTCATCAAGTTTTGCACTTAGATCCTTTGACATAATTTGAATAAATTCATGGGCTAGGCCATAGGGACCAGTCCAAAGGGATCAGTCAAAAGGGTCTCATCAACAAGGTCCCGTCCACAAGGACCCGTCAACAAGGACCCGTCCAAGGGGCTAGTCAATAGGAATCAGTCCAAAGGGACAAATCAACAATGATAGGGGCTCTGGCCTCAAGATCTAACATGGCCCTCTTTGATTATTGGTTTCCCTATCGATAAGCGTCGCTTGGAAAACTCTTTGATCACCCCTCGTGGGTTTGGTTCGGTTAGGTTACACTACAGCCGCCATCTTTAAAAAGCCCGCCCTCTTACAAAAGCCATGAGTGGGCATGCATAAAAACAAAAAACAAGCAAGTTAATTCATAGTGGCTATCAACCGAATACATGTCTCTTGTGTAGAACAACGTTTAATTCCATATTGGCATTCAAACTCTCACATGTTGCACTTGGAAAGAGAGATTCTCTAAAAATTTACAATTTCACCCCCTAGTAGGGGTAGGTTTTATTTCGGGGTTGAAATATGTTATCCATTGGAAAGGGGGTGTCAGCCCGAGTTCAACGACACCTCATTTGTTAAAATCCGACAATAACTTCGAGAGATATCGGGCTGCCGCCATCTTGTGTGGAGGAATGTGGAGGTGGAGGGCCGTGAACCCCTGCAAATCCACTACTCCTGAGCGAAGTTGAGGAACTTATTTTCGGGTCCCTTGGAGGACCGAGTGGAATTGAGGAAAGTCGGGTGGAATTGATGTTCGACCGAGTGGAATTGATGTTCGACCGTGAGCTTGTCCTTGTCGCCATGGTAACTAGGTGTTGGATATTTGTGACTGTAACACGCTTCAACTAGCGGGAACTAAGTGAGTTAGGACTTGTTGTTATGGTAACTAGATGTTGGATATTAGTGACTGCAACACGCTTCAACTAGTAGGAACTAAGTGAGCTAGGACTTGTTGTTATGGTAACTAGGTGTTGGATATTAGTGACTGCAACACGCTTCAACTAGTAGGAACTAAGTGAGCTAGGACTTGTTGCCATGGTAACTAGATGTTGGATATTAGTGACTGCAACACGCTTCAACTAGTAGGAACTAAGTGAGCTAGGACTTGTTGTTATGGTAACTAGATGTTGGATATTAGTGACTGCAACACGCTTCAACTAGTAGGAACTCAGTGAGCTAGGACTTGTTGCCATGGTAACTAGGTGTTGGATATTAGTGACTGCAACACGCTTCAACTAGTAGGAACTAAGTGAGCTAGAACTTGTTGTTATGGTAACTAGATGTTGGATATTAGTGACTGCAACACGCTTCAACTAGTAGGAACTAAGTGAGCTAGGACTTGTTGCCATGGTAACTAGGTGTTGATATTAGTGACTGCAACACGCTTCAACTAGTAGGAACTCAGTGAGCTAGGACTTGTTGCCATGGTAACTAGGTGTTGGATATTAGTGACTGCAACACGCTTCAACTAGTAGGAACTCAGTGAGCTAGGACTTGTTGCCATGGTAACTAGGTGTTGGATATTAGTGACTGCAACACGCTTCAACTAGTAGGAACTCAGTGAGCTAGGACTTGTTGCCATGGTAACTAGGTGTTGGATATTAGTGACTGCAACACGCTTCAACTAGTAGGAACTCAGTGAGCTAGGACTTGTTGCCATGGTAACTAGGTGTTGGATATTAGTGACTGCAACACGCTTCAACTAGTAGGAACTCAGTGAGCTAGGACTTGTTGTTATGGTAACTAGGTGTTGGATATTAGTGACTGCAACACGCTTCAACTAGTAGGAACTAAGTGAGCTAGGACTTGTTGTTATGGTAACTAGATGTTGGATATTAGTGACTGCAACACGCTTCAACTAGTAGGAACTAAGTGCGCTAGGGCTTGTTGCCATGGTAACTAGGTGTTGGATATTAGTGACTGCAACACGCTTCAACTAGTAGGAACTAAGTGAGCTAGGACTTGTTGTTATGGTAACTAGATGTTGGATATTAGTGACTGCAACACGCTTCAACTAGTAGGAACTCAGTGAGCTAGGACTTGTTGCCATGGTAACTAGGTGTTGGATATTAGTGACTGCAACACGCTTCAACTAGTAGGAACTCAGTGAGCTAGGACTTGTTGCCATGGTAACTAGGTGTTGGATATTAGTGACTGCAACACGCTTCAACTAGTAGGAACTCAGTGAGCTAGGACTTGTTGCCATGGTAACTAGGTGTTGGATATTAGTGACTGCAACACGCTTCAACTAGTAGGAACTCAGTGAGCTAGGACTTGTTGTTATGGTAACTAGGTGTTGGATATTAGTGACTGCAACACGCTTCAACTAATAGGAACTAAGTGAGCTAGGACTTGTTGTTATGGTAACTAGATGTTGGATATTAGTGACTGCAACACGCTTCAACTAGTAGGAACTAAGTGCGCTAGGGCTTGTTGCCATGGTAACTAGGTGTTGGATATTAGTGACTGCAACACGCTTCAACTAGTAGGAACTAAGTGAGCTAGGACTTGTTGTTATGGTAACTAGATGTTGGATATTAGTGACTGCAACACGCTTCAACTAGTAGGAACTCAGTGAGCTAGGACTTGTTGCCATGGTAACTAGGTGTTGGATATTAGTGACTGCAACACGCTTCAACTAGTAGGAACTCAGTGAGCTAGGACTTGTTGCCATGGTAACTAGATGTTGGATATTAGTGACAGTAGTGGTTTTGTGGGGGTTCAGATACCTCCTCCTCCTCCCCTCCTCACAAGATGGCGGCAGCCCGATAACTCCCGAACCCGTGGTCGGATTTTGACGAATGAGGTGTCATTGAACTCGGGCTGACACTCCCTTTCCAATGGACAATATATTTCAACCCCAAAAATAAAACCTACCCCTACTAGGGGTGAAATTGAATTTTTTAGAGAATCTCTCTTTCCAATTGCAACATGTGAGAGTTTGAATGCCGATATGGATATAAACGTTGTTCTACATAAAGTGCATGTGTTCGGTCGATAGCCACTATGAATTAACATGCTTGTTTTTGTTTTTTACGCATGCCCACTCATGGCTTTTGTAAGAGGGTGGGGGAGTGGATCCCTATGGATGGGTTATTGTTGACGGGTCATTGTTGGCGGGGTCATTGTTGTCGGGTCCTTGTGGACGAGTCCTTGTGGACGAGTCCTTGTGGACAGGTCCTTGTTGACAGGTCCCTGTGGACGAGTCCTTGTCCCTTTGGACTGATCCCTTTGGACGGGTCCCTTTGGCCTGGTTCCTACGGACGAGCCAATGAATTTATTTAAATTATGTCAAAGGGCCTAACTACATTTGTGTGTGTTGAATTGACGTTGTTCACCACTACTATAATGGGATAACGATATGAAAGGAAAGTGACGAAATACATGTGAACACGTGTGAAATGACCTTATTACCGTCCTCCTTGTGAAACAAGTCACATCCTGTTTTGCTTCATACGTGAGAAAATGTGGGTTCGAACCCGTGGTCGGATTTTGACGGATGAGGTGTCATTGAACTCGGGCTGATACCCCGTTTCCAATGAACAACATATTTCCACCCCAAAATAAAACCTACCCCTACTAGGGGGTGAAATTGTAATTTTTTTAGAGAATCTCTCTTTCCAATTGCAACATGTGAGAGTTTGAATGCCGATATGGAATAAAACGTTGTTCCACACACGATACATGTGTTTGGTGGATAGCCACCATGAATTAACATGCTTGTTTTTGTTTTTTGTTTTTTACGCATGCCCACTCATAGCTTTTGTAAGAGGGCAGGCTTTTTAAAAGATGGCGGCTGTAGTGTAACCAAACCTAACCCAACCCACGAGTGGTGATCAAAAAGTATTTTAAGTGACGCTTGTCGATTGGCAAACCAATAATCAAAGAGGGATATGTCAGGCCTTGAGGTGATAGCCCCTTTTGATTGATCCCTGTTGATTGATCTCTGTTGATTTGTCCCTTTGGACTGGTCTCTGTTGACTAGCCCCTTTTGGACGGGCCCTTTTTGACAGGGGGTCATTTTTGATGGATCCTTTTTGACAGGTGCTTTTCGACGGGTCCCTGTTGACGAGTCATTGCTGACGGGTCCTTGTTGATGAGTCCCTGTAGACGGGTCATTGTTGACGGGTCCCTATTGACAGGTCATTGTTGACAGGTCATTGATGACAGGTCATTGTTGACGGGTCATTGATAATGGGTCCTTGCTGACAAGCCCCTGTTGATGGGTCCCTGTGGAAGGGTCCCTTTAGACCGGCCCCTTTGGACTGGTCCCTATGGACCGGCCCATGAAATTTATCCAAATTATGTCAAAGGGCCTAACTACATTTGTGTGTAAAGCAGTGTGTTGAACTGACGTTTTCACCAGTCCTTACTACTACAATTGGATAACGATATGAAAGGAATTGATTAACTAGACATGAGTTAACTACCAACGAAACACTTTGGCGACTCTGCTTGTTATTGACCAATGAGTAGGGTTTTAGAAAAACTGTTTGCTATTTTGGGTTATATACAAAAAATGCTTAGACCTTTTGAGTGACTATGTTTGCTAAACAAGACATTATACCAGACACGATTAGGATTCTTATGTAGCTCAGACAAGGAAAGAATTTCTACAGAATCTGTTGACATTGAATATAGATTTAGGTATTAGGAAGTCATTTTGAAGGCCTTTGTCTGGAGCGTGGCACTCTATGAAAGTAAAACTTAGACAATTGGTGTAGCAGAAAAGTGGAGAATTGAAGTGTTTGAAATGTGGTGTTACAGGAGAATGATGAAGATTATATGGGTAAATAGGGTTACTAACAAAGAGGTATTAAGACGAGTGGGGGAGAAGAGATGTATCTGGCGACTGTTAATGAAGTAAAGAGATAGGTTGGTAGAACACGTACTAAGACACCCAAGAATAGCAAACTTAGTTAAGGAAGAAAGGTTCGAGGACGAGAACTGTAGGGGTAGACCAAGTTTAGAATATGTTAAACAGATAGCCTTGAATGTAGGGTGTGGTAGCTATATAGAGATGAAACGATTAGCTCGAGACAGATAGGCGCTGAGATCTGCATCAAACCAGTCAAAGGACTAAAGACTCAAACAACAACATGTAAGTTCACTAAAATAATGTTGTGTAACGGTATATGTTAGTCAACGAACAGTAATGCATTACTAAAACCCATGACACGATACCTAAGAGCTTTTCTAAAATGATTTTAAAATGCCTTTAACCCTATATTGAACACCCAGTTCACAAGACTCATAACTGCAATGTTATGGTAAAACAAAACAAAATCTATATTTCAAAACAAGCAAGTGGTTTAGTCAATGTATACTGGAAAAAGTTTTGTAAACACTCAAGTCCTCAAGACTAATTAAATTAGTAACTGTCAGGTTGACCGAGTGGTTAAGGTGTTTGACTTAAGATCAAATTTTCTGTATAAGGAAGCAAGGGTTCGAATCCCTTACCTGACATAACTATTGCCTTGACATGGCTTGGCCACACTGCATTATTATGACACTCGGTACACAAACCATAGATATAGTGTATTGTTTAAGGCCACTCTCTTTCTGAACATAGTCAGAGACTGTTGATGGTTAACAATTGTATTAATAGTGGGACATGGGGATAGTAATTAAGAAAAACAGACAATACCCATACAATATTTTTATTAAATTCATTTTATAATAGTTACACACTGAATTCAAGTCTATCTCTTTACCATTGTTCTATATAGATTTTTAAACACAACGCTTGTTGTAGATCCTTTTACAACTTTCTCCAGGTACTCTTGCTCTTAAAAACTGGGGAAGCCGCAATGGTTTTATAAACATAAAACCCTCATCCTCTTCTTTTTCATAATTATCATCATCATCATCATCATCATCATCATCATCATTATGAATATTATCATCAAAATTATTATAGTCATTGTCACCATCATTATCATCATCATCATCATTCTCAACATCACTAGAACTATCCAATTCCTCTTGTTTGTTTTCCACAGGGACCTCTTGTAGAGTCTGCGTTGCTTTTGATAGTGTTAAGGGTTTTTTGAACGATGGTATTTGTCCTAACATGTCTTTTTGAGGTGATGATGAATGCTTTTTAACAAACAATGCACTATCTTGAGCAGCAATATATTTTTCTTGGACTTGCTTTTTTTACCTGGGTTAGAGTATTTTGCGTATTTAAATGTGTATTAATTTGAGATTCACAATGATGTTCTTTTGAAGTAAGTACGTTGGAGTCTTTTGTTTTAATCATTCCTCGACACTTTTTGGATCGTTGTTTTGAACATCGCCAAATAACAGTTCCATTTTTATTGGTTGTTTTTACAATATATGTATATCCTTTATAGAAGACACATGGCTTGCCATGACTGGTTGTTGAGACTTCCATATCAACTAATACATATGAATTAAATTTTAGTAAAGTCACATGAACAATCTTTGGATTACAAGTGATTTACACACACACACACACTTTCCTAAATGTCAAGATTTATGGATGTTGTTTTCCGCCAACAGCTGCTTACTGCGTATGACAAGGCTGGAGACTGGTAGGTGAGACGGTCTTTCACGATGTGAACACTGTAACAGGCAGTAGTCAACTGACAATATTCTTATACCCTAGTCAAGGTTAACAGGTACTTACTGCGTATGACAAGACCGTACACTCGTAGGTTAGACCGTATTTTTTGTTTGTTGCTAAGGATCCCATATATACCCTAGACATGTTAGTTCTGAACACTTAGTGGTTAATTGTATATATTGAATGTAAATACACAGCTCATACAAGCACGTTTTGCGTATGGGAGGGGTGAGAGGCTGGCAAAAAAGGAAATGTTTTAGTTTAATGAAACGTCATGTCCTAGTAGGCGTGATTTATAGTAGACGCAATTGATAGTAGACGTAATTGATAGTAGGTGTAATCGATACTAGACGTGATTAATAGTAGACGCAATTGATACTAGGCGTGATTGATAGTAGGCGTGATTTGTAGTAAGCGCGATTTATAGTAGACGCAAATGATAGTAGGCGCGATTGATAGTAGGCGTGATTGATAGTAGACGCGATTGATAGTAGGCGCAATTTGACATGGGCGCGACTCAGATCATTTTTGATATCATAAAGTTACAGTGTCAATGTTTATACAAAGTACAAGGTAGAGGGTATTTTAAGACATAACCTCAGCTCACTTAACATAACCTAACTTTACCTAACCTAACTTTGTCACGTGACATGTTCTACAAGTTTAGACTTGCTTTAAGACTGATTATGACGTCATAGATTGATGGGAGGGGTGAGAGGCTGACAAAAAAGGAAATGTTCTGGTTTAATGAAACGTCATGTCCTAGTAGGCGCGATTTATAGTAGACGCAATTGATAGTAGGCGCGATTAATAGTAGACGCAATTGATAGTAGACGTGATTGATAGTAGGCGTGATTTGACATGAGCGCGACTTATAGTAGACGCGAAAGATAGTAGGCGCGATTGATAGTAGGCGTAATTAGACATGGGCGAGATTTATAGTAGACGCAATTGATAGTAGGCGCGATTGATAGTAGGTGTAATTGGTAGTAGGCGCGATTTGACATGAGCGCGATTTATAGTAGACGCAAATGATAGTAGGCGTGATTGATAGTAGACGCAATTGATACTAGGCGTGATTGATAGTAGGCGTGATTTGTAGTAAGCGCATTTCATAGTAGGCTCAATTGATAGTAGATGCAATTGATAGTAGACGTGATTGATAGTAGGCGCGATTGATAGTAGACGTGATTGATATGGACGCGACTTAGATCATTTTTGATATTACAAAGTTACAGTGTCAATGTTTATACAAAGTACAAGGCAGAGAGGGGGTATTTTAAGACTTAACCTCAGCTCACCTAACATAACCTAACTTTACCTAACCTAACTTTGTCACGTGACATGTTCTACAAGTTTAGACATGCTTTAAGGCTGACTATGACTATGACGTCATAGATTGATGAGAGGGGTGGGAGGCTGACAAAAAAGGAAATGTTTTGGTTTAATGAAAAGTCATGTCCTAGCAGGCGCGATTGGTAGTAGACGCAATTGATAGTAGACGCGATTAATGGTAGGCGCAATTGATAGTAGGTGTGATCAGGTACTTACTGCATACCACAAGGCTGTACACTCGTGTGTTAGACACTCTATCTTGTTAAGGACCCCTATATATTCCCTATACAAGGCTATACATGTTAGTTCTAAACACTTAGTGGTTATTTGTATTTTAAATTTATATACACAGGTTATACAAGCACGTTTTTTCACACAGTAAAACTTTGTCAAATAGCCACATGCGACACGCAAAGTATGTTTCCGCTATCTAGCGGTGACTATGGAAACTACCTGAACATATCCTAATCTAATCCTAGCTAACTTCACCTGACGTGACCATACCGGTTTGTAAGCAACAACAACAACACACTAAGATTCCATGAATTCCAGAGTACTTTTAGATTAATTATCGACTCTCAAATCTTATAACTATGTCTATCCCACTCTGTACAAAACACGATTTTTTTTTTTAATTTTTGCTTGATGTCAATACTAAAGTGATAATGGGTTTTCCGATCCTATCACTATAAATTCATTACCCCCACTCTTATCTCGGTCTCGACAACAACCAAGCCTATTTTTATTATGTCAGATGATGTAATGTTCGAGTGCAAAGTGGGTGTAAAAGTGAGTGCAAAGTGAGTGCAAAAGTGAGTGCAAAGTAAGTGTAAAAGTAGTTGTAAAAGTGAGTGCAAAGTGAGTGCAAAAGTGAGTGCAAAAGTGGGGTGTAAAAGTGGTACCCTATTCGTAATGGCTTATTTCACAAGTTGTTTTTGTCAATGTATTTAGAGGATATTTCTCTTGTTCATGGAAAGTATCTCAGCCCTTTTTATGATAGCATAATGCTTACCGTCATGTTTGTAAGCAACAACAACACACTAAAATTCCAAGAATCCAAACTACTCTAAGGTTAATGATGGTCTCTCAACTCCATTCCACGCCTAGTCAAAAACATTATACATTTCAAATTTTTCAAAAAAGGTAAATTGAGAAAGTAGGCTATATATTTAAACTAAAAAATCATATGTTAACTCCAACACCTACGTCTATCCCATTCTCAGTCAAAAAAAATATATATTCTTTAAATTTTTCCAAAAAATATTTGGAAAGTAGGCTATAATTTGAAAACTAATCATCCTAAAAGTCATATATAGACTCAAACCAATGGCTTTTATGTCCTTAATCGTTAGAACAAAACATGGAATTTGACATTTTTTCAAATATTGATCATTTTTAAAAATGGGCTATATTTTGTAAACTATGAATTACACAAAAAATGTGTTTGACATAAAAATGACAGGTATTTACCCCCTCTACCCACAAACCAAGTCCCAGGTCTCTGGGACAAAATCCAAAAAGGTTCAATTTTGAAAGTAGACGATATTTTGAAAACTAATCATTCTAAAAAGTCATATATAGACTCAAACAAATGTCCTTTAAGTCCCTTAACGTTAGAACAAAACTTAACATTTTTTTTTTCATTAAAAAAAAAAGTCCAATTTTCAAAAAAGCCTATATTTTGGAAACTAAGAATTAGTTCCAAAATGGCGGTCGTAGCTTAACTCAATCTAACCTAACCCTACGAGGTGTGATCAAAAAGTTCCAAAATGGCTGCCGTAGCTTAACTTAACCATTGATTGATCCCTGTTGATTGACCCCTTTTGATTGATCTCTGTTGATGTATCCCTTTGGACTGGTCCCTGTTGACTAGCCCCTTTGGACGGGTCTTTTTTAAAGGGGGAGTCATTTTTTTACGGGTCCCGGAGGACGGGTCCTTGTTGACGGGTCCCTGTGGGCGGGTCCTTTGGACTGATCCCTATGGACTGGCCCTTGCATTTTATCCAAATTATATCAAAGGGGACCCGCCACAGGGACCCGTCAACAAGGACCCGTCCTCCGGGACCCGTAAAAAAATGACTCCCCCTTTAAAAAAGACCCGTCCAAAGGGTTCATGTGACTTTACTAAAATTTAATTCATATGTATTAGTTGATATGGAAGTCTCAACAACCAGTCATGGCAAGCCATGTGTCTTCTGTAAAGGATATACATATATTGTAAAAACAACCAATAAAAATGGAACTGTTATTTGGCGATGTTCAAAACAACGATCCAAAAAGTGTCGAGGAATGATTAAAACAAAAGACTCCAACGTACTTACTTCAAAAGAACATCATTGTGAATCTCAAATTAATACACATTTAAATACGCAAAATACTCTAACCCAGGTAAAAAAAGCAAGTCCAAGAAAAATATATTGCTGCTCAAGATAGTGCATTGTTTGTTAAAAAGCATTCATCATCACCTCAAAAAGACATGTTAGGACAAATACCATCGTTCAAAAAACCCTTAACACTATCAAAAGCAACGCAGACTCTACAAGAGGTCCCTGTGGAAAACAAACAAGAGGAATTGGATAGTTCTAGTGATGTTGAGAATGATGATGATGATGATAATGATGGTGACAATGACTATAATAATTTTGATGATAATATTCATAATGATGATGATGATGATGATGATGATGATAATTATGAAAAAGAAGAGGATGAGGGTTTTATGTTTATAAAACCATTGCGGCTTCCCCAGTTTTTAAGAGCAAGAGTACCTGGAGAAAGTTGTAAAAGGATCTACAACAAGCGTTGTGTTTAAAAATCTATATAGAACAATGGTAAAGAGATAGACTTGAATTCAGTGTGTAACTATTATAAAATGAATTTAATAAAAATATTGTATGGGTATTGTCTGTTTTTCTTAATTACTATCCCCATGTCCCACTATTAATACAATTGTTAACCATCAACAGTCTCTGACTATGTTCAGAAAGAGAGTGGCCTTAAACAATACACTATATCTATGGTTTGTGTACCGAGTGTCATAATAATGCAGTGTGGCCAAGCCATGTCAAGGCAATAGTTATGTCAGGTAAGGGATTCGAACCCTTGCTTCCTTATACAGAAAATTTGATCTTAAGTCAAACACCTTAACCACTCGGTCAACCTGACAGTTACTAATTTAATTAGTCTTGAGGACTTGAGTGTTTACAAAACTTTTTCCAGTATACATTGACTAAACCACTTGCTTGTTTTGAAATGTAGATTTTGTTTTGTTTTACCATAACATTGCAGTTATGAGTCTTGTGAACTGGGTGTTCAATATAGGGTTAAAGGCATTTTAAAATCATTTTAGAAAAGCTCTTAGGTATCGTGTCATGGGTTTTAGTAATGCATTACTGTTCGTTGACTAACATATACCGTTACACAACATTATTTTAGTGAACTTACATGTTGTTGTTTGAGTCTTTAGTCCTTTGACTGGTTTGATGCAGATCTCAGCGCCTATCTGTCTCGAGCTAATCGTTTCATCTCTATATAGCTACCACACCCTACATTCAAGGCTATCTGTTTAACATATTCTAAACTTGGTCTACCCCCACAGTTCTCGTCCTCGAACCTTTCTTCCTTAACTAAGTTTGCTATTCTTGGGTGTCTTAGTACGTGTTCTACCAACCTATCTCTTTACTTCATTAACAGTCGCCAGATACATCTCTTCTCCCCCACTCGTCTTAATACCTCTTTGATAGTAACCCTATTTACCCATATAATCTTCATCATTCTCCTGTAACACCACATTTCAAACACTTCAATTCTCCACTTTTCTGCTACACCAATTGTCTAAGTTTTACTTTCATAGAGTGCCACGCTCCAGACAAAGGCCTTCAAAATGACTTCCTAATACCTAAATCTATATTCAATGTCAACAGATTCTGTAGAAATTCTTTCCTTGTCTGAGCTACATAAGAATCCTAATCGTGTCTGGTATAATGTCTTGTTTAGCAAACATAGTCACTCAAAAGGTCTAAGCATTTTTTGTATATAACCCAAAATAGCAAACAGTTTTTCTAAAACCCTACTCATTGGTCAATAACAAGCAGAGTCGCCAAAGTGTTTCGTTGGTAGTTAACTCATGTCTAGTTAATCAATTCCTTTCATATCGTTATCCAATTGTAGTAGTAAGGACTGGTGAAAACGTCAGTTCAACACACTGCTTTACACACAAATGTAGTTAGGCCCTTTGACATAATTTGGATAAATTTCATGGGCCGGTCCATAGGGACCAGTCCAAAGGGGCCGGTCTAAGGGGACCCTTCCACAGGGACCCATCAACAGGGGCTTGTCAGCAAGGACCCATCAACAATGACCCGTCAACAATGACCTGTCATCAATGACCTGTCAACAATGACCTGTCAATAGGGACCCGTCAACAATGATCCGTCCACAGGGACTCATCAACAAGGACCCGTCAGCAATGACTCGTCAACAGGGACCCGTCGAAAAGCACCTGTCAAAAAGGATCCATCAAAAATGACCCCCTGTCAAAAAGGGCCCGTCCAAAAGGGGCTAGTCAACAGAGACCAGTCCAAAGGGACAAATCAACAGAGATCAATCAACAGGGATCAATCAAAAGGGGCTATCACCTCAAGGCCTGACATATCCCTCTTTGATTATTGGTTTGCCAATCGACAAGCGTCACTTAAAATACTTTTTGATCACCACTCGTGGGTTGGGTTAGGTTAGGTTACACTACAGCCGCCATCTTTTAAAAAGCCTGCCCTCTTACAAAAGCTATGAGTGGGCATGCGTAAAAACAAAAAACAAAAACAAGCATGTTAATTCATAGTGGCTATCCACCAAACACATGTCTCTTGTGTGGAACAACGTTTTATTCCATATCGGCATTCAAACTCTCACATGTTGCAATTGGAAAGAGAGATTCTCTAAAAATATTACAATTTCACCCCCTAGTAGGGGTAGGTTTTATTTTGGGGTGGAAATATGTTGTTCATTGGAAAGGGCGTATCAGCCCGAGTTCAATGACACCTCATTCGTCAAAATCCGACCACGGGTTCGAACCCACATTTTCTCACGTATGAAGCAAAACAGGATGTGACTTGTTTCACAAGGAGGACGGTAATAAGGTCATTTCACACGTGTTCACATGTATTTCGTCACTTTCCTTTCATATCGTTATCCCATTAAAGTAGTGGTGAACAACGTCAATTCAACACACACAAATGTAGTTAGGCCCTTTGACATAATTTAAATAAATTCATGGGCTCGTCCGTAGGAACCAGGCCAAAGGGATCAGTCCAAAGGGACAAGGACTCGTCCACAGGGACCTGTCAACAAGGACCTGTTCACAAGGACTCGTCCACAAGGACTCGTCCACAAGGACCCGACAACAATGACCCCGCCAACAATGACCCGTCAACAATAACCCATCCATAGGGATCCACTCCCCCACCCTCTTACAAAAGCCATGAGTGGGCATGCGTAAAAAACAAAAACAAGCATGTTAATTCATAGTGGCTATCGACCGAACACATGCACTTTATGTAGAACAACGTTTAAATCCATATCGGCATTCAAACTCTCACATGTTGCAATTGGAAAGAGAGATTCTCTAAAAAATTCAATTTCACCCCTAGTAGGGGTAGGTTTTATTTTTGGGGTTGAAATATATTGTCCATTGGAAAGGGAGTGTCAGCCCGAGTTCAATGACACCTCATTCGTCAAAATCCGACCACGGGTTCGGGAGTTATCGGGCTGCCGCCATCTTGTGAGGAGGGGAGGAGGAGGAGGTATCTGAACCCCCACAAAACCACTACTAGTGACTGCAACACGCTTCAACTAGTAGGAACTCAGTGAGCTAGGACTTGTTGCGATGGTAACTAGATGTTGGATATTAGTGACTGCAACACGCTTCAACTAGTAGGAACTAAGTGAGCTAGGACTTGTTGTTATGGTAACTAGATGTTGGATATTAGTGACTGCAACACGCTTCAACTAGTAGGAACTAAGTGAGCTAGGACTTGTTGCCATGGTAACTAGGTGTTGGATATTAGTGACTGCAACACGCTTCAACTAGTAGGAACTAAGTGCGCTAGGGCTTGTTGCCATGGTAACTAGGTGTTGGATATTAGTGACTGCAACACGCTTCAACTAGTGGGAACTAAGTGAGCTAGGACTTGTTGCCATGGTAACTAGGTGTCGGATATTTCCCCACGCTTATCCCTGAGAGACCCGCAGCTTAAAACATACCCATATTAAAACGGAGGACAGCCTTGCCTCCTATATCGCAATACTGCACTTGCTAACATCCATGTCGAGAACAAACCATAATCGGCAGTAAACATAAATTAGCTTTCGGGTTCACACTCGTAAGCATAGCGAGACAATACGAGGGTTATTCGGCAAACAGTGAGACTTTGGAAAAGTAAGATTAGAAAATGGAAAAGGCGTTGTAGAACCCCCAGCATTGAGTTGATTACATCACGCACGGTTTAATTATCGATTCGAGATTATCGGTAACAACATTTGGTGCGGCCAACCCCTCCCTGCCAAACTCCCCGAGGGCACGCAAAGGGTAGAGGGTTGGCAGTCCTGGAATGTTTGAAACTCTTGACCGTGCTGTGGAGGTGCGAGTTTAGCCTGCAGCGTGGTTTCATACCAATTACAGTCAACCCACAGTGATCCACGTCACCCTCCCGATATGGTAAATGGTGGCCATGGTAGCTAGGCGTGCTAAGGCTCAACAATAAGCCGCCTGGCTCTCTCCAGACTCGGCCTTCCTTGAAGTGTTTTACCATTGTTCTCCATTAAAATTCATCCCCGGGACTGTGGTTACTGCAGTGGTAATTGCTGATTTTTAGCCTATTTTCAATTTTGAAAAAAATAGGCTTATGAGATCACCTTTTGTCCGCGCGCGCGCGTGTGTGTGTTTGTGTGAGGAGTGTGCGTGTGTGTGTCCTAATAACTTCTAAACGGCTGGAGCGATTTCAATGAAACTCGGTAAGTTCATAGCACTATTCCGGACGACCCCGACCGTGCCCTTCAAGTTTTGTTACTTCTCACCAATCCAACATTGCGGCTGTGCGAAATATTTCACCAGCATTCAATATCTCCGAAACTATTCCCTATAACACCCTAGTAGGGGAGTGATGATGGTTCTAACCCCTCCCACTAATAACTTCTCTTACGTCACAATCTCAGCTATGTAATATTTGATATTTCACGAACCCTTGGTCCAATTTTGACATGCGACATATCGTCGGACGCGGGCTGACGCCCTCTTTTCAATGGACCATTCCTTTCAACCCCTAAATAAAACCTACCCCTACTAGGGGGTGAAATTGTAATTTTTAGTGAAAGTCTCTTTTCAAATACGACATGTATAAGGTGCGCTGCTAAAATGAACTTAAATGTTGTTGCTCATATCACGCATGCGTTTTTCTGGCTGCCGCTATGGATGAACATTTTTGTTTTTGTTTTTTACGCATGCGCACTTGGGATTTTTGTAAGAGGGCGAGCTCTTTGAAAAAAATGATTGATAAGAAGAGGTTTTGGTGGTGAGGAGAGAGCCAGATAGTCGCCTACTTTCCTACGAAGTTTGCCGATATCTCTCAAACGCAAGGTCGGATTTGGACGTGTGACGTGTCAAATCGATTGTCTCGAAGCCCTATACATGTTATTAATAGGTTAAAGTTTTGAGAATGAGGGAAACAGGCTTTTTGGGGGTAAAACCGTGATTTTAGACTTTTTCCGATATCTCACGAATGCATGGTCGGATTTGGTCCTATGACATGTCAAATGGCTTGTCTCGAAACCCTGTGTATTTTGGTAATAGGTTAAAGTTTTTGAGAATGAGGGAAACAGAATATTTTGGGGTAAAACCGTGATTTTAAACTTTTTGCTATATCTCGCGAACCAATCATGCTAGAGGCATGTACGACGGGTCCAAGGACTCGGGGTGACGTCGTCTCTGCTATGGACCACTCGTTATAATTTTAAAAAAATTGGAAACTCGATTTTGGGGTAAACACGTGTTTTTTGTGATTTTTGCCGATATCTCACGAACCAATAACGCTAGAGACGTGTACGAGGTGTCCTAGGACTCGGGCTAACGCCCCCCTTTCAAATGTGGTAAATATTTTTTTCAAAAAATAATTCACATGGGTCTAACGCCATACATGATGAAAAAACGTTTTCTTTTTCTTTACCTGTTTATAATGTTTATGAAGCGTGGTGGTTGAGAGAGACAATACGGCTGGGTGTGTGTGTGTTTCAACGAACCTGTCGCTGACCATGGTGGCTGTGTTCAATAGATCAATCGCTATTTCGGCGGGTCGGTGTATGACAGAGCGAGCGTGCGTTTTTCTGATATTTTACCTTTAACGTGTAAACGGTGATGAGAACTTGGTTCTATGTTGGTCAAAGCGAGTACAGAAAACAAACTTACAGGAGGTGAATGTCATTTGAGCTTATTGGAATGCGCTGATCTGACTTGACAATAGGTGCAATGGAAAAAATGACCAAGACGCTTGAAGGTGAAATAATCTGACCATCGTGGTGGCAGGGGAGTGTGAAAGGCGTGCACACATGTGTGAAACCACAGGCACGCTAAACCAGTGACATCCTGTCTTGCTTCGTACGTGACAAAATGCAAGTTCAGGTGAAATTTGATCTACCGCAGGTGTTCACCTGGGACGTTAGCTGTCCACGTGCGCGATAACTGTTAACAAGTCACATCCTGTTTTGCTTCGTACGTGACAAAATGCAAGTTCATGTGAAATTTGATCTGCCTCAGGTGTTCGCCTGGGACGTTAGCTGTCCACGTTCCTGATAACAGAATGTTCAAAGCGTGGGAAAAAAGATTATACATGCAACGTAGCATATATAAAGACATGGCGTTATCATTTCCACGCTCACTTAGGTGACTACCTTTGAACACACTGCGTTGCATGAAACCCCTGGTCTTGTTTATCAGTTTTGGTGTTGGTGGAAAATACTTAACCTTGTTGTGGGGTAGGTATATATTTATTCATTTATATATTTATTGATTTTATATAAATACATGCAATTATTTATGGATTAGGTAATTAATGATTTTATTTATTTATTTGTTTGCAGATAATCGGTATAGCCTACCTGTCGTGTGTCTGTGAGAACGATATTAAAGAAAGAGAGAAAAACGGACAACTAGAAAGGAAACCATTTCCACACTAGCCCACGAGACGGGAATATAGCAAAGCATTACACTTGAAGGTGAGATTTTTTTTTTATATATATAACCTGTTTGATTTTGTTTTGTTTATGAAATGCATAAACTATATGGAATGGATATACTTATGGTGGTTTATTTTATTTCTTTTTAGAGTGTTGGAAAACGCTTGACCTCTGTTAATAACCAGGAACGTGTGTGTTTGGGACCATTGTCAAGCAGTCTACAGCTGAAAACTCAGGTGAGAGTGTTCTTTCTAAAATAATGTCTTTTACTGCTGCGGATACGTTAACTTGGGAACCTCTAAACAGTTGTTTCAAATCGCGTGTGTGCTCTGGTCGTGTGGTTAATATTAGAAAAAGTTTGATTCCCAAAGAATTTTTAGAATCTTGTTTTGAAAATTTTAAAATTGAAATTTGCACAGCGCAAAGGTTGCATACGGCTTTAAAGGTGAATACAGAACTGGTGTGCGATTTCATATATAAAAAGAAGGACGTAGAGCATAAAGAGACATTTTATATTTGTAGTAAAATGCAAGAGCTTTTGATAGCCGATAATCTGAACGAGTGGTATCAAAGCCATGTGGTGAATGCCTTGCTATCAAAATTTGATAAACTGCAACAAGGACCGAGTGGCCTTGCCTTAGACAAAATTCATCATTTACAAATCAACATTTGTCATTTCAACCCGTTGAATGCTGGGTCTAGCTTTATTAAAACACCGCCAGCAATAGCTTCGAAAAAGGCTGTGGTGAATATTGAAAATTTTGATGATGAATGTTTTCTGTGGGCTGTGGCTGCGTATTTGCAGCCAGCACAACATCATGGTTGTCGACCAGGAATGTACAAGGCCAAGTTTGTCGAATTGAAACATACTTTAAATTTAACTCGAGTATCGTTCCCTATGGACTTAACCAAGATCCATAGGTTTGAACAAGATAACCAGGACTTTTCGTTCATGGTGTATGGCCTTAATGGTGATGAGATTGTGGGTCCTCTTTATGCCACAAAAGAACCGAAACAACACCACATTCATCTTTTATATCTGTCTTACGGAGAAGTGAATCACTATTGCCTCATTAAAAGCCTAAGTAGATTGCTAAGCAGACAAATGTCCAAACATGTGCGTGCAAAACATATTTGTGATCGTTGTCTGCAATATTTTACCACTCTTACGCTTTTGGAACGTCATAGGGTAGATTGTGTTACTCAGGAAGGGGTGAGATTGATATTGCCACAAGGGGACAAGGCTGTGTTAAAGTTTAAGGACATTCATAAGCGTGACACTGTTCCCTATGTGGTGTATGCAGATTTCGAAGCTCTCACCACACCCATGGCGGGATGTGAACCAGATCCCACCATCAGCTCAACCACACCCATTCAAAAACATGAGCCCTTTGCCATAGGATTTAATGTGGTGTGTGCTTATGACCCCACAAAATACGTTTACAAATACCGTGAGGGGCCAGATTGTGCCAAATGGTTCTTGGATGAACTTGTCAAGTTGGCTCATGATGTACAGGAATTACTGGACCACCCAGTACCCATGAGCCTATCTCCAGAACAACAGCAGCAGTATGAGCATGCCACGACATGCCATATTTGCGAAAAGCCTATTTTAAGTAGAGAGGAAAAAGTCAGAGACCACTCGCACTTTACGGGGGAGTTTCGTGGAGCTGCGCATAGTAAATGCAACTTGAACTTTCCAGCTCCTCGTTTCATTAGTGTCTTTTTCCACAATCTGGCGAATTATGACATTCAGTTTTTGATTCGTGAATTGGGCCATGTCAACAAGGGCTCGTTTACCATTATTCCTCAAAACCATGAGCGTTTTACAGCCCTGACATGGAGGTTGGGCGACTTTAGCATTCGATTTTTGGATTCCTTTAAGTTTATGGCATCCTCGCTAGACAGCCTTGTGAATGGCTTGAATGAGGAGGAATTAAAAAATACTAGAATGCATTTTAATGATCCAGAGCAATTTCAATTGTGCATTCGGAAAGGTATATTCCCGTATGATTTCTGCAACAGCTGGGATGTGTTAAAGCAAAGAAAACTCCCACCACAAGAGAAATTTTACTCGAAACTAACACGCAGTACCGTTTCCGATGAAGACTATGCACATGCATGTCAAGTTTGGCGAGTATTTGGCATGAAGACGCTAAGTGAATATGCTATGCATTACCTAAAACTGGATGTATTGCTGCTCACCGATGTGTTTGAAAAATTCCGTAACTTGTGTCAACACATTTACGGTCTTGACCCGGCTCACTATTATACGAGTCCTGGGCTCTCGTTTGATGCCGCTTTAAAATACACTCAAGTGGAATTGGATTTACTCACTGACGTAGACATGGTTCTATTTTTTGAAAAGGGCATTCGTGGCGGCTTTGTGTCGCTTAACCAGCGCCATGCCGAAGCGAACAATGTCTACATGCCTGATTATTCACCGGAAAAACAAGAATCGTACTTAATGTACTATGACGTGAATTATTTGTACGGTTACGCCATGAGTCAGCCTTTGCCCTATGGGAAGTTTGCTTGGCTGACAGACAAACAAGTGTCAGAATTTGATGTGAACATGGCTAGCCAAGAAACAGGCCGTGGATATGTGCTAGAAGTGGATATTGAATATCCATCATCCTTGTATGATGAACATGCCGATTTCCCATTCTGCCTTGAGCAAATGGTTCCCCCTGACAGTAAAGTGAAAATTGAAAAACTCATGGGCACACTTTACAACAAAAATCGGTATGTGCTACATATCCAAATGTTGATGCAATGCCTCGCCCAAGGCTTGGTGTTGAAGAAAATCCACAGGGGTATTTCTTTTGCTCAAAAAGCATGGCTTGAGCCATACATGAGACTCAACACAGAGCACCGACAAATGGCAACACAGCAGTTTGAAATTATTTTTTTTAAATTAATGAACAACTGCATCTATGGCAAGTCTATGGAGAATGTCCGCAAATACCGTGACATTAAATTGGTCAATGTCTGGGAGGGGCAGTGGGGTGCCCGGCGGTACATTGCCAAGCCAAATTTCAAATCGATCAAAATTATCGATGAGGATTTGGCTACTATTGAAATGAGTAAGACCAGCGTGACCATGGATAAACCCATTTACTTGGGTCAAGTCATTTTAGACTTTTCTAAATCGGTCATGTATCGATTCCACTATGAGTTTGCCAAACGCCATTTTGAGGACGTCTCTCTTTTGTATATGGACACGGACTCATTCATTTACCACATTCGCCACTGCAACCTCTATGACGTCATGAGGCAACATAGTGACTGGTTCGACACCTCTTGCTATAGTGCTGACAACGTGTTTCAGCTGCCCATAAAAAACAAGAAGAAAATGGGCGTTTTAAAAGATGAATGCGGTGATTCCATTATGACGGAATTCGTAGGTTTGGCTTCGAAAATGTATGCTTATCGCACACTCGACTGTAAGGAAGCCAAAAGAGCAAAAGGTGTAGGTAGGGCAGTGGTAAAATCGCTACGTGTTAATGACTATCTAGCGGTTTTACGTACTGGCAAAGCTATGTCTCATACACAGTGCAGGATACAATCCAGCAACCATCATTTGTATCTTGTGGAACAGAGAAAACGCACCCTCGCCTCCATGGATAACAAACGTGTGTGGGCTGATGACCTGCTCACCAGCCTGCCCTGGGGTTATGATCGCAAGGAGGAGGAGGTGTGATTTCACTGTTTAATCGTTTATGGGACATAGCTTTATGTAACTTGTAGATTTAGTATTTTGTAAATATTGTTTTTTTGTCATTGTAAATAGTAGATTTTGTAAATAGTGGCAATCCACTTGGACCTTTTGCTCTTAAAAAAAAAGTTCTATGCAAACTTTTTTTTTTAATTTTTTTGATTGGTAAATAGTATGATTCTTTTAACGCTGTACAAAGTTGAGTTTTTTTTGTAAATATGAAATAAGTAAGATTTTTAGTAACTTTAATAACTAGTATTTAATTATTTTTCGTAATGTAAATGATCAAATAAAAATGTTCTTTTGGGATGAGTGTGCATGTCGAGAATGTGCTTTTGGGAATAAATAAAGTGGTTGTGTTTGTTCCCAAAGACAGGTGTGAATGTATGAGTGGAAAGAGAAAGTTGATGTGTATGGTTGACCAGAGCAAACACGGTGAGGTAGGGTGGGTGGGTGGGGAGGGGGTAAATGGTAACTTATATACTCATTTTGTTTTCAATCGTTTCGTTTTTTCATTGAAATGTGGCAGTCAAAAGACATTATTTTTGTAAAAACAGTCTTACCTGCAGTAGTCGTAGACCTCGACGTTTCTCCAAACACACATCAACACATTGCAGTATTATCAAGGTCAAGCACTTGCATCAACATCATTGTCAAATCTCAACTTTCGACATACACCAAATGGAAAAAATATGAAAACAGCAAAATGGAAATTCCATGTTTCCATATCACCAAAAACGCAAAACTTAAAACGGACATTTTAAAAAAACTGGAAATGGCCATATGTGAAATATGAAAATTCAAAAACTTCAAACGGTCATTATTTAAAAAGTGTCATCAGCAAAATGGAAAAATCCATATCACCATAAAAGGCAAAACTTGAAACGAACATTTTTAAAACTGTAAATTGCAAATTGGCAAAATGGCAATGTGTGAAATGTGTAAAATAAAACATAAGCCATCAACATCACAATTTCTTAAAAATAAAAATAACAAAACATCGTGCTCTGGTAAACCTTTGTATTTATTTCGTAGTCATAGAGAATTGACAAAAGAAATATAGAATACAAACACATTCCAATTCCTCACTCCTCAATGTTTATGTCCATGCATCATCAACTTTCCTTTCATAGCACTCATGACAATTAGGGCTGCCATCCTTTCACCCACTGAGGCATCACTGGATGTGAAACGTTGTTTAGCTTTCTTCAATAACAATTTATCTGCCACATGTCTTAAACCAGGATGACTATGGCGATAAGAAAGGTCATGTTCCTTGCATGCTTGATCCAAAAGATTAATGGGTACATCACCACGTTGTAAACGTTTTTCGAGACGAGTTCCAGGGCCGCAAAAACGATAACCTGGAAGATGGATTTCGAAAGGTAGGTATTGAATCACTTTGTCAATGACGCCATTGCCAGTACAGGTCTGGCATATCCTTTTCCATTGATGGTAAGAAGGTTTGGTCTTCCTCCTCCTCTGTGGACGATGTTTGTGTTTGTTGTTGTTGTTGCTTTTTCTCGCCATGACACCCGTGGAATGATTCAACAAAGTCTTTACATGGACTCTTATGACCGTGATACAGTTTCACTAGCTGGCAAGTCGCACACTGACGCATAGACGGTATTTTTGCCATGGCCACTTGCTTATGGTGATCGTAATCCGTACAGGGTTGCAATTCACTCAACACAGGGTCTTGAGTCCATGATTTTGGTACATGTTGCCAGATTTCTTTGACCGCGTTGGCAGCCACATAATAAATGAACGACTTGGGCAGCGCCAAGAGTTCCTCTTTGGTAAAACTGTCTAGTTTCTTTTTGCACACAAAGAACTTGCCGATGGCTTTGTCCGTTGCATTGCCTTTCTCCATGGTATCACGTGCTGTAGATGTTTACACGTTGCTTGTAGAAATCTCACTGGCGTCATTCACAGGTAAATCATGAGTTATAATTTTGTTCAACAACTCCCAGCAGGCATGGGTGGTTAACCAATGAAAGAGATGCCACGCATGTGATAGGGCTGTATGGGTAATGTTGCCACAGGAACAAGTATCCATGAGCGTTTGCAGGGAGGGACAGCCCAACTCCATGAGGTCGATACATTGGCAGTAAGACGCCAAAAATGGTTGCAACCATTGACGTTTTTCATTACCTTTCACAAATACCACATTGGCCGAGGACAAGTGTGCTTTCATGACCACGTCCAAATATTTATAGGAAATGGTTCCCTGATTCCAGTCTAGTTGCCTATGATTTTCAATCCACTGGGTTTGTTTACGATCTTTTTCACACAACAAATCAAAAGCATGGGGTGGTTTAAATAGCAAATGCGTAGCTTGCGATATCCAAAACGTGGTACAATCGATCATGGCCACTTGTTTAAATATAAATTTGTTGTCACCAATTTTAAACCCTTGGCAATCCACAATGAGTGTGCGCAACATGTTGACGCTTGCCTGGACCAAGTTCAACTGACGACTGACTGACGATCAGGTGTGATCATGACATGGACTTACCTGCCATGCTAGTTTCAAATTAAGGTTAGGGTAGGACAGGGGGGACATGCAAAAATAAGAATTTAAGAATTACATCATTTTATTATCATAACACGTCTTACAGGCTTTTCTCATTTTAGGATAAGGACGATAGCAACTGATACAACAATATAGTCTCTTGTGTTTGTAACGTCCATAACACCGATGATGTCCCAATGTCTCTAAACTAGGCGTTTTTGATGGTGAGCTGCTCACCGAAGCACCATGGATACCATACGGCCCACATGTATCGTAACTTGTTTTATTTTCATCACCCAGAGACACAAGTGAGGGATAGCTTGAATGACAGGGTATATTTCCCACTTTCATTCTGCACAGGTAGGGGCAGGTGGGTGACCAGCGCTGATGTTCCTGCATGGGTTCATCGCCCTCCTGCCATTGGTCTATGATGATGGGACAAAAGGCACATTTCACTTCATCTCTTGTTTTTAAATAGTAGAATCCAGCAGCCGCCAAGGCTTGAGGGTTTATGAAAGGCACTGGCCACGTGGCAAACGTCTTGAAACGTTGTTCCTCAGAGTTTAAATTCATGGATGTGACGTCTCTTGAGGCTTTAAAGCAAGACATGACTGAGTGGCTTGACGTGGGATGACCTGTTATTTATACACTCGTCACTTGGTTGGACAGTGGATAATAGTTGACTTGTTTGTGATGAATAATCAAAGAGTAGGCCGTCGTATTGGCTGGTACATTGTCATGCGTTTCAAAATCTAGTCGAATGTCGATATTGGATGGCTTGACAGACTCTTCCAGGTAAGAACAGTCAAAAACAATCAGTGGTGCTCTTGCCTTAAACGCTTGGGGTAGTAGCATGGGGCCGTTCTCTTTTTGATAATACGACCATCGAAATTTAGAAAACAAGTCGTACAGGGGGCCAAACTTATTTTTTGAAAAATCCAAATCCAGTCCTTCATAGGGAAACACAGCTCCGTTGAGGAAAAGACGTGCATTTCTCAATTGCAGATGATCAAATTGCGTGGCATCTTTGGTTTGTTGATACTTGCGATTCGTTTGAAAACCCACGATCAGGTAGAGAGGTCTCTCTGTATAGCGAGCTGTTTTTACAGACCAACTGTGTGTGTTGGTGGTGGGCAATAGCGGATACTCATGGAGTGCCCAGCTTCTAAATTCCATGGGTAGAGGCATATCTCTCTTTACCATTTTGAGTATGTCCAGTTTTTTGCTATCTTCAAGGGTCACATGGGGAACTTTCCATAGCAAGCGTTGTAGTTGAATTTTTGAATCGATGGGGGCATTGTCGGCTCCCTTGAGTGCATTATTATCACTCCTGTCTCTCACTAGGTAAAGCACTTGCCTTGCGTTGACCACAATGCGTTGGTGATCTTCGGCAAAGCCTAAAATCAGTTTAAGAGGTAAATATCCAGTAAAGGTCCCATCGGTGTGTACCATCCAGTCATTGGTCGAGTCAGGACACCAACCTGCCATGCAAAGTGTTTTACCTTCTTCCTCACTATAAGAGGGGTATAGTTTCATGACACTGGAAATGCCCACATTTCGAGTGCTATCCACCACGATATCGTTAATGACATACCGCACTTCAGAAAACAGAAAGGCCAAACCATGGTTGGCCAACTTGGATGTGGTGGGTGTAGAGCCATCGGCTTTGGTGAGCCGACCTTCAATCTGAATGACACTTTCATGCGGTAGGGTGTAAATATCTTGGTTGTTGATAACAAATTGAATTTCATCATTGTTATTGAGTCCAGGTGTTTGAGCTTGATAGGAATGGAGATCAATTCTTACCACTCCTGGTTGCTCCTCGATGCGGTTCGCTATCTCTAGGATAGAATTCATTATGAGGATTGACGTGGTAACCCAAATGCTGTAAAATCTGCTTGCCTTGAGATGTTAACGTGTATTCACGTGGCAAACAACTAACACCATTCCTAGACGGTGTTGTTGCTTTATACACAAACTTCATAGTGGCTTTAGCACCAACTTGTAAGTCACTGGTGTGGTAGAATCTAGATCAATGAGTTGTTGATCTCTATTGATCAGTCTTAATGTTATATTACTAATACTATCGACAGCCACAGCATGAAAAAGCACCACTGGAGGGTTTTCACGAATAATATAGCCATTGGGCGATGTCACAATAAAGTCATAAAGTGAATGCGATGGTTCCTGATTGGTGTACACTTGGCTAATAATATTACACGTCACCGACACATGATGGTCCTCAATGAATTTCACTTCATGGTCTGATTCATGTTTTTTGTTGGGCTCCAACACACGTGGTTTAAATCCTAGTAATGGGCCAATGGAATCGGGGTGTGTTTTAAAGTCAATGTTGAATGAGGAGAAAATACTGCAGCGATGAGTGTTGGTATTGCCTACAAGTTCAAACTTGTGCGTTCCGTCGAGAAATGACTTTAAACCATATTGATTGATCAACACCACATAAATGTGTTCATAAATATCATCGATCGTGTATCCACCAGAGTTCAGGGTGAGCACAGAATCATCATAGTAAAACTTGTTGTTCACATTTTCACGTATGTTGTATATTCGATTGTACGTTTCAAGAGAAACAAGTCCTAAACCATAGGGTTTTTCACTCAATTCGATAGGCGGGTAAAAGTCTAGGCTGACTTCAGGTCCACGTCCATGCACTGTAAACGTTTTACTTTCTGCCGACATACTGGTGGCGTTTTAGCTTATGCTGCGTCTTATATAAAAAAAATTAAACACAAACGTCCACACTGTTGGCTGTTAAACGTTTGCTCACGTTTCACATTATAATATATCTTGATCCTGTTTCCAAAATAGGTCACTAGTTCCATGGGCGGGGGCAAATTCCCAAAACTGTCAAAGTACCATACCATGGATCCTTCTTTGACATAAGCTACATAATGCGTCCCTGGTCCTCGGTGATCATCCAAATTGACAACAGCACATTCCTGTTTCCAGGGTCGTGGGGGTAATTGGTTTCGCATAAACACACCTCGAAAATGAGAAAGCTTTAGTTGTTTAGCATAGCTTTCCACTTGTTGATGCGTCAGGGCATGTCTCGCTATGGCTGAGGTTAATTTTTTTTTTTATATATATTTCGAAATGGTGAAATCCCAAATCCTTGTTGATAAAAGGCTGGCTTTAAATTGGCATTTCTAGCCCCCATGGCAATCGCTTCCATCGTTTCATTGTGTCGCTGACTTTCTTTGAGTTGTTGCTTGCCCTGCTGCGCGGCTTTAATGGTTTTCGCCACTGCACTGGCACCGCCCAAAAGTGAGCCCAGAGCAGCCAAACCGGCAAATAATGCAGGTAAAAATCCCGCTCGTTTGGGGACGGGAATCACTCGCCCTTGGTTTGAAACCTGTCGCCAACGTTTTGGATTAACATGTCTCTGTGCTGTTCGAAGGGCTTTCCTTATGGTCAATACATTATTTTTTCTTTTTTTCTTTCGCAAGGGCTTGTCCACGAATGTTGTAAGCCCAGGTTTGCCAAGGACAAAGTCCTTTTTTTAGTCTTTCTCACCGCATACCTTTGTTTCACCATGATGATAATGACCAACAACCTTTCACAAGAAAGTTTAAATCACAACTAACGTCAGATGGTTATTTCATGGCTGTATATTCCAATTCCACATAAAGTGGGAAATCGTTTATGGTTTTTCCCGCTTGCTTTTCATCCCATGTCAACATGAGGTGAAAGGATAATTCGTCACCAGCATTGACCATTTCATGGTTATGGATCAACATCCTATGACCATTTATCTTTATTTGTAAATGGTTCTCATCAGGTATGGCATATTTGATGTGAATGGTTCCATCATAGTGTAATCGATAGTGGCTTAAACCCGAAGCAAGCACATAGGTCGAGTGCTGATCATGGACTAGCGGTAAATGGTTTCTGTCATTCAAAGGTTTTTCATTTGTCAGATACACTAAAAATACAGATGGGATAAATTTATAAAGCCTTTTCATTTCATAGGTCATGTAACGCTTGGTACAAACATCGTCTTCGTCTTGTGGGTCTTCCACGTGAATAATCCGATGGTGATTAGCGCTATAGCCATTCACCGTAAGCTGGGGCACTTTGTCATAAAACTCATACACTTTGTTATCCACATACTTTTTCGTAGTAACGTCTGTAGACACTTGAGGATGTTTTACATGGGTTAACCGCTTTCCCTTAAAGTCATAATCTCCTTGTTTTGTGCGTGGCACTACTGACCTATCCACATAGTGTTTATTAGCAGGATCTGTTTCCTGTTTAGGATCATGTATGGGGACAGGCCTAGCTTTGGCCATCAACGCACGTCCAAAGACATCCATCGTCAACCTGTAGTACCAGTCTACTGTTTCTATGACAAGGCTCGGTGTCCTGTATATAGACAGCCTGCTAGCCTGTCTAAGCCTTAGTTGAAATGAAGATTATTAAGCAGCAAGAGTCATTCCCCGTGGGGGACATGGTTTCCCATCTCTGTCCTACATCACGTGAACAACGTCATGGTTCACTGTTTCCATCTTCCATTCGCTGCATCATTGTGGGGCCTTCCGGTTGTGGAAAGACTAATCTTTTGCTAACGCTCAACACAGCGCCCAATGGTCTGCGTTTTCAAAATATTTATATTTTTGCAAAATCTCTCTACCAACCCCTCTACGTGTTTCTGGATCAAGTCATGTCTGGATTACAAAAAGAGAATATGGGTTATTTTACATTTTCCATGCAAGAAAATGTGATTTCACCGGATGAGGTAAAGCCTGATTCACTCATGATTTTCGATGATGTATCCACTGAACGTCAAGGCATCATTCAAAGCTATTTCAGCATGGGTCGCCACAAACATATCGATTGCTTCTATCTTGGACAAACGTATTCAAAAATGTCCAAACAGTTGATTCGTGACAATGCCAATGTCATTGTTTTATTTCGCCAGGACGAGAGGAACAGTCGTCACATTTATAATGAACATGTGAATCCGGATATGACCTTTCAAATGTTTTCAGAATTGTGTGCCAAGTGCTGGAACACTCAACGTCATGCCTGTTTAGTGATTGACAAACAAAGTGAACTCAACCAAGGACGGTATCGCTTAGGGTTTGATCATTTTATTGCTATTTAAGGCCCTGTCTCATTCCCCATCAAGTCATTTGTCAAGACACCATGGCGTTAGCAGAGAGTCAATTGAAAAAGCATATTATTAGAGCAAAAAATACTATTCGCCAAAAGTTTCGTCAATTGAAACAATCACGCGCAAATCATGCTTTGTTTATTCAGCAACATTTAGCACCTCCACTAAAAGCCATGTTGAAACCCTCTTTCAAGCCATCTGAAACGCTACCCACCGTTTCACAAGCCACGCAGACGCTGCACGAGGACCCTGAGGAAGAGGAAGTGGAAGATTTGACTATTGTTAGTGAAGTTGAGGATGAGGAGGAACAAGTGTTTACGCCTCAAAAAAAGGCCGCACCCCTTGCAGAGTTTTTGAGAAAAAAGAAATCCTTGGCCATGGTTGAAACACCTTGCCCTTCCAGAGCGTCTCCGTTTTCACAACTCTTGGCCACCCCTCAACATAAAGCTCAACTGAAAACCATTTTAATAAAATATTATGGATCAACATTGGAACCCTATTTCACTGATCTATTTATTGGAAACACAGATACCACGTATGGTGTTCGCTATGAGGATGATAGTTTTAAAATTGGCGATTCATCCATTAAATTTGTTCGTACTAAAGCTGTCATTAAAAACATCAACTATAAATTAACGCCAGGACTGTTAAAGCTGCTCTTTTCTCGGACCCCTTCTTCCCATGATTATACGTCAGAGGATCTTGACAAATATAAATCCATTTTATTGGATACCCATGCTCACAAAAGACAGTATGATCCCACGCAACAAGTGAATGCCAATATATCTCAAAAATATAAAACCATCATTGCAAAAATGTTTCCCACTAGTCAAAGTACTCGTCGTCAAGCGTCCGCTTCGGGAGTGACATTTAAACCATTAAAACCCCTTGTGGATGTTACCTACTGGCACAATCCCAATAAGCTCGTCCAGCGGCTACAGTTGTTGCATGCCTCACGTCAAGCTGGCCATACCGGTCACGATTGGGAAATTCAAGAAATTGAACAAGAACTTCGAAATGCCAAAATTATTGTTTAAGCCCTCACCCATTAAAATGGGTATTGCTCACGAGTTGCATCGCCCAGCTAGGCGTCATTATCCACGACTCAAGGTGATTTCACGAGGTGTGGATGAACTTTGGCAGGCTGACTTGGTTGAAATGATACCCTATGCTGGCGTTAACGACGGTGTACGCTATATGTTGACCGTCATTGATGTCTATTCCAAACTGGCCTTTGTTGAACCTGTGTGTCGCAAGTCTGGTCCACTAGTTACCAAGGCCTTTCAACATATTATTCAACACTCCAAACGTCAACCTCAGCTGCTACAAACCGACCAGGGGAAAGAATTTTTCAACAAGGACTTCTCCAGTTTTCTCAACTCTAAGGATATTCACCATTACACCACGTACAGCAATCTCAAAGCCAGTGTGGTCGAGCGGTTCAACCGAACATTGAAAACCCATATGTGGAAAGCGTTTACCGCTCAGGGCAGTTATCGCTGGTTGGACATGTTACCTGAGCTAGTGTCACGTTACAATGACACCAAACATAGAACGATTGGGACCAAGCCACGCCTCGTGACTAAAAATATTCAGCGATTGGATAAACTGTTTAACCCCTTAAAAACAGCCGATCCTAAACGTCACCGACTGAACATTGGGGATTTTGTTCGTGTGAGCAAATTTAAGTCTGCCTTCAATAAGGGCTACACGCCTCAGTGGGGGACTGAACTATTTCGAATTCGTCGAGTCTACTTGGACAGTCCAGTCACCTATTTACTCGAGGACCTCAACCATCAACCCATAAAAGGTAGATTTTATCTCCATGAACTTCAGAAAACAGCATTTCCTCAGCATTATCTTGTGGAAAAAGTGTTGAAACAAAAAGGAAATAAACTCTACGTCAAATGGTTAGGGTTTAACTCTACGTTTAATTCTTGGATCAATAAATTACATGTTGTGTGAACCTGTGTACTTTTTATTTATTCACACATGTTGTACACCACCTATAGCTCTATGTATACAGCGCTCCGCGCTTCATGCATGTTCATACATGTTTGTCTTTTCCTTTCCTCCTGTGTTCTCTCTTACATTACCCCTCCCCCTCTCCCACCCTTCACCTCCCACCACTGCTGTTTGCAGCTCTTGCATATCTATTGGTTGTGACATTATTCACACAAATTGCATCATACTTTTACTGATTCAGCGATTCCCACGCTTTGAACATTCTGTTATCAGGCACGTGGACAGCTAACGTCCCAAGTGAACACCTGCGGTAGATCAAATTTCACGTCAACTTGCATTTTGTCACGTACGAAGCAAAACAGGATGTGACTTGTTAACAGTTATCGCGCACGTGGACAGATAACGTCCCAGGTGAACACCTGTGGTAGATCAAATTTCACGTCAACTTGCATTTTGTCACGTACGAAGCAAGACAGGATGTCACTGGTTTAGCGTACATGTCATCTCACACATGTTCACATGCATTTCGATCTTTCCTGCCACCACGATGATCATTTTTCCATTGCACCTGTTGTCAAGTCAGATCAACGCCTTCCAATAAGCTCAAATGACCTTCACTTCCTGCTCGTCGGCAAGTTTGTTTTCTGTACTCGCTTCGACCAACATAGAACCAAGTTCTCATCACCGTTTACATGTCAAAGGTAAAATATCAGAAAAACACACGCTCGCTCTGTCATACACCGACCCGCCGAAATAGCAATTATTCTATTAAGCATGGTCCTTGTGGTTAGCGATAGGTTCGTTGACACACACACACACACACACCCAGCCGTATCGTCTCTCTCAACCACCACGCTTCATAAACATTATAAACAGGTAAAGAAAAAGAAAAAGTTTTTTCATCATGTATGGCGTTAGGCCCTTTGTGAATTATTTTTTGAAAAAAATATCTACCACATTTGAAAGGGGGCGTTATCCAGAGTCCTAGGACACCTCGTACACGTCTCTAGCGTTATTGGTTCGTGAGATATCGGCAAAAATCACAAAAAACACGTGTTTACCCCAAAATCGCGTTTCCCAAATTTTTTAAAATTACAATGAGTGGTCCATAGCAAAGAGGACATCACCCCGAGTACTTGGACCTGTCGAACACACCTCTAGCATGATTGGTTCACGAGATATCGGCAAAATCACAAAAAACACGTGTTTACCCCAAAATCGAGTTTCCAATTTTATTAAAAATTATAACGAGTGGTCCATAGCAGAGACGACGTCAGCCCGAGTCCTTGGACCCGTCGTACATGCCTCTAGCATGATTGGTTCGTGAGATATCGGCAAAAATCACAAAAAACACGTGTTTACCCCAAAATCGAGTTTCCAATTTTTTTTAAATTATAACGAGTGGTCCATAGCAGAGACGACGTCACCCCGAGTCCTTGGACCCGTCGTACATGCCTCTAGCATGATTGGTTCGCGAGATATAGCAAAAAGTTTAAAATCACGGTTTTACCCCAAAATATTCTGTTTCCCTCATTCTCAAAAACTTTAACCTATTACCAAAATACACAGGGTTTCGAGACAAGCCATTTGACATGTCATAGGACCAAATCCGACCATGCATTCGTGAGATATCGGAAAAAGTCTAAAATCACGGTTTTACCCCCAAAAAGCCTGTTTCCCTCATTCTCAAAACTTTAACCTATTAATAACATGTATAGGGCTTCGAGACAATCGATTTGACACGTCACACGTCCAAATCCGACCTTGCGTTTGAGAGATATCGGCAAACTTCGTAGGAAAGTAGGCGACTATCTGGCTCTCTCCTCACCACCAAAACCTCTTCTTATCAATCATTTTTTTCAAAGAGCTCGCCCTCTTACAAAAATCCCAAGTGCGCATGCGTAAAAAACAAAAACAAAAATGTTCATCCATAGCGGCAGCCAGAAAAACGCATGCGTGATATGAGCAACAACATTTAAGTTCATTTTAGCAGCGCACCTTATACATGTCGTATTTGAAAAGAGACTTTCACTAAAAATTACAATTTCACCCCCTAGTAGGGGTAGGTTTTATTTAGGGGTTGAAAGGAATGGTCCATTGGAAAGAGGGCGTCAGCCCGAGTCCGACGATATGTCGCATGTCAAAATTGGACCAAGGGTTCGTGAAATATCAAATATTACATAGCTGAGATTGTGACGTAAGAGAAGTTATTAGTGGGAGGGGTTAGAACCATCATCACTCCCCTACTCACCCTGGAACTTTAACGGTGATAAAGGGAACTACTATAAGTTCACCTATGTGAGTTTTGAAAAACTGGTAACTACAAAACCAACATGGCGGCCACGCGAATTTGCGACTTTTAAATAAACGTTTCTCGCGATTTAACCAACCAAACGCAATAAAACTTGGTACAGTATATGTTTATACACATTGTAAGGCACCGACATCTAACTTGGTTCAATTGTTTACATAACCACAAGATGGCGGATGTGCGAAATACTTCACCGGCATTCTATATCTTTGAAACTATTGGCGGTATCACCCTGAAATTTTGTACGGAGATAAAGGGCACTACTGGAAGGTCATCTATAAGACTTTCAAAAACCGGTTAACTACAAAACGAACATGGCGGCCAAGCGAATTTGAAAATTTTAAATACCTTCTCTCGATTTAATGTTCCAACCGCAATGAAATCTGGTACAGGAAATGTTTATACACATTGTAATACACTGGTATCTAATTTAGTTCAATTGTTTACGTAACCTCAAGATGGCGGCTTTGCGAATTTTAATTTTTTTATTTTTATTTCTTGTGTCGTAATCATGCGATCGATGTGAAAGTTTGAATAATGAACCTACGCAATAATTTTCCTTTAATGGTACATGACTCTATGGCCAACAGTCCAACATGGCGACCATCCGAAATATTTAGACGGCTCTGAATATCTACGAATCTATTATAGCAATCAAACTGATTTTTTTCATGTTCATAGGGGCTATGAACTTAAGTTCATCTATAGGACTTTAAATAACCTGGTGATCACAAATCCAATATGGCGGTGATGCGAAGTATAAATATTCACAAGGACGGTTCTCGCAATTTTACCATCCGAGTGCAGTGAAACTTGGTACAGTAAATCCTTATACGAATGTTAATCCACTGGCATCTAATTTATTTCAATTGTTTCCATAACCACAAGATGGCAGCTGTGCGAAATTTTACAATCTCCTTGTTACTTCTTGTGTCCTAATCATGCGATTGAAGTTTGAATGCTACACGTACACAATAATCTTCATGTAACAGTACATAACTCTAGGACCTACATATATAAAATCCAACATGGCGACCATCCGAAATATTTAGTCGGTTCTCAATATCTACGAATCTATTACGGCAATCAAACTGAGATTGTGTATGTTGATAGTGGCAATTAACATAAGTAGGATATATGAAAATAGGCTGTATAGTTCTTCACGGAACTACTTGTTATAATGTGTAGGACGTAATATGATAGGCTTAATTTAAGATAATTATTATAGCTGGGCTAAATTGAGATATTAGACTCAGTGTAATATTAATTATTCAGTCGCACAGCGCTATTACGAGCACTTTACACAATACAATACCAATCCAAAGATGTGCACACGCTGAAAACAGACTATCCATTTTGACCGCGCGAAATCGTAACCAATAAGCCCGTAGTATTGGTTTAAATTCAACCAATAGCGAGACGTGAGGCTCTCAGTCGACGTCCTCAGAGCGTCATTCAACAGACCAAACCTGCCCTCAAGGGCTCCCATACATTTCTAAAGCTATAAACACGTGCTTTGAGGTCGCAAGGCTTCCTTTCTCGACTTTCTACTCCAGGCGGTGAAGGTCACACTTCACCCATCTAGGGGTGAAATGTAGAACTAGTTACAAGTTCTGACAGTAACAGTGAGACAGAGCTTATCGAGAGGGCGCGCAAGGTAGCCCCAAATACTATTTTACAAAACAATTTCATTTTTCAAATAGTTACAGCTGAGTGCTGACTGTAGGATGATCCTCACGTCCTACATGGAGGAATCGCCACTGGGTTACAGTCTATTTCATTCCCCATTTCTACTGTGATGAGGTGGTCTCCAGGAAGAGCATCCACCTGTGAAACAAACACTTAGGAGTGAGATAATTAAGGGGTAGACGAACATACACCATGTTTCAAATCACATACCTTCGTTTTGTGGCCAGCGGTAACGTTCTCGCTTGCTGAGCCCAGGGTTGCAGGATCGTCTCGTGGCGCAGTCAGCTGGCATTTGAGGGTGCGCAAATGCGACGGAGCTGTATCAGTAGATTTACTGGCACGTTCAAGATCCCCTTCGGGGCAAAATTCCGGCTCCCCGGCGTGGTATCTCTAAAAGCCACACTAGTTAAAAGGGACGTAAACCAATAACATTATTACTATTTGTATCCATTTAACCTTCACAGCGTAAACTTGTAAATAAATAATAAATAATGTTACATGTTGCATTTGTGGCAAGTTCGTTAACTGGATTACGGTGGGTAGAAGCACAACACAATTTTTCCTTTAAAGAAATGTTTGCTTCATTGCAGGTTAGAAATATACACCGTACAATAAGCCAATAGAAACAATTAGCTGTCTTACAGAAGCTACCTCCTTTATGGAGATCGACTCACCCTTTCACTCGGTCTTGCAGTTAATCCTCTCGCTAATGAGGTAGACCCGAGCCCTGGCTGGAAATAACTGCACTTAGTCTGTCACTCACTGTTTCGCAATTCACCACAATGACCTCTGTTGCACTGGAAAACACACACTCTTCAAATACACAATCCCGCCGTATGATTCACACTCCTTCGCTGTCAAGAGAATCAGCCTCACTTGGGTTTCGTAATTTCGCACGTCACGTCACCAACTACTGTCGCACTCGCTCAAGAACACTGTACCTCCCTCGCTGGCCAGGTCGCTTTATATAGCGAGGCTGGTGACTCGATGGATGTTTCCAGAGTTGACCAGGGTTCACACCTTCTCGAGAATTCCAACACCAGTTGGGCCACGAATATTCGAGACGGTCTCTTTCTACTGACTGTCTTCAATGTTGCGCAAATCGCTGGTAACACACAGTCAGGATAGCCTGGGGCGGCCTGAGTCACGCGCGGGGCGACGAAGCTGTCTAGCATTCGTAACAATAATAAACAATTAACTATAAACAATTAACAATAAATAATAAATAATAAATTATCTTCTGAAAAATGGTTTGCTAACACTAAGAAGGTTCTACAAGAAATGAGCATCACTGATCAAGTCATGCGCAACAGAACCACTTTCAGCAATAAGATACTCACATGTGAGGGGTTCCCAGAGCCAGAAACAGCGACCAAAAAGAAATAACATTGGACAGATGAAAAGAAGGAAGCTGTGAGCAAGAGAATGAGAGAATACTGGAGCCAAAGAAAACAAATCATGAAACTCTAGGTTTGTGCCGTGTCTTGTGTGGGGTTCAGCCTAGGACACCAAGCTGGCTCATCAGCGGGCTCTTGATGTCCCCGCCAAACCCCACAGGAGTAGCGAACTGCGCGCTACCTCCCTTTTTATGAAGCGCCCCTGTGCCTATCCACTGCGATAACTAAAAGCCAGGCGTTTCCTATACTTCACGAAGCAGACCAAATCCTCGCACCATACAGGAGAATTGACTGCGCGATGGACATCAGGAGTCGCCGCGGACCATGTACACTAGCCAGGAGTACTCAGATCGGCTGTCACTACTTCCGCCTTGTCTGCTGCCTTCTTTATATGAGACCAGTATGTTAATTTCGTAGTAGCCTCCGTGGGTTAGGGCGCAGCACGCCGGCCTCCCACCGCTGGGTCTGTAGTTCAACTCCCGGTCACTCCGTGTGAGATTTGTGCTGGACAAAGCGGAGGCAGACAGGTTTTCTCCGGGTACTCTGGTTTTCCCTGTCACAAATTTCCTGTCGTTTCATGTCATCTGTCATTCATTTACTCATTGCCCCAGGGGAGTGCGACAGGCTTCGGCAGCCGGCACAGATTATATCCTCGCCACTAGATGGAGGCTTCATTCATTCCAATCACTGACCTGGTCGGTCGACTCGAAACAGGATGTGGATTTTCATTTCTATGTTAATTTCGTGTCGAGAGTAATTCCCAGGTACTTTGCAGCGACCACCTCTCCAACTTTCATGGGAATTATAGTGTCCAATCTCCTCCTATTTCAGTTTTCGCCATAGCTTAATTCAGCCCATGAACGTTCATCCAACCACTCACCCTGAATGAGTTTCCACTGAGCCAGAACCGCATCTCGGGCTACAATCACCGCTGCAATATCGTCAGCGTACCCAATAAGGAATGTATCATCGGACACCTCCATGCGCCGTAAGATGTTCCATAAATCCTGGCCCAGGATAGATCCTTGCGTTGCTCCTGCTCCTCTAACCGTCAATAATATAATCTACAAATAATACGCTAAGGTGTATGTTTCACAAAACTCAAGCTCCTAAACCAGAGGGAGTTAGAAGGTGTGGTTTGTACCAAAATCTTACAAATACTCTCAATAGTACAGGAAAAATCTTGCGTTTCTTGAAAAATAAACGGAATAGTACATTATGCAACGAGCCTATAATGACAATATTTCAGACACGAGTATGTTTATAAAACGAGCGTATGCGAGTTTTATCATTTCCATACGAGTGTCTTAATTACCATTATAGGCGAGTTGCATACGACTGTTTATGTTCGACGATAATTATTATAACTATTTTATGTTCGAACATAAATATTCATAAATATCTGTCGAGATTTCGCCAGTTTTATGTACTGAACAGAGCGCATGAGACGCAGAGAATGCCTTGTATTTGACCATGGCCTCCTCGATTACCGTACTATGACACTAGGCCAGGCAGTAAAATTTAAATTAGAAGGCCGTGGAACTCAGCGCATCTAATTATCTAATTGGTCAAACAACTGTTTCTTGAGCTTTGATTGGGGGGAGAAACTGTTTCATAATGAAAAATAGTGTTATAATGAGCCTCATTATAGTACAGTTTTCTGACATATAATAGTCAGGGTCGAACATAAATATATTTATTTGTTTATAAAATGTTTTGAACAATCTACCGGACCGGTGCGAGAACTCTCGCATAATATTATGATGTGTGCGCCCCATGTGTACAGACTACCCACCCGGCTCTATTGCTATGCGGGCTGTACGCCACACAGTTCTGCCAGGGGCTATCGTCTTGTTTATTTGTTTAAAAGCACTTTATAAACAAATAAATATACTTCCGTAGACTTATCAAGAAATGCGAGATTTTTCCTGTACTATTGAGAGGATTTGTAAGATTTTGGTACAAAGCACACCTTCTAACTCCCTCTTGTTTAGGAGCTTGAGTTTTTTGAAACATGCACCTTAGTATATTAACCTATGAGATAAGATAAACATGACGATAGCCCCTGTGAGAACTGTGTCGCGTCCAGCCGCATAGCACTATAGCCGGGCGGGTAGTCTGTACACATAGGGCACACACAACCCATTGTGGAACCAGCAGCACCCGGCCGAAGCCGTCGGATTTTTTAAGAGCGTTAAAAATTCCTCAGTATGCCTTCCTTCGGAGGGGAAGTAAAGCCGGCGGTCCCATGTCATAGATTTATGGCATGTTAAAGAACCTTCCACTAATTACACATGTGTGAAGGTAAATTGTATATGTTAAGAATGTAAACAACGCTCTTAGGTTTCTACGTTCGTTGCCAAGAGCCCACTGCGATGGCGTAAATTATTTAAGTTCTGAACTAGGCCTAGTAGTCGTTGACGGTGGCATTTGGCGGCAAAAGTAGGAACTATTTGAAAAATTCTAAGTTGCAGTCAGTACTTAAATTTAAAAGAACAGAAACACATACTCATACAGCCATCACAATTAACACCGGTTATCAGACAGATTCTACACACACCCAAAGTACACAGAGCTTCATGACCGCGTTGTCGCAGGAACCAACCAACCAGCAGTGACTTCATAAATAACGACAATTTGTTTAAAAAGTACGTTTAAACAAATAAACATACAGTATTTATAGATACCCGCATAACAGTAAAGCCAAGCGGGTGGTTTATACACATGTGAGAGTCCGCTAGTAATAATAATAATAATAATAATAATAATAATAATAATAATAATAATAATAATAAATACCGTATCATAGTTCACCGCTCTCTAGCGCTCTGCTGTTTCATGTCGTCATTGTGTTTGCTCGTATCGTAAATCACTTGTGACGTCATCATGTACTCCAGTGACCCTAAAGCATTGTAGCAGACATAATGTGTATTTAGATAATGTACAGTCGGCAGCAATTACAATGGACCATTGACAATCCACGTTGCAAACTTTACAGATCTAGTTCTTTTCCTCACATACACATATTTTTTGTGTGTGATAAAACATCATAATATTGGTAGAATAGCGATTCAGAGAATTCTTTTAAATTGCATGTAGTGTATGAAATGCTTTTGCCCGGCGTTACTCGTGTGACAGTGGCTTGCGTTCTTGGCTGTCACCGTGTTCGATTCCCAGTTCTGCCAAGAAATTCTATTTCTAGTCTGAGGGTTGGAACAGGGTACACTCAGCCTCGTGAGGGAAAATTGCGAAGTGTTTTTCCCACTTCTACTCCAGGCAAATGCCGGGATGGTTCCTATGTTACGGCCATGGCCTCCTCCTTCCCTGCCCTCACTAGAATTACAAAGGCACACACTTCTACAGACAACACAATAACACAGGTTATGAGACGAATTCTCTCTCTCTGTATATATACATACATCTAAGTATAATCAAAGACGGCGAAGTCCAGACCCCTTAAATAAAACAAGAGCAACAACTCTCTTTATAAAGCTTTATATTATTATTACTAGCAACTCGCACCCGGTTTCACCCGGTATCTTAAACGAGTTACCCAGCGTAAGCTTAAAAGACGCACGGACGGCAGGTCCCAGACCCAATTCAGAAAAGCCGAGGTGAACAGTGAAACTCCAAACACATATACTGCTCTTCTCTGAAGTCTTAACACAGCAGCTTAATCTGGCCGAAGCTAGGATGATAGGCTCGCTCGCTCCGAAGCGAGTAATTTAAATTTCCACTGAATGCAGAATGATGGAAGAAATGAAAACGTAAAAACACTTATAGTGGGTGATGTATTAAAGATAGAGATATACTGTCACGGACCTTTTGTAGATCTTTTCATACTGAACAATTCTTACACTCATAGTATATACATATTTTTACGGTTTACCCAGCGTAAACTTAAAAGGCGCATGGAAAGCTGAATTTTTTTCGCCTCGATTCACTGAAATCATTACTGCTCGGCTTCCCTTGAACATAAATGAATGTTTTTCTACATAAACCTTCCACGAGATATCTTTTACAGAATAGTGAAAACCACATCAAAATCCATCCAGTGGTTCTCGAGATTACCCGTGACATCCAAGAATCTTGGAGTTCGTGTTACACTATGTAGAGAAATAATTGTATCGAATCCAAGGATGACCAGCGCTACGACACCATGGAGTCATTGTGTTGACCCTATTGAGGTTGCAGAAGCCAGTTGGTAGCTGGGTCAGTATAACATATCGGGACACAATGGCGAGAATATCAGAGGCAGTGCGGATGAGTGATCACAGGCTTCAGTCTCGTGCGAGATACTCGGAATGTCCCTCCGCCAGCAAGCGTGCGTTGTGCTTTTATGATTCTTTAAATCAAATTTAAGTCAACATCTAATTCAGTAGAGGCATCTATATGATGCTATCTTACTTACTATTAGCGTGGTTACCATGGCAACATCTAGTTCAGTGGAGACATCTATATGTTGCTATCTCACTTACTATTAGCGTGGTTACCATGGCAACATCTAGTTCAGTGGAGACATCTATATGTTGCTATCTCATTTACTATTAGCGTGGTTACCATGGCAACATCTAGTTCAGTGGAGACATCTATATGTTGCTATCTCACTTACTATTAGCTTGGTTACCATGGCAACATCTAGTTCAGTAGAGACATCTATATGTTGCTATCTCACTTACTATTAGCGTGGTTACCATGGCAACATCTAGTTCAGTGGAGACATCTTTATGTTGCTATCTCATTTACTATAAGCGTGGTTACCATGGCAACATCTAGTTCAGTGGAGACATCTATATGTTGCTAACTCACTTACTATTAGCGTGGTTACCATGGAAACATCTAGTTCAGTGGAGACATCTATAAGTTGCTATCTCACTTACTATTAGCGTGGTTACCATGGAAACATCTAGTTCAGTGGAGACATCTATAAGTTGCTATCTCACTTACTATTAGCGTGGTTACCATGGCAACATCCAGTTCAGTAGAGACATCTATATGTTGCTATCTTACTTACTATTAGCGTGGTTACCATGGCAACATCTAGTTCAGTGGAGACATCTATATGTTGCTATGTCACTTACTATTTGCGTGGTTACCATGGCAATATCTAGTTCAGTAGAGACATCTATATGTTGCTATCTTACTTACTATTAGCGTGGTTACCATGGCAACATCTAGTTCAGTAGAGATATCTATATGTTGCTATCGTACTTACTATTAGCGTGGTTACCATGGCAACATCAAGTTCAGTGGAGATATCTATATGTTGCTATCTCACTTACTATTAGCGTGGTTACCATGGCAACATCTAGTTCAGTGGAGACATCTATATGTTGCTATCTCATTTACTATTAGCGTGGTTACCATGGCAACATCTAGTTCAGTGGAGACATCTATATGTTGCTATCTCACTTACTATTAGCTTGGTTACCATGGCAACATCTAGTTCAGTAGAGACATCTATATGTTGCTATCTCACTTATTATTAGCGTGGTTACCATGGCAACATCTAGTTCAGTGGAGACATCTATATGTTGCTATCTCATTTATTATTAGCGTGGTTACCATGGCAACATCTAGTTCAGTGGAGACATCTATATGTTGCTAACTCACATACTATTAGCGTGGTTACCATGGAAACATCTAGTTCAGTGGAGACATCTATAAGTTGCTATCTCACTTACTATTAGCGTGGTTACCATGGCAACATCCAGTTCAGTAGAGACATCTATATGTTGCTATCTTACTTACTATTAGCGTGGTTACCATGGCAACATCTAGTTCAGTGGAGACATCTATATGTTGCTATGTCACTTACTATTTGCGTGGTTACCATGGCAATATCTAGTTCAGTAGAGACATCTATATGTTGCTATCTTACTTACTATTAGCGTGGTTACCATGGCAACATCTAGTTCAGTAGAGATATCTATATGTTGCTATCTTACTTACTATTAGCGTGGTTACCATGTCAACATCTAGTTCAGTGGAGACATCTATATGTTGCTATCTCACTTACTATTAGCGTGGTTACCATGGCAACATCTAGTTCAGTAAAGACATCTATAAGTGACTATCTTACTTACTATTAGCGTGGTTACCTTGGCAACATCTAGTACAGCAGAGACATCTATATGTTGCTATCTTACTAACTATTAGCGTGGTTACCATGGCAACGTCTAATTCAGTAGAGGCATCTATATGTTGCTATCTTACTTACTATTAGCGTGGTTACCATGACAACATCCAGTTCAGTAGAGACTTCTATATGTTGCTATCTTACTCACTATTAGCGTGGTTACCATGGCAACATCTAGTTCACTAGAGACATATACAGTATATGTTGCTATCTTACTTACTGTCAGCGTGGTTACCATGGCAACATCTAGTTCAGTAAAGACATCTATATGTTGCTATCTTACTTACTATTAGCGTGGTTAACATGGCAACATCTAGTTCAGTAGACATCTATATGTTGCTATCTTACTTAATATTAGCGCGGTTACCATGGCAACATCTCGTTCAGTAAAAGCATTTATAGGTTGCTATCTTACTCCCTATTAGCGTGGTTTCTATGGCAACATCAAGTTCAGTAGAGACATATATATGCTGCCATCTTACTAACTATTATCGTGATTACCATGGCAACATCTAGTTCACTAGAGACATATATATGTTGCTATCTTACTTACTATTAGCGTGGTTACCATGGCAACATCTAGTTCATTAGACATCTATATGTTGCTATCTTGCTTAATATTAGCACGGTTACCATGGCAACGTCTAGTTCAGTAGGGACATCTATATGTTGCTATCTTACTAACTATTAGCGTGGTTACCATGGCAACATCTAGTTCAGTAAAAGCATTTATAGGTTGCTATCTTACTTACTATTAGCGTGGTTACCATGGCAACATCTAGTTCAGTGGAGACATCTAAATGTTGCCATTTTACTTGCTATTAGCGTGGTTACCATGGCAACGTCTAGTTCAGTAGAGACATCTATATGTTGCTATCTTACTTACTATTAGCGTGGTTACCATGACAACATCCAGTTCAGTAGAGACATCTATATGTTGCTATCTTACTTACTATTAGCGTGGTTACCATGGCAACATCTAGTTCAGTAGAGACATCTATATGTTGCTATCTTACTTCTTATTAGCGTGGTTACCATGGCAACCTCTAGTTCTGTAGAGACATCTATATGTTGCTATTTTACTTGGTATTAGCGTGGTTACCATGGCAACGTCTAGTTCTGTAGAGGCATCTATATGTTGCTATTTTACTTACTATTAGCGAGGTTACCATGGCAACATCTAGTTCAGTAGAGACATCTATATGTTGCTATCTTACTTACTATTAGCGTGGTTACCATGGCAACATCTAGTTCAGTAAAGACATCTATATGTTGCTATCTTACTTGCTATTAGCGTGGTTACCATGGCAACGTCTAGTTCTGTAGAGGGATCTATATGTTGCCATTTTACTTACTATTAGCGCGGTTACCATGGCAACATCTAGTTCAGTAGTGACATCTAAATGTTGCTATCTCACTAACTATTAGCGTGGTTACCATGGCAACATCTAGTTCATTAGACATCTATATGTTGCTATCTTGCTTAATATTAGCGCGGTTACCATGGCAACGTCTAGTTCAGTAGGGACATCTATATGTTGCTATCTTACTAACTATTAGCGTGGTTACCATGGCAACATCTAGTTCAGTAAAAGCATTTATAGGTTGCTATCTTACTTACTATTAGCGTGGTTACCATGGCAACATCTAGTTCAGTGGAGACATCTAAATGTTGCCATTTTACTTGCTATTAGCGTGGTTGCCATGGCAACGTCTAGTTCAGTAGAGACATCTATATGTTGCTATCTTACTTACTATTAGCGGGGTTACCATGGCAACATCCAGTTCAGTAGACATATCTATATGTTGCTATCTTACGTACTATTAGCGTGGTTACCATGGCAACATCTAGTTCAGTAGAGACATCTATATGTTGCTATCTTACTTCTTATTAGTGTGGTTACCATGGCAACGTCTAGTTCTGTAGAGACATCTATATGTTGCTATTTTACTTGGTATTAGCGTGGTTACCATGGCAACGTCTAGTTCTGTAGAGGCATCTATATGGTGCTATTTTACTTACTATTAGCGAGGTTACCATGGCAACATCTAGTTCAGTAGAGACATCTATATGTTGCTATCTTACTTACTATTAGCGTGGTTACCATGGCAACATCTAGTTCAGTAGAGACATCTATATGTTGCTATCTTACTTGCTATTAGCGTGGTTACCATGGCAACGTCTAGTTCTGTAGAGGCATCTATATGTTGCTATTTTACTTACTATTAGCGTGGTTACCATGGCAACATCTAGTTCAGTAGTGACATCTATATGTTGCTATCTCACTAACTATTAGCGTGGTTACCATGGCAACATCTAGTTCAGTAAAGACATCTATATGTTGCTATCTTACTTACTATTAGCGTGGTTAACATGGCAACATCTAGTTCAGTAGACATATATATGTTGCTATCTTACTTAATATTAGCGCGGTTACCATGGCAACATCTCGTTCAGTAAAAGAATTTATAGGTTGCTATCTTACTCACTATAAGCGTGGTTTCTATGGCAACATCCAGTTCAGTAGAGACATATATATGCTGCCATCTTACTAACTATTATCGTGATTACCATGGCAACATCTAGTTCATATATATGTTGCTATCTTACTTACTATTAGCGTGGTTACCATGGCAACATCTAGTTCATTAGACATCTATATGTTGCTATCTTGCTTAATATTAGCGCGGTTACCATGGCAACGTCTAGTTCAGTAGGGACATCTAAATGTTGCTATCTTACTAACTATTAGCGTGGTTACCATGGCAACATCTAGTTCAGTAAAAGCATTTATAGGTTGCTATCTTACTTACTATTAGCGTGGTTACCATGGCAACATCTAGTTCAGTGGAGACATCTAAATGTTGCCATTTTACTTGCTATTAGCGTTGTTGCCATGGCAACGTCTAGTTCAGTAGAGACATCTATATGTTGCTATCTTACTTACTATTAGCGTGGTTACCATGGCAACATCCAGTTGAGTAGAGACATCTATATGTTGCTATCTTACTTACTATTAGCGTGGTTACCATGGCAACATCTAGTTCAGTAGAGACATCTATATGTTGCTATCTTACTTCTTATTAGCGTGGTTACCATGGCAACATCTAGTTCAGTGGAGACATCTAAATGTTGCCATTTTACTTGCTATTAGCGTGGTTGCCATGGCAACGTCTAGTTCAGTAGAGACATCTATATGTTGCTATCTTACTTACTATTAGCGTGGTTACCATGGCAACATCCAGTTCAGTAGAGACATCTATATGTTGCTATCTTACTTACTTTTAGCGTGGTTACCATGGCAACATCTAGTTCAGTAGAGACATCTATATGTTGCTATCTTACTTCTTATTAGCGTGGTTACCATGGCAACGTCTAGTTCTGTAGATACATCTATATGTTGCTATTTTACTTGGTATTAGCGTGGTTACCATGGCAACGTCTAGTTCTGTAGAGGCATCTATATGTTGCTATTTTACTTACTATTAGCGAGGTTACCATGGCAACATCTAGTTCAGTAGAGACATCTATATGTTGCTATCTTACTTACTATTAGCGTGGTTACCATGGCAACATCTAGTTCAGTAGAGACATCTATATGTTGCTATCTTACTTGCTATTAGCGTGGTTACCATGGCAACGTCTAGTTCTGTAGAGGCATATATATGTTGCTATTTTACTTACTATTAGCGTGGTTACCATGGCAACATCTAGTTCAGTAGTGACATCTATATGTTGCTATCTCACTAACTATTAGCGTGGTTACCATGGCAACATCTAGTTCAGTAGAGACATCTATATGATGCTATTAGTGTGGTTACCATGGCAACAGCTCGTTCAGTAGAGACATCTATATGTTGCTATCTTACTTACTATTAGCGTGGTTACCATGGCAACATCTAGTTCAGTAGAGACATCTATATGTTGCTATCTTACTTGCTATTAGCGTGGTTACCATTGCAACAGATCGTTCAGTAGAGACATCTATATGTTGCTATCTTACTTAGTATTAGCGTGGTTACCATGGCAACAGCTAGTTCAGTAGAGACATCTATATGTTGCTATCTTACTTACAGGGTAGTACGTCTGTCAGTCGCGAGATACCTAACTCCTGCCGATACGCCCACATTTCGAAGGCTTGTAGGTTTTTGCATAGGGCTTGTGTTAGAGTCCATCCCTCCATCCCATACAATAGTGTGGGAAATAGAGTAGCCAACACGTCCCTTGACCATTCGCAGCCTGTGCTTACTGAGTATATTTTATCTAGAAGTTATATTATTGTTAATAGTCTGAATGCGCCAACTCAGCTACAAACTTACGATCTGTTTCTCTCTCGCAACGGATGGAGAGAGTGAAAGAGACTTTTCGCAAGCGCTAGCATTTTCTTGGCTGAGTCATCTCAAGCTCAGCTTCGTGAAGAACAAACACTAATTCCTTGTGTGGAACATTCGTACATAACTCTCCCTTTCTGTATCTCATGGCGCATGCGTAATGTACGCAACGAGTTCTGTTCTGTTTGCAGGCGAGTCCATGTGCTTAGAGATGAGATTAACCGATATTTCGGGATATCGGTGACCGGCGTATCGGTGACAGAAAAATATCTGTGACTTTTATCTGTGACTCTGTCACAGGAAGCACGTAATATTCACCTTTTATAATTTGAGGGTTTTTAGACCAAATGCATAGGGAAATGTTTGTTAACATGATGTGCAATAAATTAACAAACGGAATGTCATTACCCGTGTTGTGTCTCTGAGATACCTATTATTTACTGTATTTAATGTAGGTTTAAAAGTAAAATGACTAACTGTTATGACGAGTGTTCATACAATATAATATCATACAAGTACAGCATACAACAGGGACTGGTACTTAACCTGGAGGTTTGTTACAGAAACAATCTTAACCTTAATTATATACAGTTATTCATTACAATAACTATAATGAAATTTGAAGAAAATGGAACTGAATGATTGAGGCATATTATATAACTTAGAGTATTGATAGTTTCTTCGCTGAAAATGGATAAGAAATTCATTAACATAATACAAAGATTCGTCCCATATATCTTTATCATTGGGATCTTACGCAACCACAGCCAGTATTGTAAATCTATCTTAAACTCACGGTCGCTGTTTGTCCGTTGCCTAGTAGGCTAGTAAGCTGTAGGATATAGTGGCCAAAATTGGAAGTATGTAGAGCTTATTTTGTCACAGATACTTCCGTGACAGCGTATCTGATATATCGGTGACAGAAAAATATCGGTGACAAAGTAGCAGGCTGTGATTTATCGACCATCTCTACATGTGCTACCCAACGTTCACTTCGCTTGTTGCTATGGAAATGTTCACATCAGCACGTTAGTGTCTCACAAGAGTAGTGACCCCTTCCACTACCATCGCCTCCTTTCCCCTCTTGAGTTTGAGTCATAAGGTATTAATTGCTGTCTACACAATAGGCTATGTTTACACAGCGGGAGCTGTCCTTGCAGCCAACATTGATATATATTTTCGTAATCGTCATAATACTGGAATTCGCTGCAACAACATAGGCCAATAGGAGGGGCAGATGACCTCGTAGTTCCACCCCTTAAAACAATAATAACTAACTTAGATGGCTTAATTGTGTAACAAACAGTACAATGTCTGGGAGGCTTCTGAACTCTTTGGTTGATCGTGGCAACTGAGATGCATGGCGGCCGGGGTATAGCCGTCACGTGGCGTCACTATGGATTCCCTAGCAGGATTATCAATCTATGGGTGTGAAAAATCCCTAAATTCCACCATTTTGTTTTCCAAAAATCTCCTAGATTTTAATTTTTGTGTTACATTGTAATTTTAGCGCTTAATGGTGCATGGTATAAATAAGAGGTCATGAATACTCAGTGACAGCCATTTCGAATATTGAAGAGGGTGTACCAACCTGTGAGTGATGAAATGTATCGTGATTTTTTAAATTCTCTTATATTTTCTCATGACGCCAAAATTCAAATATAGCGAGGGGAGTGGTGGCGCATCGGTCAAGCTGTATGCCTCTCACCAAGGCGGACCAGGTTCGATTTGCAGTCAATGCATGTGAGATTTTCAAAGTGAAATGCCACATATAAAGGAGCTCCCGTGGTTCATGATCGCGAAATTAACGGTCACTTAAAACTACAAACTTCCTTACTTCAAATAGAGAGGAATTTAGGAGGAAATCTGGGTAATTTGCGGCTCTTTTTCCACACAGATTGGCAACCCTGCTGGGAATCCTTTGTGACCTTGGGAATCTCCTTGGTTATATGACGGGGATTTCCGGCCACCGTCTTGGTCCCGTCCCCCCTCCCCGCCAGCGGCTCACATCTACTGGGACGTGGCTTGGCGACCACGGGACCTCAACTGAATCCGGCATTGCTTTCACTTACTTGTGCCGGGCTCCTCTCTGTCAGCTTTCCTGTTGACCTCTCTTGGTCAACTCTTGTTCTCTTCCGACCCCGACGGTATTAGGGTATCCGAGGTCTAGGGAGTCTTTCACTTTCCCGCCTTAATTGGCCCATGTCTCTTCTTTCCTGATACCCTCATTCTTCGAGGGGTCAGCCTTCTTTTCTTTTCATGTTATCTCCTGCCTTCTGCTCAAGGCCTTCAAGGAGGCAGGGTATATGTAGCCCCACCACTTCTGGTGCACCCTGGATAGTGCTACACCCTCATGGGTTCACAGCTGGTGAGTTTGGGAGTTGGCGACCCCGAGGGATTCCTGAGCTGGGTCCGTTTTGTCCCCTTTTTCCTCTGACCTTGGGGTGGGCCCTCTCCTCTTTCCCCTTTCCTATTGGCCTTTCATGGCTCTCCTTCCTTCCAAGTGCCTCAATCCACAATCAACCAAGAGAGTCTACTACAGGCATAGACATTAATACGTAGCAGTTTTCTAAAACTTTTCCCGTTTTCTTCCACTTTCATTCCAGCCAAATATCAGGATGGTAGCTAAACCAAGGCCACGGCCGTCTACTTCCTCCCCTCCCTCACACCACAATGTACTCCATTATGATCCGTATCTCAACAGGACAAGGTGAGATAAGGCTCTTTATGGCTGGAAGTCCTTCCTGAAGGCACCCTCGTACGAGAAATTAGCATGAGATGAACAAGATGAAAATGAAAATCCACAGCCTGCTTCCAGTCTCCGACTGGGTCAGGAATGGAATGAATGAAGACCCGATCTAGCGGCGAGGATATGAACTGTGCCGGCTGCCGAGGCCTGACGCACTCCTCTGGGGCAATGATTAAATGAATGACAGATGAAATGAAATGATAGTGGAGAGTGTTGCTGGAATGAAATTTTGACAGGGAAAACCGGAGTACCCGGAGAAAAACTTGTCTGCCTCCGTTTTGTCCAGCACATATCTCACATGGAGTGACCGGGATTTGAACCACGGATCCAGCGGTGAGAGGCCGGCGTGCTGCCGCCTAAGCCACGGAGGCTTATCGATGAACAAGATAATGATGATAATTGTTGTTTTAATGGGCCTAACATCTAGGTTATCGGCCCCTAATGGTTTGGGTAATAGTGAAAGATGAGATGAGAATGAAAACTATAACTAATACTAACTACAGACTTACAAACTAGAAGAAGAAATGGTAAACAAATAAAGTATAAGGAAAATGAAGGACAGGAAGAAAAATTAAGAATGAGGATTGAGGGACTTGGAAGGAAGGAAGGAAGGAAGGAGAGCCATGAAAGGCAGATAGGAAAGGGAAAGAGCAGAGGGCCCGCCCGATAGTCAGTGGAAAAAGGGAAAAAATCGGACCCAACTCCGAAATCACCGGCCGTGAGCCCTTGAGGGTGTATCAATATCCAGGAGTGGTGGGGACCCTGCCTCCTTGAAGGCCTTGTGCAGAAGGCAGGAGATAACATGAAAATAAAAATAAGTCTGACCCCTCGAAGAATGAGGGTATCAGAAAAGGTGAGACAAGGGCCAACTAAGGCGGGAAAGGAAGAGACTCCCTAGGCCTCGGATACCCTAATACCGTCGGGGTCGGAAGAGAACAAGAGTTGATCAAGAGAGGTCGACAGGAAAGAAGACAGAGAGGAGCCCGGCACAAGTAAGTGGATGCCATGCCGGACTCAGCTGGGGTCCCGTGGTCGCCAACCAACGTCCCACTAGATGTGAGCCCCTGGGGGGAGATGAACAAGAAACCGGCAGCGGCTATGAGAAGGTGCTGTCTCAAACGGGAGATCACCTGGCCTTGTGCTTTTGCTCCACAATAAGACAGGTTATCGCTAAGAAGAACCACTGTCGTTGTTAATTCACTTGGAACGTCTTGATCATCAGCCCCGTGTACTTGTCTGCTAACCCGTCTTTCCGTAGTACTGTGTATTAAGTTACCCGTTCGGACACTTGAAATAAGGTACTAGGCCTATAATAATAATAATAATAATAATGCTTGCCACGGTGGGTGAGTGGTTATCGTGTCGGACTACCAACCCCAAGCTTGCAGGTTCGCTCCTGGCCGTGGTAAGTGATTATTTTTTTAAGGTGACAAAAATCACGATACGTATGCCTTACGACGTTGGCATGTTAAAGAACCCATTCGAATTCAGTAGGCCATGTTCATAATGGCAAAATTAATCTCAGGATTTTCCACCAATACAAAGTTCCTCATTTCTCTACTAGAAAGCGTTAAAGTGTCAATGAGCTCAGATATCTAACCTCCTTGATTTTCATAACGCTCTTAGGAACAACAAAATTCAACATGCAAGCTACCCTCTGGGAGTCAATTTATTAACAAAGCTTGCACCCGGCAAGGACAAACGATATTATATTATTTTATTTATAATTATAATTTCGTTTGGCCTCGGATGCCGGGTGCAAGCTTCGTTAATTGACTCCCAGAGGGCAACTTGCATGTCGAATTTTATCGCACCTTGAAGCGGTATGAAAATCAAGGAGGTTAGATATCTGAGCTCATTGACACTTGAGCGCTTTCTAGTAGAGAAATGAGGAACTATGTGTTGGCGGAGATTAATTTTGCCATTATGAACATGGCCTACTGAATTTGAATGGGTTCTTTAACATGCCAACGTCGTAAGGCATACGTATCGTGATTTTTGTCACCTTTCAAAAATCACTTACCACGGCCAGGAGCGAACCTGCAAGCTTGGGGGGGGGGGGGTTGGCAGTCTGACACGATAACCACTCACCCACCGTGGAAAGCTAAATAAGGTACTATCGCGGTATTGTCTTGCAGGGAGTGTGGATGCCACTTGTACTCACAGCTACTCCGCACTGTGCTAGGATCGTCGAGGCCACGACGCAGCAATTTCTCTTGTGTTATCGAACAACTTACACACTTCCACTGAGCGGGGAAATTAATGTGCTGTACCCCCTTAAAATATATCACATACATCACTTTCAATAGCATGGAAGGAAAATGTTGACTTTTAAACCTCCCACGCGGTAATGTTGTGTTGTTGTTGTTGCCTATTTTAGGAGCTGTGACATCGTGGTCAGACAGCCCCATGTATTTGGGTGTGTGTGTAAAATTTGTGTCATAACCTGTGTTATTGTGATGATTGTACTAGTGTGAGTATCTGTAAATTGGGGATAGGATTGGGAAGGAGACACAGTGGCCATAATACTTTATTTTTTATTTTTTATTCGCCTGGAGTAGAAGTGTGGTGGGGGGGGGAGGGGGAATCCATTATTTATATTTATATAATTTTACTGTAATTTTACTTTTTATTATTCTTTTATTTCCTTTGCATTTTCATTTTTCATTTTATTTTACGGTATTTTTATTTTTTTAGTTTTTTGTTTATTTTTATTTATTTCATTTATTTATTTTGGATTTTTTAACTTTTACTTTATTTTTTATTTTTATTTTTATTTGCATTTTTTATTTTACGGTATTTTAATCTTTTTTATTTATTTTATTTTATATATTTTTTTATTTTTTATTTTATTATTTTATTTTTATTGTAATTTATTTTTGTATTTTATTTACATTTTTCATTTTTTTAATTTCAGTTATTAATTTTGTAATTACTATTTCTTTATTCTTTAAATTTGTATTCAGCTTTTAACTTACATTTTTTATTTATTTAATTTTTCATTTTCAATTTCCTTTCCCTTTTCCTTTATTTTTCTGTTTGTATTTGTACTAACGTTTGTCATTGCATCACCCAGAGAGAGGCAGTGCAATGAGGGGAGTGTTATTGATTAGATTGGCTCCCTGTAATCACAGTTATACACGTGTCCACTTGTTGTTGTTGCCTGGTATAATTACTCTCTGGAATAAACACTTGTTTGGCTTTTACGAACGCACAAACTGATAGAGGCTACAGTACAAATGGGACGAGCCTCTAAACATCCATAACTATCATTTTCCCTCAGTTCCTTAGACGTTGGTACTCTTGCTTTTTCACTTCTTCAACTTTAATGGCCTCCAAGTTCTCTGTGGCACAGGTTCTCGCCTGTTATCGTATGTAATTCTGGTCATCAAATGCGACAGCTTCGTGCTTGTAGATTTACCAGCTCAGAGTAGAATAGCGACCCCCGGCGACTCCCCAGTCGCAGTAGTCTTCCATCTCTGGCGTTCCTTAAACATTTAAACTTCGTTTGATGTTTATTTGTTTGTTAAGTTTGTTTGTTTGCGAATTTTTTGTTTGTGTTTTTATTTGTTTGTTTGTATATTTGTTTGTTAACGCTTGTTTGTTTGTTTGTTTGTTTGTTAAAGTATGTTTATTTGTTTGTTAAAGACTGTTTGTGAATTTATTTGTTATAGTATGTTTGTTTGTTTGTTTGTTTGTTTGTTAAAGTTAGGTTGTTTATTTGTTTGTTATAGTTTGTTTGTTTGTTTGTTTGTTTGATTGTTAAAGTTTGTTTATTTGTTTGTTAAAATGTGTTTGTTTATTTGTTTGTTGAAGTTTGCTTGTTTATTTATTAGGTATAGTTTGTTTGTTTGTTTGTTTGTTTGTTTGTTAAAGTCTGTTTGTTTGTTTGTTTATTTGTTTGTTATAGTATATTTGTTTGTTAAAGTTTGTTTGTTTAAGTTTGCTTATTTCATTGTTAAAGTTTGTTTATTTGTTTGTTTAAGTTTGTTTGTCAAAGTTTGTTTGTTAATTTGTTTGTTTAAGTTTGTTTGTTTGTTAAAGTGTATTTGTTTATTTATTTGTTATAGTTTGCTTATTTGTTTGTTTGTTAAAGTTTCTTTGTTTGTTAAAGTTTGTTTGTTTATTTGTTTGTTAAAGTTTCTTTGTTTCTTTGTTTGTTTGTTTGTTTGTTAAAGTTTGTTTATTTTTTGTTTTTTGTTTGTTTGTTAAGTTGTTTTGATGTTCGTTCAGTTCTATGTTTGTTATTCGACCTCTTTCGTTTGTTTTTGTATGTTTCTCTTTCTGTTAAAAATTTGTTTGATGTTTGAGTTTTTTTTAATTCTTTCTCGAGCTCTTTATCGTTCATCGAGAGTAGATTCTGTAGTCCAGACATTGTAAAGCTCCCCGCTGGATGCTGGTTGATGTGTGACGGGAGATTGTCGTGTTTAATTAGATCAGGGTTATTTGTTGTGAAGAGTAAACTTAATTAAGCTGATGTTCTGATTGGCAATTAGGAAGTGGCGCGCTTAGAACATCGCTGATAGGGTTATTGAACCCGCTCTTGTTCCTGATACCAAGCAACTCCGTGATTGGGCCTCATAGCATACCGATTATGTGGTAAGTGCGCCGACGATAAGACTCCCTCAGCCGCGTTACCTTGGTTCTCGTATGGAAGAAGCTTCTTAATTGCCCTCACGAGGCTGAGTGCACCCGTTTAGAATGTCACTTTCAAATGTCTAGCGGAGTAGACAGTGAAGCCCAAGGCGCGTAGAATATCAGACATGTTAAAATTGGAACGGGATACGCTACACCTCAATGACTTCCTGATCCTAGTAGAGCCACCACAATAACAAAGGTTATCAGTCTAACGTACAGACAGCAATGTCTGAACACGAAACAGAAGGTCAGTGCTCGCAATGGCATACTCAAGAAGCTGATCGGCAGCACCTGGGGAGCCAGCCTGCACATCCTGAGGACTTCCGGACTTGCACTGTGTGTGTCAGCCGCTGAGTATGCCGCTCCTGTGTGGAACTCTTCAGCACATGCTAAGCAGGTTGATACTGTGGCCAACAACACTGCAAGGATAATCTCGGGATGCCTGAAACCAACAACAGTGCACAAACTATACCCTATTGTTGGAATAGCCCCACCCAATATCCGGAGGGCCACTGCTGTGGACACCGAGAGAACAAAGCAGGAGAATGACCATCAACATCCACTATATGGTCACCAGGCAGCAAGGTCTCGCCTCAGATCCCGCAAGAGTTTCCTTGCTAGGACTCTGCCGCTGGAGAGAACACCAGAGACAACTCGTCTTAACAGATGGAGGAGCTCACTGCCCACAGACATGTCACCAAAGGAAGAACTGGCTCCTGGCGCCGACCTAACTTGTCCTGTGTGGAGGTCCCTCAACCGCTTAAGAGTGAGTGTCCCTCGATGCAAGACCAACCTGCAAATATGGGGGATCCTTCCAACAGATGCAGACACCTCTTGTGAATGTGGAGCTGAACAAGACTTATCTGCCCCGTTCTGGACAACCCATGCACAATAGAAGATGTTTTTAGAGGAAGTACAATATACGAAAAAATACTTTTAACTGGGTCAGTTCAATTCAATGTAGTTGTTATCGACGTGACATCTATAAAAGAATATGCGGAATGTTTATTGTGCCTTAATAATTTCAAATATCTTATCTATCTATACGGTGCACCATAATTGGTTCAGTGGCTATTGACATTTTAGTGCTACGCTAATCAAATAATATTCTCATTTAGTGCTTAATATTGGCTTTTGAAGAGGACAAAACATGTCTATTAGTCTTCGAAACATGTACCATTTCTAATGACCACACAAGTGATCATTTTCAATATAAGTAGTCATTCAGGCGGAACTCTAGCCCATTAAAATACGTAATTACCGTAAGATGCTAGCCACGGTGGGTGAGTGGTTATCGTGTCGGATTACTAACCCAAGCTTGCAGGTTCGCTCCTGTCCGTGGTAAGTGAATTTTTATTGAAAGGCGGCAAAAATTACGACACGCATGTCATACGATGTAGGCATGTTAAAGAACCCATTTGAATTCAGTAGGCCGTGTTCATAATGGCAAAATTAATCTCGGGATTTCCCGCCAACACAAAGTTCCTCATTTCTCCACTAGAAAGCGCTATAGTGTCAAGGAGCTTAGATATCTAACCTTCTTGACTTTCATACTGCTTCAAGGAACAACAACAACAACAAAATTGCCATGTAAGCTGCCCTCTGGGTGTCAAATAATAAAGCTTGCACCCGACATCCGAGGCCATACGATATTATTATTATTATTATTATTATTATTATTCTTTCTTCGATTCGGCCAACTAGGGACCACGTCAGTTCAACTGTCTCTTCTTCCGAGCTTTAACTACCGCCCAGTGTTCCCGCATTCGTCTCCGGTGTTGTTCTTTTCTCTCTTGGGACCACACCTTCCCTGTCTTCAGATTCGGCTTTTCCTGGAAACCTTTGTGCGTACGTAGTTTTTCCTGAAGTGGAACACGCTCCTGGATATCTTCAAGGGAAATTTCCATTTCACGTAGATCTTTCTCAACTTCCGTGAACCATGCCCCTTTGGTTTTCTTATCCTGAAAGTACGTCAATATCCGTGTTGATATCCTGCCTGGGCTCATTCGTGTCACGTGGCTATAAAAGGCAATCCTTCTTTTTCGAATCGTGTCACTGATCTTCTCCACGTGCTTGTATAATTCGTGGTTGTGACGCCTTCTGTACTCGCTGTTTTTTTTGATAGGACCCAGGATTTTCCTCAAAATCGTCCTTTCTTTCGCCTCTAGTTTTTCCATTAGACCTTTCTTGTTCATTGTTAGAGTCTCTGCCGCAAGTAGTGTGGTAGTGACAGAGCTGCACCACTTCTTTTTGAACCCTCCTCGTATTTGCCCCGAACTTGATATCTCGCTAACCAAACATGGGATTAGAACATACAGGGTGTCCTAGCACTGCAAGTAATGCCCCCTACTTTCCTATAGACTCTTTATTTGATTAAAAGACCAAAACTAAAAGGTCATTCGCGAGTAGTGGGGTAGTGTTGGTTTCCTGAAGTCGCGCTCGTGCTTGAATATGTATGCCTATGTTGGGAAAGGGTTAGGTGGTGGGGGAGGAGTAGGGTCGAGTGAGGGGTCGTTTAGATGGTATTTTTTCCGCTCTAGATGATGGTGAGGTTATTTTTTAAAAATGGATGGAATTGGGAAACGCCATTTGGGGTAAACATGTTGTTTTTTGACATTTTGGCGATGAATGTTTTTTATACGCATGCGCACTTGAGGAGTTTTGTAAGAGGGCGGGCTTTTTAAATGATGATTTATTAATGAGTGTTTTTAATATGTATTGAAATAAACCATAAAAACTAATAGGTCATCGGCTTTTGACTATCTCGCTAACCAATAATCGGATTTAAACCTATGAGGTGTCGTAGGACTCGTGGTGAACTCTCTTTTTCTATCGAAGGGGTATATTCACCCCAAAATAAAAACTACCCTTACCCGGGGGATGAAATAGTAATTTATTTTTGTATACCTACGAACTTGGCGGTTTTTGTAAAAGAGCGGGCTTTTTAAATGATGATTTATAAATGAGTGTTTTTAATATGTATTTAAATAAACCAAAAAAAACCTAATAGGTCATCGGCTTTTTACTATCTCGCTAACCAATAATCGGATTTAAACGTATGAGGTGTCGTAGGACTCGTGGTGAACTCTCGTTTTCTATGGACGGGGTATATTCACTCTAAAATAAAAACTACCCTTACCCGGGGGTTGATATAGTAATATTTTTTGTATGTGCGCGCACGGACGGCTTTTGTCAAAAGGACCTAACTACACGTTTGTTAATATTTTCTGAACTCCTCATGGGATTTTGCCATAGGCAGTATTCCAACCCTGGGGGTGACGCCCCGTTTATTTTTGTCGAAAGGGCCTAACGACACTTTTGTTCATATCTCGCGAACCAATCATGCTAGGGACTTGTATGAGGGGTCCTAGCACTTGGGGCAACATTCCCTGTTTGGGGGTGAAACTACCCCCCCCCCAAATTGAAAAATCCATATCTAGGAAACGAAGAAGCCTAAAATTAGGTGTGATAGCTCAAAAAATAGGGGATGATATGGGCTTTTACCTCGATTGATCATTTCACCCCTAAAACAGTAAATAGTCATGTTATGGGGAAAAAACGTGTTAAACACCTAAAAATGATAAATGAACCTAAGATCTTTTGTTTTTGATGAAAAATAGCAGGGGGGTGAAACTACCCCCCCCCCCCCCCAAAATTGAAAAATCCATATCTTGGAAACGAAGAAGCCTAAAATTAGGTGTGATAGCTTAAAAAATAGGGGATGATATGGGCTTTTACCTCGATTGATCATTTCACCCCTAAAACAGTAAATAGTCATGTTATGGGGAAAAAACGTGTTAAACACCTAAAAATGATAAATGAACCTAAGATCTTTTGTTTTTGATGACAAATAGCAGGGGGGTGAAACTACCCCCCAAAATTGAAAAATCCCTATCTCGGAAACGAAGAAGCCTAAAATTAGGTGTGATAGCTTAAAAAATAGGGGATGATATAGGCTTTTACCTCGATTGATCATTTCACCCCTAAAACAGTAAATAGTCATGTTATGGGGAAAAACGTGTTAAACACCTAAAAATGATAAATGAACCTAAGATCTTTTGTTTTTGATGAAAAATAGCAGGGGGATGCAAACAACCCCCAAATTGAAAAATCCATATCTAGGAAACGAAGAATCCTAAAATTAGGTGTAATGGCTTAAAAAATAGGTCATGATATACGCTTTTACCTGGATAGGTCATTTCACCCCTAAAACAGTAAATAGTCATGTTATGGGGGAAAAAAGTGTTTAACACCTAAAAATGATAAATGAACCTAAGATCTTTTGTTTTTGATGAAAAATAGCAGGGGGTGAAACTACCCCCCCCCCCCCCCCCAACATTGAAAAATCCATATCTCGGAAACGAAGATCCTAAAATTAAGTGTGATAGCTTAAAAAATAGGGGATGATATGGGCTTTTACCTCGATTGATCATTTCACCCCTAAAACAGTAAATAGTCATGTTATGGGGAAAAACGTGTTATACACCTAAAAGCATAAGCATCTTTGTGAAACCATGCTTTAATGGACATGTGTATGGAGGATGATTGTTATTATTATTATTATTATTAGGTAATTATGGATTAATGTGCGGATAGATAACTAACCAGTGGGGAGCGTGATGGCGCAGGTGCTTAGCTGCTGGTATTTACCCGGACGGCTGGGGTTCAAATCCCGGTGACAGCGGGGGTTGGAATTTTCACCTGAAAAAATCACGTGGCGTCAGGAAGGGCATTCGGCCTTAAATCCCCGGCCAAAACCAAAATGAGCCTGGTTGGCTCCGGCGACTCAAACTAATAGGGAAAAGCCGAAGAAAGAAAGGTAACTCACTAGTAATAGTAAACATTGGTTGGAGGTGTTGAAGAAGTCAGGATGGACAACCCTTGCCATGGTTCACGAATGCACCCCAAAAAGTTTTACCTGTCAAGACTCAGTCCACCCTGTTGCAGCCTTTAGAAAAAAAAATCGAACCGGGGCCTCTGTGGTCACAGTGGACTTTTATTCATGATGCTTTTTAAACAAACGTAGGCTTGCATACTACCGCTGGCTTGAATCTGCACAGAGACACTGGCTTTGGTTTGCGTAGTGTGCCTTGCTGATAACAGCACAGCGATCTTGTCAGTAAGTTTCATATTACTCATTTGCTTGATAGCGGACATGCTCTGCACATGACTAGATCGTTGTTAGGTTTGACAAAGGCTTAGTGAAGCTTATTGCAACCTTGAAATGAATGTCATGGTATAGTCGGGGTTGGAAGCCAAGACCTTAGGGTTAACAACCAAGTAGGTTAACCACTACACGGTGATATGGTCAAATAATAATGTAACAGAACATATAGAAACGTTTTCTATAGTTTAACGAATTGGCATACCATGAGAGGTGTAGGTAATGGAAATTGAATCCTTAGCTGATGATTATACTACTTTCCATGCGCACGTATAAGCTATCATGTTAGAAAAAGAGTGGTATGGCTTGTTTTAAACGGAGAATAATAATTGTGTTTACTGTGAAACACAAATCTGAATTTAAAATAATTAATTTAAAATAATTAATTTAAAATTAACTAATTTAAAATTAGTTTAGTACGCTGAAGTTAAAATGAATAATGATCACGTTACAGACAGCCAGTTTCAAAGCCATGAGAACTAAGTGAACAAAGTATAAAATTCATGAGCCAGTGAGGAATTCAACATGCTGTCCTTTGGACAAGAGAGAAACGTTCTACAGCGACCCTCAATGGTTTGGGTCATCGTAAAGATGAAAATTAAATCTAAGCTACTACACTCTTATATACTAGAAGAAGAAATGGAAAACAATTGGTCAAATAAAGGACAGGCGGAATAAAAAATGGCCCTCAACCCTCAAGCATAAGGATTGAGGGAGTTGGAAGGAAGGAGAGCCATGAAAGGCAGATAAAAAGTATACTAGGAGTGGCTTTGCCCCAGAGGTAATGGATAAAGAGGAGGAAAACTGGACTCAGCTCAGAAATCCCTTGGGGTCGCCAACTTCCAAACTGATCAGCCCTTGAGGGTGTAGCCATATGCAGAGTGCATCGCAAGTGGTGGGGGTATATACACCCTACCTTGTTGAGGGGGCTTGAGCAAAAGACAGGAAATAACATGAAAATAAAAACAAGGCTGCCTCCTCAGGATATCAGAAAAAATAAATAAACAAGGACCAATGAAGTTGCAAAAGGAAGAGACTCCCTAGGCCTCGGATACCCTAATCATGTTGGGGTCGGTAGAGAACAAGAGTTGAGCAAGTGTGGTCGACAGGAACTAAGACAGAGAGGAGCCTAGCACAAGTTAGTGGAAGCAATGACGGCCTCAGCTGGGACTCCGTGATCGTCAACCTACATGACACTAGATATGACGCCCAGGGGTGGAATTAAAGACCTCTATTGTTTTATATCACTGGCTTTTAAGAACGCTAACACATGGCATGCCTTATAATGCAATACTGGTCCTAGGGTATGCAAAAAGGTATTAGAAACTCAGCTAATAATAGTGTGCTTGCCCATGATTATTTTCCCAAGGACTGATAACCATGATTTCCAAGCCCCTAAGTAAGACAAAAAACAAATGATTTTCATTTTCCAATGAGTTGGGGTGAGGTGAGGCGAGTTTTCTATACACCAAACTGATGTGGTTTCCCACTTCTACTCCAGGCAAATGCACATTTGATGTTAAGATTAGTGAAATGGTTTGCAACTGCCCAATGCTAGGACCTGATTAGTGGCTTTTAAAAAAAATGGAATGGAATGGAGTACACTTCCCCCAAAACCAACAAGAGGAGTGTTCGATCCCCCACAACAACCATCCATAAAGTCAATATAAATGACTATGCACTTCAGCTCATGACGGTCTCCTCTCTCCAATCCTACCCCTTGGTGGTGAAAGGTACACTCTAATACAACCATCATAGTGACAGGTTATCTGTTAAATACCTAACTATCCCCAGATTTTCCTTAAATTTTCCTAAAATCCACTACATTTTCCGAAAATTGACCAAATGACACAACATTCCAGCAAAATTCAACAAATGACTACCAGATTTATTGAAATTCCATTGATTTACCTAAGCATGGTTTAAACTACCTCAAATTCATATAAAATTAGACGAATATAGATGAAAATTCACTTAAATTTACCGAATTTAGCCAAGTGGTGTACAAACCATGAAATTTATCCATTTTTTTAAATTAAAATTGACTACATGTACTCGAAAATTTCATAATATTCCCTTTACATGTATGCTTTTTGTTGTTGTTGTTGTTTCGTTTACCATACTCTCTGCAGACAAATACCTCAACATGAATTTCTCTTAGACTAGGAGCCCTACATTCGATATGATAGCTGAGTTTCATTTCCCATAAACTTGTCACTGAGGCGGGTGTCAGGAAAAGGCATTCAGCTGTAAAAACCACACTCTCACATAGACTTTCATAACCTCTTACGTTGAGGTTCCTAACGCTAACGACATTGAATGATTGAACGGTTTCCTTTTCACTATTCCTGTCTATACTTTCCTCTTTAAGGTTGCGAGATGTTTGCAAGATTCCTAAAATGCAATTAAATGTAATAAATACCTTAAGATGGTTTCATTTGTTTAATGATAATGGTGTTGATGATTGTTATATATACGTGAAGACTAATTTTTTTAGGTCTTGACTGGCCTTGCAATAAGAATTGACTAACCACACATGAGCTACCTATGAGGGAAACATTTTAGCCCACTATGTTGGTTATTGACCAGTGAGTACAGTTGTAGAAAGCTGTTTATTATTATTTTTTTGAAATCATATACAACAGAGGCTTAAACCTATAGACAAACCGTGTGACCATGTTTGTTAAACATGACATTATACCAGAGACAATTAGGAAACTTGTGTAGAGCTTACCAAAAATAATGTTGTGTAACAGTAAATGCTAGTCAACAAACAGTTATGCCATACTAAAAAAATCATTATACAATACCTGAGAGAGCTCTTCTAAAAGTATTAATGCGTAACATGTTTCCACTCGCTTGCTATATATTTTTCGGCGTGGGAATGATTCTCAAGAAATGAAATGCAAATGGAACTGAAATGCAACACAAACGAATAATGAGCGCGCGCGGTGATTGAGATTGATAACATGACGTACTGTCGGTTATGTAGCTATGTGGAATGTTTATCACATATGGTTTACTTCAAGGTTTGGAGATCCCATTAAAGATATTCCTACAATAAATGATTTTCAAGTTGTCGTTCTATGGCGTGAAAATATTTAATATATGATATTTGCTAAAAGGATTTACCACTGGAATTATTTTACAAGTAGTTATTTTAATGACCAACAGAGTTCACTGTTAAGAAGGTAGAGCCCTATGTGGAATGTAGGATAACATGTTATACATGATACGTGACAACTGTAAGGCTTGTGATTTTTAAGATGCCTTTATCCCTATATTAATCACCCAGTTTGCAATACTGATAACTGCAATGTTACTGAAAAAAAAATTGAAACAAAACAAAAATCAGCATTGAAAAACCAAAAAGTGGTTGAGCATATATATAGTGGGGAAAAGAAAAGTTTTGTAAACACTAATGTCCAACAAGATTAATTAAATCAGTAACTGTCAGGGTGGCCGAGTGGTTAAGGCGTTTGACTTAAGATCAAATTTCCAAATATATAAGGAAGCAAGGGTTCGAATCCCTTCCCTGACATAACTATTGCTTGAACATGCAAGAAAACAAGAAATATACACAAACTATGTTTATCAATTTAATCATTTTTTTACAAGAGATAGACACACAGAATACAGCTCTTTTGGTTTATCAGTTCTTTTAAACATAACACTTGTTGAAAATTATTTTTTAGGGGATGGGGGGTGTTGCTACGTTGACCCATTACACAATAATAGCAGCTTTACGAAGTTCATTTTCTATATTTAATAGCTCTTTCTCATAACCAATATGACCAAGCTGTTTACAGGCATGCAAGAGCTGTAGACGTTCGACTAATATATTAGGATCGTTCCATTTACTATTTTTTATGAATGGTTTCAGAATCTCGGGAAGCAGTTCATCATTATCACCATCATTATGATTATCATCCTCATTATTATAATCATTTTCATAATGATGATCATTATCATCGTTATCATTACCATGATAATTTCCACCAGTGTCCACAGTCTGTTCAATGGTTTGAGTTGTCTTTGATAGTGTTGAAAGCTTCTTTTTAGATGTGCTAGAATGCTTTAACATTGTTATGTTATTATTACCACTATTACCTTTCCCCACTAACTTTTTGATGGGGTATATTGGCTCTGATAGGGTTGAGGGCTTTTGAGATGTGGGTGCATGTCTGAACATGGGTTTCACAGGAGGTGTTAAAGGTTTCTCATTAAACAACTCGCTAACAGCATGAGTGCGTTGTAGTGTATTAAACTTGAGGTTAATATTATCTTGAGCAGTACTATCTTTCTCTTGGACTTGGTTTCTTGCTTTGGTTTGGGTTTTCCTTACATTTAGACTAGCGTGATTATTAAGTTTACATTCATGATTGTTTGAAGAAAGTACGTCCAATTCTTTTGTTTTAAGCATTCCTCGACACTGTTTCGATCGTTGCTTTGAACAGCGCCAAATAACAGTTCCATTTTTATTGCTTCGTTTCACAATATATGAATATCCTTTATAGTATGCATAAGGCTTACCATACCTAGTCACTGATACTTCCATATCAACTGTCAAGCACAAACTAATCTCTAGTAAAGACAACTTGGTAATAACAAAAATAGTTTAATGTGGGAGCATATATACATGCAAAAAGTGGGAGCAAAGGTGGGGGGTAAAAAGTGGGAGCAAAAGTGGTAGCAAATGCGGGAGAAAAAAACTGTGAGCAAAAAGTGGGAGCAAATATGGGATCAAATGTGGGAGCAAAGCAAATATAAAAAAAGTGGGAGCAAATATGCTAACAAATATGTCAACAAATATACCAGCAAAAGTAAATACACAAGTCAAGATCGATTAAAGTGCAAAGAAAATATGAAAGCAAATATGAGAGCAAAAATTGTGTTTTTCTAAAACAACTAGACATAACAAACTTAGTCATAACCTAACCTCACCTAACCTCACCTAACCTCACCTAACCTAACCTCACCTCACCTCACCTAACCTAACCTCACCTAACTTCACCTAACCTAACCTAACCTAACCTAACTTTACCTAATCTAACTTGACTGAACTTTACCTAACCTAACCCATCATAACTTCACCTAACCTAACTTTACCTAATCTAACTTCACCTAACCTAACTTTCAACTCACAGATCAAGATTAAATTCTAGGCATAGTTGAGTTGGAACCCAAGACTTCAGGGATAACACACAAGTATACTAGCCACTACACCGCAAAAATGAGCAAATTACCATGCAACACAACATAAAGTAAAAGTTTCCTGTAGTGTAACTCATTGGCTGTCAACCATAGTTCGGGAATTCAAACCCAAGACCTCAGGACTTTTTGTTTTGAACATTATCAGAAATATTATTCCATTTGCATTTTGCTGCTGCTGCTTATAGTTATAAGAGTTGACATTAATATGGAAAGCAAAAAAAAATGTGGGAGCAAAAAGTGGGAGCAAAACGTGTAAGCAGAAGTGGGAGCAAACAAGTGTGAGCAAATATGGGAGCAGAAAGTGGGAGCAAATGTGAAAGCAAAAGTGGGAGCAAAAAGAGCGAGGAAAAGTGAGTGCACAAAGTGGGAGCAAAATGTGTGAGTAAAAAGTGGGGCCAAATGTGGTGTTTTACTAAAACAATCTCCCCTAACCTAACCTAACCTAACTTCACCCAACCTAATTTCACCTAACCTAACTTCACCTAACCTAACCTTCCAACTCTCAGATCAAAAATTAAATTCTGGCCATAGTCGAGTTGGAACCCAAAACCTCTGGGATAACACTCAAGTATACTAGCCACTACATCGCGAAATGGGCAAATTATCATGCAACACATCACAAAAATAAAAAGTTTTCTGTAGTGTAACTCATTGGCTGACAATCATAGTTGAGAATTCAAACCCAAGACCTCAGGACTTTTGTTTTGAACATTATCAGAAATATTATTCCATTTAAATTTTGCTGTTGCTTATAGTTATAAGAGTTGGCATTAATATGGGAGCAAAAGTAAAAGCAAAAAGTGGGTGCAAGCATGGCTGGTTGTAGAGACTTTCATATCAACAAATACACATAAATTAAATTTTAGTAAAGTGACTTGGCTAATAATAATAATAATATTAACAGTTTAAAAAAAATTCAAGGGGATTGATGTTTTTCAGGATGTAATTTCCAAAGTACTGTCAAGAATAATAATTACATGAACAGATTCCAAGAACTCTAGAGTGCTTTTAAGGTTAATGATTGGCTAGGAGTGAGATAGAGCTAGCTAACCTAAGTTAACCTCAGCTCAGTAAACCTAACCTTGTCACATGGCATGTTCTACAAGTATAGACTTGCTTTGAGACTGGCTATGACGTCACAGTGAATGGCGGTGGGAGGCTGGACGTGACTTTTTATTACCCAAAAAACATTTTCCTTTTTGCCAGCCTCCCACCGCCATTCACTGTGACGTCATAGCCAGTCTCAAAGCAAGTCTATACTTGTAGAACATGCCATGTGACAAGGTTAGGTTTACTGAGCTGAGGTTAACTTAGGTTAGCTAGCTCTATCTCACTCCTAGCCAATCATTAACCTTAAAAGCACTCTAGAGTTCTTGGAATCTGTTCATGTAATTATTATTCTTGACAGTACTTTGGAAATTACATCCTGAAAAACATCAATCACCTTGAATTTTTTTTAAACTGTTAATATTATTATTATTATTAGCCAAGTCACTTTACTAAAATTTAATTTATGTGTATTTGTTGATATGAAAGTCTCTACAACCAGCCATGCTTGCACCCACTTTTTGCTTTTACTTTTGCTCCCATATTAAAGCCAACTCTTATAACTATAAGCAACAGCAAAATGTAAATGGAATAATATTTCTGATAATGTTCAAAACAAAAGTCCTGAGGTCTTGGGTTTGAATTCTCAACTATGATTGTCAGCCAATGAGTTACACTACAGAAAACTTTTTATTTTTGTGATGTGTTGCATGATAATTTGCCCATTTCGCGATGTAGTGGCTAGTATACTTGAGTGTTATCCCAGAGGTTTTGGGTTCCAACTCGACTATGGCCAGAATTTAATTTTTGATCTGAGAGTTGGAAGGTTAGGTTAGGTGAAGTTAGGTTAGGTGAAATTAGGTTGGGTGAAGTTAGGTTAGGTTAGGTTAGGGGAGATTGTTTTAGTAAAACACCACATTTGGCCCCACTTTTTACTCACACATTTTGCTCCCACTTTGTGCACTCACTTTTCCTCGCTCTTTTTGCTCCCACTTTTGCTTTCACATTTGCTCCCACTTTCTGCTCCCATATTTGCTCACACTTGTTTGCTCCCACTTCTGCTTACACGTTTTGCTCCCACTTTTTGCTCCCACATTTTTTTTTTTGCTTTCCATATTAATGTCAACTCTTATAACTATAAGCAGCAGCAGCAAAATGCAAATGGAATAATATTTCTGATAATGTTCAAAACAAAAAGTCCTGAGGTCTTGGGTTTGAATTCCCGAACTATGGTTGACAGCCAATGAGTTACACTACAGGAAACTTTTACTTTATGTTGTGTTGCATGGTAATTTGCTCAATTTTGCGGTGTAGTGGCTAGTATACTTGTGTGTTATCCCTGAAGTCTTGGGTTCCAACTCAACTATGCCTAGAATTTAATCTTGATCTGTGAGTTGAAAGTTAGGTTAGGTGAAGTTAGATTAGGTAAAGTTAGGTTAGGTGAAGTTATGATGGGTTAGGTTAGGTAAAGTTCAGTCAAGTTAGGTTAGGTAAAGTTAGGTTAGGTTAGGTTAGGTTAGGTGAAGTTAGGTGAGGTTAGGTTAGGTGAGGTGAGGTGAGGTTAGGTTAGGTGAGGTTAGGTGAGGTTAGGTGAGGTTAGGTGAGGTTAGGTTATGACTAAGTTTGTTATGTCTAGTTGTTTTAGAAAAACACCATTTTTGCTCTCATATTTGCTTTCATATTTTCTTTGCACTTTAATCGATCTTGACTTGTGTATTTACTTTTGCTGGTATATTTGTTGACATATTTGTTAGCATATTTGCTCCCACTTTTTTTTATATTTGCTTTGCTCCCACATTTGATCCCATATTTGCTCCCACTTTTTGCTCACAGTTTTTTTTTCTCCCGCATTTGCTACCACTTTTGCTCCCACTTTTTACCCCCCACCTTTGCTCCCACTTTTTGCATGTATATATGCTCCCACATTAAACTATTTTTGTTATTACCAAGTTGTCTTTACTAGAGATTAGTTTGTGCTTGACAGTTGATATGGAAGTATCAGTGACTAGGTATGGTAAGCCTTATGCATACTATAAAGGATATTCATATATTGTGAAACGAAGCAATAAAAATGGAACTGTTATTTGGCGCTGTTCAAAGCAACGATCGAAACAGTGTCGAGGAATGCTTAAAACAAAAGAATTGGACGTACTTTCTTCAAACAATCATGAATGTAAACTTAATAATCACGCTAGTCTAAATGTAAGGAAAACCCAAACCAAAGCAAGAAACCAAGTCCAAGAGAAAGATAGTACTGCTCAAGATAATATTAACCTCAAGTTTAATACACTACAACGCACTCATGCTGTTAGCGAGTTGTTTAATGAGAAACCTTTAACACCTCCTGTGAAACCCATGTTCAGACATGCACCCACATCTCAAAAGCCCTCAACCCTATCAGAGCCAATATACCCCATCAAAAAGTTAGTGGGGAAAGGTAATAGTGGTAATAATAACATAACAATGTTAAAGCATTCTAGCACATCTAAAAAGAAGCTTTCAACACTATCAAAGACAACTCAAACCATTGAACAGACTGTGGACACTGGTGGAAATTATCATGGTAATGATAACGATGATAATGATCATCATTATGAAAATGATTATAATAATGAGGATGATAATCATAATGATGGTGATAATGATGAACTGCTTCCCGAGATTCTGAAACCATTCATAAAAAATAGTAAATGGAACGATCCTAATATATTAGTCGAACGTCTACAGCTCTTGCATGCCTGTAAACAGCTTGGTCATATTGGTTATGAGAAAGAGCTATTAAATATAGAAAATGAACTTCGTAAAGCTGCTATTATTGTGTAATGGGTCAACGTAGCAACACCCCCCATCCCCTAAAAAATAATTTTCAACAAGTGTTATGTTTAAAAGAACTGATAAACCAAAAGAGCTGTATTCTGTGTGTCTATCTCTTGTAAAAAAATGATTAAATTGATAAACATAGTTTGTGTATATTTCTTGTTTTCTTGCATGTTCAAGCAATAGTTATGTCAGGGAAGGGATTCGAACCCTTGCTTCCTTATATATTTGGAAATTTGATCTTAAGTCAAACGCCTTAACCACTCGGCCACCCTGACAGTTACTGATTTAATTAGTCTTGCTGGACATTAGTGTTTACAAAACTTTTCTTTTCGCCACTATATATATGCTCAACCACTTTTTGGTTTTTCAATGCTGATTTTTGTTTTGTTTCAATTTTTTTTTCAGTAACATTGCAGTTATCAGTATTGCAAACTGGGTGATTAATATAGGGATAAAGGCATCTTAAAAATCACAAGCCTTACAGTTGTCACGTATCATGTATAACATGTTATCCTACATTCCACATAGGGCTCTACCTTCTTAACAGTGAACTCTGTTGGTCATTAAAATAACTACTTGTAAAATAATTCCAGTGGTAAATCCTTTTAGCAAATATCATATATTAAATATTTTCACGCCATAGAACGACAACTTGAAAATCATTTATTGTAGGAATATCTTTAATGGGATCTCCAAACCTTGAAGTAAACCATATCTGATAAACATTCCACATAGCTACATAACCGACAGTACGTCATGTTATCAATCTCAATCACCGCGCGCGCTCATTATTCGTTTGTGTTGCATTTCAGTTCCATTTGCATTTCATTTCTTGAGAATCATTCCCACGCCGAAAAATATATAGCAAGCGAGTGGAAACATGTTACGCATTAATACTTTTAGAAGAGCTCTCTCAGGTATTGTATGATGATTTTTTTAGTATGGCATAACTGTTTGTTGACTAGCATTTACTGTTACACAACATTATCTTTGGTAAGCTCTACACAAGTTTCCTAATTGTCTCTGGTATAATGTCATGTTTAACAAACATGGTCACACGGTTTGTCTATAGGTTTAAGCCTCTGTTGTATATGATTTCAAAAAAATAATAATAAACAGCTTTCTACAACTGTACTCACTGGTCAATAACCAACATAGTGGGCTAAAATGTTTCCCTCATAGGTAGCTCATGTGTGGTTAGTCAATTCTTATTGCAAGGCCAGTCAAGACCTAAAAAAATTAGTCTTCGCGTATATATAACAATCATCAACACCATTATCATTAAACAAATGAAACCATCTTAAGGTATTTATTACATTTAATTGCATTTTAGGAATCTTGCAAACATCTCGCAACCTTAAAGAGGAAAGTATAGACAGGAATAGTGAAAAGGAAACCGTTCAATCATTCAATGTCGTTAGCGTTAGGAACCTCATCGTAAGAGGTTATGAAAGTCTATGTGAGAGTGTGGTTTTTACAGCTGAATGCCTTTTCCTGACACCCGCCTCAGTGACAAGTTTATGGGAAATGAAACTCAGCTATCATATCGAATGTAGAGCTCCTAGTCTAAGAGAAATTCATGTTGAGGTATTTGTCTGCAGAGAGTATGGTAAACGAAACAACAACAACAACAACAAAAAGCATACATGTAAAGGGAATATTATGAAATTTTCGAGTACATGTAGTCAATTTTAATTAAAAAAATGGATAAATTTCATGGTTTGTACACCACTTGGCTAAATTCGGTAAATTTAAGTGAATTTTCATCTATATTCGTCTAATTTTATATGAATTTGAGGTAGTTTAAACCATGCTTAGGTAAATCAATGGAATTTCAATAAATCTGGTAGTCATTTGTTGAATTTTGCTGGAATGTTGTGTCATTTGGTCAATTTTCGGAAAATGTAGTGGATTTTAGGAAAATTTAAGGAAAATCTGGGGATAGTTAGGTATTTAACAGATAACCTGTCACTATGATGGTTGTATTAGAGTGTGCCTTTCACCACCAAGGGGTAGGATTGGAGAGAGGAGACCGTCATGAGCTGAAGTGCATAGTCATTTATATTGACTTTATGGATGGTTGTTGTGGGGGATCGAACACTCCTCTTGTTGGTTTTGGGGGAAGTGTACTCCATTCCATTCCATTTTTTTTAAAAGCCACTAATCAGGTCCTAGCATTGGGCAGTTGCAAACCATTTCACTAATCTTAACATCAAATGTGCATTTGCCTGGAGTAGAAGTGGGAAACCACATCAGTTTGGTGTATAGAAAACTCGCCTCACCTCACCCCAACTCATTGGAAAATGAAAATCATTTGTTTTTTGTCTTACTTAGGGGCTTGGAAATCATGGTTATCAGTCCTTGGGAAAATAATCATGGGCAAGCACACTATTATTAGCTGAGTTTCTAATACCTTTTTGCATACCCTAGGACCAGTATTGCATTATAAGGCATGCCATGTGTTAGCGTTCTTAAAAGCCAGTGATATAGAACAATAGAGGTCTTTAATTCCACCCCTGGGCGTCATATCTAGTGTCATGTAGGTTGACGATCACGGAGTCCCAGCTGAGGCCGTCATTGCTTCCACTAACTTGTGCTAGGCTCCTCTCTGTCTTAGTTCCTGTCGACCACACTTGCTCAACTCTTGTTCTCTACCGACCCCAACATGATTAGGGTATCCGAGGCCTAGGGAGTCTCTTCCTTTTGCAACTTCATTGGTCCTTGTTTATTTATTTTTCTGATATCCTGAGGAGGCAGCCTTGTTTTTATTTTCATGTTATTTCCTGTCTTTTGCTCAAGCCCCCTCAACAAGGTAGGGTGTATATACCCCCACCACTTGCGATGCACTCTGCATATGGCTACACCCTCAAGGGCTGATCAGTTTGGAAGTTGGCGACCCCAAGGGATTTCTGAGCTGAGTCCAGTTTTCCTCCTCTTTATCCATTACCTCTGGGGCAAAGCCACTCCTAGTATACTTTTTATCTGCCTTTCATGGCTCTCCTTCCTTCCAACTCCCTCAATCCTTATGCTTGAGGGTTGAGGGCCATTTTTCATTCCGTCTGTCCTTTATTTGACCAATTGTTTTCCATTTCTTCTTCTAGTATATAAGAGTGTAGTAGCTTAGATTTAATTTTCATCTTTACGATGACCCAAACCATTGAGGATCGCTGTAGAACGCTTCTCTCTTGTCCAAAGGACAGCATGTTGAATTCCTCACTGGCTCATGAATTTTATACTTTGTTCACTTAGTTCTCATGGCTTTGAAACTGGCTGTTTGTAACGTGATCATTATTCATTTTAACTTCAGCGTACTAAACTAATTTTAAATTAGTTAATTTTAAATTAATTATTTTAAATTAATTATTTTAAATTCAGATTTGTGTTTCACAGTAAACACAATTATTATTCTCCGTTTAAAACAAGCCATACCATTCTTTTTCTAACATGATAGCTTATACGTGCGCATGGAAAGTAGTATAATCATCAGCTAAGGATTCAATTTCCATTACCTACACCTCTCATGGTATGCCAATTCGTTAAACTATAGAAAACGTTTCTATATGTTCTGTTACATTATTATTTGACCATATCACCGTGTAGTGGTTAACCTACTTGGTTGTCAACCCTAAGGTCTTGGCTTCCAACCCCGACTATACCATGACATTCATTTCAAGGTTGCAATAAGCTTCACTAAGCCTTTGTCAAACCTAACAACGATCTAGTCATGTGCAGAGCATGTCCGCTATCAAGCAAATGAGTAATATGAAACTTACTGACAAGATCGCTGTGCTGTTATCAGCAAGGCACACTACGCAAACCAAAGCCAGTGTCTCTGTGCAGATTCAAGCCAGCGGTAGTATGCAAGCCTACGTTTGTTTAAAAAGCATCATGAATAAAAGTCCACTGTGACCACAGAGGCCCCGGTTCGATTTTTTTTTCTAAAGGCTGCAACAGGGTGGACTGAGTCTTGACAGGTAAAACTTTTTGGGGTGCATTCGTGAACCATGGCAAGGGTTGTCCATCCTGACTTCTTCAACACCTCCAACCAATGTTTACTATTACTAGTGAGTTACCTTTCTTTCTTCGGCTTTTCCCTATTAGTTTGAGTCGCCGGAGCCAACCAGGCTCATTTTGGTTTTGGCCGGGGATTTAAGGCCGAATGCCCTTCCTGACGCCACGTGATTTTTTCAGGTGAAAATTCCAACCCCCGCTGTCACCGGGATTTGAACCCCAGCCGTCCGGGTAAATACCAGCAGCTAAGCACCTGCGCCATCACGCTCCCCACTGGTTAGTTATCTATCCGCACATTAATCCATAATTACCTAATAATAATAATAATAATAATAACAATCATCCTCCATACACATGTCCATTAAAGCATGGTTTCACAAAGATGCTTATGCTTTTAGGTGTATAACACGTTTTTTCCCCATAACATGACTATTTACTGTTTTAGGGGTGAAATGATCAATCGAGGTAAAAGCCCATATCATCCCCTATTTTTTAAGCTATCACACCTAATTTTAGGATTCTTCGTTTCCGAGATATGGATTTTTCAATGTTGGGGGGGGGTAGTTTCACCCCCCTGCTATTTTTCATCAAAAACAAAAGATCTTAGGTTCATTTATCATTTTTAGGTGTTATACACTTTTTTTTCCCCCATAACATGACTATTTACTGTTTTAGGGGTGAAATGACCTATCCAGGTAAAAGCGTATATCATGACCTATTTTTTAAGCCATTACACCTAATTTTAGGATTCTTCGTTTCCTAGATATGGATTTTTCAATTTGGGGGTTGTTTGCATCCCCCTGCTATTTTTCATCAAAAACAAAAGATCTTAGGTTCATTTATCATTTTTAGGTGTTTAACACGTTTTTTCCCCATAACATGACTATTTACTGTTTTAGGGGTGAAATGATCAATCGAGGTAAAAGCCTATATCATCCCCTATTTTTTAAGCTATCACACCTAATATTAGGCTTCTTCGTTTCCGAGATAGGGATTTTTCAATTTTGGGGGGTAGTTTCACCCCCCTGCTATTTTTCATCAAAAACAAAAGATCTTAGGTTCATTTATCATTTTTAGGTGTTTAACACGTTTTTTCCCCATAACATGACTATTTACTGTTTTAGGGGTGAAATGATCAATCGAGGTAAAAGCCCATATCATCCCCTATTTTTTAAGCTATCACACCTAATTTTAGGCTTCTTCGTTTCCAAGATATGGATTTTTCAATTTTGGGGGGGGGGTAGTTTCACCCCCCTGCTATTTTTCATCAAAAACAAAAGATCTTAGGTTCATTTATCATTTTTAGGTGTTTAACACGTTTTTTCCCCATAACATGACTATTTACTGTTTTAGGGGTGAAATGATCAATCGAGGTAAAAACCCATATCATCCCCTATTTTTTGAGCTATCACACCTAATTTTAGGCTTCTTCGTTTCCTAGATATGGATTTTTCAATTTGGGGGGGGGGTAGTTTCACCCCCAAACAGGGAATGTTGCCCCAAGTGCTAGGACCCCTCATACAAGTCCCTAGCATGATTGGTTCGCGAGATATGAACAAAAGTGTCGTTAGGCCCTTTCGACAAAAATGAATCCTACATTCAAAAACGGGGCGTCACCCCCAGGGTTAGAATACTGCCTATGGCAAAATCCCATGAGGAGTTCAGAAAATATTAACAAACGTGTAGTTAGGTCCTTTTGACAAAAGCCGTCCGTGCGCGCACATACAAAAAATATTACTATTTCAACCCCCGGGTAAGGGTAGTTTTTATTTTAGAGTGAATATACCCCGTCCATAGAAAACGAGAGTTCACCACGAGTCCTACGACACCTCATACGTTTAAATCCGATTATTGGTTAGCGAGATAGTAAAAAGCCGATGACCTATTAGGTTTTTTTTGGTTTATTTAAATACATATTAAAAACACTCATTTATAAATCATCATTTAAAAAGCCCGCTCTTTTACAAAAACCGCCAAGTTCGTAGGTATACAAAAATAAATTACTATTTCATCCCCCGGGTAAGGGTAGTTTTTATTTTGGGGTGAATATACCCCTTCGATAGAAAAAGAGAGTTCACCACGAGTCCTACGACACCTCATAGGTTTAAATCCGATTATTGGTTAGCGAGATAGTCAAAAGCCGATGACCTATTAGTTTTTATGGTTTATTTCAATACATATTAAAAACACTCATTAATAAATCATCATTTAAAAAGCCCGCCCTCTTACAAAACTCCTCAAGTGCGCATGCGTATAAAAAACATTCATCGCCAAAATGTCAAAAAACAACATGTTTACCCCAAATGGCGTTTCCCAATTCCATCCATTTTTAAAAAATAACCTCACCATCATCTAGAGCGGAAAAAATACCATCTAAACGACCCCTCACTCGACCCTACTCCTCCCCCACCACCTAACCCTTTCCCAACATAGGCATACATATTCAAGCACGAGCGCGACTTCAGGAAACCAACACTACCCCACTACTCGCGAATGACCTTTTAGTTTTGGTCTTTTAATCAAATAAAGAGCCTATAGGAAAGTAGGGGGCATTACTAGCAGTGCTAGGACACCCTGTATGTTCTAATCCCATGTTTGGTTAGCGAGATATCAAGTTCGGGGCAAATACGAGGAGGGTTCAAAAAGAAGTGGTGCAGCTCTGTCACTACCACACTACTGCCGCATACAGAGCCTCTGGTCGAATAACAGTGCAGTAATGTCTAATTTTGGCGTTTAAGGATATCGATCTCTTATTGTAGATGTCTTTAGTCAGGTTGTATGCCATTTCCATTTTATTAATGCGTGACACGAAGGCTTCTTTCTCTGATAGGTTAGGCTCTATCCATTCACCGAGGTATTTAAACTTTTCTGCCTTCTGAACTTTTCCTAGTCCGACCTCCAGTTCCCTGGGCGTTGATTTTATGTTTGTCATGAATTGTGTCTTCTCAAAGGAGATTTGAAGTCCAGCCTTCAGTGCTTGATTTTTCAGTTGGTTAAGTTGTTCTTCTGCCGTATCAATGGAATCTGAAAAGATCACTAGATCATCTGCAAAGGCTAGACAGTCGATTGTAAGATTCATATACTTGTACCCTAGCCTTACCCCATTTTCTACCCTTGAATTTTTCATTTCCTTCCGCCATTCTCGGATGACCTTTTCTAAAACACAGTTGAAGAGTAGAGGTGAGAGTCCGTCTCCTTGCCTCACTCCTGTCCTGATTTCAAAGGCATCGGACATCTCTCCTCTGAACTTCACTTTGGAGGTGGTGTTGGTCAGGGTTTGCTGGATAATTGATTGTGTCTTGTTATCTGAGCCAAACTCTTCAAGGATTTGCAATAGGGTGGTTCGATCAATTGAGTCGTACGCTTTTCTAAAATCAACAAAGGTCACCACGAATTCCCTGTTCCTGAGTTTCAGATATGAAAGGATGGACTTCAGATTCATAATCTACTCAGCACATGACCGTCCCTTTCTGAAACCCCCTTGGTATTCCCCCAGTTGTGGATCGATTTGTTGTTCCGCCCTATTTTGTAGAGCTTTTGAGAGGATCTTGTAAGTTATTGAGAGAAGAGAGATGCCACGGTAATTGTTCACATCGGTTTTCTCCCCTTTCTTATGTAGTGGATGAATTACGGCAGAGGTCCATCCACTTGGGAGTTTTTCGCTCTCCCAGATCTCTTGAATAATTGCAACAAGCTTGTCGATTGCCTTTTCCCCTGCATGTTTCCACAGTTCAGCAATTATCAAATATTCACCCGGTGCCTTGTTGTCCTTCAGTTCTTGGATTATCTTCGTGTATTATTATTATTATTATTATTATTATTATTATTATTATTATTATTATTATTATTATTATTATTATTATTATTATTATCTTTACTTTCTCATATTTAGCCTATGGTACAAATCCCGTTTACAATATACGGATTTGGAATCAAGTATCCTGCAAACTTATTACTGTGATAAAAATAACCTGACAATATTGTTACGGCTGTGAGTATGTTTCGTCACCTCGCCGCATAAGTCACAGCTGCCACCGGGCAGTGCTCTGCCTCAGTGTATTACGTGCGCCTTACGCAACGGGCTGCGCGGACAAAAGGGATGGTCCAGAATATTCGTGACCCAGCCAGTGATGGAAATCTCGAGAAGCCGTGAATCCTGGACGGGTCTAGAAGCATTTATTGAGTCACCAGCCTGCTATATAAGAGCGACCTGGAAAGCGGGGTGGACAGTGTTTTTCGAGCTAGTGCGAGCTTTTACCTGAGCGACAGTTGTGGGTGAAGGAGTGTGAAGCCTACGAAGAATCTGTGTCTTGAGCGAGTGTGTTTTCCAGTGCAGCAGAGGTTAGTGTGGTGAATTGCGAAAGCACCGGGGGCTGTTCCCCTAGCCAGCGGACAGCGAAGCAGAGTGTAGTGGTGAGTGACCGGCTATCGTAAATAACGGTAGCTTGCGTATTCAAGGAAGTGTTGCAGGTAGTTCTATTGAGGCCACCGGTTGCATTAGGAGGGATTGACTTCTGTGGCTTCTTGACAAGTGAAAGGCAAGTGTTCCCTACAAGAAGAAACTAGATTGAGATACTAATTGCTTGTATTTGCTATTTGTGTGGTGTATCTTTCTGGCCCGCAATAAAGCTAATACGTTTCTTTAAAGGAATAATTTGTGTTGTGCTTTCTACCCACCGTAATCCAGTTAACGGAAGTGCCACATGGGGGTGGCACGTAACAATATGGTACGTATCCAGCAGCACTGCCTTCTGTATTCTGGCAATCAGGTGTTTCATTTGTAATTCCTCCAAAGCCATAGCCAACGTCTTTGGAACAACTCCCGTGGAAGAGATCACCACTGGCAAAATCCTCACGCATTTTAGTCCCCATAGTTTTCGCATTTCTTCCGACAACGGTGCGTACTTGTTTGTCTTTTTAGCTTGGGTAGTTTGCATATTTTGGCTAAGTGGGACAGCAACGTCTATCAAGTAGGCCTTTTGGTTCCTTTTGTTGAGATAGACAATATCAGGTCGATTGGCCAAGATTTTTTGGTCGGTTTAAATATTATTATTATTATTATTATTATTATTATTATTATTATTATTATTATTATTATTATTATTATTATTATTATTATTACCGTAAGATGACAGGACAGAATGATGTTAATAATAATGTTATTGGTTTTACGTTCCTTTTAACTACTCCGGCTTTTATAGACGCCGGGATACTGATATTTTTCCCGAAGGGCATCTTTAACGTGCCAGTAAATCCTCTGACACTTCAAGGATGTCACCATTTTGTATCTAGGTGAATTTGTTTAGAGTAAGCAATCTATACTACTACCAGAATTTCACAATTAATTACTTTATAATAGGAGCGATTATGGTTTCTATCCACGTAATTAAATCTCCTACTGTAGTGTTGAGAGAGCTCTTATCCAATGTAGTGAGCTGTGGTGTTGAGTAGTAACATACCATGCCACCAGGGGTGCTGAGAGATGCCATCTTATCTCGTGACAGCTACAACGTTAAGCTGCTAAACGCACTTTTAAATTCACACGCACGCGTGCTCAGACGTAAGCTTTAAAGATAATATTTTACAGCTAGACTAAATCTCTCTCTCTCTCTAGTAAAGTTACCGTTGCGTTTATATGGTTTTATTTTATGGATTTCTGCGAATCAGAGGAGAACCTAGCCATAGATGCCAGATGTACCAAGTTTGAATGGGCTTATCATTCCTGTCGTAGTATATATTCATCTAAGTGCCTCTCCAAGAACCTCAAACTCAGACACTATAACTCGGTCGTCAAGCCATCTGTTCTGTAAGCTTCTGAGTGCCTCGTAATGACCAGAAAGGGTCCACTCAGAAAACTGGAGTTAAAAGAGAGGAAGATCCTGAGGAGGATATTACGTCCAATTAGAGAGGAATGAGGAATTTACAGAATCCGTCATAATGATGAATTGTATGAACACCAGGAGGACTCATCACGTCTATAAGGAAAATACGCCTGACCTTTTATGGACACTTGGCACGTCTGGATTCTGAGAGACTCACCAACAGGATATGTACAGTAACAGGAAGAGGCAAGGCTTCTAAGAAGAAATGGATTGCGTCAGTTAAGTCAGTTATGGAACAACTAGATTTACCACTGGAACAAACTCGTGACCGTCTGCTGTTCCGTCTGGTCTTCCGACAGGGCGTTTTCCCAGCGTCCCTTACAAGTAAGAAGACTACAGGAGCTAAGTGGACAGAAGAAAGAAGACTGACTCATAGTCAGAAAATGACGGACTATTGGAAGAATTTTAGTTGGTTTCACACAGTATCAATTCGAGAAAACAAAACTTTGAATAATATATTCTAAAATAATAATTCCTGAAGATTTAATTTACATATTTTTTGATATGTCTGACATTCGTACATCATCTTCTGCTTTGTCGTTATGGCCTACTGAGGACCACGGGTCTCGTATCTTTCAGGTAGCGGTTCTGTTTCACCCATTTTCTTTGGAACCTGACTGTACTTGGAGCAGAAGAACCACCACCTTTCCTCTACTATGTTTTGTCCTAGAGTTATAAAACTTGTTTTCGGGGGGGGGGGGGGTAAAGGGGGTAAGGACCTTTGTTTTAAGTCAAACATACATCTTTCTAGAATTCATAGTTTTGAATATATAGCCTACTTTCCAAATTGAACTTATTTGGAAAAGATCTAAAAAATATAATGTTTTGTAAATCTACTGACACTTTCCGAATTAAAACTTTTTTGAAAATAATTATAAAAAGCAATCTTTGTTTTAACGATAAAGCCCTTTCGTTTAAGCTAGCATATGACTTTCTGGGGTTTTCAGTTTTAAAAATATAGCCTACTTTCCAAAATGAACTTTTTTTTGGAAGAAATTCCATGTTTTGTGTTGACCGACTGGCTTTTAGCTCGAGATGTAATATTAATGAACCATCTCTTTAGAGTGTAGGATCGAGTCAACAAAGCTCGGGAGGTCATGGGTTATGGACGCCATTGTTAGCAATACAACTCGACCTATAGCCTCGTGAAGTGCATCATGGATTATATTCCCATCAGTATTTTAGCGTAAGACAAATGATGTAATAATATTGTAACATGTTAGAAGCGCTGCATTATACTGCACTTGGTCAGAGAGCTACAGGTCCCCTGCTGTGTAGGCTACCGTGAGGTACAGGGCTGTGTGACGGCTGGAATATAAATCACGGCGCTGACACGCATTATAAATGAGGCTACGATAAAACTCGTGGAATATAATACTGTTAGCGTAATGATTCTCACATTGTATAGTGTTTTCACGAACGACCTCAATCAACTCTACAAGGAGCATATAGAAATTAAGTTTCCCTATTTTTATTAGAATGCAAACACCTAGATACTAATAATAACATGCCACCTATAAAGTAACTTCATTGATCTGGATAAAGACTTAATGTATGTTATAAATATTTTGCATTATATACCACGGGAGGATTTTAATACGACGTTTGCATTTAGGAGGATAATACATAACCAAACACTATTTAACAAATTTAAAGAAGAGCTACTGATACCTTAATTCCATTTTAACAGTACCGATTTTCATTGTTTTTTATAAACGTTTGGATAAATGTTAGATTTGCCACATATCTACATTGGACTTTTCAATCAAATTCTTATTCTTTTGTGCGCGTGTGTGTGTGTGTCTTCCCTAATAAAATCTAAACGACTGGAGCGATTTCAATGAAACTCGGTAAGGTCACAGAACCATTTTGGCCGACCACGACCGTGCCCTTCAAATTTTATTACGTCTCACCAATCCAACATGGCGACTGTGCAAATTATTTCACTGGCATTCTATATCTCCGAAACTATTACCGATATAACCCTGCAGTTTTGTACGGTGATAAAGAGCACTACTCAAATTTCAACTATGTGACTTCCAAAAATCTTTTAACTACAAAACAAACATGGCGGCCAAGCGAAGTTCAAACATTTAAATAGACCTTTCTTGCGATTTAACCATCAGAACGCTGAAATATTTGGTACAGCAAATGTTTATACATATTGTAATGCACTGACATATAATTTAGTTTAATGGTTTACATTACCTCAAGATGGCGGCAGTGCGAAATTTTTAAAATTACGTTTTATTCCTTGTGTCCTAATCATGCGATCGAAGACAACGTTTGAATAATGAACCTACGCAATAATCCTCATCTAATTTTATATACATATATAAAAAATCCTACATGGTGACTCTGCGAAATATTTAGAGGGTTCTCAATATCTACGAATCTATAACAGCAATCTAACTGAAATTTTGTATGTTGATAGAGGCAAATTACATAAGTAGGGTATATGAAAATAGGCTGTATAGTTCTTCACAGAACTACTTGTTTATTTAATCGAATAGCACTATTACAGAGCACGTAAAAACAATACTTCAAATATTGCCACTTGCCTTTTTTTCTCTCTGCTCACAAGCTTGCCACGGTGGGTGAGTGGTTAACGTGTCGGTCTACTAACCCCAAGCTTGCAGGTTCGCTCCTGGCCGTGGTAAGTGATTTTTTTTTGAAAGGTGGCAAAAATTACGACACCATGTCATACGATGTTGGCATGTCAAATAACCCATTTGAATTCAGTAGGCCGTGTTGATAATGGCAAAATTAATTAATCTCGGGAGTTTCCGCCAACACAAAGTTCCTCATTTCTCTACTAGAAAGCGCTATAGTGTTCAAGGAGCTTAGATATCTAACCTCCTTGACTTTCATAGTGCTTCAAGGAACAACGAAATTCGACATGCAAGCTACCCTCTGTGTGTCAAATAACAAAGCTTTCACCCGGCACCCGAGGCCATACGATATTAATATTATTATTATTATCTCTGCTCACATTCGCTTCATCCTCTCTGATCTCTGCTTCCGGAGCTGTTCAATGTTACGTGGCAGCCTTGTCTTTTTTGTTCCTCCCTGAAGATCACTTTTTGCTATTGCCCCGAAATAAATTCCTATTATTTATTTTTAAATAAGAAGGACACGTAGCTACATGTCAAACATGCTTGAGCTATCACCACCAGAATTGAGAGCCCTTCCTCCCTGCTTAGCATGAGACTGACAGTATGGATGGTGTAACCTTCGTCTTGTATATTCCACTCGAATCATTCTCTGAAGTTCTTCTACTGTATATCTGTGGAGGACCATTTAACTAAGCCATTCTTCTTCTTGCTGTCGTTTTGGCCATCTACGGACCACGCTATTTCAACTGCCCTTGTCCATGTCCTTAACGTTCGCCCAGTATTCCCACATTCGTTTCCTATGCTGTTCCTTCCTCGCTACAATTCATGTCTTGCCAGGTTTTAGTTTTGGCTTTTCTTGGAATCCATGATGTTCTTGGAGTTTTGACTTTAGTGGAACACGTTCCTGGATATCCTCCTGGGTTATTCCCACTTCACGCAGGTCTTTTTCTACCTCGGTGAACCACGCCGCCTTGGTTTTCTTGTTAAGAAAAAAACTGAAGATCCTATTGCTCAACCTTGTAGAACTCATACGAGCAATGTGGCCATAGAAAACTAACCTTCTCTTACGAATGGTTTCCGTGATCTTTTCTACATGATTGTGTCGTCTTCTGAACACACCATTTTCTTTGATTGGACCTAGGATTTTTCTAAAGATCTGCCATTATTATTATTATTATTACAGCTTGCCACGGTGGCTGAGTGGATAGCGTGTCGGTCTACTAACCCCAAGATTTCAGGTTCGCTCCTGGCCGTGGTAAGTGATTTTTGAAAGGCGGCAAAAATACGACACGCATGTCATACGATGTTGGCATGTCAAAGAACCCATTTGAATTCAGTAGGTCGTGTTCATAATGGCAAAATTAATCTCGGGAGTTTCCGCCAACACAAAGTTCCTCATTTCTCTACTAGAAAGCGCTATAGTGTTCAAGGAGCTTAGATATCTAACCTCCTTGACTTTCATAGTGATTCAAGGAACAACGAAATACGACATGCAAGCTACCCTCTGGGTGTCAAATTACAAACCTTGCACCTGGCACCCGAGGCCATACGATATTATTATTATTATTATTATTGTTTATTTTGCGCTAACACTTACACATTCTCAGCATATTTGCTGGAAAGAAAACATTTACAATTCCAGATACCGTATATATCATAAGAAGCACATTCTCGGTGACTGCATTATTTCGTAGATTTACTCTTTTCCCTCATCCCTTCAGGCTTGATTAGCCAATAACAGCCTTACTATGGGGCACGTCCAAAGTATGACTGTATTTGCATGATCTTAAAAAGGTCTGGGTCTAATTTCAACTCTGTGAGAGATTCGATTAGATTGTTAGGAATCACACCAGTGCTGGAGATGATTATAGGAACTGTCCTGACTTGTGCCATGTGCCATTGCTTCCTGATCAGTTCTGAAAGTTCTTTATACTGTTCAACATATTTTGTTAGCATGTTACCACTGTTTGGGATTGCCACATCTATGAACGTGGTGTGCTTTATGAACCAGATCAGGTCTGTTGTGTTTACTGTAGAGAATCGCGGCCAGCAGCAGAATATCTGGACATCATGATCGACAGGAAAATGAATTTTGAAAAACAAATTAGACGGACTGCCGATAACGCGGCCAGAGGAGTAACGTCCCTCAGTCGGCTCATGGCCAATGTTGGTGGGCCAAAATCTAGTAAGAGGAGATTACTGATTCAGTTCTGCTGTATGGAGCGTAATATGAGTGGATGCACTGGATAAGGAAATTTATAGGAAGTCACTGGCGCAAGTGCTTTGCGCGTGGCATCTGCATATCGCACGGTCTTTGAAAAAGCAGTGCTTGTTATTGCAGAGATTATTCCATTTTTTTCCTGCGAAAGAACCCAAGGACATTTACTGGAGAAAATCTTAGGTAGGTTTACAAAATGCAACATGAACAGCAAGAGTACAAACCTTGCATAATTGGCAGATCAAATGGGAGCAAGGACACCGAAGCCAGTGGACTAGGAGAATGATATCCCAGGTGCAGGTTTGGACAGAGAGGAAACATGGTGAGGTTGGTTATTATCTCACTCAGTTCTTGACTGGGCATGGGTACTTCTGTTCCTATCTTAAGAAGTTGGGTAAAGTGGATTCACCAGGTTGCATCTATTGTATTATGATATTATTATTAATATTATTATTATTATTTATTATTATTATTTATTTATTTATCGTATGGCTTTTAGTGCCGGGAGTGTCCGAGGACATGTTCGGCTCTCCAGAGGCTGTAGCTGCTTCAAGCGGACACCCATAGAGTGAGCTATAAGTTCCGTTCAATTTCAAGTAGTTCCAACTTTCGCCACCTAATGTCAATGATATCTAGTGGTGAACGTTGGAAATTTGATAGAGCATTACAACGAAATCTAACCTAGAAATTTAGCTCCACACAAGTTTAGTCTGCGAAAGGATCTTTTACATGCCATAAATCTATGACATGGGACCACCGGCTTTACTTCCCCTCCGAAGGAAGGCATACTGAAGTATTTTAACGCTCTTAAAAAATCCGACGACTTCGGCCGGGTTTGAACCCGCTATCTTGGGCACAGCAGTTCAGTCTGCTATCAACTACGCCACCGAAGCCACTATTATTATTATTAATTAACTAGGTCACGGTAGGTCCAAAATAGACAGTTTCTTCAAGAGCACATTGAGGTAGAAATATCTCATGTCAATAATTTTGCGGTGATGCTACAAAGTGAAGAACATTGGAAGATGGTAGCAAGTTTTGTCGGAAATATCCTCCGAACAAAGAAGACAGATCTGGATCGCCACTGAAGATATGCACTATGGGCAAAGATAAAATTACACTAGCCTGAAGTAATGTGATAAACGGTTCCAGGCTAGTGTTCAAAAGTAACGGGGGGAGTTTTAGTCGGTGGTCTGCTACTCAGGAGCCCGACACTATGTTCATAAATGCATTTCTCCGCCTAAAAAAATAATATTATTTTCTTATTTAAGCGAAAATTCCCCTACAGGAGAGCGATTAAACTTGGATCACATGATGTCATTTGGAGGTGTGTCTCCTCCGCACCTCCCAAAATCTCTCCATTCTCGCGGAATGTTCCCTCTTCCTCTCATCCGTCCACTTTTTTCCAGGTTGTCGTAATGATCTTGGTTTGAACTTAACATTCGCGATTTTCGTCTGGCACTCAGTTCGGTCTTCGAAAGTTTGTATACTGGTAACTTGTAAGTCTCTCTATAGCCTACCTCTTTAAGCCATTCTGTGCCGCATTTGCTCTGTGTTATGATACCGAGTAGTATCTTGGGCAATCTGGAGGTGGCCATCCTGTGGATGTGAGTGTAAAATTTGGCTCTGCGTTTTCTAATTTCGTCTGTTATCGTAATGGTGTTTTGATAGAGTTCAGTACTAGGTCTCTCCATCCAAATGCCGTTTCTGTTGATTGCTCCGTAGATCTTCCGGAGAATTTTTCGTTCCTGCTTTTCCAGTTCCCTAATCTTGGAATGACTATCGATTACTATTGTTTCAGCCGCATATGTTGCTTCTGGAAGAATAACTGTTTTATAATGTCGTAATTTGGCGTTCGTCGAAATGCATTTCTTGTTGTAATGGTCCCACGTTAGCCTGTAGGCCTTCTGGAGCTTAGTGATTCTGTCTTCATTGGCGAGAGCTGTATAATTTCACCAAGATATTTAAAACTGCAGACTTGTGCGATTTTACCGTATTTGGTGTTATTATTATTATTTTTATTATTCCTGGAGAAATTCCTTCAACAAGTTTCAGAAGACATGAGCGGAGGATATTGTAGGATTAATTATCTTTCAATAGCTTCTTGAATTGAGAGAAATGAAAGAAGAACGTACGGCGGTAAAGTAATAGAACGAATGGGGGGAGAAATTAAATAAAAATGTAAGGAAGAAAGCGAGCGAATAGTCCTTATGTCAGTAAGAGTTGAAAATGAAAGCCACATTTTCAATTTGGCTGTCACTTGGAGGATCGGGTTCCAGGAGCCGCTTTGCTTTCCGACGAATGGAAATGAAACCAAGGGAGAGAAATGAAATGAAATGGAAGGAAGGGATTATATCCACAAGAAGAGCCCGATACATAAAGGGAAATGAGAACAGAAGTCTTGCGTCGGAGACAAATTATGACATTTCACGCTCAATGTTATATAAAACCAAAGATACGTTCTGGCATTTACGAGGGCAATACTCTTTTATTCAACCTATGTTAGTCGTTAAAGGAAAGACTGTGACGTTAGCGTGTTACATTGTGGCCTAACATTGTTATATGCATTGTGTTTCCAAACTCGATTAAAACTTGGTTGGTTGGTTGGTTGGTTGGTTCCTTAGTTTAGGGGCTGCTGCAACGCGGTCATGTAGCCCCATGTACTTTGGGTATGCGTAGAATCTGTCTGATAACCGATGTTAATTGTGATGGCTGTATTAGTGTGTGTTATCTGTTTTTAATTCAAGTAAGGACTGCAAACATTTAACTTTCAAGTAGTTCCAACTTTTGCTACGCCACCGTCAACGACCAAATAGTTCTGAACTTGGTTACTAGATGCACCCGCAGTCGACTCCTGGCGACGAACGTTGGAACCTAAGAGCGTTAGTCAAATCTAACCTATAATTTAGATTCAGACAAGTTTAGTTAGTGGAAGGATCTTTAACATGCCATAAATCTATGACATGCGACCGCCGGCTTTTCTTCCCCTCCAAAGGAAGGCATACTGGGGGATTTTTAACGCTCTTAAAAAATTCCGACGACTTCGGTCGGGTTTGAACCTGCGACCTTGGACACAGAAGCTCAGCATGCTACCGACTACGCCACCAAAGCCACCTTGAAAATCCACAGCCTGCTTCCAGTCTCCAACCGGGTCAGGAATGGAATGAATGAAGCCCCCATCTAGCGGCGAGGATATGAACTGTGCTGCCTGCCGAGGCCTGACGCACTCCTGTGGGACAATGATTAAATGAATGACAGATGAAATGAAATGATAGTGGAGAGTTTTGCTGGAATGAAATTTTGACAGGGAAAACCGGAGCACCCGGAGAAAAACCTGTCTGCCTCCGTTTTGTCCAGCACAGATCTCACATGGAGTGACCGGGATTTGAACCACGGACCCAGCGGTGAGAGGCCGGCGTGCTGCCGCCTAAGCTGCCTTAATAAATTTAATTTATGAGAATGCCTATTTTCATGCCTATTAACCTGTAGTTTTAGCGCATATTGCGCTGAGATCTTATAATAACTTTTATGTTCGACCCTGACTATTATATATCAGAAATCTGTACTGTAATGAGGCTCATTATAACACTATTATTCATTATGAAACAGTTCCTCCCACCAATCAGAGCTCAAGAAACAGTTGTTTGACCAATTAGATAATTAGATGCGCTGAGTTCTACGACCTTCAAATTTAAATTTCACTGCCTGGCCTGGTGTCATAGTAGAGTAATCGAGGAGGCCATGGTCAAATACAAGGCATTCTCTGCGTCTCGTGCGCTCTTTTCAGTACATAAAACTGGCGAAATCTCGACAGATATTTATGAATATTTATGTTCGAACATAAAATAGTTATAATAATTATCGTCGAACATAAACAGTCGTATGTACTATTAAAACGTCGGATCAAAAAGGCAGAATATCCCTGGGAATAAGCGAATATAACATAGATCTTCTCTGTGGTGGTTTACTTTTTATTTTTATTTTCTTCATAGTCAGTTTACCCTCCAGGTTGGCTTTTCCCACGGACTCAGCTAGAGATCCCACCTTTACCGCCTCTACGGGCAGTGTCCTGGAGCTTGACATTGGGACGGGTGATACAACTGGGGAGACGAGACTAGCGCCTCCACCAGGCGGCCCCACCTGCAAAGCGAACAGGGGGCCTCATGAGGGATGGGATGGGAAGACTGGGAGAGATAGATAACTAGCCTAACCGTTGCTTCGTCCGCAATGTCGGAGACGGTAAGCGTTATCGGTAATTATAGTGGAGTGCTGATCCTGGATTCGGAACTCGGGCAATTTACAAAGCGAGCCTCCATGTAAATCGTAAAAAAATACTATAGAAACCGGTGATACGACAGAAACAAACAAATTGAGCTAGGGTGTGTTAATGCAATCTACGGAATAGATATCATATGGGAAAAGATCAGTCTAAAAGATCTAATGATTTTGGAAACAGTCAAATCACGCCCTAGGTGTCTCGAAATACACAAAGTCGAGGCTAGTATACGAGGTCGCCAAAGAACCCTTCTTTATAGAGGACCTACGTATGAGGCTCCCATTCACCGTCAGCTCGAATAAACTGCTCTTTGAAAGTGAAAAGAACAGAAGGGAGATTTGGCTGGACTTTTATACAACAGAAGCCATGATAAATAGATCCTGGGCCGACACGAATCAGGAGCTCAGACACCTGGTGACCAGTAGCGGCTTTTCAGGTGCATCAGGTACAGCCCGGCTGCACTAAAATATCTCAAAACAATTGTCTATCATTTTCTGAATCCCTATATTTTCTCTTTAAAATCCTCCGTATTCGTTAGAAAGAACGAAGAGTGCGCTTTATATGTTGTGATTACACAACCGGCGTAGCGCTCATACTTACTAGCAATTAAGCAAGCACCGCAGTCCGTTTCCTTCACGATTGCGCTTTGCGTTCCGAGTGCAACCCTGCCAATGCTCACAGCAGTACGGGCTTACTTGTGACGTGTAACTGAACGGTTGCCATGACAACGCGCCAAACTGCCTGCAGTTTGTATACAGAAGTATTCCGCTTGGTGCAGCCCTTCGAGCAACTGGGATATTTGGCTGCCTCGCACGAGCTGAGACGATATTATCCGAACGCACCCGAATATAACCCGGGTTCTTCGCTCCTTGACCATTGCTGCCAATGTTAGTATCTCAATCACGCTAAAACACAATCATGCAAAGACATATTTACTAGTATATTTTGTCGCGGGAGTTATGGCTAATGTTCCAACAGCTGTAACAAGAAGCTTGTTATAAATTTGAACGTGTGGTGTACGAAGTATTCTTGTACTGTTAAATTGTGATTCATGGCCGTGTGGCGCATTAATTGTGAGTGAAACTGAAGTGCAAATAGAATAAGCTCTTTTGAAGAGCATACAGTAGCACAGCTAAACGAGTGAGCTCTTGGCGTTATTATAGTTACTGTGTTAAGTGGAGAGGAAGTGCGTTTGAAATTCAGTTATGTTATAAATATAAGTACGAGTACGGTATGTAGAGTGAGAGGTCGTTCTTTAGGTAAGTTTATATAGTATTTAAATCTTTTCTTATAGTGTGAAATAATAGTGTTCCCTCCAAGGCGTGGTTTAACATGGAACCGTCCGTAGATTTAGTTTGTATTTAAAGAGAAACTCCGTTTTCTAATTGGAAGGTGGAGGATAAAAAAGAAATTTTATCAAGCAATCAACCTCACCACTTTTGACATACCAGATTTTCTCCTAGCTAGATGACCCAACACACCTATTAAAAATGTATAAGTTTACTGCACACGAGCGTGTGTTGGGCTGCACCGTACTTACAACCCACGAGCCGCCGCTGCTGGTGACCTCAATGGCTGTGCATGGGTACCACCACAAGGGATGCAAGACGAAGTGTTTTCACGACCCCGGGAATACCTGTGTTTGTGAATTGTGCGATCAGCCCTGTGACCGTTACCACGTGACCAGCTGTAAAAAGCGAGTGAAATCCCTGGTACACTTTTGTGCATAAGATCCACAACATGGGTTGCTTGGAACATATTCATATACAGTACCTTTATGGCCGTATGGCTGCAATAAATTCTTATTAATGCACATTTTCCGGAGATGCCAACTTGGTTACGTTTGGCGCTAGATCGCAGAAATTTGCGCTGAATCGCTCCACCAACGCAAAATTGATGTAGCCTATATCCAGGAAACAAAGTGGAAAGGCGCAAATGCACGTCATATTGGTGATGGTTACAAGCTCTTCTACAATGGCAAAACATCAGACCGAAATGGTGTGGCAATTGCCTTCTGTGAACGGCTACAGAATAGTGTCACCAGAGTAAACCGTATTTCTGATCGCCTGATGAGCATCCAGATAATTACCGACGCAATATCACTCCATATCGTCTCATGTTATGCACCACAGACTGGGTGCCAAGCAGAAGAACGAGACAAATATTCTGGGGTGATCTCAATTGTCACGTTGGTAGATCACATGATGGTTTTGAACGCGTACATGGTGGTTGTAGTCATGGGACGCGAAATGCAGCTGGTGTGCATACCTTGGAGTGTGCCGAGGCTTGTGACCTAGTGGTGGTGAACATCTTCTTCAAGAAACGGTTATCAGTTATCACATCTCATCACATACAACAGTGGTGGCCATCAAACTCAAATTGATTACTGGATGGTGCGTATAAGAGATCTGAAATTGGTGAAGGACTCCAAGGTCATTCCTTCAGAAAATGTTGCTCCCCAACATAAGCCCTTGATCTTAGACTTTCATATTACTCTTCGTACTCCTTCACGACCTATCACCAATACTGAACGTATAAAGTGGTGGAAACTACCTGGCCATGATTTGCAACTTCTAGATTCTATTGGCCCTCTTCCTGACAATATTGATCAACTAACATGGAATGAATTCACCTCAAACATCCAGGCAAATGCAAAGGAAGTAATGGGTATGACAAAACTGGGACGACAATTTGTTGATAGACAAACTTGGTGGTGGAATGAAGACGTGCAACGAGCTGTGAACTCTAAGAAAACTGCTTTCAAAAAGTGGCTTGGATCAAGAACCGATGCTGATCTAACTCAATATCGTCAGCTCAAATCCGATGCAAAACATGCTGTTGCAGTTGCTAAATCCAAGCAACTAAGTACATTGTACGAACAATTAGAGGAATCTACAGGGGTCAATAATGTTTACAAGCTAGCCAGATCTCGTCATTGTGCCACAGTTGACATAGGACATGTCATGCATATCAAGGATAAGCACGGCATCTTCTAACAAAACCAACCGAGATCCTTCAACGACGGCATGAACACTTCAATGCTATCTGTAATGAGGAGTTCCCACACCCACCGATTCCATTAGCCGAACCTGAACAGGGTGCAGTTCCACCTATTACACCTGCCGAGGTCAACACTGCGATCCACGCCATGAAGAATGGCAAGGCAACAGGCCCTGATGATATTCCTGCAGAACTATGGAAGCAGTTGGGTAATGCCTCTGCAGAGTTCCTAGCAGAGTTCTTTAACAAATGCCTTGCGAGCCACCAGATCCCGTCACCTTGGCAAACTAGCGTCACAGTACCAATATGGAGAGGCAAGGGCGATGTAACTATCTGTGCCAATTACCGTCCTATTCGTCTCCTATGCCACATAATGAAGATTCTAGAACGTGTGATTGACACTCGCTTACGTAGCATTGTTACCATCTCGTCTAACCAGTGTGGATTCATGAAAGGTCGCGGAACAACTGATGCTATCCATGCAATGCGGCTTCTGATAGAAAAGTATATGGAGAAAAGAAGGACAATTCACATGGCTTTTCTGGATCTGGAGAAAGCATTCGACCGGGTTCCCCATCAGCTTATATGGTATTCTCTTCGATCTCATGGCGTACCAGAAGCTTATCTGCGTTGGGTCCAACTCCTCTACAATAATACAACTATAGAGTGACCACGTAGAAAAGAATGTTTCAATGCGCAAGCGCGCCAAAGTAGGGGAGAGTGTTTCCAACTCCCTTGCCACTCAACTGATAGTCTTTCTTCTGCGCATGTGCGTCAGGTAGGGGAAGTGTCTCTCTCTCTCTCTCTTTCTCGCTGCTACTTGCTTTGTTGTCCTTGCCACTGGACCTTCCGAAGTCGTGTATGGAGGGAGAAGCTCTTCAGCAGCTACGTAATGAGAGCCCCGCCTCCAACAGTCTTTTCTACCTGGTACCTCTATAGCTCTGTACGCAGTGCTGCTGGCCTCACCAAACAGTTCGATATTCGAGTTGGGGTTCACCAGGAATCTGCACTATCTCCACTCTTGTTTATTCTATGCATGGATCTCATGCCGATTTGCAGAGGCAACCACCATGGACATTACTGTACGCCGATGATGTTATGCTTGCAAGCGAGATCCGTAATGATCTAGAGCACTTGGTCAAACTCTGGAATGCGAGGCTCTGTGAATTTGGACTACGGCTCAACCTCACTAAGACTGAGTACCTTGAATGTGGTTCCCAGACAGATGGGACCATCATAGTAGATGGCACCCCACTACCAAAGGCTTCACATCTCCGATACCTTGGCTCCATTGTGAGGACTGATGGTGACTCAGCCTCGGATGCCCGTGCATGAGTGAATGCTGCATGGATGAAGTGGTGCCAGGGCAGAGGCGTTCTCTGTGACCCCAAGATCCCTTTGCGCCTCAAAACTAAGATCTATCAATCAGTCGTCCACGCTGTTGCTTTGTATGGAGCTGAATGCTGGCCTAATACAAAGAAACATGAACAAGCCTTGCACTCAATGGAGATGCGGATGCTACGATGGTCCTTGGAAATTACACGGCTGGATCATATTAAGAACGAAGACGTCCGCAATACTCTTGGAATTGCCCCTATTCCAGCCAAAATGAGGGAGACTCGGTTGCGTTGGTACGGGCATGTAGCCCGAGCAAATACAGAGTCCATTGTAAGTAAGTCACTTGCTCTCGAGCCTGAAGGACAAAGACTTCCAGGACGACCAAAAAGGCGTTGGATGGATACCCTACACGACGATATGTGCATCGTAGGTCTTCATCCTACAGATGCAGCAAACCGCAACAAATGGAGAGCGAGGTGCAGAGTGGTGGACCCCAAAAAATAATTGGGAACAACGCCAGGAAGGAGAAGAAGAAGAAGAAGAAGATGCATTCATCCATCTGAATCAAATGATAAGTTTATACCAAGGTTTTGGCCGGTCAGTCCCGGTCTCTCAGTCGTACAGAGCATATTCTACGAGCCTTGGGCATGTGCAATTTATACGAATTATTAGTCGCAGGGAAAGCAACTAGTGTGTCAATTGCCCGAGGCTCGCCGACTGTCCTCTTTATGACTGCGCAATCGGGGCTGACCGGCAAAGCGTGGCGTGAACTGTACATAAACCGTAATACCTTTTAAAATGTTTCCATGAAGGCTGAAGTAAATCGTTTTTATGCTTACCTTTTATAGCACGATCCTGGATGACTCGCGAGTAAATCGGGTGATGTTGGTATTGCCTGTCGCTGTGTAATATGTCATAATGGAAGCTTTCCCCAGGCTCAGATAGGTTTTTTTGTTGTTGGTTTTTTTTTTTTTTTTTTTTTTTTGCAGCAGGAGTGAGAATCCCCTCGGGTGCAGGATTATCGTATACTGTATTTACTGGTGTATTGCCCATTTTTTTTTTCAAAAAGTTGGGAAGACTGAATGGTAGAGAGGGGAAATAGTGTGAGTTGGTATTTATGCCGATCATGAACGGGTGGTTTTGTCCAGTGCCCTGATACAAAAAGCAGTGGAATGTACTTAATGACCTAGAGCTAATTTTTGTGCAGTAATCACATTACTGAATATTAATAAAATTAGAGGAATGCAGTTTTTGGACAATACCATATTCTTGTCGAAGGGAAAACACGTTAAGGTCAAGTATGGTACTCATTATGTATCAGATTAGGTTAAGATTTGTAATAAAATACCACCAAAAAAATGAAAGTAGCGACAATATCTTCCAGTTGACCAAGAGAAGCTGCATAATTACCATGACTGGCAGAAGAAAAAGGAAGACAAACATTACAAGTTCACATCATTTAAAGAGAGCGTTGTTGTTGTTATTGTTGTTTTAAGGGGCGGAACTACGAGGTCATCTGCCCCTTTTAACACAGATTAAAGAATACAAATTTTGAATTGAATTTAAAATTTTGAGGTGGACATCTAAATTTAAAAAAATATATATAAAAATAAACAAAAATTACGGAAAAACATAAACATTATCATTCAAAAACGAACAAGTCATTGAGTCAATGTTCACTGGAGAATTTAGATTGCTGGCCCTAACCCACTCTCACTTATAAAGCGCATAACGCGATCAGCAGCCACCGCGTCATCGGCTAATATAAGTTTGAGTGTCGTCTGCAAACCAAGGTTTCTTCGTAAGTCAGCAAGATCCACACACTCGGTGAAAATGTGGGCCACGGTGAAAACGGCTCCACAGGTACAAAGTGGGGGGTCTTCCCTTCTCATTAGGTACGAGTGGGTGGATCTTGTATGACCTATCCTTAGCCTACACAAAATGACGAACTCCCTCCGTGACCGTAAAGAGCTCCGCCACACGCGAGTAGTTCCCTTGATCGCTCTCAGTTTACTGGGCAGTGGGTCGGCTAGCCACTGACGCTCCCAAAAAGCCAGAACTTGTAGGCGTAACTGAGAGCGAATATCTCTAGCGGGTACCTCCATTGGTCGAGGTGGTAGTGATACCGCCTCTTTTGCAGCTTGATCTGCTAACTCATTTCCCGCAATTCCCATGTGGCTTGGAAGCCACCGAAAGGTGATTCAGCGTGGCACAGCCCGGCTAGTAGGTCGTGGATTCGCTGCACTAGGGGGTGTTGCGGGAAACATGTAGCAATTGACTGCAACGAACTCAAAGAGTCGGTACATGCGAGAAAGTGGATTCGTGCATCCTGTAGTGCAAACTGCACAGCTTCATAGATGGCAACGAGCTCCGCAGTAAACACACTACAGGCCTCAGGCAAAGAGATCTTGGTATTTGCACCATCAATAACGTAAGCACAACCCACTTTCTCGTCCACCTTCGAACCATCCGTGTAGAGAACAGTGGCGGCCGGTAATAAGGTTGCAGTGTTGCACAACGACCAGATTAATTCATGAAAAACAATTAAAACCGTAATAATATTTTTAGTAATAAAAGTTGTATGTTTCCTTTTATATGTACAGGAATTCATAGTTCTGTTCTTTAATAATTGAGGAAAACTTATGGTAAGTTACTGTGAACTGTCTGAGCGTGTTCTCTGGGAGCGCTCCTCCGTTTGGTCGTTGCCAGGCCCAAGCACCGACCAGATCTCAATAGTGAAATTTATGGCAGAGATGCTAGACCGGGTAAGCCCTATCCCAACAGTTAACACGGCTGGTCGTTGCCTGCCGACTGCAACCAGGAAGCCGAGGAGCAGGCGCGGACGGAGACATCCGAGATGCTTCGACAACTGCCGAAGCCATGTCTTGCAATGTTGCGCGTACTTGTGACACTCGCAGTTCTCGCCCTCATATATAACTTACGTTGCTTTGTTCTCGTGAAGGTTTTCATGTAGACTAACTTATAATCCATTTAATCTGATGAAAATGTGATGTCTCTGAACTGCGGCATTCGTTATGAATGTGGTACATCCGTTTTACCGCGCAATTGAATACACTTTTCTCCGATATCAAGCAGTCTTTTACCCTATCGCCTCATGGGCGCCCGCACCCCCTGAAATCCCGAGAAAATTTCGATTGTTCATTGTCACACCAGTTTATTTCATAAATTGAAGTTACTGATGGTTAACTGATTTAGATGTAGGGATAATTCCAAAGTTTTATTTAACTTAGTAATTTGGGATTATTTGAGAATATCTTCAGTTATTTAAAACTCGGCGAACTGGATTACCATTACCATTTTAATGAACTGCTTGAGTTTTATTTTTGTCGATACATTGTGATACAACTACTTTTTGCCTGTTTAAAAATATGAACATTATGATGATGATTCACAAAGAAAAGCGAACTCCTATGGACAAAAACTCTGAACTAAAAAAGAGATATTCCTCCCATTCATGCCATAAAAACCATGTACCCAACGGTTTAAGAGCAGCCAAATAATGAATGTCACGAAGCAAGTAAGAAATGAAAAGAAAATTGCGGGGGTGGGTACACCTCAATATCACCTAGTGACATGTAGGTAATTAAATTTAAAAAAACAAGTAGTTCCGTGAAGAACTATACAGCCTATTTTCATATAACCTACTCATGTTAATTGCCTCTATCAACATACAAAATTTAAGTTTGATTGTTGTGATAGATTCGTAGATATTGAGAACAGTCTAAATATTTCAGATGGTCGCAAGATTGGATCTTTATTTATGTACTATTACATGAAGATCATTGTGTACGTGTGGTATTCAAACTTCAATCGCATGATTAGGACACAAAAAGTAAAAACGAGATTTTAAAATTTCGCACAGCTGTCATCTTGTGGTTATGAAAAAATTCAAATAAATTAGATGCCAGTGGTTTAACGTTTGTATTAGCCTTTAACGTGCAAAGTTTCACTGCACTCGGACGGTTAAATCCCGAGAAACGTCCATTTAAATATTTATACTTCGCGTCACCGCCATGATGGATGTGTGCTCACCAGGTTACTGAAAGTTATATTGGTGAACTTATGTTCATAACCTCTATGCACATAAAATATTTCAGTTTGATTGCTGTAAAAGATTCGTAGATATTGAGAACCGTCAAAATATTTCGGATGATCGACATTTTGTATTGTTATATGTATAGGCCATAGAGTTATGTACCATTAAAGGAAAAATTTTGCGTAGCTTCATTATTTAAATTTTCGGGCCCTAGGAATCAACCTGGGGAGGTCTATAAATATGTAGACCTGGACAAAGGGAGTGTGATGTGATGATACTAACCAACAAAATCAGTAATACAAGGATTCAGCAGAAGAGAATCCTCATAACCTCTCCACTCCAACTGCCAACACTGACCTGCACGTGGTGTCCCCTGCTAAGCTGAGCAACCCAGTGGAAGGTTGGGTAATCAATCCCAGCGGGAAACTGGGTCAGTGAACAGACTAGTGTTGGGGGTGACTGAGAATTCTTTTCTCAGTTCTTTCACCTTTCTGAATAACATTCAGGATTGTAATTCGAGGATTTATCCTCCCCTCAAGGTGAAACCTTAGATAGTCGACCATGAAAAGTCATTTGAAGAATAATTCCGCCGTCTGTAATGATAGATTACAGAAAAGACAGCATTCGGATACGGTGGGCTGTCATGCGGAAGATAATGACGAATCGGAGCGTCTGAAAACTCATCAAGTAGCAAACAAACAAATACCATGGAAAATCAATCCAAAACCAGTCTCATTATTTTCTACACATAATGTTAACTCTCTGGTTCAAACTGGAAAATTGAAGATCATCACGGATATCATGAGAAGTCATAAAATTCTAATTATGGCCCTTCAGGAAATTAGAAATAGTGATCAAGACCATCTGGAATCACAAGGATACAGACTATATAAAGGAATTCCAGGAAAACGAGTTATGAAAAATGGTCCACAATTTGGTAACGGATTCTTAATAGGTCTCAGAATCATTGACTCGATAACAGAATTTAAATCTCAATCCTCCAGACTTACGACCCTAACTTTGAAATCGGCAAATAAAACATATACAGTTATTAATGCACATGCTCCTACTAATCAAAAAAACAACACCATTAAGGACAGAGAAGAAGTACAAAAATTCTGGGATCTTTTGGATCAAACTTTAATAAACATCCCTTCATCAAACATCAAAATTCTCCTTGGTGATTTCAATGCGCAACTTGGACAAGAAAGAAGATATAGAGATATCATTGGAAAATGGACAGCACATAAACGAACCAATAAAAATGGTCAAAGATTAGTCGAAATTTGTAGAAACCACAAATTAATCTCTAAATCAACATGTTTTAAAAGACAGCCCCATAAATTGAAAACTTGGAAACATCCTGACTTCAGAAGGGGTGAATGGCAGTTGGATCATGTCTGCATGGATAAATTTCACCATCGCGAAATTCACAATGTCAAGGTTCTAAGGGGAGTTGACTCAGGATCAGACCACTATGTGGTAAAGATAAAAATAAAATTAACTCCAATGGCCAAGAAAAAAACTAATAATAACAATAGGAGGAAATTTGATCCATCTACCTTAATAAAAAATATAGAGTACTGTGAAAGAACAGGTGAAGAATCTCTCAACACTAAAACATCGGACGAATTAATCACTAAATTAAAATCAATAGCAGAGGAGTTAGCACCAATAAATCCAAGGAAAAAACATGAATGGTGGAACGTAGATTGTGATCAAGCAATAGAGAAAAGACACCAGGCATGGATAAAACATCAAGCTCTAAAGTCAGAAGAATCAAATTTAGAACTAACTATACAAAGAAAATTAACCCATAAAGTCATCAGACAAACGAAACGTAATCATCTTAAAAATACACTGGAAAAGATAGAAGACGATTTCAAGAAAAAGCAATCTCGAGATTATTACAAAACATTTGGTAAATATCTAAAAAAAATTGAAGCTCCAACATTAATGTTGAAAAATCAAACAGGAAAGTTAGCACATTCTAACCAAGAAAATACAGAGATCCTTGCAGAAGCATTCGAGAAACTGTTAAATTGTGATGATCCACTGGAAACCCTGCAAGTTAACACTGATACACCTATTTTAACTTCACCTGATTTAATAAATCCTCCAAACATTAATGAAGTACAACTCGCAATTAAAGAACAAAAAAATTACAAAACTTGTAGCGAAGACTTAGTCTTTGCTGAAATCTGGAAAAATGCTGGTAAACCTGCGATTATAAATCTTCATCAACATCTAGTTAAAATGTGGATTACTGAAGAAATTCCTGCACACTGGACAATAGGAATAATCCATCCATTATTTAAGAAAGGAGACAAAACGAACCCAGATAACTACAGAGGAATTACCCTTCTGGACTGCACATATAAAATTTTCTCTCGCATAATTTACAACAGGATCAAAAACATTCTGGAACCACAACTTGGAGAATATCAAGGAGGATTTCGCCCTTACAGAAGTTGTCCAGACCAAATCCTTAGCCTGAAATTAATAATGGAATATTACAAAAACAGAAATAAGCAACTCTTTATCTCTTTTGTAGATTTCAAGAAAGCCTATGATAGTATTCATAGACTGACACTGCTAAAAATCCTCCGATCATACGGTCTCCATCCTAAATTGATAAAAATCATTCAATTAACATTAACAAACACAAATTCGAAAGTTAAATTTAGGGGAGAAATATCAACAGCTTTCACAGTAAAAACTGGTCTCAGACAAGGTGATGGATTATCCCCTCTGCTTTTCAATGTGGCTCTTGATTATATCATGAAGGTTTGGCAAATGGAAAACCCTCCTAAGATCAAAATTGGAACAAAACCATCAATAAAAATAAACTGCTTAGGATTTGCAGATGACTTGGCTCTTTTAGCACTAGACAAGGAAGAGGTTTGTACTCAGATCACTAGTCTCCAAGAAATTGCTCAAGGGATAGGATTACAGATATCCTTTGAAAAAACTGAGATCATGCCTATGAAACCCTTAGATATAAATGAAGTCTATATAAATGATCATAAAATTAACCTAGTTCCTCAATTTAAGTATCTTGGAGAAATTATAACACATAACTTAAACGAAAAAGTAACTTGGATAAATAGAACAAATAAAATGAAAAAGGCACAATCTCTAACCTGGTCAACATATAATAAAAAATGCCTATCAATAGCTACTAAGATCCAACATTATAAAACTGTAACTCTCCCAGAAGCCACTTATGCTTGTGAAACACTGTTCCAAATTAAAAATGAACAGAGAACTGATCAGCTCCTCAAAACGGAAAGAAGAATCATTAGAACGTGCATAAATAAAAAGTATCAGGTTGAGGGAGTCTGGAGGATTCTCCCAAATGAAACTGTCTATCGTGAGATTGATCCAATCACCAGCACAATGAAGAAGAAAAGAATTTAATATTTTTTTCACATCTTACGGCTTCCAGAAAACAGAATTGTACGCCAACTAGTGATGAGAAATCTAGGAAAGAAAACTGGAGGAAAATGGATCCAAGAAATCCAACAAGATCTCAAAGCAGTTGGACTCAAGATAACAGATGCCGAGGAGAAAAATAGAATTAACACCATTCTTAAAACTCACAAATTTTCTGCAGAAATGACACATAGAAACCCTATGGAGATTTCAGATGAGTTGAGAAAATCCCGATCTGAAAGAATGAAAAAGTACTGGAAAGAGCGCAAGAACCAAGCAGTACTACCTTCAAAGAAGAAGTGATTGTGGAACGACTCAAGTGGTCCAATGTGACCAATCAAGATTAATAATAATAATAATTTAAATTTTCACTTCGATCGCATGATTACGACACAAGAAATAAAAACTTAATTTTAAAATTTCGCACAGCCTCCATCTTGAGGTTATGTAAACAATTGAACTAAATTAGATGCCTGTGAATTACAATATGTATAATCATTTACTGTACCACATTTCACTGCGCTGAGATGGTTAAATCACGAGAAATGTCTATTAAAATGTTTCAAATTCACTTGACCGCCATGTTCGTTTTGTACTTATAGGTTTTTGAAAGTTACATAGATAAATTTGTATCAGTGCCTTTTATGACCGTACAAAATTTCACGGTGATATCTGTAATAGTTTCGGAGATATATAATGCCAGTTAAATATTTCGCTCAGCTGCCATTTTGAGGTTATGTAAACAATCGAACTAAATTGGACGGCAGTGCATTACAATATGTATAAACATTTGCTGTACTAAGTTTCATTACGTTTGGATGGTTAAGTCGCGAGAAAAGTCTATTTAAAAGTCTCAACTTCGCTTGGCCGCCATGTTGGTTTTGTAGTTACCAGATTTTGAAAGTCTCATAGGTGAACTTCTAGTGGTGCCCTTTATCACCGTGCAAAATTTCAGGGTGATATCTGTAATAGTTTCGGAGATACTGAATGCTGGGGATATATTTCGCACAGCCGCCATGTTGGATTGGTGAGACACAATAAAATTTGAAGGGCACGGTCGGAGTCGGCCAGAATGGTGCTATGATCTTACCGAGTTTCATTGAAATCGCTCCAGCCGTTTAGAATTTATTAGGGACAAACACACACGAATCACACAGACACACGGACAAAAGGTGATCTCATAAGCCTATTTTTTTTCATAAAATGAAAATAGGCTAAAATACCCCCCCCCCCTCCCCCTCTTAGACAAAACTTGCGGATGCCCATGTACCACCTTAATGAAAATAGTGCAATACCCAGAACAATTATCCGCCAGCCGCCACTGGTATAGAATGCCAGCGTCCGGAAATTGGTGAACTATGCTGTGGAACTGCCTCCGGTAAACGGACGCATCCGTGTTCACCTTAGGACCTTGGTGAAGATCTAACCGAATTTCCGGACGCGGGACTTGCCACGGAGGCACCACGCTAGATGTCCGGATCATACAGGGACCTACAGCCACTCCTATTTCAGTACACGAGTTATCAAGTCTAATACCAACCGGCCGAGTGGCACGAGGCCGGTTGGCGTACCCCTGGTGGTTTTGGGTATCGAAGAGAGCTTGATAGGTCGGGTGTTGCGGCATTTGACGCACATTGGCAGCATATGCTAAAAGCATATGTTGGCGTCTGTAATTTAAAGGTGAAACACCCGATTCGGCGAGTAGGCTGGGTATGGGGCTGGTCCGTAAGTCACCGGTAGCCAGCCTAACGCCACTATGGTGGATACTGTCCAGCATTTTCAAGGTTGCCGGCCTTGCTGAACCGTATGCCGCAGAACCACAGTCTAGCCGGGACAGGACGAGGGCTTGGTAGAACCGTAGCAGCACCGCACGGTCAGCCCCCCACGTAGTGCCACCAAGAAACCTGAGCATGTTCAGTTTCCTGAGACATGTCATTTTCAATTGCCGTATATGGTGCTGCCACGTTAACTTGCCGTCAAAATGGAGCCCCAGGAAGCGATAAGTGTCAACCAACGGCAACGCAGCATCCCTGAGATGTAGTTCAGCGTGTAAATGTAGCCTCCTTAGCCGACAAAAATGGTCGACGGAGGTTTTCGCTGATGAAAAACGAAAACCCCGATCGTGGGCCCACCTGTCGACCCGGTTGATAGCTAGCTGCAATTGCCGTTCCACGACAGCCATACTTCCAGAGCTGTAATGCAGAGCTAAATCGTCTACATACAGCGATGGAACTACCGCGGACCCGGCGGCGGCAACAATGCCATTTATGGCAATCGCGAACAAGGTGACACTCAGCACTGAACCCTGAGGAACTCCATTTTCTTGGGTATAGTATTGCGATAATGTCCTACCGACCCTTACACGGAAGAGTCGGACAGACATGAAATTCGCAATGAAAGTCGGTAGGTTACCACGGAGTCCCCACTTGTGAAGGGTCGAAAGGATCTCGTAGCACCATGTGGTGTCTTAGGCTTTCTCGAGGTCAAAGAACACCGTGACTAGGTGCTGCTTTCGGAAAAAAAAAGCCTCCTGTATGGCGCTCTCAAGTCGCACCAGATGGTCAGTGGTGGACCTATGAGAGCGAAATCCACACTGGTAGTCAGACAGGAGACCTTTCTCCTCCAAGAACCACACCAGTCGGCGGTTCACCATCTTTTCGAGCAGCTTACATAGTCCATTTGTCAGACAAATGGGCTATAGCTGCTTACAAACTTGGGATCCTTTCCAGCCTTGGGAATCGGTATCGCACCAGATGGTCAGTGGTGGACCTATGAGAGCGAAATCCACACTGGTAGTCAGACAGCAGGATACATCGGAGAAGTGCGAGCCAATACTGTTGGCAATGACGAGATGGTCCGTGATGATGTCTCCATTGATAGACACTCCGGGTATCGACAGTGATGTCGGGAGTCCGGAGATCCGACGAAGCTTAGTCCATACTTGAGATGAAGGAGTATGCGCCGTCATAGACGACGCATACTTTTCCCACGTCGTTTTCTTACTCTCCCGAATCAGATATCGGGCTCTAGCACGCATCCTTCTGAAGGTGATAAGGTTGCCCATGGTGTTTTGCCTCCGATAGCATTTGAAAGCACGTCGACGATCTTTAATGGCTGCTGCAATCTCAGCTGTCCACCAAGGGACAAGCTTCCGGCGTGAGTTGCCGGATGAGAAAGGTATTGTTTCCTCAGCAGCAGCCAAAATACCATTCGTTATGTGAATGGTATGATCGTCGACACTCTCAAAGGTATCTTCGGCAAACACCGCACGTGCCGTGAAAGTTGGCCAATCAGCCCTACGGAGAAGCCATCGACTTGGTAACTCGATGGCTCTCTGGTTCAGAAGAGTAACGATAATTGGAAAATGGTCACTATTACAAAGGTCATCGTGTACACCCCACTGTAGCAGGGGAACCAGCGCACGACTGCACAAGGTAATATCGATACTTGAATAAGAACCGTATGCAATAGAGAAGTGCGTAGGTTCCCCTGTGTTCAACAAACACAGGTCCAGCCGCCTGATCAGCCTCTCAAAATCTCTCCCTTTGCCGCTAGTGGTAGCGGAGCCCCAGATGGTGTTGTGGGCATTAACATCTCCCAGAAGGAGAAAAGGCGGGGGGAGCTGAGAGACTAGATCCACCTGCTGGCTGTAATCCGGCTGAGAATCAGGCGGGATGTACACGTTACATACTGTTGCCATTACTGGCAACGAAGTACGAACTGCAACTGCTTCTAGCTGAGTACGCAACGGCACCTCTTCGCCAAAGAGGCTAGAGTGGACGAGAGTGCAGACGCCACCAGCGGCCACAGCTCCGTCCACCCGGTCTTTAGAGAAGAGTTTGAAGTGACGCATTGTTGTCTCATGTCCAGGACGAAACCTGGATTCCTGAAGACAGACAATGTTTGCCGAAAACGAAGATATTAATTGACGTAACTCAGCGAGATGAACAAAATAGCTATTACAGTTCCATTGTAATAGTGCCATGGTGTGGACTAAGTAGAAGTGGGTCTTCTACTTATGCTTGACCGCTTGCCACCCTTCCCCATCTCTAGTCGGAGATGATGGGGCAGGAGAGCACACCTCGTCCGAAGACGAAGAAAATGGAGCGGGCGCTCTCTTGGGTTGCGCGCCGTCGTCGTCGGAACTCACGAGTCTCGCTCTTGGGGAAGAGCGAGAGCGGTGTCGAGGGACTTTCTCCCGGTCCGAAGACTGGGTGTCTGTCCCCGACACGACCCGAAGAGATTTCATTTTTGATCGGCGCCGACATGTATTGGGGGAAGTAGATAGTCCCTTCCCCACAGACGCCGGGTCCTTATAAAACAAGGTCGCTCCTGCTGGCACCGCTCCGCTGGTAGTGGTGGGAGCGGGATGGCCAGCAGATACGTGAGCAGCCCTGCCTTTAGGAGAGGAAGAGAAACGGCGCTGAACCGTTTCCCTTTCCTCCGCCTATCTATTTTCTTTTCTATAGGGGAGTTCTTCCATACGGACGGGTTCAGCAGGCTTCGCTCCCTTGGTGGTCGTGGGAGCGGAAAGGCCAGCAGAGACAGAGCCACCCCGTCAGCAGGAGGGCGAGAGAGACGGCGACGAACCGTCTCCCTCTTCTCCACTATCTTTGTCTTATCAGGTGGGCTGGATGACCATCCAGCCCCGGTCGCAGAAGTCTTCTTTGCCTCGTTGGCAGGGGAAGACTTCTTCTCCGACCGTTTCGGAGAGGAAGATGACTTCTTCTCCGATTGCGCCGGTTTAGATGGTATAACCGGCGCCTTTTTCGCAATGGCCGAAGAATGTTTTGTGACCTTCTTCGGGCTGACAGGTCTCGCTTGGACAGCGAGGGGAGACTTTACGATCTCAGAGTAGTTCGTCGTCGAGGGTACAGCACGGGGAACGAAAGTGGCAGGGGTGATAGGTGGCGTCACCTTAGCCGCGAAAGATACCGGAAATTCGGGTGCAGTCATATCACGGTATCTCTTTCGAGCATCGTGATATGAAAGTCGGTCCAATGTTCTGATTTCTTGGATCTTTGCTTCCTTGCAGAACTCAGGGCACTGCTTCGACCGCGGAGAGTGACTTCCTTGGCAGTTAGGACACGTCGGGGGAGGCGCACACCCCACACCGTCATGTGTCCCCTTGCCACACTCTCTACACACCGCCTTGGCAGTGCACCTGGCAGAAACATGACCGAATTTCTGGCAATTGTAGCAGCGCATAGGTGGAGGGATGTACGGTCTAACGTCGCAATGGTACGACGTGACCTTCACCTGCCTAGGCACTACATCACCCTCAAAATGAAGAATGAAAGCGCCAGTATCGACGCTATCATTTCCAATTTTCCGGGTGATGCGCCTAATCCTGGTGACGCCTCGCTTCCCCAGATCCCGCATCAATTCCGCGTCGCTGTTTAAAATGAGGTCGCGATGGAATATAACTCCACGGACCTCATTTAGCGTATCGTGCTTCTCAACCCTAACGGGAATTTCGCCGAAATGCGTGCATTCCAGCAACGCTTCGGTTTGCTGCCGGTCAACGGTATGCAGCAGGAGCTGCCCGTTCTGGAGCTTGGAAATCCCGTTAAGGTCGCGATATTTCCCCTCGATTTCCTCTGAAAATAGGATCGATTTTTACCTGTTTAAAATCTCCCCCGTCTGTCCTGGTAGCTACCAGGTAGCGAGGAGACCTGTCAACAGGGAACTTCTTATTAAATGACTCATCCCAAGGCGTATACACCTTGGGATTCGGTCTACACTCCAGAGACGGCTTTTTGAGGGTGCCACCCTGTACAGGTGTCCGTGATCGCTTACTTGGCATCCCGGATGAAATCCTCCCCGAATACTGCCCACTCCGAACGGGGGCTATCACTGTGGGCGCCACCCAGCCAAGGCAATACCTACCTGGCATAGCAGATATTGCCCGGGGTCCCAGTGCCTCGAACAGGCACTTCCCCCTCGGCATGCACAGGATTTATACAGCTCCAGTATTCGGCCATGCAGGGACCTTCGTTGTAAGGCGGATACTACTGTAGGGTACATGGCACACCCACCTGACGGGATGGGGCATACCGTCTAGGCTTTCTGGCCAGATGGCCAAGCTGGTGGTCCTTCCCCTAACAGCATGCATGTTTATTTCTATTGGTCAAACCAGAGCTGGGACCAGAAAACCAAAATCGACCTTTATAATCGCCTTTTACGACAGGCAGCGGATACCGTGGATGAATTCTGCCCTCCCCATCCACAGGGGGTCTGAACAAATCAATAACTGGCAAGTTATTCGGCCGTGTCGGCCCTATTAGTCGCCTCCTACGACAGGCAGGGCATACCGTGGGTGTATTCTATCCCGCACCCATGCGGGGGAAAGATAGCACACATTATATACGAGTAGTATATATTTTGTGATGGTCTACAGGATCTTAGGAACCCATCCCGCACAGAGTTTGCGGTACTTAAGTCTCTCACTCACGATGGTATAGAGAGCTGACTTTGAAGTTTAAGGAAACGACTTGCCTGATCCATTCGCTGAACAAGATCATCAGTTGACACTCACTTCCTTCCCTGAACGTATGTTCGTTCTCCTGGACGATTGCTGCCACTCATGAAAGTCTTTCCGTACACATTACTCGTTTGTCGATGGATGTCAGCTGCATTGCACCCCTCAGCATGAAGAAATCGAATGACAGCACACACTTCGCACTTGGCAGGATATAGTATTGTTCTAGGCATGCTTACATGCTCGCTGCGCGCTCCGAACCGACACGTGGAATGTGACGCGATCAACGGACAACACACGGAGCTCTGTCTGAGTGGACTATTTATTTCTCCGATACTCATGGGACCCAAATGGAGAACCAAGAAACAACCTCAAGCGAAAGCTCAACCAAGACAATACAAGGAATGGACTCGTCCATAGACTTGTCAACATCAGAAGACTCCACAATGGAGGTGACTGAAACAACTCCAGGAGAGGTGGCAGTACCTGGTACGTCAGGAACTGGGATCAAACCTAAGAAACTCTCTGGAGCACAACGGAAGAAACTAATGAGGGAAAGGAAGATGAAAGAAGGGACCTGGACGGAGAACAAACCGTCCAGGAGCAAAGAGACCTCAACCTCAACTCAAAAAAGACCTCGCTCTGAATCAAGCACCCCAAAGCAGCGAGAACCCAAGCATCGAAGGAATGAACCATCTCAACCTTTGAGCTACAGGGACGCTGCTAAAGGTATCAAGGTAACCATAATGGCAAAAAAACAACAAGTTAACCAGGAAAAAGCAGAACTGGTGAAAGGGAAATGTTGGATGACAACCCTGAACAGGTGTCACCACAATTTCTAGATAACAAATTCTCACAGGGTATCCTTTGGATGACCTGTGAGAATGAACAAACAAAACACTGGTTATCCGGAGCTATAGGCAGACTTGGCAGCCCTTGGGAGGGATTGGAGTTACAAGTTGTAGACTCCAAAGACCTTCCAAGGAGGCCAAGGGTCCTAGTCTGGGTACCAGCAACAAATGATGTGGAAACCATTTAAAAGAGACTGAAGGCACAGATTTCAGGTCTTGAGGTAGGTGAATGGCATCTTATGAGCCGAAAGGTGACCGAGAAAGGCCAAACTTTGGCATTCTCGGTGGACCTCGACTCGTATGAAAAGCTAGAAGCCAAACAATTTAAGGTCTTCTGCGGCCTAAGTCAGACAACCTTTAAACCATTAAAAGGCATACCCAGACCCAAGGGCGCGAATGAGAGTGGTCCAGATAAATCTTCAGCATAGCAGGGCTGCCTCGGCAGCACTGTGTGTGATGATGAGAGACTGTGACCTGGCTCTCATTCAGGAACCCTGGGCTGTAAAAGGCAAAATAAAGGGACTGGAAGGAGTTGGAGGCGAACTGATATTCAGTCGGACAAACCAGACTCCCAGAACCTGTATACTTGCCAAAAAAGGAATCAAGATACTGCCGCTGATGGATTTCTGTTCCAGAGACCTCACAACAGTGGCAATCCAGACATCATCAAAGGAAGGGTCAAGGAAAATCATCCTTGGATCCGCATACCTTCCCTATGACGATGAGCAGTTACCACCTACCAAGGAAGTAATGGACTTGGTAGCAAGGTGTGAAAAAGAAGGTGAACACCTAATTTTAGGATGCGACGCCAACTCACACAACCTGGCCTGGGGTAGCACCAACAACAACCCCAGAGGTGAGTCCTTGTTAGAATTCATTCTGGAACGTAATTTGAACTTAATGAATAAAGGAAATAAACCAACCTTTGTTATTAAAAACAGAAAGGAGGTTATCGACATAACTTTTTCTACCCCCTAGGCCTATATAGGGAGTAGAGTAAGTGAATGGCATGTATCTGAGGAAGTAAGTTGTTCAGACCACAGATATATAATATTCGACATGGCGGGATTAGAACGACAAACAGAATATTACAGAAATCCCCGGAGAACTGACTGGGGCAGCTTCAAAAGAGAACTAGTTCAGAATCTCAGGGGAATAAATAGAAACTTCAAAAGTACAGAAGAAGTTGAAATTGTTGCAGAACAATTACAGGATGCAATAATTTCAGCCTACAAAGAAACCTGCCCTCTGGTAGCCAGGCAGTCCAACAGGAATATCCCCTGGTGGAGTAAAGATCTAGCAGACCAGAGAAAACAGGTAAGAAGACTGTTCAATGCAGCTAAAAAATCAGGAAAATGGGAGGAATATAGGAAATCCCTTACTGATTACAACAAAGCCTTAAGATTGGCAAAGAGAGAGTCTTGGAGAAGGTACTGCACGGAGATAGATGAGACTCCGGAATGTGCCAGACTTCAAAGAATTCTCTCTAAAGAAAGTCGAAACAGCATAAACTCACTCCAAAGAGATAATGGAGAATACACCCGAACTGCGGAAGACACCATGGAAGAACTATTTCATGTACACTTCCCAGGGTCGGAAATCATAGAAGAACCTCCCGGAGGCTGGGGCAGCCTGGAACTGGAGTTTCCATCTTGGAAAACTGACAGAGAAGAGACTGGGAAACAGCCAGGAAGATGGTTAACTATGAAACTCTAAAATGGGCAATCTTCTCATTTAAACCGTATAAATCCCCAGGAAGTGATGGAATAATGCCCATCATGCTCCAAGAAGGCTTTCAAATGCTTGCGAGGATTATGATTAAAATACTTAGAGCTAGTTTAGCCCTAGGTTATATACCAATGGGGTGGAGACACTGTAGGGCGGTATTCATACCTAAACCTGGGAAAGTTATAGACCGGGCGAAGTCCTACAGACCTCTCACACTCATGTCTTTTATTCTAAAAACTCTAGAGAAAATGCTTGACCGACACATCAGGGATGATGCATTGGCTGAGAGACCTCTGCACCGGAACCAGTACGCTTATCAAGCCGGTATGTCAACAGAGACAGCTCTTTTCCAAGTAGTACAAAGACTGGAAAAAACTCTGGAACCAAAGGAGGTACCGTTGGGAGCTTTTCTGGATATAGAAGGAGCCTTCGACAATACCTCCTTTAAATCAATGATCACTGCTGCCCGAGAGCGAGGACTAGATGAAACCTCTTGCAGGTTGATCGAAGCCATGCTCAAAAGCAGAGTGATACACACAACATGTATGGAAAGCTATCTGTCTGCAAAGGTTACGGGGGGATGTCCTCAGGGAGGGGTCTTATCCCCTCTGATGTGGAACCTCGTTGTGGATGGACTGCTTAAAAAGGTAAGTCAGCTAGACTTTAATATCTTTGGCTATGCTGACTATATCGTCATTATAGTTCAAGGAAAATTTGCTAACACCGTTAAGGAACGAATGCAAATGGCACTTAATGTTGTATATAATTGGACAGAAAATTAGGGACTTAAAATAAGCCCTCACAAAACTGCCATTGTCTCATTCACCAGAAGAAGAAATCTGAAGGAAACTAGTTCCCTGCTTCTAAAAGGTGAAGAAATTAAAATGAAGGGAGAGGTTAAATACTTAGGAGTAATTCTTGACTCCAAGATGACCTGGAACCAGCATTTGAACAAAATATACAATACATTTGTAACCTCCTTCATGACTGTGAGGAGGATGTATGGAAATAAGTGGGGACTAGAACCTAAGATGATACACTGGTTGTATACTCGGGTACTGAGACCCTCGATAACATATGGTGCACTGGTATGGTGGACCAAGGTGCAAAATAAAACAACTCTGGTACAGCTGGGAAGAATTCAAAGACAGGTCTGCCTAGCAATTACTGGAGCATTTAAAACTACCCCCACAGCGGCTATGGAGGCCTTACTAGACCTGGCCCCTCTTGACATTCTGATCAAAGGGGAAGCTAGGATTGCATTACATAGGCTGAAACAGGGTAAAGCTGGAAATATTCCTGATTCACAATCAGGAATATCATCAATAACAAAAATTGTAGAAGATTCCATACTTGAAATGCGATCAGACTACACTCCTACACAATACAACTTAAATAAAACATTTGAAGTAATAATCGAAACAGACTCTTGGAAAACAAAACCCGAGCATCCTGAGGAAACTTTGATCTGGTTCACAGAGGGTCAAGAGACGACTCAGGGGCAGGCTCGGGAGTATATGGAATGAGACCAGGAAAAAGCATTAGCTTTCCCCTGGGAAAATATCCCACGGTATTCCAGGCAGAAGTTTATGCAATACTACAATGCATATATGAAAATATAAAAAGATCTTATATAAATAAGAAGATTATTATATACTCAGACAGCCAGGCAGCACTGAAGGCTTTAAAAAGCCCTAAAGTGAACTCAAGACTGGTGGAAGAATGTCTTAATGCCCTAACTAAACTGGGGGAACATAACAACATCAAATTGATATGGGTCCCAGGACACAAGGGCATTGAAGGAAACGAAAAAGCCGATGAACTCGCCCGAAAGGGAGCGGCAACAATCTTTTATGGACCAGAGCCGGCTCTAGGAGTACCTAAATGCTCCATAAGAGAAGCTATTAAAGACTGGATCAAAAAGGAACATAGGGATAGATGGAAAACTAACTCTGGTATGAAACATGGGAAAATGTTCATCAATGAACCATGGAAGAAAACAGCTGGAAAATTACTCAGATGTAAAAAAATTCAGGTAAGATACACAGTGGCTCTTCTCACGGGCCATGCTCCCGTGAAAAAGCACCTAAACAAAATGGGCATAATCAAAGGAAACCTAGACTGCAGACTTTGCGGGAAAGAAACTGAGACAGCCCATCACATAATCTGCTCTTGCGAAACACTAGATTGCAGGAGATTCAATCTTTTTGGGAGATCGACAATTGAACCAAAAGAAATCAAAACAGAGTCCATCATAGGACTGTACCATCTTATTAAAGACACAGGGTAATGGACTGGTGCTGAGTACACAGGGCAGTACAATAAGCCTTTAGGCTGCAGTACATCCGTAGCTTAGCTGACGGGCCCTTGGTATATTAAAAATACGGACAACACATCATCGCATTTTCACTGTGATTTTAATTTTGCGACCAATCGGACTTTGAAAAAAAAAACACCCGTGGTATTTTGGCAGCTCTCTGATTCTTTGGATGATGATAATAATCATGATTAAGGGGCGTAGCTTTGGGTTATCGACTCCCCTTTACTCCCTGTTTCTAATTTGAATAGTCAGATGCCATGAATAACAACTAATTCCTCGGTGTGTTTCATTACCCCATCATCGACGAGCTCATATGGTCGGATACCTTAAAATAAACAAGAGTTTACTCCTTTGACTTCAACACTTCCACTAAAGTGGTGTTAACCCTTTCGCTTTCAAGGTAAACATCCATCGGTACCTACGGGTCCTGACACGGTAACGATCCGTCGTTACCCATCTTTATTATTATTAATTCATTATTTACGCGCCAGACAGCAGCATTTTTGTACAGAATATACAGAGTACAGTTTTATCTCACGTTATACTCCGCGGGAACTGCCGGCTATCCGTATTTATCGAAATTCTTAGTCTGAAACATGTGCTCACTGGAGTTCCGTGACTTGTTTACATAGTGATTGGCGCCACTTGCGTTCATTTCTCTCTGTTTTCGCTCGTGATTAGATAGTGAAATTAAGCTGTATCGAAGGCAATATAGTTTACTTGTTAGGTCATTATTTAAATAGTTTTATTAGGTGCTTAGTGATAGTGAAGTGATAGATAAAGTGGTGTTAACCCTTTCAAGGTAACGATCCATCGGTACCCAGGGTCCTGCGAGAACCGACATGATTATTTATCGTGTGCGACGTGGCAAAGGCGAGATAATTAGCTGACGATATCACTGAATATCTATCAATCAGTCGTCTGCCCTGTTGCTTTGTATGGAGCTGAATGCTTGCCTAATACAAAGAAACATGAACAAGCCTTGCACTCATTGGAGATGCAGATGCTACGATGGTCCTTGGGAATTACACGGCTGGATCATATTAAGAACGAAGACGTCCGCAATACTCTTGGAATTGCCCCTTTTCCAGCCAAAATGAGGGAGACTCTGTTGCGTTTGTAAGGGCATGTAGCCCGAGCAAATACAGAGTCCATTGTAAGCAAGTCACTTGCTCTCGAGCCTGATGGACAAAGACCTCCAGGACGACCAAAAAGACGTTGGATGGATACCCTACTCGACGATATGTGCATCGTAGGTCTTCGTCCTATAGATGCAGCAAACCGCAACAAATGGAGAGCGAGATGCAGAGTGGCGGACCCCAAAAAATAATTGGGAACAACGCCAGGAAGAAGAAGATGATCTTATTTTTATTTATTAATCAAAGCACAAACTATGCTATGCTAGCCCTTCACGCTTGTACAAATAACAACCAAACAACAATTTAAAGTACACACATCAAAAAAAGTTTTGCATCACCTCGGTTCCAAGAGTTCCGGAACCGTTAAATACAAAGGGAATAGAGATCAACACAAACAACATTTCAGCTCGTTTTATTGCTCATGAGACCCACACATTGCATGTTGTACCATCATACAGCTAGACTTTCAGCATTTGTGGTCCAGATTGCAGTACACACCACTACCTCTAATACCCAGTAGCACATCCTCTTGCATTGATGCATGCCTGTATTCGCCGTGGCATACTATCCACAAGTTCATCAAGACACTGTTGGTCCAAATTGTCCCACTCCTCAACGACAATTCGGCGTAAATCTCTCAGAGTGGTTGGTGGGTCAAGACGTCCATAAACAGCCCTTTTCAACATATCCCAGGCATGTTCGATAGGGTTCATGTCTGGCGAACATGCTGGCCACTGTAGTCGAGCGATGTCGTTATCTTGAAGGAACGCATTCACAAGATGTGCACGATGAGGTCGAGAATTGTCGTCCATGAAGACAAATGCCTCTCCAATATTCTGCCGATATGGTTGCACTATGGGTCGGAGGATGTCATTCAGGTATCGTAAAGCCGTTTCGGAGCCTTCCATGACCACCAGTGGCGTACGTCGGCCCCACATAATGCCACCCCAAAACATCAGGGAACCACCACCTTGCTGCACTCGCTGGACAGTGTGTCTAAGACGTTCAGCCTGACCAGGGTGCCTCCAAACACGTCTCCGACGATTGTCTGGTTGAAGGCATATGCGACACTCATCGGTGAAGAGAACGTGATGCCAATTCCGTGGGGTCCATTCAGCATGTTGTTGGGCCCATCTGTACCGCGCTGCATGGTGTCGGGGTTGCAAAGCTGGACCTCGCCATGGACGTCGGGAGTGAAGTTGCGCATCATGCAGCCTATTGCGCACAGTTTGAGTTGAAACACGACGTCCTGTGGCTGAACGAAACGCATTATTCAACATGGTGGCATTGCTGTCAGGGTTCCTCCGAGCGGCAATCCGTAAGTAGCGGTCATCCACTACAGTAGTAGCCCTTGGGCGGCCTGAGCGAGGCCTGTCATCGACAGTTCCTGTATCTCTGTACCTCCTCCATGTCCGAACAACATCGCTTTGGTTCACTCTGAGACGCCTGGAAACTTCCCTTGTTGAGAGCCCTTCTTGACACAAAGTAACAATGCGGACGCGATCGAACTGCGGTATTGACCTTCTAGGCATGGTAGAACTACAGACAACATGAGCAGCGTACCTTCGTCCTGGTGGAATGACTGGAACTGATCGGCTGTCGTACCCCCTCCATCTAATAGGCCCTGCTCATGCATGGTTGTTTACATCTTTGAGCAGTTTTAGTGACATCTATGAACAGTCAAAGGGACTGTATCTTGGATACAATATACACAGTCAACGTCTATATGCCGGAGATCTGGGAACCGAGGTGATGCAAAACTTTTTTTGATGTGTGTAAAATATAAAATAAATTTAACAAATCACCAAACAAAACAAGTCCAGATCAAGAGCCGGTAGAATGTCCTTGCTCGTAGCAGTGTCGATTTGACAATTATTCAAGTGATGATGATGTATCTCTGTCCGAATCAGAAAGTGTAGATGATAATAATCCAGCACACCCAGACAGTGATGTTAGTGCGGATAGCAATGATCGTTTTATACAAAAATGGCTGACATTTTTCAGTGTCACATCACTTTAAAAATGTTGATCTATCCTTGGATCTAATGCTCATAGAATCTTGTTATTTTCCATGCTAGTAAACAATAATATAGCCTTCCTACTGACATGAATAACAAACTTGGGTTGTGAATGCCATTTCCTAGAATTAATTCCAAACTTTCAAAATCTGAAACTTGTAACTTTGTTTCCATATTTCTTATTTTTTAACATTAAACCCTTTTGGTATAGAGACATGACTTACCTGCAGTGATAATGAGTGATGTAGAGTCTGTCCTGAAAGTAGTCAGACTGGATTTTTCCTGCGCAGACGGACAGACTGCCCGCGGATTCTCTGCCTGGGGTTGGTGGAGGGGGGGGGTCTATGGAAGGCTGGGAGCCAGCCACACAGTTGGTTCTCAGCTGTAGTGGAGTGTAAATCACTCGTCTCTATAACCACTGCTGCGTCATGGTTTGTCTGTCGAAACAGTGCCATCAAATTTTGTGTTAGGCTTGGCAAAACCGGGAAATGGAGACTAACGATATGATCAAGGCGGCTTACGGTGATAACGCCATGGGCAGATTGAGTATTTTTGACTGACACAAGCTGTTTCGGGAGGGGAGAGTGGAAGTTGAAGACGACGCACGTTCAGGACGATCTTCGAGCACCAAAACAGATGAAAATGTGGCAAGAGTGAAGAATTTTTTGGACAATAACCGCAGAGTAAAGTATTTACGTGGAGATCCTTAAACGGCTGAGAAAAATCATCGTATGTGTCCGCCCAGCGATCACTAACTCCTGGCGGCTCCATCATGACAATGCGCCGCGCCACACAGCCTTCCACGTGCTGGCGTACCTGGTCCAACACAACATCGCAACCCAGCCTCAGCCACCCTACAGTCCCGACAATGCCCCAACGGATTTTTCCTTCTTCCCCTACCTCAAAACCACCCTAAAAGGACATCGTCATGGCTCCATGAAAGCGTTGCAACAGACTGTGACGAGGGAGCTCAACAGCATTCCAGTTGCCGCCTTCCAGAAAGCATACGAGGGTAGGTAACCACACTGACAGCTGTGTGTGGATGCAGAAGGGTCTTACTTCGAAGAATATTGTGCATAGGTTTCATTTCTGTCAATATATATTATTTTTTTTAATGTGTAACATCTTTCCACTCGGTTGCTGGATATTTTTGTGGGAGTGATTTTGAAAAATTGGACGGAAGTGGATCGGAACGATCGAGGTGGCACCAGCTGGCACACTTCCGTTTGATCGAACGGAAGTGTGCTAGCTGGCAGTGGTGGATCGAACGGAAGTGTAAGACACACTGCCAACTCAATCGATGGATCCAGCTGACAGTGGTAAAATCCAGCTGGCAGTGGTAAGAAGAACAATGAGCGCGCGGTGTCGGGAATTGATACCATGATGTACTCTCGGCCATGTGGAATGTATATGACATACTGAACGGTAAACGCTCATGCGAACTCTGGTGTCAAGTGATTGAAACAAAGCACATGGTACATGTTCGAAGTCTTCATATTAGTATTTCAATGGTAAAATGCCTTAATATCAAACATTGTAAGTAGTCGGCATTGCCGGTATTATGTTTCTGCACAATGGCTATTCAAATATTAACTCACATAACGGTAATGCAGTCATCAATATAAGCGTTGTGGTTATACGAGAATTGAGCAAGCCTTCATGAACTACTGCTGAATACATTTTCTTTACTCACAAGAGGGCCTATTCATAAGGCATTTTAAACTCAATTTCACGCAGGAACATTATCGAAACAAGCAAAATATAAATGAAACTTAATTCCGTAATGCAGTATTATTGGAACGTGGAAATAAGTCCCCATCTTGTGCACAATGATTGTGTAGTCAAAATAGCCGTGGGGTTAGCGCCTATCTAGAGATCTCGGGTTCGAATCCCTAAAGGGGGAAGATATTTTTGCTACCAGACTATCATTTTAAACAATATTTGTCATATCAATATGACTCATTTTAACAGAATCCATATGAAATTACGTGTTGGTCTGTGAATCAAGAGGACCTGTTTATAAGAAATTTAAAGTTATGAGCGGTGTCGCGTCTATTAATCTAGTTGATCCATATCGTATTCTTTATTTAGGCTAGTGCTGGTGGAAGCTACAAATCATCTAATAAAATGTGTTCCGTATTATAAACTACAATATCTGTAAAACACTCCCTTTTACAATAGATTAATATTTGTGGCAATAATACTATAAAATACCGGTGTATCAACAATTTCACGTCAGGTTTCTTCTATGTCAGATGTTACACATCATATGAGACTACGTACTGTAAGGCTCGTCATTTTTTTTTTATTGACTCAAGTCTCATTACTTTCAGGACAAACCCTGTATACCCTATATGTTTACCAACTTTCATGTTGATATCTTCATCAGTGAGCCTTCCATGTAATTTTAAGAGAAGTGTATGCATAGTGTGATAAATATGGCTGCCAGTTTTCACATTTCCATCAGCTGAGAGCTTGAAAGGGAAAGGGTTAATAGAAGAACGGTTGTAAGGCTGTCGGATTCTGTTGACCCTTGTTCACCCATGTGAATGAATTCTTAGTTCCTACCCTGCACCTATAATAGTACCGTATTTCCTCGCATAATCGTCGCACTTTTTTAGCCTAAAATTCATGGAAAAAAGCAGGGTGTGATGATTATGTGAAGGATATTTAAGTACATAGAATATACTGTATCATTATTTGCTGCACAGGCCAGTCATTCGCGTAGCGTGAGTCATAGCCTGCAGTCAGAGACAGAATTCTTTCTTCTAACAAGGTAACGACAGGTTAAAGCTCGAGGAATGTGCTGACGAAGCTGGCCGTTCACGTCGCGGTTCATAGCCCACAGGCATAAAGACGAGATATTTTTCTTCTGACAAAGTCACGGCAGCATGTGCAACTGACCGGCGCACAAATATGAATATGCTATGCGACGATTATGCGATGAAATTTTATAAACCTGTTTTAGTCTTTGAAAAGTGGGGTTCGACGATTACGCGGAGGCAACGATCATGCGAGGAAATACGGTACATAGAAATGGTGCCGATAGTCTTGCATGCTAATCCAACCCCAGCAGCACATTCCAATTGTTTGGAGTCCTCGGAGCTCTTATGTGTTCTTTGAACAAATGGATGCCGTTCTTGATTCTCAGCTGAAAATTCTACTTTGTAATCACCAACATTTGAAGGCAAGCAGCCATGTCCTCTCCACCCTAACACGCACAAATTCTGGAGTACGTAATAAATATATCCTTTGCTTGTGTGTGGAGGCTCTCTGAGAAGTGAATGATGATGATGATGATGGATTCTTCTACTTCTTCTTGTAGAGAGGTTTTGGGCACAGCAAACTCTTTACCCAGTCGCAAATCCGAAGTGTGTCAAAAGATTGTGAATTTATCTAGTAAGGGGAAAACAGAATATTGTGTAGGAGAAGAGGATGAACACAAACAAACAAGGACACAATAAGGTGCAAATCTTCACCCCCAAGTGACGCGTCTTGGCGATTTACTACGTATGCACAAACACGAGGCGTCACACATAAGGGAAAGGGTAAAAGAGTCAAATGACAGTTGTGAAGATATTGTAATAAGGCGGTAAGAACGAGAGTTGTAGGGGAATAAATGAGCACCAAAATAGTTAAAGGCAGATGAAAACAAGAGATGGCGTAATGAATGAAGTAGCGTAGTACGTTGATGTATATACAGGGGACACTGAAATACCAATTGCAGTGTTACATGCGCAAACCTTGGACGGTTGTAAGTTGCACTGTGCCATAAAGACCGGAGTACGGGCATCATTAAAACTTAAGGGAATAATTGTAATTATATGACGAGTGTATCGACCAAGGAAGACGGGGTATCGTAGGTTGTATATTATAATAAAACTTTGCCTGAAGTGAATGATTTATTGCCGTCTCACCTATGTGTGGATTGAGCAGTTATCAGTTGCTGCTAAGACATCCCTCAGCAAGGAACCTCTATTTCAGGGATGCCAGCTTTCATCTCCACCAATAACAAACAGACAAGAAATAAACTGTGGGTACATTTGGTTCTCAAAATACGAAGTTTCATTTCAAAATTCAAGAATTCAGACGGGAAGCTTACTTTATTTATAGAGATTGGTACACCTGTGGGACCCTAGAGCAGGGGCGTATATATGGGAGGTGCTGAGGGGGCTCCAGAGCCCCCCCCCCGAAAAAAGCCAATAAAAATCAAGAAAGTGTTGCTTTGGTAAGAGCATAAAATAATTGTAAATTTGATTGTACCCTAATCTTAACTTATTGGCTAAGTTATAAACAATATTAAGATTGAAATTAGACTAACTCGTGGTGTAGAGGCCAGCATTCTTGGCTCCCGCCCCGGAGGTCCCAATTAGATTCCCGGCTCTGCCAAGAAATTTTAATTCTGGTCCGAGGGCCGGAACGGAGTACACTCAGCCTTGTGAGGCAAAACTGTGAATTCCACAGTATGGTACTTTTGAGAAATAAATTAACTTGTAAAAAAAAAAACTTTTCAACTTTCTACTTAGTAAATTGACAAATATTTTGATATTTGCCATTCATACTCCACAGATCATAATAGAAAATTCATTAAGTCACCATTTCCCCTTATCCAGCTCCTGCCGGGTCGGGGTATTTATGGCACTTCTCCACTTTTTCCTCTTTCCTTCCACCATTCTTCTTCCACGATCTTGTCCCAGTCCAGATTTCTTTTTCTTACGCTGTTCTTCACTGAATCAATCCACCTTGTTCTAGGTCTTCCTCTTGCTCTCTTACCCTTGCACTTCGCCTCCAGCATCTGTCTTGGTATTCTATTTTCCTCTATCCTCTTTACATGTCCAAACCACCTTAGTTTATTCTTCTCAATTCTCTCATTTAGTTTTTCCATCCCAACTTCCTTCCTAACATCTTCATTTCTCACTCTGTCTTTCCTTGTCTTACCTATCATACTTCTTAGGAATTTCATTTCACTGGCTTGGATTCTACTCTCTTGCCCGCTTGTCAGGGTCCAAGTCTCAGCTGCATAAATTAATATGGGAACATAGTACACTTTATACATTACCTCCTTGCTTTTCCTTGGTATTTCCTTGCCCCAAACAAGTTTTCTTACACTTTGATAGAATGCATTGCTCTGCTGTACCCTCCTGCCAATCTCCATGTCCAACCTACCAGTTTGCATCAATTCACTTCCTAGGTACTTGAACGTGTCCACAATTTCCAAACTCTTGACTTCCAATTATCCCAGTGCCCTTTCCTTGTCTTTCCCCTCTTGTCATCACCATGGTCTTGCTTTTCTCTATACTGATTTTCAGGCCGTACTTCTGAATATTTTCGTTCAGTGCATCTAGTTGTTTTTGCACTTCTTCGGTGTTCCTTCCCCAGACCACAATATCATCTGCAAATAACAGTAACTTCATTTCTTTATGTCCATATGCTTCCTTTGTTTCCTTTACAATTTCATCCATCACCATTATGAACAAGAGAGGTGACAGCACACTCCCCTGTCTTAGTCCAGTCTTGTTCCTAAACCAATCTGTCTTTCCAACTGGAGTCAGTACCCTGCTAACACAGTTGTTGTGCATTGCTTGCACCATTTCCAACATTTCTCTTCCCAGCCTCTTCTTAACCATGGTTTCCCATACCTTCTCTCAGGGGACACTATCATATGCCTTTTCTAGATCTATGAAAGTCATGATCAAATCAAAAATTCATTAAGTATAAAATTTTATTTGTGTGTTGTATTTTACAACTTTTTTTTGTATTGCCTGTACAGTAGAGTCTCGCAAACTCGGCCTAATGTGGACCGAAGGGTGGCAGAGTTCGCGAAAATGCCAGGTTATCGGGAAATGTGTTAAAGAGAAGAAATAAGCTGTTTTTTTTTTTGGTTTAAAAGTAATGCAATGCAGTACATTTACCGTATATACTCGAATACCACCCGCACATTTTTAAACAAAATCGGACGTGAAAAATTGGGGTGCGGGTCTTATTTGAGTCATCCTGATTTTAAAGATTTAAATTGCCCGCCACGCGCGATATCGGGTGTTGCGAGTATCCGCTAGATGGTGCTAGCCTTCTTCCGGCTATCACTTTGTTTTACCGTAAGCAGGCGGCGTCATACTTCCTCGCGCACGTGTCGCGCACGTTTTCCGAGTGTAAACATGAGTTGTACGAAGAGTTTGCGGTCGTTTAATGTGAGTGAGAAGCTGAAATTTGTGAGGGAAGCTGAAGTTATTGGAAATCGTGCCCGGCAGGAAATACAGTGCACTCCCGATAATTCGCGTGTGGATAATTCGTTTTGCGGTTAATTCGCGGGTCTCCATGAGTATTTTTTAAATTGGGAATTCTCACAGCAACTAATCATCACGCTAAGTTAAGCAATCTCTCTGTCGTTTAAAAGAATTTTGATGCGACGCAATGCGTAAAGACTAAATCATTGAGACTAGGGAAGACTGAACTGCATTTCTCTGCGATGCAGCAGTAGGCCTAATTGCGCAATCTTCGAAACTTACGCGCATGTTGCCGCGAGTGGTATAGCACAGATTTCCTTTGTCTTTGAAGCCCAAACAATACAAGAGGAATGCACTTTCACTCGGAACCTACCCTCCCTTTCCCCAACAGCCACGCTCCAAGGTCGCTGATCTGTGAGTTGTGAAGGGTGGATGTGCGGACAGCGTATTGTAAACAGCGATTATTGCGTAATGGCGCAAACGCGCACGACATCGAGAGCGTGTTTGTTCGATGCTCTTCATGCAGTCAACTAGTCGGGAGGAAAGTACCGCTACTCCGCTCGTACAAAAGCAAGCGCTTGCCGACTTTTGTAACGACGATCTTTCGAACGGGCAAGTTAGACGTCGATAAAGACGATTATGATTTACTACAGAAAAGCAAAGAAGAAATAGCATGGCATTTGACTGTTGGTGAGGAAAACGGAAATCCAGTAGATTTCGAGTGCGGGAGTGATGCAACGGAAATCCCGAAATTTTCCCACAGTCAAGCTAGTGTCTCTAGTCACACTTATCCTTTATATAGAAAAACGAGATGAATTTTCGTTTTCATATAATATTTTCTTCGGAAATGTGCAATCGAAAAATAGAATAAACGATCTAAGAAACAAAAAGTAATGACGGCTTTTTTTAAATATATTAATGTAGGCATAATCCACATAGGCCTACCAGTAGCCTAGCATGTCGTATAAGACACTACAATCAGGAGTTAAAATTATTATTTCGCGTGTTCAAGCCTATTTCAATATTTTAACCAATAGTTTTGTTTTTCCTAGGCTTAACAAAAATAACTGCGGATAATTCGCGGAAGTTCGTGCAGTAATTACCGCGAATTAACGAGAGTGCACTGTATGATATTGACGAGTCATGTATTCGTGATTGAGCGGGATGACGTCTATGCTACAACCACTGGATGTCTGCGTGAACCGCCCGTTCAAAGTAGCCTTGAAACAGCTGTATACGGAGCAGATGACGGCCGATAAGCACACACTGACTCCAACTGGTCGTATTCAGCGCCCGGAAGTTCAGCTGCTATGTTCGTGCATTTTGACGGCATGGAATCGTATCTCGGGAGATCTCATACGGAAGAGCTTCAAGAAATGTAGTATTTCGAATGCTATGGATGTCAGTGATGACATTTAGTGGGATGGTGATAAAAGTTCCGAAGTTGGTACTTCTGATGACGATGAATGAAGTGTTTGTGTACTTTTATTTGTATTTTTAATAGTTTGATGTGTGTTATTTTAGGACGACTTCAAAACTGTTGGAAACTATTTTGGATAAATGCTATTCTGTTTATTTAGTTACGATTGTACATAATTTTGAGTTTTTTTTTTGTTTTTTTTTTAATTTTGTTCTTCAAAATCAGGGTGCGGGTCTTATTCGGGGGCGGGTCGTATTCGAGTAAATACGGTACTTGTTTTTAACAGAAACACAAGTTTTAAAACGATTAAGCCACTACAATTACAGTACTTGAATATGTACAAAACAATTCCCGTAGGCAAATAGTTTGTTCACTTAATGAAAATTAACATTTATTTTTTTGCGAAAAAGTAAGTGATGTTCTTTTGCTTTTCGCTTTGAAACCTGTTTCTTGAAGCCTCGTCACGAAGACTGCGAAGAAACAGAATTGCGGAGAATGCGCAATCAAAGAAATACAACGCTGTGCGCGAAAACAGTTTCTTTACTTCTTACTGCCAACAGTTTGCGCATTTACAGTAGTACTGTACAACTACCTGTATTCTTACTATGTACTATAGGTCAACTTGTTTCGTGTCTTATTTAACTGTCGATAATTCCATTGATGGAGAAGACGAAAGAAAACATAATAACTCTCTGTGCCGAAACACAAAAACATACAAAAATCATTATTCTTTTTCCTCCTATCAGGGTGACCGAGAAATCCGGAGTGCCAAGTTTGCGAGACTCTACTGTAATTGTATCCTATATAAACTTTGAATCGTATCTAAAATAATCACACAAAGTTATATGCTCTAAGATATTGGTTGATATTTCTGGGTATTTTGTGGTGACAATCCCCTGAGAATACTCACTATTTTCCCGGATAGCCAGTCCCCTGCCCCTGCCCTAGAGTGCACGCCATGGAAGAGGAACAGGGTGGAAGGATGTTTCAAGAAATAAAGTATTACGTCTTTAAAATCATTCATATTTACTTACAAGTAACACACTGCTCACTGATCAACAGTGCCAGAACTAAAACTCACTTTATTACACAACAACGAATAATATCTATCTTGATTTAGCAATTTTGACATTCATAATAAATACATTCATTCTTTTCTGATAAAGTTTCACTTAGCTTTCCCCTGAGCAGCAACAGCCTCCATTGCCTTCTTAACGGTTTCTTCATCGCCCAAGAACTTCATCGAGATGACGGGCTTCAAATCTTCACTTAACTCGTATACGAATGGTATGCCGGTGGGCAAGTTGAGTCCCATTATAGCTTCGTCAGACATGCCTGCAAAATAGAATTATTCATGATCAAATTAATACATTTCAAAAAAACAATTTCTTTAAAAAAAATGAATACTTGGGCTGCAGGTATTATTCAAGGCGAAGTGTTACCGATAGTGTCATTTGCCCGCCATATTTCCGTGTCCGAATCGAATTACATTTTGCCAGTAAGTAGCAACAGTTACAGCATTAGTATTTGCAGCCATAAGATCGTCTTTCGAACATATGTCCTCCATCAAGGGGCAGGTGTTCTGGATCTTGTAACAGGCTGCATTCGCAGAACTCATCATTGTTGACGAGCATGTTCCATTTCTTGAGATTGTTCTTGCAGCGTGAAACCCCTTTCCTCGGCCTGTTCAATGGTTTCCAAGTTCCATATGGGAAGTTGTGACCAGATGCCATTTTTTCTGATAGAGGAATAATTGGGTCTTTGATTTCTGTCTTCCATATCTTCACACGGGCAGCATCTTGTGAACCTTCGAGGGATGTTATTCCCTTCAAAAAGCTGTTTCTGGACTTAAGTCTCTGTTGGGCTGGTTGTTGACCGAAAAGTGGATGCCTTGAATCTGTTCCTTCTCAGATGCTGCAGATTCGGACACTGAAAATAAAAATTTAAAAAATTGCCCACCATGCGCAATATACGGTAAAAAGACTCCCGCTGATGCAGAAACTAGTAATGACTGGTGAAACGTCTTATATCATACTTTGAACACTCTAAGTCTGCGGTGGTGAAAAAAATCAGTTCGTGAGTGACTAACATTATTCCGGGTGTGCTTGCACCGTAATATTCTCGATGCCATCTAAATTGCGTCCAAACAGTATCTGGCGGAACGCATGGTTTACCGTGAAATCTGCGGTTAAAATCCTTCAGTATGCCTTCCATTGGAGGGGAAGTAAAGTCGGCGGTCCCAGTCATATATTTATGGCATGTAAAAGATCATTCCACAGACTAAACTTGTGTGAAGCTAAATTTCTAGGTTAGATTTTGTTGGAACACTCTATCTAAGTTCCAATATTCACCACTAGGTATAATTGACATCTTGTAGCGAAAGTTGGAACTACTTGAAATTGAACGGAACTTGTAGCTCACCCTATGGGTGTCCGCTTGAAGCAGATACAGCCTCTGCCGAGCCGAACAAGTCCGACACTCCCGGCACTAAAACCAATACGATAAATAAATCCGAGTCTAGGAGAAAGTCAGCCTATTCCAATCCAGCTCTTTTTCAAATTATTAAGTACCTTCTTGACACACGAATACCAAGCAGATAATTGTAATTTAAATAATAATGGTAAGAAAAGAAAAAAAATTAAACTACAAAAATAATAAAACGGCAGAACTTAATTATTGTGATATTGCAGACGACTGGTTGAAATCTGAGCCAAGGACTGGATCCATTTTTGTGCTTAAGATTCACTTTATAGTGTGTGGCATATCTTCCATTTTGGGGGTGTTCTTGTGATCTCTCGAATAACAGGGCCAAACAAATGATTTCAATACTCGCGCCAAAAATACGGCACGTGATAATGCAGTGGTGAAATTTCCTACACTTATTGAATATTCATTTTGTCAAGACCAAACATTAGAAAGTCACATAGAACATTGAACCTCGCATATTTTGCCTGAGGCCTAATCCTTTTCTGCCCTGAAGCCACATACAGGTGTAACAAAAAGGTACGGCACAAAAAGCAGGACACATTCCTCACACATAGACGAAAAAATTTTGTTATATGAGCATGGGTCCGGAAACGCTTTGTTTCCATGTTATACCTCATTGTCTGTTAGTTTTAATGTAAATCTTTATTTATCAAGTGAGAAATACAATACAAAATACAAATCATCTTTTGAGATGCTTGTCACATGTCACGCGAACACGCACAGACTTTGCACTGACTCGTCTTTTGTTCTCTTCTTTATTGTACATTTCTATTTCACCAGGTGGCGCTACTGTGCTATTTTTCTTTCAAATATTAACACTTCCTCCAAAGGAAAATCAAATACAATTAAAACAAGAAGTTCCGTGAAGAACTATACAGCCTACTTTTCATGCCAATGATTATTCTACAGTATATGAACCTATCTAGAATAATGACGAAATTAAGTTGGTAATATCGAAATATCTAATTAGTTCAAAATATAACTGGTATAATGTAGCCTAATAGAGCACTACAGTTGGCAGCCCTGGTGACTGAATATATTGTTAGTTCCACCTCTTAAGGTACAGAATACAAAATTAGGTTGAAGTCCAATGGACGTTACATGCAGTTAGACACTGGATCTATCAGCACGCGTAAAAGCAGTTGCCATGCGTGTGCTGGTCAGAAATAATCTGAAATATTATGATATCTTGTTGAGCCAATTTTGGATGAAATCCATTTGTTAGTATAGAAGTTACATGTATTTTAAAATTGGACATATCAGCAGGCATAGAATCATGTTGGCAGCACTGCCTTGTATTAATTACTCCAAATTAATCCACAATGTCAGGTGCTATACGTGTGCAAAGTATATAGCTGTTGGCTTGCATACTTTCTGATATATTGATATTAGGGTAAAAGAATATAGACAGCATTTATTAACAGTTGGCAGCCCTGATTGCTCTTAACAATACTTACAGTCATATCTGTTATGGTACACATAGCACATACGAAATTTGGTTGAAATCGAACTGATAGAATAGAAGTTACATGTATTTAAAAATTGGTACTATCAGCAGGCTTATAATCATGTTGGTAGAACTGACGTATATAAGTTACTCCAAATAAATCTAAAATGTCAGAATATACGTGTGCATAGTTTAAAGCTGTTGGCTTGCATACTTTCTGATATATTGGTATTTGGATTTTAAAAAATAGAGACAGCAATTATTAACAGTTGGCAGCCCTGGTGGCTCTTAAGAATATGCTCAATCATATCTGTTTATGTTCAGACATTACATACAAAATTTGGTTGAAATCCAATTGATAGTGTAGAAGTTATATGCATTTAAACATTGGACCTATCAGAAGGCTTAAAATTATTTTGGCAACACTGTCATTGTTGGCCTCCTTGAAATTAAACTGAAATAGTATTATCTGCATGTGTACCAATTTTGGAATAGCTCCCATGCATACCTTGCGAGATATCCAACATGGAGCTCAAATTTCTAGTGTGTTTTTTCAGCAGTTGGTAGCACTGATATCATTTTCAAATATGGACGTGAGATATTCCGGTGCACATCTTTACTCATACTAAATTTGGTTTTGATTGCTGCAGCCGTTTAGGAGTTGATAGCCAGACAGACAGACAGACAGACAGACATTTTCCCGGATCGATCTCATAAGTCTACTTTTTCCTCATTTTTGCAAAATAGGCTAAAAATAGACAAGATGAACTATTTAACACTTTTCAGCCTCTAAGATGTCATCTTCTGCACGCCAATCGTCTCACGCAGCATCTCGAATCTGACCCTATCCAGAGGTTTAGTGAGAAGATCAGCTAATTGATTGGTCTCGTCGATGTGCTCCAGCTCAAGGTCTCCGTCCAAAAATCTTTCCCTCACATAGAAATGACGTACCTCAATATGCTTGGATTTTCGATGGTACTCCGGATTTTTAGCCAATTTAACTGCACCAGCATTGTCTATGTAAAGCGTAGGAGGTTTGTCAGCAGTTCCCAGTAATTCAGAAAACAGTCTTTTCAGCCAAATCAACTCCTTTACTTGCAGACACAATTTCAGCTTCAGTTGTCGATGTTGACACAGACTTCTGTAACTGACTTCTCCACGATACAGCTCCATGATTGTAGGTCGAAATGACACCCGTCGTTGAACGTCTCGTCCTCTTGTCACCGGCGTAGTCAGCATCACTGTAGACCTTCTAAACGTCCTCTTTCCTATAGACGATTCCATGGTTCACTGTGCTCTTTAAATATCGAAATACCCGTTTCACTTGACTCCAGTCTTGAACTGTAGGATTCTCCATGGCTCGAGCAGCTTTGTTGACCGCGAATGCGATATCTGGACGTGTAGCTGTAGTCAGGTACATCAAGGATCCCACCGCCTCACGATAAGGAACCCTGGCTGAAACCTTTTCTCCGTCTTCACTTTCTTCGCGTCCAACTGGGGTAGACACTCCATTTGACTCGCCCATCCCAAATTTTTCTAGGATTTTCCTCGTATAATCCTCTTGACTGATTGAAATTGATCCATCATGGTTTTGTTGCATCTTCATGCCCAGGAAATTGTTGAGAGATCCTCAGGTCGTGTGAAATTCCTGCTGAAGTTTTTCCAAGAACTGCTCGATGTCTTCATCGTTGCCAATTACCAGACCGTAATCCACAAAGATTACAACAGCCAACCACTTTCCATTTTTGTTGCTGTAAAAGAGACAAGGATCAGCTTTGCTGTTTTTGAATCCAGCTTTCTCCATGAATTTCTTGAAACGCTTGTTCCAGCAGCGTGGAGCCTGTTTTAAACCATATAAGCTTCTCTTTAGATGACACACTCAGCCAGTACCGTCCTGATGACCTTCAGGCTCTTCCATGAACACATCTTCTTCAAGCTCGCCATTCAAGAAGGCCGTCTTGACATCAAATTGACCAAGTTTCATCTCCTTTTCAACAGCTACTGCCAACAGAGCTCGAATTGTATCATACCGTGCAACAGGGCTGAATGTTTCTTCATAATCGATTCCTTGCTGTTGCACATAGCCTTTGGCTACCAATCGTGCCTTGAAGCGAACTTCTCCACTGTCCGTTGTCTTCTGTCGTAGAACCCACCGATTTTTCAGGACCCATGCACCATTTGGACGTTCAACCAATTTCCAGGTATCATTTTCCTTTAAGGACTCCAATTCTTCATTAATTGCTTTCAGCCACTGATTTTTATCACTAGACTGCAGCGCTTCAGAGTATGAGTCAGGATTCTTTTCAACGATTGCCATGTACATGTAATCATCTCTGTAAAGTTAGTCACTAGCAATCTAATATAAGTTACTATTAAATTAAACAATAATGTTACAAAAATTGTATATATGCCATTCTGTAACTATGTTACTTGATTGTCCCTAACACGAGCTCAGGCTCATTGGGACCTATGTAAATAAATAAATAAATTTCCACTGATCATCCACGATGGCTTCTTACTTTCACGTTTGCTTTTCCTTCTTACTTCAGTCTCTCCTTCTTCCTCATCTTCGCTTCCTCCGGAACTGGACGCCGAAGCAAAATCTTCAATTTCGCTTAAGTTCTCATCTGACTCTGACCTCCTCTGTAGGCCTACATCAGGCGATGAATTAGACTGATTCCTCTCCACACGTTCTTCAAGCGTCACTTCAACCTTTACGGCGTTGGCGCGCAGATTGCAGACAACTTCAGGTTTGAATTTCACATCATGGCTTAGAACAACCTTTCCCTGAGTTGGAATCCAGACTCTAAATCCATCCCTGTCGTTCACGTACCCAACCAGATGTCCAAAAACAGCTTTGTCGTCGAACTTTGAGCGAAAATTCTTGTCGATATGCACGTAGCATTCTGTTCCAAAGATCTTCAGATGACTGAGACTTCCCACTGGTCGTCCATACCACAATTCATAGGGAGATTTGTTTTCAATGGATGACTTCCCAGTGAGATTCAGGAGGTACACCGCAGTGTTGCAGGCTTCAGCCCAAAGTTGTTTAGTTAACTTGCTGGGATTCAGCATAGATTTTTCACACTCCACAATCGTCCGATTTTCACGTTCCGCAACTCCGTTTTGTTGTGGTGTGTACGGCGTAGTAATGCTGTGTTCTATGCCTCTGCTTGCGGTAGTTCAGAAACCTTCTTGTTATCAAATTCTTTTCCTCCATCACACCTGAACAGCTTCACGACGTGTCCATTTGTTTTGGCTTCATTCAGGAACTGTTCCAGAACTGTGTACACTTCACTTTTGTGCTTTAAAAAGAAAACTCGGCGAAACTTGCTGAAATCATCCTTGAAACATACGTAGTAGCGTGCCTTTCCAAGAGATTCAGTAGACATTGGTCCATTCACATCGGCGTGGATTTGTTCACCGGTGGCTGTTGGTCGATTCATTCGTGTCAAGAATGACAGTCGATGCATTTTTCCCAGTGCACATCCATCGCAGAAATCCTCTTTACACATGTCTACATTGATGTTCATCTGCTTCAGTACATTCTTGACATGCGCTTTGTGTTGATGACCAAATCGTTCATGGTAGATCTGCAGTTTGTCCGACGATGTAGCTAAATTCACTTGAATGGGTTGCGCCGGTTTCACGACGCGCATGTCAAGTACATACAGACCCTGACTCACACGTCCAGCCATCATCACCTTTCCAGTAACCTTGTCTTCAATTCTAACAGTTAGGTTGTCATGTCTTGCACAAAAACCTTTCCTTGCAGCAGCTTTCACAGAAAACAGATGAGCCATTGCATCGGGAACATACAAAACTTCAGTCATCTCAGCACTCAACCAAGCGTTGTTCAGCCGCACTTGAATGTTTACAGTTCCTTTGCCATGAGCTAGCATGCTCACACCTCGTTTTCCTAGCAAAATCTTCTCTGGAGCAGCAAACTTGACGTATGTTTTAAAATACTGTTTGTTCGCGGTGATGTGATTTGTGGCGCCACTGTCGCAGTACCACTCGCCGGCTTGAACAAAGTCGCCGTCTAACGCACTCATAGCATGTGTCAGAAACGAAGCATTGTTCTCCTTATTTTTGTTTCTAGTGTCACCCTCTTTCTTCTTCACTGAACTTTACTTGCCCAATGGCCCAATTCCTTACATTTGAAACATGGAAACTTCTGCTTTACTCGTTGAACATTTTTCTTCGACTTGTCATCAGCGCTGCCTTTGCCACTGCCATACTGGGAATGCTTCTTGGGAGCACTACGTACCACAAACGCAGTCGATTCTACGTTTCCTTGGTCACGCCGTTCAATCGTGCACAATTTTTCAATCACCAAGTTCACAGTTTGATTTTCCGTCGGAATCTTGTCCCACACATCCTTGAAATTATCATATTCTTTTCCCAGCGTGGATAAAATTCGACCGTTCAAAATCCTTTCAGATAACGTGTTTTCGTTGTGCTTTTGGAGTTCGTCGTTCAGATCCTGATATAGCTTCTGTAACTTCGCGACATGGGTGCTGATGTCCTCCTTGTCGTCACGTGTCACTCGGAAGAATGACTCGATCAACATGTTCAGTCGCTGCGTACTGCTTCGTTCGAACAGTGCGCTCAATTTTGTCCAAATTTCACTGGCATTGGTGCACGTCAACACGAGCTCGGCAACAGATTTTCCTAGCGCACCTGCTAGCAAACTGGCCGCTTTCGCGTCTTCTTTCAACCACTGCTTATATGCCGCTTTTTGTTGCGCAGTTGCATCTGCCGGCAACACAGGACACTTTTTCGAACCATCAACAATATTTTCCAGTTCATATGACCGCAAAACCATCAACACATGCCATTTCCACTTGGCCCAGTCTTCAGGTCCTTCAAGTTTATCCACTTGAACTTCGTAGTCACTGCCGGCTGCCATTTTGAGGTTATCCTTACTCACAAAAAAAATACAGCACGTGTTCCACAGGCGCTCAGCTCGGATCCACTCACGAGATAATACCATTTACGCGTGGCCTGGGTCCATAACCTGTTAGTTTTAATGTAAATCTTTATTTATCAAGTGAGAAATACAATACAAAATACAAATCATCTTTTGAGATGCTTGTCACATGTCACGCGAACACGCACAGACTTTGCACTGACTCGTCTTTTGTTCTCTTCTTTATTGTACATTTCTATTTCACCAGGTGGCGCTACTGTGCTATTTTTCTTTCAAATATTAACACTTCCTCCAAAGGAAAATCAAATACAATTAAAACAAGAAGTTCCGTGAAGAACTATACAGCCTACTTTTCATGCCAATGATTATTCTACAGTATATGAACCTATCTAGAATAATGACAAAATTAAGTTGGTAATATCGAAATATCAAATTAGTTCAAAATATAACTGGTATGATGTAGCCTAATAGAGCACTACAGTTGGCAGCCCTGGTGACTGAATATATTGTTAGTTCCACCTCTTAAGGTACAGAATACAAAATTAGGTTGAAGTCCAATGGACGTTACATGCAGTTAGACACTGGATCTATCAGCACGCGTAAAAGCAGTTGCCATGCGTGTGCTGGTCAGAAATAATCTGAAATATTATGATATCTTGTTGAGCCAATTTTGGATGAAATCCATTTGTTAGTATAGAAGTTACATGTATTTTAAAATTGGACATATCAGCAGGCATAGAATCATGTTGGCAGTACTGCCTTGTATTAATTACTCCAAATTAATCCACAATGTCAGGTGCTATACGTGTGCAAAGTATATAGCTGTTGGCTTGCATACTTTCCGATATATTGATATTAGGGTAAAAGAATATAGACAGCATTTATTAACAGTTGGCAGCCCTGATTGCTCTTAACAATACTTACAGTCATATCTGTTATGGTACACATAGCACATACGAAATTTGGTTGAAATCGAACTGATAGAATAGAAGTTACATGTATTTAAAAATTGGTACTATCAGCAGGCTTATAATCATGTTGGTAGAACTGACGTATATAAGTTACTCCAAATAAATCTAAAATGTCAGAATATACGTGTGCATAGTTTAAAGCTGTTGGCTTGCATACTTTCTGATATATTGGTATTTGGATTTTAAAAAATAGAGACAGCAATTATTAACAGTTGGCAGCCCTGGTGGCTCTTAAGAATATGCTCAATCATATCTGTTTATGTTCAGACATTACATACAAAATTTGGTTGAAATCCAATTGATAGTGTAGAAGTTATATGCATTTAAACATTGGACCTATCAGAAGGCTTAAAATTATTTTGGCAACACTGTCATTGTTGGCCTCCTGGAAATTAAACTGAAATAGTATTATCTGCATGTGTACCAATTTTGGAATAGCTCCCATGCATACCTTGCGAGATATCCAACATGGAGCTCAATTTTCTAGTGTGTTTTTTCAGCAGTTGGTAACACTGATATCATTTTCAAATATGGACGTGAGATATGCCGGTGCACATCTTTACTCATACTAAATTTGGTTTTGATTGCTGCAGCCGTTTAGGAGTTGATAGCCAGACAGACCGACATTTTCCCGGATCGATCTCATAAGTCTACTTTTTCCTCATTTTTGCAAAATAGGCTAAAAATAAACAAGATGAACTATTTAACACTTTTCAGCCTCTAAGATGTCATCTTCTGCACGCCAATCGTCTCACGCAGCATCTCGAATCTGACCCTATCCAGAGGTTTAGTGAGAAGATCAGCTAATTGATTGGTCCCGTCGATGTGCTCCAGCTCAAGGTCTCCGTCCAAAAATCTTTCCCTCACATAGAAATGACGTACCTCAATATGCTTGGATTTTCGATGGTACTCCGGATTTTTAGCCAATTTAACTGCACCAGCATTGTCGATGTAAAGCGTAGGAGGTTTGTCAGCAGTTCCCAGTAATTCAGAAAACAGTCTTTTCAGCCAAATCAACTCCTTTACTTGCAGACACAATTTCAGCTTCAGTTGTCGATGTTGACACAAACTTCTGTAACTGACTTCTCCACGATACAGCTCCATGATTGTAGGTCGAAATGACACCCGTCGTTGAACGTCTCGTCCTCTTGTCACCGGCGTAGTCAGCATCACTGTAGACCTTCTAAACGTCCTCTTTCCTATAGACGATTCCATGGTTCACTGTGCTCTTTAAATATCGAAATACCCGTTTCACTTGACTCCAGTCTTGAACTGTAGGATTCTCCATGGCTCGAGCAGCTTTGTTGACCGCGAATGCGATATCTGGACGTGTAGCTGTAGTCAGGTACATCAAGGATCCCACCGCCTCACGATAAGGAACCCTGGCTGAAACCTTTTCTCCGTCTTCACTTTCTTCGCGTCCAACTGGGGTAGACACTCCATTTGACTCGGCCATCCCAAATTTTTCTAGGATTTTCCTCGTATAATCCTCTTGACTGATTGAAATTGATCCATCATGGTTTTGTTGCATCTTCATGCCCAGGAAATTGTTGAGAGATCCTCAGGTCGTGTGAAATTCCTGCTGAAGTTTTTCCATGAACTGCTCGATGTCTTCTTCGTTGCCAATTACCAGACCATAATCCACAAAGATTACAACAGCCAACCACTTTCCATTTTTGTTGCTGTAAAAGAGACAAGGATCAGCTTTGCTGTTTTTGAATCCAGCTTTCTCCATGAATTTCTTGAAACGCTTGTTCCAGCAGCGTGGAGCCTGTTATAAACCATATAAGCTTCTCTTTAGATGACACACTCGGCCAGTACCGTCCTGATGACCTTCTGGCTCTTCCATGAACACATCTTCTTCAAGCTCGCCATTCAAGAAGGCCGTCTTGACATCAAATTGACCAAGTTTCATCTCCTTTTCAACAGCTACTGCCAACAGAGCTCGAATTGTATCATACCGTGCAACAGGGCTGAATGTTTCTTCATAATCGATTCCTTGCTGTTGCACATAGCCTTTGGCTACCAATCGTGCCTTGAAGCGAACTTCTCCACTGTCCGTTGTCTTCTGTCGTAGAACCCACCGATTTTTCAGGACCCATGCACCATTTGGACGTTCAACCAATTTCCAGGTATCATTTTCCTTTAAGGACTCCAATTCTTCATTAATTGCTTTCAGCCACTAATTTTTATCACTAGACTGCAGCGCTTCAGAGTATGAGTCAGGATTCTTTTCAACGATTGCCATGTACATGTAATTTCCACTGATCATCCACGATGGCTTCTTACTTTCACGTTTGCTTTTCCTTCTTACTTCAGTCTCTCCTTCTTCCTCATCTTCGCTTCCTCCGGAACTGGACGCCGAAGCAAAATCTTCAATTTCGCTTAAGTTCTCATCTGACTCTGACCTCCTCTGTAGGCCTACATCAAGCGATGAATTAGACTGATTCCTCTCCACACGTTCTTCAAGCGTCACTTCAACCTTTCCGGCGTTGGCGCGCAGATTGCAGACAACTTCAGGTTTGAATTTCACATCATGGCTTAGAACAACCTTTCCCTGAGTTGGAATCCAACTCTAAATCCATCCCTGTCGTTCACGTACCCAACCAGATGTCCAAAAACAGCGTTGTCGTCGAACTTTGAGCGAAAATTCTTGTCGATATGCACGTAGCATTCTGTTCCGAAGATCTTCAGATGACTGAGACTTCCCACTGGTCGTCCATACCACAATTCATAGGGAGATTTGTTTTCAATGGATGACTTCCCAGTGAGATTCAGGAGGTACACCGCAGTGTTGCAGGCTTCAGCCCAAATTTGTTTAGTTAACTTGCTGGGATTCAGCATAGATTTTTCACACTCCACAATCGTCCGATTTTCACGTTCCGCAACTCCGTTTTGTTGTGGTGTACGGTGTAGTAATGCTGTGTTCTATGCCTCTGCTTGCGGTAGTTCAGAAACCTTCTTGTTATCAAATTCTTTTCCTCCATCACACCTGAACAGCTTCACGACGTGTCCATTTGTTTTGACTTCATTCAGGAACTGTTCCAGAACTGTGTACACTTCACTTTTGTGCTTTAAAAAGAAAACTCGGCGAAACTTGCTGAAATCATCCTTGAAACATACGTAGTAGCGTGCCTTTCCAAGAGATTCAGTAGACATTGGTCCATTCACATCGGCGTGGATTTGTTCACCGGTGGCTGTTGGTCGATTCATTCTCTGTCATGAATGACAGTTGATGCATTTTTCCCAGTGCACATCCATCGCAGAAATCCTCTTTACACATGTCTACATTGATGTTCATCTGCTTCAGTACATTCTTGACATGCGCTTTGTGTTGATGATGCAATAGCACAGTGTTGGTATTACTACTAGTGGAGTGTTACAGTGTGGTGCAATAGCACCTAGTGTAATGTTATACAGTGTTGGTATTGCTACTAGTGGGGTGTTACAGTGTGGTGCAATAGCACCTAGTGTAATGTTATACAGTGTTGGTATTGCTACTAGTGGGGTGTTACAGTGTGGTGCAATAGCACCTAGTGTAGTGTTATACAGTGTTGGTATTGCTACCAGGTGAGTGTTACAGTGTGGTGCAATAGCACCTAGTGTAGTGTTATACAGTGTATGTATTGCTACTAGTGGAGTGTTACAGTGTGGTGCAATAGCACCTAGTGTAGTGTTATACAGTGTTGGTATTGCTACTAGTGGGGTGTTACAGTGTGGTGCAATAGCACCTAGTGTAATGTTATACAGTGTTGGTATTGCTACTAGTGGGGTGTTACAGTGTGGTGCAATAGCACCTAGTGTAGTGTTATACAGTGTTGGTATTACTACTAGTGGAGTGTTACAGTGTGGTGCAATAGCACCTAGTGTAATGTTATACAGTGTTGGCATTACTACTAGTGGAGTGTTACAGTGTGGTGCAATAGCACCTAGTGTAGTGTTATACAGTGTTGGTATTGCTACTAGTGGAGTGACACAGTGTGGTGCAATAGCACCTAGTGTAGTGTTATACAGTGTTGGTATTACTACTAGTGGAGTGTTACAGTGTGGTGCAATAGCACCTAGTGTAGTGTTATACAGTGTTGGTATTGCTACTAGTGGAGTGACACAGTGTGGTGCAATAGCACCTAGTGTAGTGTTATACAGTGTTGGTATTGCTACTAGTGGAGTGACACAGTGTGGTGCAATAGCACCTAGTGTAGTGTTATACAGTGTTGGTATTGCTACTAGTGGAGTGTTACAGTGTGGTACAATAGCACATAGTGTAGTGTTATACAGTGTTGGTATTGCTACTAGTGGAGTGTTACAGTGTGGTGCAATAGCACATAGTGTAGTGTTATACAGTGTTGGTATTGCTACTAGTGGAGTGACACAGTGTGGTGCAATAGCACATAGTGTAGTGTTATACAGTGTAGGTATTACTACTAGTGGAGTGTTACAGTGTGGTGCAATAGCACCTAGTGTAGTGTTATACAGTGTATGTATTGCTACTAGTGGAGTGTTACAGTGTGGTGCAATAGCACCTAGTGTAGTGTTATACAGTGTAGGTATTGCTACTAGTGGAGTGACACAGTGTGGTGCAATAGCACATAGTGTAGTGTTATACAGTGTAGGTATTACTACTAGTGGAGTGTTACAGTGTGGTGCAATAGCACCTAGTGTAGTGTTATACAGTGTAGGTATTGCTACTAGTGGAGTGTTACAGTGTGGTGCAATAGCACCTAGTGTAGTGTTATACAGTGTTGGTATTGCTACTAGTGGAGTGTTACAGTGTGGTGCAATAGCACATAGTGTAGTGTTATACAGTGTTGGTATTGCTACTAGTGGAGTGACACAGTGTGGTGCAATAGCACATAGTGTAGTGTTATACAGTGTAGGTATTGCTACTAGTGGAGTGTTACAGTGTGGTGCAATAGCACATAGTGTAGTGTTATACAGTGTAGGTATTGCTACTAGTGGAGTGTTACAGTGTGGTGCAATAGCACATAGTGTAATGTTATACAGTGTTGGTATTGCTACTAGTGGAGTGTTACAGTGTGGTGCAATAGCACCTAGTGTAGTGTTATACAGTGTTGGTATTGCTACTAGTGGAGTGTTACAGTGTGGTGCAATAGCACATAGTGTAGTGTTATACAGTGTAGGTATTGCTACTAGTGGAGTGTTACAGTGTGGTGCAATAGCACATAGTGTAATGTTATACAGTGTAGGTATTGCTACTAGTGGAGTGTTACAGTGTGGTGCAATAGCACATAGTGTAGTGTTATACAGTGTTGGTATTGCTACTAGTGGAGTGTTACAGTGTGGTGCAATAGCACCTAGTGTAGTGTTATACAGTGTTGGTATTACTACTAGTGGAGTGTTACAGTGTGGTGCAATAGCACCTAGTGTAGTGTTATACAGTGTTGGTATTGCTACTAGTGGAGTGTTACAGTGTGGTGCAATAGCACCTAGTGTAGTGTTATACAGTGTTGGTATTACTACTAGTGGAGTGTTACAGTGTGGTGCAATAGCACCTAGTGTAATGTTATACAGTGTTGGTATTACTACTAGTGGAGTGTTACAGTGTGGTGCAATAGCACATAGTGTAGTGTTATACAGTGTTGGTATTGCTACTAGTGGAGTGTTACAGTGTGGTGCAATAGCACCTAGTGTAGTGTTATACAGTGTTGGTATTGCTACTAGTGGAGTGTTACAGTGTGGTGCAATAGCACCTAGTGTAATGTTATACAGTGTTGGTATTACTACTAGTGGAGTGACACAGTGTGGTGCAATAGCACCTAGTGTAGTGTTATACAGTGTTGGTATTGCTACTAGGGGAGTGTTACAGTGTGGTGCAATAGCACCTAGTGTAGTGTTATACAGTGTTGGTATTGCTACTAGTGGAGTGTTACAGTGTGGTGCAATAGCACCTAGTGTAGTGTTATACAGTGTTGGTATTGCTACCAGGTGAGTGTTACAGTGTGGTGCAATAGCACCTAGTGTAGTGTTATACAGTGTTGGTATTGCTACTAGTGGAGTGTTACAGTGTGGTACAATAGCACCTAGTGTAATGTTATACAGTGTTGGTATTACTACTAGTGGAGTGTTACAGTGTGGTGCAATAGCACATAGTGTAGTGTTATACAGTGTTGGTATTGCTACTAGTGGAGTGTTACAGTGTGGTACAATAGCACCTAGTGTAATGTTATACAGTGTTGGTATTACTACTAGTGGAGTGACACAGTGTGGTGCAATAGCACCTAGTGTAGTGTTATACAGTGTTGGTATTGCTACCAGGTGAGTGATGCAGTGTGGTGCAATAGCACATAGTGTGGTGTGATACAGTGTTACAGTATATATATATAGTATGATCAAGTAGGGAGTGATAGAGGAGTAACACCTCCTTAAAAAACCTTGGTCCAGCTGGCCCGGCTGGTAGTACCTTGTTAGGGTCCCTTGCCAGGTTTACGGTGAAGTCCTCAACGGTAACTGCAGTGAAAGAGGTGAATTCTGGCACAGTGTGGTTGGCGGAAGGGGCAGCCTATTGCTCAGGTTTAATAGGGCAAACTATTGTCCATAGTTATGATGGGCAGGTTTTGGCCCAACGGCAAAATGAGCGGATGAGGAGCCAATCACTCTCATGGCTCCCAACGGTCATAGAGGCGGAAGAGGCCACGCCAGACGGACTGGCTGTAAAGGCGCACCTCAGTAGTACTTGAGTATGCGGCAGTTCGTTGCAGTCTCTGTGTTCGGTCCTGCATGTCTCATTCTTTGTGAGCCGCAGGATAAGGCTCAGAGATCATAGTGTGTGGGTCTCGTCCTGGCAAGTTGAGATCCACCCTAAACAAATTCACGCCAGTGGCACTTCTTCCGAACGTCACTTTTCAAAGTCCAACGGCGATGGGATATGGATGGTGGGGGCAGGTTATGGGTGTAACTGGAAGCCCCTAGTTCGGACCTGCACGTTGGCAGCAGATGTGTGATGGTCGTCTTCCGGAGACTCTGTGACTACTCAGGAATTCGGTCCTGCATCTGTGTTTGGGCAGGCCTATTTAGGATCACCGCTGCCCACCCCACATGGGGAAGGCCCTAGAAAAGGTGGGCTAAACATCGGAAGTCACAATCTTGGTCCGGCTGGGCAACCGCACTCAGCAGGTCACCCCTCATGCGGTCGAAACTCAAAAACAGTAAAGAATCACAATTTGATTATTGGATCATGGAACATCAGAACCTTGCTTGATTTTGACAATAACATTAGACCTGAGAGAAGGTCAGCTCTCGTAACCCATGAGTTATCAAGACTCAACGTTGACATTGCTGCTCTCAGTGAAACTAGGCTGTCTGCTGAAGGCAAGATTACTGAATCTGGAACAGGATATACCATCTTCTGGAAAGGAAAGGATGAGGGTGAATGTCGTATTCATGGTGTGGGCTTCGCTGTGAAGACCAAACTGGTAAATTATCACCAACTTACGCCCATTGCAATCAGCGAAAGGCTCATGACTCTCCGCATACCACTCTCAGGAGGTTCCTTTATGACACTCATCTCTGCCTATGCTCCTACCTTAGATTCTGATGATGAAGTAAAGGCTCAGTTCTATAATCAGCTAAGTGAAATCATCTCCAAGGTACCATCTGCAGATAAACTCGTGCTCCTCGGTGACTTCAATGCCAGAGTTGGGAAAGATCACAGGCTATGGAATAATGTGATGGGCAAACAGGGACTTGGAAAATGTAATCCCAACGGACTGTTGCTTCTTGGTCTTTGTGCAGAACACGAACTTTTCATTACCAACACGCAGTTCCGGCTACCTGACCGCTTCAAAACCACGTGGATGCATCCTCGTTCCAAACATTGGCACATTCTTGATTATATCATTACCGGCAATGTGATAAGAAGGACACTCTTATTACCAGAACAGCAAGGAATATAGACGATTGTTGGACAGATCATAATCTTCTTATATGTAAGCTCAGGATATCCATCAGACCTAAACCACCTAGGAACATCAAAAATTTGCCAAGAAAGAAGTTTAATACATCCAAACTTCAGGATGAATCCATGTACAAACATTTTGGAAACAGGATCGTCACCCAGTTATCAGAAAACCCAGTAACAAATGATATTCAGCAAGAATGGGCCACATTACAGAAGATTATCACACAGTCAGCTGAGGAAACCATTGGTTTTATAGTGCGGAAAAGACAAGACTGGTTTGATGACAACAATGAGGAAATTCTGTCTCTCATCAATGCCAAAAGGAATGCCTATCTTGCCCATCTTCAAGACCCAACTTCCAACACAAAGAGAGATAAACTACTGGAACTCAAGGGTAAATGCCAGACGCAGATAAGGCAGATTAAAAATACTTGGTGGCAACAGAAGGCTCAGGAACTGCAGAGACTATCGGATGCTCGAGACTTGAGGAACTTCTATGCCGTACTCAAGGAAATATATGGACCATCTCGCTCATCATCAGGTACACTGAAAAGCGCTGATAATTCTACTACCTTTACTGATAGTCAAGAAATCTTGGAACGCTGGAAGGAGCACTTCTCCAATCTCCTAAATCGTCCATCAGAAGCTGCTGAAGACTTCCTCTGTGATGTGCCGCAACAACCTGAACAACTGTGGTTGGCAGTACCTCCTACTTATCATGAATTCAGTGCAGCTCTCACCCAATTGAAACCCAGAAAAGCACCTGGCCCAGATAACATCCCTCTGGAACTAATTCAAGCCGGAGGTCATTCCCTCAAATCAAGAATTTTCATCCTTATCCTCAGAATTTGGGAATCAAGAAAGGTACCTGGAGACCTAAAGAATGCCACTATCGTCACTATCTTTAAAAAGGGTGATCGCAGTGTTTGTGGCAACTACCGTGGTATATCACTGCTATCAATTGTGGGGAAGATTCTTGCAAGAATTCTACTTAACCGCCTCAAGGTTATCTCTGAGAGGATCCTCCCAGAGTCACAATGCGGATTTAGAACTTCCAGAAGCACAATTGACTTGATTTTCTGTGTGAGACAGCTACAAGAAAAATGTAGAGAACAACAGAATCCACTCTTCTTAGTCTTTTATGACTCTGAAAAGGCATTTGATTCGGTTCCAAGACCAGCCATGTGGGCAGTGCTGAAGCGGTTTGGTTGCCCTCAGCGTTTTGTAGATCTAATCAAAGCTCTCCATGATGGCATGACAGGTCAGGTTTGCCATCAGAATAAGATGTCCGATGAATTTCCCATTACCCATGGACTGAAACAAGGATGTGTACTGGCTCCAACTCTTTTTGCGCTGTACTTGGCTGCAATGCTTTATGATTCACCCACAAACATCCCAGGTGTGGAGATCAAGTATCGTTTTGATGGAGGGCTTTTCAACCTAACTCGTCTCCGCTCCTTGAGGAAAACTCAGGTTACTAAGGTTACTAACATGTTGTATGCAGATGATGCTGCGTCACCAACTCTCACACCAGAAGAGCTGCAAGAGTCAGTTAACTGTTACAAAAGTGCATGTGATCGCTTTGGTCTTACCATAAATGTCAATAAGACTAAAGTCTTGGCACAACCTTCACCAGGCACACCTCTTCCTCAGTTCAATATCTCCATTTCAAATTTGCCATTAGAACAGGTTGACCACTTCTCGTACCTGGGCAGTACCATTTCTGTGAGCTGTACCTGTGAGCAGGATGTGGATAAGAGAATTGGCGCAGCCCATGCAGCATATGGACGATTAGCGCACCGGGTCTTCATGAATAAAGATCTATCCATGAGTACAAAGCTTATGGTGTACAAAGCAGTAGTCATTTCTACATTGTTGTATGGCTGTGAAACGTGGACCCTTTACCGACGTGATCTTAGGAAGCTTGAGCGTTTTCACCTACAAAAACTTCGATCAATCCTGAGGATTAAATGGGAAGACCGCATTACCAATATTGCTGTTCTGGAAAAGGCTCAAATCAACAGCATAGAATCATCCATAATAGGTCACCAATTTAGATGGATTGGTCATGTCCATCGGATGGATGATGTGAGATTACCTCGTCAAATGCTATATGGTGAGTTATGCTATGGCACCAGACCTCATGGTGGTCCTAAGAGGCGCTACAAGGACCAATTTAAGCAGACCCTGAAATTGACAGGTCTTGATCCACAAACTTGGGACATGCTGGCTGAAAACCGCTCAACTTGGCGCCGTACCATCTCGGATTCTGTAAAGACGTTTGAAAGGGATCGACGCATACATGAAGAGGCCAAGCGTCAAGCTAGGAAACTTCGAGCAGCCCAACCACGTCCTCCTCCAGCAATACTATGCGACTTGTGTGGTCGCTTGTTCCATGCCAGGATTGGACTCTTTAGTCACCGTAAACACATCCACAAACTGGACTGAAGGAAGAAGATTTATACTCGGATTCGAGTTAAAGCCGATGATGGTGTTGATGACCAAATCGTTCATGGTAGATCTGCAGTTTGTCCGACGATGTAGCTAAATTCACTTGAATGGGTTGTGCCGGTTTCACGACGCGCATGTCAAGTACATACAGACCATGACTCACACGTCCAGCCATCATCAACTTTCCAGTAACCTTGTCTTCAATTCTAACAGTTAGGTTGTCATGTCTTGCACAAAAACCTTTCCTTGCAGCAGCTTTCACAGAAAACAGATGAGCCATTGCATCGGGAACATACAAAACTTCAGTCATCTCAGCACTCAACCAAGCGTTGTTCAGCCGCACTTGAATGTTTACAGTTCCTTTGCCATGAGCTAGCATGCTCACACCTCGTTTTCCTAGCAAAATCTTCTCTGGAGCAGCAAACTTGACGTATGTTTTAAAATACTGTTTGTTCGCGGTGATGTGATTTGTGGCGCCACTGTCGCAGTACCACTCGCCGGCTTGAACAAAGTCGCCGTCTAACGCACTCATAGCATGTGTCAGAAACGAAGCATTGTTCTCCTTATTTTTGTTTCTAGTGTCACCCTCTTTCTTCTTCACTGGACTTTACTTGCCCAATGGCCCAATTCCTTACATTTGAAACATGGAAACTTCTGCTTTACTCGTTGAACATTTTTCTTCGACTTGTCATCAGCGCTGCCTTTGCCACTGCCATACTGGGAATGCTTCTTGGGAGCACTACGTACCACAAACGCAGTCGATTCTACGTTTCCTTGGTCACGCCGTTCAATCGTGCACAATTTTTCAATCAACAAGTTCACAGTTTGATTTTCCGTCGGAATCTTGTCCCACACATCCTTGAAATTATCATATTCTTTTCCCAGCGTGGATAAAATTCGACCGTTCAAAATCCTTTCAGATAACGTGTTTTCGTTGTGCTTTTGGAGTTCGTCGTTCAGATCCTGATATAGCTTCTGTAACTTCGCGACATGGGTGCTGATGTCCTCCTTGTCGTCACATGTCACTCGGAAGAATGACTCGATCAACATGTTCAGTCGCTGCGTACTGCTTCCTTCGAACAGTGCGCTCAATTTTGTCCAAATTTCACTGGCATTGGTGCACGTCAACACGAGCTCGGCAACAGATTTTCCTAGCGCACCTGCTAGCAAACTGGCCGCTTTCGCGTCTTCTTTCAACCACTGCTTATATGCCGCTTTTTGTTGCGCAGTTGCATCTGCCGGCAACACAGGACACTTTTTCGAACCATCAACAATATTTTCCAGTTCATACGACCGCAAAACCATCAACACATGCCATTTCCACTTGGCCCAGTCTTCAGGTCCTTCAAGTTTATCCACTTGAACTTCGTAGTCACTGCCGGTTGCCATTTTGAGGTTATCCTTAACTCACAAATATACAGAACGTGTTCCACGGGCGCTCAGCTTCGGATCCACTCACGAGATAATACCATTTACGCGTGGCCTGGGTCCATAACCTGTTAGTTTTAATGTAAATCTTTATTTATCAAGTGAGAAATACAATACAAAATACAAATCATCTTTTGAGATGCTTGTCACATGTCACGCGAAAACGCACAGACTTTGCACTGACTCGTCTTTTGTTCTCTTCTTTATTGTACATTTCTATTTCACCAGGTGGCGCTACTGTGCTATTTTTCTTTCAAATATTAACAGTCTCCAACTTATTAATTATGGGAAAAACACAAGGACAAAATGTACCAGCATAGCACAAGCAACTCTTGCTCACAAGAGATGTACAATATGCGCATTGACACACGCCGTCGTAGTGAATGTCGTATGCGCTGATGTATCCATGGAGTATTGCGTATGGTTTCGCAGCCATCCCTAATATGGGCACGGGGACTCTATAAACACCTACTGTCGACCAAAGTATTATGTGCACTCGAGTTTGAAGGTTGTTTGTGAAGTTACCAATAGACCTACATAAAATCCAATAACATCATCATTTTCGTCGTTCTATTTTACGTTAGTGCATGTAGGTTTGGAATTTTTTATTTATATTTTAATATTTTTTTATCGCAGTTGGAACAAAAAAAGTGCACGTTTTTAAGACTGATGACATCGTTTCTTACTTGAATTCATCACGAAAACACTAAATCGCACAAATATTCGTCACAAAATTGCACAAATACCAGAACTACAGTAAACACTGCTTAAAACCAAGATTTCCCGCTAACAAACAGTAAAACACAAAGAGTAATAGAAATGCAGCGATAATCTGCGAGATATGATTATCGATAGACAGTTCGATCGACTATCAGCGTAATGTCAAACGCATGGGAATAATGACAAAAGCGCAGCGATAATCTGCGAGACGGGATTATAGATATGCTTATCGGTCGATTTTCAGTCGAATTTCAAAAGCTCGCATCTCAGAATAGCAGCTATTATCGAAAATCAAAACTGAAATGCAATTTGGAACCAGAAAACAGAAACAAGCTAGGGAGTTGAAAATCCGGAAGAAAAAAAAAAAAGATAATCCTGACAACCAAAAAACACCCCAAAAAAAACAGAAATCTTCCGGGAAAACTGGAAAACTTGGCAGGTATGCAATTGATACTATGTTGGTAATTTCAAAACTGAATAACAGCTCTGCATGTTTATGTTGAGTTTCATCTTATCTGATACAGCGTGTCTCTTATCTTATTGGAATCCTCCACCCTTTCACTGTTTTATTTCTGGCCTACCTATCCCCAGTTTTACTTCAGTTCATGAGAAAGAGTTCAATTGCTCATAACACCAAAATGATTCCACATATTTATTTAAAATTTTACAAGTATACAGTCGAGTGTCGCAAACTCGACACTCCGGATTTCTCGGCCACCCTGATAGGAGAAAAAAATCTTGATTTTTGTTTGTTTTTGTGTTTCGTCACAGAGCTTTATTATGTTTTCTTTCATCTTCTCCATCAATGGAATTATCGACAGTTAAATACGACGCGAAACAAGTTGACCTACAGTACATAGTAAGAGTAACGACGACCTGATAAATACAGGTACTGTACAGTACTGTAAATGCGCAAACTGTTAGGACACGTACTAAGACATCCAGGAATAGCAAGCTTAGTTATGGAAGGGGTTGGCAGTAAGAAGTAAACAACGGTTCTCGCGCAGAGTGTTGTATTTATTTGATTGCGCATTCTCCGCAATTCTGTTTCTTCGCCGTCTTCGTAACGAGGATTCAAAAAACAGGCTTCAAAGCGAAAAGCAAAGGAACATTACTAACTTTTTTGCAAAATGGTAATTTTCATTAAGTGAAAACACTATTTGCCCACGGGAATTGTTTTGTAGGTACATATACTGTACAGTATACATATTATAGAAATAATTTGTAGGCCTAGTTTTTTTTATAATTTACAGTAATTGCTTTCCTTGATTTTTATGCAGTACTGAACTATATATTCAAACACTATAATTGTAGTGGCTTAATCGTTTTAAAACTTGTGCTTCTGTTAAAAACAAATAAATGTACTGCATTGCATTACTTTTAAACTAAAACAAACAGCTTATTTCTTCTTTTTAACACATTTCCCGTTAACCCGGCATTTTCGCAAACTCGGCCACCCTTCGGTCCACATTAGGCCGAGTTTGCGAGACTCTACTGTACTCCATACAATTCCATAATACCTCAAACATACTCCCACAACCACAAAGTCCTTAGTTTTCAGCGCCCACTCCCATCATCAGAGGTCGGTCAAATCTGGCAAGACTACTGATACGATTGTTTGTCATGCAATTTCTTCAACACTACAAACAGCAAGTTTATGGTATTTGATCCATTTAGTCTATTTATGAAACATTGCTTGTATAAGATTTAAGCGTACTATGGCTCTGCTTCCGCAAGTTCACTCAAAAATGCAATTTCTTACCAAAGATATCAGGACTTTTCCAATAGTCTGATATTTCTGAAAGTACCAGAATCACCAAATAACTTTGACTTCATCATGTGCTGTGTCAGCCTTGTGACTGCTTGTGCTCAGAATAACCGCTTATCTCCAGATGCCAAAACAGGAGATTGTGAACAGGTCCATTAACGCCAGCAAAAGTGCCTGGCAGAATAATTGGCTGTAATGAATGAAAATTTGCCACTGATTGTGTACTACAGGGTGGGCGAAAAGTCCCTACCCACTGCTGCAAAGTTTTACCAGCACATTACAATTTTGTGAGCGAGTGATAGTTGGGAGTACTAAAGGTGGAGGGGGGGTCAAGAATACTTCAGGTGGAGGGGGAGTAGACAGTTACAGCCAAGGTCAAGCTGCACAGTCTGGAGAGTGACAGGATGGCGGATACAAGTGTGTTCACTATTGAGGAGCGTCTGGTGGCTTGTGTTTCGGTTCACGAACGTCCAAGAAGTTGGAAAACTATGGAGGACTTTGTTGTGCGTTTTGGAAAACTGTCACGAATCGAAAAACTTCATTAACGTGGGCAAACAAAGCTTTGGCAACAGAAAGTGTTCTTGTTGCACCACGTAGCGGGAGGCCACGCACTCGTGTCGAGACTTGTCCTGCTCTGAAGGAGTCAATTCAACGATCGCCAATGAAATCAACACGTAAACGTTCAGCAGAATTAAGACATTTCAAGGTCGACAATGAGAGATCGTATTCGAAAGGACTTAAAAATGAAATGTTTCCGTCTGGTGTCAATGAATTAAGTGATGGTGATGTGGAAAAACGTGTAGAAGCATGCCGATTGATGCTCCAGCGTTTTCATACAGAAACAGCTAAATCTAATGTCTTGTTCTCTGATGAATGTGCAATTTACCGAAGCTTGCGTAATCGAAACTTCTATTTCTGGGCAAAAGAAAATCCCAATTTTTATGAAGAAATCGCGAACAATCCACCACATGTGATGATTTGGGCAGGAGTGACCGGTCAACATCTGTTGGCCCGTATTTTTTGATGAGTCTGTAAATCAAGAAACTTAATTGAGGATGCTCAACGAGTGGTTGTTCCCACAACTGACAGCCAGAGAATTAACGGAAACCGTTGTGTTTCAACAGGACGGTGCTACACCGCATTTTGCATTGTCAGTTCGGAGGTGCCTTAACCAAGTTTTTCCAAACCGCTGCACAGTGGGTCAAAATCGAAATCTAGGGGGACAAAATTATTTTTACGTTTTAATCATGAATTTAGTGTGAAAGCAACGTATATAATTTGTTTACTTCATAATAAACATCAGTTAAGACCTTTTTTATGCTCGTCTACACATGCAAGAAATTGTCTATGACTAGGAGTTGGATAGAGCATTCAGTTATCTCTTCAGAAGAATTTTCTACCCCTAATTTACTTTTAACAAAGTCACAAAGTTCCACTTTTGACATAATCGTTGAACCTAGTGCTTCAAACAGTTGTAAACGTGTACGAGAACTGGTTGCGCGGCATCTTCTAAAACGTAAATATTTAAGTAAATTGCAAAAAGATGCAAAAAATCTTATAACAGGCGTAAACTACAAGACTTTATCTACATTTTAACAATAAGTAGAAAGTGATGCAGAGTGACGCAGCATACTAATAAAAATCTAAGTGAAAATATAATTTTAAAAATAATAGTTAAATATTATATAATGCAAATATAGCTAAAATTACGTAACAACACTAACCACAAAGACAACCAAACCACAGCCAACTCAGACTGCTCGAACAGTGGTGACAGATTTACACTAAGATGCGTTTATATCACAGAATAGTGAGCGGCAATTGTATGACAATGCTGTAGAAGTAATTAATTTTGATTTTTTAATTATGAAAATAATAATTTGTCCTCCTAGATTTCGATTTTGACCTACTGTGCGCTGGATTGGTCGAGGATCAGATGATGCTCCTGCCCCTTTGCCTTGGCCTCCAAGAAGGCCTGACCTCACCAAACTGAGCAATGCACTCTGGGGTATTATTAAAGAAGAGGTGCGGAAACATTGGTACACCACAAATGATCACCTGAAGGAAGCAGTTCGTGCTGCCTTTACAACAGTCACACCAGATTTGTTGAAGAGAATGAATAAACGAACATGACACCGTATCCAACTGTGCATTGATACTGATGGGATGCACACAGATGTTTAGTATCCCTAATCATGTAAGCATTGTGTTGATTTATTATTTACCCCAGCAGTGGGTAGGGACTTTTCACCCACCCTGTACCAGCACCATTGGCATTTGCAAGTTTCACATCACTATCGTATAACTGATCATTCACTACTGCATGGGCTTTCTGTCTTAACATCGGCATCTGAAAGTGCAGCCATAAGTAATACAGTGGAATCTCGTTAGCACGTTCTCGGTTACGACGTTTTTCCGTTTAACGCGTTGATTTTCTCAAGTCCCAGTCCCATTTCTACTAATTACATGTTGATATATCACCTTAATACATTTTCTATTCCCGCTTACGACGATCAAATTTCCGGTGTACTATTTGTTACGGAACCGGATTTTATTCTTATTTCATTCGAAAATCCGGCATCTTGAAAACACGATGCGATATTGCCTCCTATTTTCTGATAGTTATTGACAGTGTAGACCATTAGTGTGTTTAGACGGTGTGGAAGTGGCATGAGGTATGACGAAACACAGAAGATGGTTGACGGTGTAGAAGTCGCTTGAGAGCTATGACGCAACACGGAAGATAGCCGACGTGTCTCTCTCGCGCCAGTAGAACATGCTATTATACCTATAACACATTCTTTGTTTCGAAGTACACCACAGATCGGCGTGCGTATGCCGGCCGACCACTGGTGTCTCGTCCTTCCGTGAATGCGGCAGCGTGCGTTTAACGACCGGCCGCCCCGTCATCTGTGCGTAGCGCGAGTTATATAGCCCGTGAGCACAGAACTTTTAAACAAGGTCACGTTACATATTTTGCCGTGCATCACTTTAGTACGATCACATTTTCGTCTGCGCGCAGAATTGATTTCAATACGATATGCGTTTATATGTTCCTGAACACCAGTTTGGTTACGATCCGATCCCATAATTTTACCGTATAGATCTTGAAACTCAATACGATCTGATTCATGCAAATACGCATTACACTACCGAAGAAGTGGTGAAACCTTGTAATAATTTTGTTGCGTCTTATTGAAATAATGGAGGTGGCACTCCAAAGTAAGAGAACCTTTGTATAATCCTCGCCTTAAGCACGTGGAGTTTTTTTTTCTGTACACGCGCGAGCATGTCTAACCTCAAAAAAACTTCCGGTTATATCCAATCGTTCACACCAAGGAATACGGCACGTCTTTTCCACAGAATATCAAGAAAAACATGTATTTAAGCCGAAATCAATTATAGAAAACTAAATATTTCAAATCGAACTACAGTACTTCAATTACGAGTACGGTACCCGTATACGGTAGTACATTTTTCTCTCGTTTTCATTGCTCTCGCTTCTCTGTGCTGTATAAACTAGTTCTGCAATACAATAATTCTGTAGTTTGTTTAAAACTGTATATTCGATAGTACGTACTTCCGATTAACACGTTATTTACTTTTCCCTCACTGAAACAAGTTAGTGAGGTTTAATTATCATTTCATTAGTACGTTTACCCGCTTTTTACGTTCAAATTTTTCAGTCCCTTGAAAAACGTACTAACGAGGTTCCACTGTAAATGTTTACAAACAAAACAGTCAAGGAATAGGCCTACAGGCTTGCCTGACATACATAGTAGGGATCAACAGTTTTACTCACTGTCCAAGTGTTTGACGATTCCTCTCAGACTATTGCCGTGAGCAGCTATGAGTATCTTCTTCCCGGCCTTCAGCTGGGGCACAATGACATCGTTCCAGTATGGCAGCGTGCGCTGGATCGTGAGTTTCAGAGACTCGAACATGGGAAACTCTTCAGCCTTGGGTTCCTTGGCGTAGCGGGGATCTTTCACGATCTCGTCGTAGTACGGGTGGTCCGGTTCCATGGCCGGAGGGGGGACGTCGAAACTACGCCGCCAAATCTGCACCTACAAACAGCAGAACAAAATTAGCAACCATAATGATGTGACAAATCACACAAGCCAAGTTTAAGCCCTGCGATCCGTCCTCTATGTGCCTTCAGAATAACTGGTAGCATGATACAGTTGCAAAAGTACCTTTCTAAATCATTAAATTAAATTATCTTACAAATGATCAAAGCCATGTATGAAAAGTGTTTAACGAGATTTCTGCTTTCCTACGGCTTCGAGGTCAGGGCTGGGTACTGGGCAACAATGCGGGAAGGTACTTGTCTTTTAATGTTACACAATCAACACTGCTCTCGGCCGTTTGAAAGGTTTCACTTTAATCTCGTGCGATGTTACGCAATCCATGCAGTTCGTGGTCCGTTTCACGAGATTCCCGTTGCTCTCGCGATTAGACACTGAGAAATATCGCGATGTTAAGGATCCACATCGCACGCCGTCCATTTGACAAGATCTCAGTCCTAGTGAACAGACACGGAGAAATGTTGCTATGTACGTTATCGACGCCACTCTCAGTCCTTTGATGAGATTCCCATTGGCCTAGCAAAGTGGAAGGTGGCAAGTTCGCAGTCAGGCATGGTCGAATGTGGTGAGTAGGTATTGTCACCACTCGCAGTTTCTACTCTGTTGTCGCGAGTTTACGGTGGAGCGCTGTCTGACTGGGGAAAGTCATGAGTACGGTACGCAATCTGATATGATCGGCGCTGTTCATGTATGACAACATTCCTGCTACTTAAGATTCATTTTTCAGCCATTCGGTATGCAAACTCTAGCCGCAGAGTTTTAAAATATACGGGAATTTAAAGTCAGGTTATCACTCGACACCTGGTGTGGATAAAGATTATTGATGCACGAGGATATGGGATGAAATTTAGCATAAATAAGAGTGAGATGGTGATCACAACAAGGAAGAAGGAAAGAACCACAACTGGAATAACAATTGTTGGGGAACTGAAGAAAGTGGAGAGTTTCAAGTATCTGGGAAGCCTGATACAAGAAACGATAGAGAAATAAATGAGCGGGGGAGACAGGCAGAAGCTTTTCGGAGGAGTGTGAGAAGCATGTTATGGAGCAAGATGTCCCTCAGAACAGCAAAAAGATCATCGGACGTACTATGTCCCTATCCTGACGTATGCCTCGGAGACCTGGGTTATGAAAGGAAGGGAGAAGAGCAAAATACAGGCCAGTGAGATGAGGTTCTTGAGAAGCAGTATTGGAGCTACAAAGTTGGACAGAATAATAAATGAGAGGACCAGAGAATTAATGAAGGAGGAACCATTACACAATGGTATAGAGAAATCTAGACCTAGATGGTATGGGCATGTAAAACGAATGGAGGAGAAGAGCAGGGCTCCCATCCACTCACTCGTCCAAAAATAGTGAAATAGTGAGTGTTTTTATTTCAAAAAAGTGAAAAAAGGTGAGTTTTTGTATGAAAAAGTGAGTAAATAGTGAGTAAATTCATAGCATTATTCGCATTTATGGCCGTATATCTGGTTCATAATTTTAATGTTTGTTGATATCTGTAGGCGCAATTGGGGGGGGGGTTGGGTGGCTAAACTCCCCAAAACCAAACATAGCCCCCCAAAAATGTGACAAAACTGTATTGAAACAGACAAAATTTTTAAGAATGTGTATCTGAAAAATAAATTCCCCCCCCCCCCTTCCCCCCCCCCCCAAAAATTTCGACCAAATTTGTGCCTATGTTAATATCTCTGAGTACTGTTTGTCATTTTTCATGTAGTTAGAGAGAGGACACTTGGAAATAATGGATTGGAAAATCAATGCAACACTCAAGAAATTTAAATCGTAAAACAAAAATATAAATGTGGAAAACAAAACAATGTTTATGTTATAATAGACTCTTTACTGAAGAAAAAAAAAACCTAAAATAAATAATACTGCCATACTGACACATAATAAAAATAGATATCATTAGTTTTAAGATAAAACAATGTTTATGTTATAATAGACTCCTTACTAGAATGTTAGAAGTCTGCTAGGAAGTGGAAGGTTAGAAAACTTAGAAAGGGAAATGGATAGGTTGAGGTTGGATTTGGTTGGGATTAGTGAAATGCGCTGGCCGGAAGAACAGGACTTTTGGTCAGGAGACTATAGGGTCATTAGCACTAAATCAAACAATGGCCAAGCAGGGGTTGGCCTCATATTGAGTAGGAAACTTGGACAGCGGGTGGAATATTATGAGCAATATAGTGAACGGATTATTGTAGCAAAAATCAATACAAAACCTACCTGCACTACAGTGGTACAAGTCTATATGCCTACCAGTCAAGCTGATGATGAGGATGTTGAAAAGGTCTACGAAGAAATAGACGAAATTCTGAGGTATATCAAGGGTGATGAAAATGTTATAGTAATGGGAGATTGGAATGCTGTGGTAGGAAAAGGGAGAGAAGGGAAGATAGTAGGAGATTTCGGATTAGGTGAAAGGAATGATCGAGGAAGCAGGCTGGTAGAATTCTGCACCGAGCATGAATTGGTCATAGCTAACACCTTATTCAATAACCACAATAGAAGAATATACACATGGATGAGACCAGGAGATACAGGGCGTTACCAAATCGACTTCATTATGGTCAAGCAGAGGTTTCGAAACCAGATTTTGGATTGTAAAACATATCCTGGTGCTGACATAAACTCTGATCACAATCTGGTTGTAATGAAATGCAGATTAAAGTTGAAGAAACTGAAGAAAAGTCAAAAGCCAAAAAGGTGGGCAATAGACAGACTGAAAGAGAAGGATGTAAACGAAAGATTCAAGAAGAGTATAAAGGAAGGACTAATGAAAAACTCTAAACAAACTTCAAGAATGAAATAACAAAATCCGCAGAAGAAAACATTGGTAGGAAAGAAAGAATAGGTAGAAAACCGTGGATCACTCAGGATATACTAGAATTGATGGATGAAAGGCGGAAACACAAGAATCTAAGAGATGAAAAGGGGAAAGCAGAATACAGACGTCTGAGAAATGAGGTTAACAAGAAGTGCAAGGATGCGAAAGAAGAATGGTTGAGAGAAATGTGCAGGTATAGAAAATTGTCTGAAATTAGGAAAAGTAGACACAGCTTATCGAAGGATTAAGAATACTTTTGGGGAAAAGAAGACTAAGTGCTGTAATATTAAGGACACAAATGGAAAGCCTCTAACAGATAGGGAAGAAAAGGTTGAGAGATGGAAAGCTTACATAGAGAGTTTGTATAAGGGAAAGGAGATTGAGAATCATGTAATGGAAAGGGAGGAGGAAATTGATGAGGATGCGAAAGGAGATTTAATATTGAGATCAGAATTTGATAGAGCTTTGGAAGACTTAAGCAGGAACAAAGCACCAGGCATAGATGATATACCGATTGAGTTGCTACGCTGCATAGGAGATGAAGGTCTGATCAAGTTATTTCACTTGGTGTGTAGGATTTATGAGACAGGTGAGGTACCCCCTGATTTCAAGAAGAATGTAATCATCCCTATACCAAAGAAAGTGGGATCAAACACCGCCCTTGGTAAACTGTTCCATTCCTTCACACCCTTCCCAATGAATGAAAATTTACCCCAATCGCTTCTGCTAAAGTGCCGTCCAATTTTGAATTTGTGGTCTGCCCTGCCAATATAATTACTTTCCAATTGAAGCCTCTCACGGATTTCCCCCCATGCTTCCTCTCCTGTATATGCTCTATATAACCCTACAAGTCTGTTTTTCTCCCTTCTCTTACTTAATGTTTCCCACCCAAGCTTCTCTAACTTATCTGATACACTGCTTCTTCTCCTAAAATCCCCTATCACAAATCTTGCTGCTTTCCTTTGAACACTCTCAATTTCTTTTATTAGGTATTCCTGGTGTGGATCCCATACACTGCTTGCATATTCCAATATTGGACAAACCAAACTTAGGTAACTTTTCTCTCTTATTTCTTTGTTGCATCCTCTAAGTAGTCGCATAATGACATGCAACGATCTGTATCCTTTCCCAACAATGTCTCCAACATGAGCCTTCCAGTGCAATTTACTATCAAATCTCACACCTAAGTATTTGCACTTGTCATCTTTTGGTACGATTACCCCATCCAATGTATACGAAACATTCGCGTGGTGTGTATAAACCCATTCAAAACAAAGCAATTGTTGATTGCCATTAAAGAGCGTGTGGGAAACCAGCTTAAATCTGTGGTGTAGGAATTTTTGTGTATGTGTATATGACGGACCGCGAATGGAACTTTCTTTACGATTTGAAGATTTTTGTGCAACGATAGCCATAATGGCAATTTTTGTTTTCGTTTTATTTTTATATATTTTAAAAGTGGTGAATAAAAGGTAATACGTAACATAATAATAAATAATAATTATAATATGCAATTATTTAATTTTTAATTAATAATTAAAAGTTAACTCACCAAAAAAAATGGTTAAGATTTTCACAAATCGAAACAAGTCACGCGGTTTATAATCGTTCGGAATTGCAAAAAATATTTCTTAAATGTCGAGAGACCAATGGACAAACCATAACCACGGAAAAGTAGACAGATTTGACCATATACCTACATATCAAATGTTGGAACTATTCAGCAGATCTGGAATGGCGGTGTGTGAGTTGAAAAAGTTTTGTACCGTGACAGTCCAGATCGGCGGGGTCGGTATGTCATTCTAAAACCGACGGAAAATTCGTCAGTGTAAGGCCAACTATTGACTTACCTTTGATAAATTGTGAAATACTAGAATATACAACACCACGCTCCTTTCCGTCACAACACTTTTGTTAAAAAACGCATTGTTAAAATTTTCGTCGATCGCTGCATGGCTCCGGCTGTGGTATTGCACCATGGAAGCTTTTTATGTTTCTGTCCGCCTAGCTCGCTGTCGACAGCGTGCTCAGGCTGCGGTGGCAGAAAAACGAACTACCCATTCATGGGTATATTTTGGGTAAGCAATCTGATTGTGTATGAGAACATTTTTAACACAGAATGTGACCAGTTTTGTAAAAAAAAGTGAGAAAAGTGAGTAATTTTAGCAAATAGTGAGAAAAGTGAGGCTGCTTTGAAAATAGTGAATAATAGTGAGAAAAGTGAGTCGCTGGCAGCCCTGGAGAAGAGGATACCCAGGAGGATACAAGACGAAGTGGGAAGGAAAGTGACCGAGAGACAGGTGGCTGAAGGGAGTGGAAGAAAGTGTGAAGAAGAGAGGAGAAGGCTGGACAAGGGTGGAGGCTGAGAGATGGTGGGAAGACAGAAGACGTTCCAGAGGCTTGTGTTCCAAACAGACCCGGCCAGTGGCTGGAAACTGCGCAAGATGATGAAGCCTTCACATAACACTTCACGCACTAGCTCAGCACACACTGCCTTCCCACCATCGCAACAGCAATTCAAAGCAACTCCATCCTTCCTGCCCAGTGCTTAGCACAAACACAACCATGTTGCTAGTAGTGACAAAATGCAGTAAAACCTCTTAATGACAAGAGACGAAAACATACGGAACAAGAAGTTCCGCGACGAACTAAAGAGCCTACTTTTCTTAAAATTATGACTCATGCCAATGATTAATCTATATGGACCTATCGGGATTAGTATAGATCACGATACCTTGCGGCACCAAATTCCCCTAAAACAAAATGGCGGCGTCCATGACGTCACGAAATACTCCTCTAGCAAGCTTAAGGGAAAAGCCTGGGGAATAGGGGGTTTCGGGTGGGGGAAACAAACAGAAATTAGCATTAAAAAAAAAACGTAAAAAACTGGATGGGTATCGCGATCTTTACTGGAGCAATATAGCTCAAGTAAAGATCGCGATACCCAACCAAAATTTGCCATTTCAGCTCATTTTCAAAGCCGCAACGTATTGCGATCTATACTAAGTATAGACCGCGATACACATCAAAAAATTGCCATTTCAGCTCATTTTCAAACAATTGCGATACACATAAAAATAACCGCATTTCAGCGCATTTTTATAAAAACAGGTATCGCGGTCTTTACTTGACCTATATTGCTCAAGTAAATATCGCGATACACATCACAAATTTGCCATTTCTGTTCATTTTCAAAGCCGCAATGTATGGCGGTGTATACGAAGTAAAGACCGCGATACAAGCTTGCCACGGTGGGTGGGTGGATAGCGTGTCTGTCTACTAACCCCAAGGTTGCAGGTTCGCTCCTGGCCGTGGTAAATGATTCTTGAAAGGCGGCAAAAATACGACACTCATGTCATACGATGCTGGCATGTCAAAAAAAACATTTGAATTCAGAAGGTCGTGTTCATAATGGCAAAATTAATCTTGGGGAGTTTCCACCAACACAAAGTTCCTCATTTCTCTACTAGAAAGTGCTATAGTGTTCAAGGAGCTTAGATATCAATCCTTCTTGACTTTCATAGTGATTCAAGGAACAACGAAATTCAACATGCAAGTTACCCTCTGGGTGTCAAATTACAAAGCTTGCACCCGGCACCCGAGGCCATACGATATTATTATTATTATTATTACCGCGATACACATCAAAAATTTGCCATTTCACCTCATTTTCAAAGCCGCAATGTATCGTGACGTATACTAAATAAAGACTGCGATACCCATCGAAAATTTGCCATTTCAGTTCATTTTCAAAGTTTCACACACACACACGGTTTTTGACCATGCTTACAGCCTAACCCGCCTAGACCAATGGTTTTGGGTGAACCGTGTCCCACTAGCTCACCTACCCCCAAGCTTCTAACCTTTGTTGTGTCCTATCCAATGCTATTTTTACAATGGTTACAGCCTAACCCACCCAGACCAATGGTTTGGTGTGAACCGTGCCCCACTAGCTGCCCGCAGCCAAAGGCCGCACCTACCCCCAAACTTCTAACCTTTGTTGTGTCCTAACCAATGGTTTTTGACAATGGTTGCAGACTAACCTGCCCAGATCAATGGTTTTGTATGAATCGTGCCCCACCAGCTCACCTACCACCGACCTTCAAACCTTCGTTTTGTCCAATCCAATGGTTTTTTATAATGGTTACGGTACAGCCTAAGCAGACTACAGCAACGGTTGTGACAAAGGTTAGAGCCTATCGCATCCAGATGAATGCTTTTAACAATGGTAACAGCCTAACACGTCCAGCTCAATGGTTTTCACAATGGTTACAGCATAACGCATCCAGAATTCTTAGTGGTGATGTATTTGAAGCCAATTATGTCAATACTAATCTACATAGGACCAAATAAACCTAACCCAGATCCCCTTGCTTGTAGCGCAATCAGTAATTTGCATTCAAACAGTAGCCTACTGTTGCCAATACTGTATACCCATTTCAGTCTATGAAACTTTGGGATTAGAGCTCAAGTATAGTCAACCCATTAGAATCGTTATTCAAGTATAGTTGACGATTATATGTTGACCCTTCAACTACCAAAAGCACAGTAATATGAATATCAAGAAATGCACCACTTACCCATTAGACACCATACATTCCAACAACCAACTTCATTACTTTTAATTTCCATGCCTTCTTGCCTACACACTACCAACCACCAAAAATACCATAATCACCATAAATATAACCATCCACATTATACCACAACTAAATCTTACTTCTATTTATTTCCGCAACACAAACGTATCGCAACCGAACATTTCAAAAGCTCGCGGAGCACTGAAAGAAAAAAAAATGGCGCCCACCAACCACAGCACACATTAGCTGGCCAATCACAATTCAAGGCAATGAATGTCTTCTGACCAGTCAGGTCAAGTATCATTACATCCACAGCCAACAAATGTGCGTCAACACAAATTCGTCATGGGTGACATCATGGAAGTCACTAAAATCCCACTAAAAGCAGGTAATCGCTAACTATACTACAGCCGGCCTATCTAGAATAATGACGAAATTAAGTTGCTAATATCGAAATTTCTAATTATTTCGAAATATAACTGGTATAATGTAGCCTAATAGAGCGCTACAGTTGGCAGCCTTGGTGACTATATTTATATTCTTAGTACCATCTCTTAAGATACAGAATACAAAATTTGGTTGAAATCCAATGGTTAGCATGGACGTTACATGCAGTTCGACATTGGATCTATTAGCGCGCGTAAAATCATATTGGCAACAATGTCATGCATGTGTTGATCAGAAATAATATGAAATATTATGATTATTGTTGTGCCTGGATGAAATCCATTCGTTAGTATAGAAGTTACATGTATTTTAAAATTGGACCTATCAGCAGGCTTAGAATCATGTTGGCAGCACTGACTTATATTATTTACTCCAAATTAATCTAGAATGTCAGGTACTATGTGTGTGCAAAGTTTAGAACTGTTGGCTTGCATACTTTCTGATATATTGATATTAGGTAAAGAAATAGAGACAGCATTTATTAACAGTTTGCATCCCTGGTTGCTCTTAAGAATATGCATAGTCATGTCCTGTTATGATACACATAGCACATACGAAATTTGGTTGAAATCCAATTGATAGTATAGAAGTTACATGTATTTAATAATTGGTCCTATCCGCAGGTTTAGAATCATGTTGGTAGCACTGACGTATATTAGTTACTCCAAATTAATCTAGAATGTCAGGTACTATATGTGTGCTTAGTTTAAAGCAGTAAGCTTGCATGCTTTGTGATATTGGTGTTTGGAAAAGAAAATAGAGAGCATTTATTAACAGTTGACAGCCTTGATGGCTCTTAAGAATATGCTTTAGTCATATATGTTTATGTACACATAGTACATACGAAATTTGGTTGAAATCCAATTGATACCATAGAAGTTATATGCATTTAAAAATTGTACCTATCAGCAGGCTTAGAATTATTTTGGCAACACTGCCATGTATGGCCTCCTGGATATTAAACTGAAATGTTATTATCTATATGTGTGCCAATTTTGGAATAGCTCCCATGTATTCCTTCCAAGATATCCAACATGGGGCTCAAATTATAGTACGGTTTTTCAGCAGTTGGTAGCACTGACATTTTCAAATATGGGCTTGAGATATTTAGGTATAGGTCTTTACTTATACCAAATTTAATTTCGATTGCTGCAGCCGTTTAGGAGTTGATAGGGGGGACACACAGACAGACGGACAGACAGACAGACATTTGCCCGGATCGATCTCATAATTTTACTTTTTCCTCATTTTTGCAAAATGTGAAAAGTAGGCTAAAAATTTACTACTGGATACTACTGATATGGGCCATAAATACCTTCTGTAATGATTCAAAATACATGTGGAAAGAAAGTTCACTCCTCAGTTGTTTATAACCCACCCAACCGCCTTCCCAAATTATATCACGACTTATATAGTAAGATTCCAGCTGTATCGGCCATTATCCGCTTGAATTATCTACAAGCACAGTATTGCCAACGCCATCCATAAGGTACCAATTGTACAGGCAGTCTAGGTAGGTGGGGTTCAAATAAAAGAAACTTGGTTTTGACAATGGTTACAGCCTAACTCATCCAGACCAACGATTTATGACAATGGTTTTAGTCTAGCGTGTCGTCAACAGTGCCCCGCTAGCTTCCCGTGGCCATGGCCGCACCTCAACCCGGCCATTCAAACCTTCGATTCCAATGGGTTTTGACAATGGTTTTAGCCTGCGGGCCACGTTAGCCACATTATGCACCCCTAGACCAATAGATTTAGACACGCGTATGACCGACCTCATGTGGTGGTGTATTTTATATCTTACATATTGGCAACACTACAGTGACTGTGTCTTCATGTCTCCGCCCATGTAGGCCTAACAGTTGAAGAATGCTCATTGCTTGAGAACATGGCTGTCATCGTTCAATGGGCAAGAAACACGCATAATAAAGTAATTTAGCACATATTACCAGTGCATTAGTGATAATAGACCGTAATTTCAATTGGTATTGTCCCCTAGAAAGGTAAAAATCATATCTTATCTGTATCAACGTAGCTGTGAGTTCTCGTCTCCTCATCTAGTAATGTGACAAAATGGTCAACTCCTTCGACTCAATTCACATCACAGATTCTTATAGTAGCCTTTTCATTGCAGGTCACCATATTTTATCCCACTTACCTGTTGTTCTCCATATTTTGCAGCAGTTTCAGCCTTATTCAGCCCAGTAAGGCCACCATAATGCCTTTCATTTAACCTCCAGGTCTTCTCCACGGGCAAATCGGCCTGGCCTATTTCCTTTAGAATAGCTTCCAGAGTTTTTTGAGCACGAGTTAAAACTGACGTATGAGCCACATCGAATTGTATGCCAGCAGCTTTTAATGCTTTCCCCGCGGCAAGCGCCTCCTCTTTGCCTAAAAGAAGATTTAGAGGTTTGATCAGACATTGTTCCTAATCAAGTAAATTTGTAGGCCTATGTAAACTAAGTCTTGTTTAACGTGGTATATAACAGGTACTGTAGTGTCAAGGAGAGAATTGAAACCAAGGAGGAAGTTACCTTTCCTTAACCGGCGAAAATATGGAACTACTTACCTTTATCACTTAAATTCGCATCGTACCATCCACAAAATAAGTTCTTCTGGTTCCATTCACTCTCTCCGTGACGGACCATAACAATCTTGTACTTGGTGGACATGCCGGAGCAGTGTGACTTCCTTACCCCTAAATTTCGTACAAATGAAAAGAACTTCAGTTTATTAAGCCCAAGTGCAATTTAAGGTCACTCAAAGAATATGCAATGAACTCTCACTTGTTATCCTATTCCCAGGGTTACCACACCTCAAAATATGTTCTGCTGCCATTAGCCAGAATTAACCGTTTATAAAACAATATCAAATATATATTTGCTATTTTTTTGTAAAGATCCATAATTATATCTCCTTAATAAAAGCGTGTTACAGCCAGATGGCCATACATAAAGTACAGTACATCGAACTATGAATTAAATTTCTTTGCTGTACTCCTCGAACGTTTTGGTACACAGAACAAGGTAATTTGGTGCAAGCTGAGAAATGGTGGCGTTCACATAGCTCATAACATCCCAGTTTCATTATATAGTTTGTGATGAATATCATTCATAGCCAATAATCTGTTCAGGACACTGCGTAGCGATGGTTACATCCCGTCCAGGCAGGGCCAGGCAGGGCCTGTAATATGGGTATGTCTTTCGAAAAGACGTGAAGGATGTGGCGGGAGCTTGGAACAGCTGGGCTGTGTTGCCAAGTTTTTATTTTGGTAAATCAGCTGATACCAATATTACACAGGGCTACACTCCAGACATTATTTTGGTACAATTTCGCGAGCTCAATCGAATGTAGGTGGCAGGTCGGTCGCGAGAAAATGGTGGACGCAAGGGTGATAGACCAACACCACTTATAGGTGGTGTTGGATAGACTTCATATTATGTGTTGAATGTTATTAATTGGCAATTCTAGGCGGGCTCTTGTTGAAGGACAGACTTTTTGGAAGCCCAACACAATTATGTGCGGGAAAGTACTATAAATAGAAGATGCTATGAGACTTGAAGCTTTATGCTTACAAACTACTACCGTAATTTGAAAGGAGTAACTCATCAGATTCAGAATGAAATTCGGTCGCCAATTGCCGAGAAAAATATAATATTGTTACGGCTGTGAGTTTGTGTCATCACTCGCCACATGAGTCTCAACTGCCGCAGGGCTGGGCTGTGTCCTGCCTCCTGTATTGCGCGCGCCTTATGCAACAGGGCTACTAAGACAAAGGGATAGTCCAGAATATTCGTGACTGGACCAGCGATGGAAACCTCGAGAAGCCGTGAACCCTGGATGGATCTAGAAGCATTTATTGAGTCACCGGCCTGCTATATAAGTGCGACCTGTCTAGCAGTTGTTGTTGTTGTGTTTTACGAGCTAGTGTGAGCGAGTATTCTGAGCGACAGAAGTGTGGTGACTTGCGAAACCTCTAGTGGAGCGGGGAAGTGAGACTCCTACAGAGGAACTGTGTTTTGAGCGAGTGTGCTTACTTAGTGCGAAGAGAAGTAATTGTGCTGCATTGTGAAGCAGTGAGTGACAGAGCTAGTGCAGCTATTTCCATCCAGCGTACGGGGCCACCTCATTACGAGGGATTAACTGTGGTCTGTTGACAAGTGAAAGGGGAAGTATTCTCGACTTGAGGAACCTGGAGTAAGGTAATAATTGCTATTTGCTGTTGAGTAGTGTATATTTCTGGCCACAATAAAGTTAATTATTTCTTTAAAGCAGTAATTGGTGTTGTGCTTCCTACCCACCGTAATCCAGTTAACAAAAGTGCCACTAGGGGGGTGGCACGTAACAACTGGTGTCAGAAGCCGGATTACGAACTCAAGCACAACACCTGACGGTCCTGGTTTCAAAACCCGAGCAGGTCATTTTCTCTAATTTTCCTGTGAGTGCATGCCCTTTACAAGACAAACAACTAAAATGGAGGAGAAATTGGCAGCCTTGCTAGAAAAGTTAAATGGCATGGAAACCAAGATAGAAGACGGCCAGAAGAAGATGGAAGACGGTCAAAATAAGTTAGCGGAGGACCTGAAGAAGATGGAGGACGGCCAGAAGAAGATGGAGGACGGCCAGAAGAAGTTAGCCGAGGACCTAACTGCCAAACTAGAAGACGGCCAGAAGAAGATGGAAGACGGTCAAAATAAACTAGCGGAGGACCTGAAGAGGATAGAGGACGGCCAGAAGAAGATGGAAGACGGTCAGAATAAGTTGACACAGGACCTGAAGAAATTAGAACTGGGTCTACGTGAGGAAGTCACGGCAGTGGAAAAGAAGTTTGACGCCTTACAAGTGGAAGTTGCCGAGCTGCGCCAACGCCCGCTGATGGGGGTGGAGGAGAAATTCAACGCCTTACAAAAGGAAGTTGCCGAGCTGCGCCAACGCCCACTGACGGGGGTGGAGGAGAAATTCAACGCCTTGCAAGTGGAAGTTGCCGAGCTGTGCCAACGACCGCTGATGGTGGTGGAGGAGAAATTCAACGCCTTACAAGTGGAAGTTGCCGAGCTGTGCCAACGCCCGCTGATGGGGGTGGAAGAGAAATTCAACGCCTTACAAAAGGAAGTTGCCGAGCTGCGCCAACGCCCACCCACCGTTACACCGGGAATATCAGGAACGGGACATAGCAGAGTGACGCCCCCAACCTTCGACGGAAAGGTCCCGTGGAGCACCTACTTACGTCAGTTCGAGGCGGCCCTTTCCATAAATAACTGGAACAACACAGAAAAGGCTACAGCTCTCATTGTAGCGCTAAGAGGTGACGCCCTTAACGTCCTTCAGGCCATCCCGACTGGATCCCAGGACTACGCTTCCCTGATCGCCCATATGGAGTCCCGATATGGAGATAGCCATCTTCAGCAGGCCTATCAGATGCAGCTCCGGACCCGGGTACAGAAGAACGCGGAAACCCTACAGGAGTTCGAGATGGACATCGCACGCCTCGTAAGGCTCGCCTACCGAACAGCGCCGGCCGACTTTCTGGAGCAGATAGCGACGCAGACTTTCACCGACGGGCTACGGGACTCGGACACTCCACAGGCGCTGCGTCTCGCGCGCAATAAGACCCTGGCAGATGCGCTGAGCCACGCACTTGAGTTCGAGACGGCAAAACAGGCATCCAGAATGCACGCGCGGGTGCGTCAAGTGGACGTCGACGAACCAGTAAAAACCAACGAGACCAAGCCCCTGGCCGACGAATTAATGGAGGCGCTAAGCCGTTTCTTCGATAGTCGCGGTACCACCAGCAACGACACAGCCGGAAGACAACCGGAGAGGCGGCCCGGAAGAGGACTACCGACCTGCTGGGCCTGCGGTAAGAAAGGCCACCTGAGCAAGGAATGCGGTGATCGCCGCCGCCGAGGGTATCCGACGGGAAATCAGTCGTCTGAAAACCGCGCGGCCCAGGGAAACGAGTATTAGCTGTGAGTTTGCATTCACAAATTCTCATAGTGTGTTTCTTTTGTTTTTGTATTTCTCATAGTGTTCTTCTTTTGTTTTTGTATACCGTACAAGTCAAATGTACTTTTTTGAATATAACCGTCTGTTTTCCGGTTGTGACCAATGGATGTCGGTGTTTGTTTCTTCTCCCATCAATTTGGAGTTTAGAACTGTATTTAGTAAGACCCTTTTTTTGCTAATTATTTTATGACAGGTTATGAGCCCAGTTAAACGCTTATTGCTGTTAATGTGTGGACTTTGTGATGGGAGAATGTCGGTCGTTAAAGGATGTTGATATGTGCGGCGCACATGTGGACAGTTAAGTGTGCATCCAAGATAGTTTTTGGTGAATTTTGTGGACGATTTTTCTATTGTGAGGACTATTTGTACGCTTTATTTTAAGTATACATACTAACATGGATTCAGCTACGGGAAGCAGCGAGCGAGTAGTTGCAATAGTGAGGTTACAAGATGACAATTGGGAAGCGTGGAGCACCCGAACAAAGGCATTGCTTCAAACAAGGCGTCTGTGGGACGCGGTTCAAGGTTTCCCACGAAAGACCGATACAGGAGAGGTAGAAGATACACCCGTTGAAGAGTACTCCGAGGCCCAACTGGGCAAAGATCAAGACGCGAAAAACTTGCTCATAGGTTTTGTCACCGACCCTTTCCTAGGTGATATCAAAGAAGCGGAGACAGCTAAGGAAGCATGGCAGAATCTTCTGACTTCATGTTGCGATACCGGAGTCCTTCAAATTGCGACGATGTTGGAAGAATTGTGTCTTTTTAAGAAAACTAGTGACATTAGCATGCGTACATTTGTTGATAAAGTGCTTACTTGGTGTGCACGGTTGGACGATGTAGGTATAAAATTTACAGATAAGGCCAAAGCTGCTTTTATTCTCAGAGGACTGGAAAAGCGGGAGTACGAAAATTTGATACGTTCATTGGAAAGCAATGAAGAAAACTTAAGTGTAAAGGTAGTGCGAGCCAAACTATTGTTGGAGGAGAGATAGAACAAGTTGGACAAACTAAAGATGGAGCGAGAACAGGAGACTTATGCAAGGCTGAAGAAGGAAGAATCTGAGGGTGAAAGCGTGAAGGCAATGGTGGCAGCCATGCGCTTAAATTCCAAGGGGGTCGTCAACAGCAGCAAAAGTGTCAACAAGCCAACAGGTAGTGGTGGATTCATGTGCTATAAGTGCCAAGAACAGGGGCATATTGCGAAGTTCTGTGATTTAGTTCATGAAGCAAGAAAGAAAGGTTCAGTTTTGTGTTTTAATTGTGCCAAGATAGGTCATACTTCCCGGAATTGTAGTAATGGACGCAAGGAAAATGTTAAGGTTAAGAATCGTGAGGTTATTGCCACGGTAAAGGACGATGAGGCGGCAAACGAATGTGTTCAGGTTAATGCTAGTAGTGTTAAGGTAAAGGCTTATGTGGCAACTGAAAGCAAGGATGATGCATCTGATTGTGTACGCAGGTGGTATGTAGATTCAGGAGCCACTGAGCACCTGACACCGTATAAGGATATTCTGTATGATTACACCCCAAAGGTTTCTGGTAGTGTAGACACAGCTGATGGATCCGTAGTTAGTGTATGTGGTATGGGAAGTGTGCTTATGAAGCTATCTGACAAGTGTGGAGGTTCTTTTCTGAAACTGAAAAGAGTGTTGTATGTCCCAGGTCTTCAAGACAATTTAATATCTGTAGGTCAATTTGACAGGAAAGGTGCAGTCGTAACCATTAAAGATAGCAAAGTTGTATTGTCAGATCATGAGGGTATATTCCTTACGGGTGAGGCTGTTGGAAATATGTATGAGGTAAATTGTGATTATTTTATGGTAGAACAAGGGAAAGAATTTGCTTGTAATGACGAGGTGGAGGTTGTGTATGCTAAGAGCAACAAAGCTGTAACTAGCGGAATATGGCATCAGCGTTTTGGCCATGCTCTGAACATTCCAGACCGTGATTTTATACCCAAAGAAAAGAATCTTGATTGTGATACTTGTAAACAAGGTAAAATGAAAAGACTTAAATTTAATGAAAGAGATCATGTATCTCAGAAGCCATTAGATGTTGTGTTCTCTGATGTATGCCAGTTAGAGCACCCATCGATTGGAGGTAGCAAATACTTTATTACATTTACTGATGATTGTACCAGATTCTCATATGTAAGGTTTCTTAAGCATAAGAGTGATGCATTTAATGAGTTTCTCAAGGTTAAAGCCCTAATGGAGACAGCACAAGGGACCAAGTTGAAATCTTTCCATTCAGACAACGGTGGAGAGTATTTAAGTACAGAGTTTTGTAACTATCTTGAAAAGGAAGGTATTGTTCGTAGGTTAACAATGGCTTACTCTCCCCAACAGAATGGCGTTGCTGAACGCCTCAACCAGCAACTTCTCACCACTAATAGGTGCATGCTCATTCAGTCAGGCATGCCAGTTCAATTTTGGGGGGAAGCCATCAGCACAGCCTGCTATATAAAGAATAGGTGTGTGTCATCAACTGTAAAGAACATCCCATTTGAACTGTGGACGAGTAGAAAGTTGTCAGACCAGGAATTGCTTATGTTAAAATCATTTGGTTGTAAAGTTTGGATCCATAAACCTAATGTGGAAAAGTTAGTGCCAAGGGCAAATGTTGGTGCAATGCTAGGGTACCCCGATGACTCGAGGGGCTACCGTGTATGGGACATCGAAAAGAAATGTGTCATTAAATCCAGGAATGTAGAATTTGTTGAAGATGTATTTCCGTTTTCTGTAAAAGCCCAGGAAAAACCTGTAACTCAGATAGATTGTGAACCTAGAACAGTTGGAGTGTTTGTCGAGCAGAAAGATTGTGGAGGTGACGTGTTTGAACACGAAGTAGCCGAATCAGGAAATGAAAATTCTGTAACAAGTGATAGTGATGCCTCTTTGTCAGATTCTGATGTCGTAATAGACGCTCCATTACAGCCTGAACACACAGTATTACGCAGGTCGAGTAGAGAGAGAAAACTTCCCAGTAAGTGTGGGTGTTGTAATGAAGTCAAGGTCAAATGTCGCATTGTCATGTTGAGGTCAGAATATAACGATCCGGTGTCTTTTCAAGAAGCCACCTCACGAGATGACAAAGATAAATGGTTTGAGGCAATGAACCAAGAGATTGCCCTCTTGAAAAAACATAATGTGTGGACACTTGCAGAAGATTCAGGTGGCAAGACTGTCATAGGCACCAAATGGGTGTATAAAACTAAACAAAACCAAGAAGGTGAAGTACTTAGGTATAGAGCACGTTTAGTAGCTCAAGGTTTCAGTCAGATAAAGGGTACAGATTTCCTTGAATCCTACAGTCCTGTGGTAAAAAGGAAAACTATTAGGACCCTTATAGCCATAGGAGTAGAGCGTGAATGGGATAATTGTCATTTGGACATTGTATCGGCATACCTTAATAGCAAAATTAAGGAAACTGTATTTGTAAGTCAACCAGAAGGTTTTCGCAGTGTAGAATACCCAGACTATGTGCTAAAACTCAACAAGAGTATTTACGGTTTGTGTCAAGCTGGTAAAGATTGGCACAATTGTATCACTGCACAACTTGTCAAGCTTGGCTTAAATCAAAGCAAATGTGATCCATGTCTGTATTTTAACCCAGATCATGACCTGTATGTTGCCCTTTGCTACCATACAAGGAATGATATGCAAATGTTTGTTGTTAGTGTAAGGCTAGTTATGTATTATTATTTTTTTTTGTTTTAAGTTTTTTTTTTTTTTTTGCAATTTGTGAATGGGGGCAAGTGTGAGTTTGCATTCACAAATTCTCATAGTGTGTTTCTTTTGTTTTTGTATTTCTCATAGTGTTCTTCTTTTGTTTTTGTATACCGTACAAGTCAAATGTACTTTTTTGAATATAACCGTCTGTTTTCCGGTTGTGACCAATGGATGTCGGTGTTTGTTTCTTCTCCCATCAATTTGGAGTTTAGAACTGTATTTAGTAAACCCTTTTTTTGCTAATTATTTTATGACATTAGCCAGCCTTGGGGGGCAAAGGTAATCTTGTGACAGTCGTCAAGCCCCAGCAGTCCAAGTGCGTGTGACGAAGTTACGGAGGGACAATAGCAGCCTGATGGTCGACGGAGTCGTCAACGGAGTGAGCTGGCCCATGCTGATCGACACGGGAGCGTCGAGGACCATCGTCAATCCCACCGTGATCCCGAAGTGGAGAGTGCAACCCACACAAAGGAACCTCCAGCTAATAACCGCGACCGGAGAGACCGCACCGGTACATGGCGAAGCATCACTGGAGTTCGTCATTGGTCGACGAGTGGTGAAGCATCCAGTGCTTGTGGCTGACGTATCAAACGAAGTGATCATCGGACTGGACTTCCTGGACCAGAACAACATCATCTTGGACTTGAGTACCAACACTCTGCACTTCGGAGGTGAGGAACTTGCTTTGCAACCAGCACACGAGGCCGTCACCGCACGACGAGTAAGGCTGAGAGAGGACGTCATCGTTCCTGCCAGGACGGAGGTCAGCGCCGCCGTAATTGTCGACGGAACTGCTGAGGGAGTGGCGGCTGTCATCGAGCCAAAATATGAGGACATCCAGACAAAAGGATTGCTAGTTGCCAAGACCCTGATACACGACGCCTCGGCCGTACGTCCGCCTGTCCAACCTGAACGACTACGATATTACGGTTCACCGGGACACCAACCTAGGAGTCTGCGAGCCCGTTACCTGGATTGCCCGCATCACAGAAACGACGGACGGACAACCGAAGAAGACGCGCCCTGCCAGAAGAACTACAGAAGCTGTACCAAGGATGCCAGGACCATTAAGACGAAGAGCAATCACGCCAACTTCAGGACCTGCTACGCGAATTCCAGGATGTCTTCTCAGTGGGGAGCAAAGACTTCGGCAGGACAAGCTTGGTCCAGCACAGAATCGACGTTGGGGACAGCGCACCGATTAGGGCCCCATTCCGACGTGTCCCGCTCGCCAAGCAAGCCGAAGTCGACCGGATGGTAGAAGAGATGAAGGAGCAAGGGGTGATCGAGCCATCACATAGTTCTTGGAGTTCTCCGGTCGTGCTTGTGAAGAAGAAGGACGGTTCCACCAGGTTCTGCGTGGACTACAGGCGGGTGAACGACGTCACGAAGAAGGACAGCTACCCTCTACCCCGGATCGACGACACGCTGGACACCATATCAGGGTCAAGATGGTTCTCCACCTTGGATTTGAAGAGTGGCTACTGGCAGGTGGAGGTCCACCCTAAGGACCGCGAGAAAACTGCGTACTCTGTGGGCGACGGGCTCTGGCAGTTCACCGTCATGCCATTCGTTCTGTGCAACGCCCCTGCGACCTTCGAAAGGCTAATGGAGTCCATTCTGAGGGGACTACACTGGAAGACCTGCCTGGTAAACCTAGACGACGTCATCGTTCTGGGGAGGAGCTTCGAGGAGCACTACAGCAACCTGAAGGAGATCTTGTTGAAGCTACGGGCTGCCCAGCTGAAGTTGAGCCCCAAGAAGTGTCAGCTCTTCCAGAAGCGGGTCCAGTACCTTGGGCATATCGTCTCCGAGGAAGGGGTGCGCACCGACCCAGAGAAGACCGCAGCTGTGAGGGAGTGGCCAGTTCCGAAGGACAAGTCCCAACTACGAAGCTTCCTGGGACTCTGCACGTATTACCGTCGCTTCGTGAGAGAATTCGCCGACATCGCCAAACCTTTACATCGACTGACTGAGAAGGACCAACTCTTCACGTGGACAGCAGAATGCCACAGTGCCTTCGAACAACTCAAGCAGGCTCTGTGCACCGCGCCTATTCTGGCCTACCCCAGACCTGGAACAAGGTTCATCGTCGATACCGATGCCAGCGACTTTGGCATAGGGGGAATCCTGTCGCAAGTAGTGGATGGCGAGGAGAGAGTAGTGGCATACTTCAGCAAGGCCTTGTCAAAGCCAGAAAGGAACTACTGCGTCACCAGGAAGGAGCTGCTCGCCATCGTGAAGACCATTGAACACTTCCACAAGTACCTGTACGGGCAAGAATTTCTCATCAGGACCGACCATGCATCCCTGCGGTGGCTCCTGAACTTCAAGCAGCCCGAGGGTCAACTCGCACGGTGGTTAGAGAGGCTTCAACAGTACAACTTTGAGATTCAGCACAGGAAAGGCCAGCTGCATTCTAACGCCGACGCCCTGTCACGAAGACCGTGCCCCGAAGACTGCACCTTCTGTGCCCGAAGGGAGGACAACACCGGGATACAGTGCCGAAGGACTACCGTGGCACTTCAAGGGAGCTGGAGCCGCGAATCTTTCACGCGGGCACAAGCAGAAGATGATGACCTGGGACTGATAGCCGAATGGAAGGGGGCCTGTGTCCCCAGACCCGGGTGGAACATTGTGAGTGACTGCAGCCCAAAGTTTAAGTCCTACTGGGCGCAGTGGGATTCGCTGATTGTCAGGGACGGCCTCATCTGCCGCGCCTGGGAGAGCACCGACGGGAAGACATCTCGGGAACAAGTCGTCGTTCCAAAGGCTATGACGGAGGAAGTCCTGAAGGAAGTTCATGGAGGATCATCTGGTGGACACCTAGGGATAAAGAAGACTATGGAGAAGCTGAGAGAGCGGTTCTACTGGATCGGATGCCGAACAGACGTGGAGAACCACTGCGCGAGGTGCCACGATTGCGCAGCCAGCAAGGGCCCAGGACGAAGACGACGGGGTCCACTGAAGACCTACAACGTGGGCGGCCCCATGGAGAGAGTGGCCATCGATGTTGCTGGGCCATTCCCGTTAAGCGAGGCAGGGAACCGCTACATATTAGTCGTCAGCGACTACTTTACCAAATGGCCGGAGGCGTATGCGCTCCCTAACCAAGAAGCCGCGACGATCGCAGAGACCCTGGTGAAGGAATTCGTCAGCCGGTACGGAGTACCCCTGGAGCTGCACTCCGACCAAGGGAGGAACTTCGAGTCGCAGGTGTTCCAGAACCTATGCCAGCTGCTGGGAATCCGGAAGACAAGGTCAACGCCGCTACACCCTCAGTCCGACGGGATGGTAGAGCGATTCAATCGCACCATCGAGAACCATCTCCGAATAGTCGTCAGCGAGCACCAGAGGGATTGGGACAAACATCTTCCACTATTTCTCCTGGCCTACCGCGCCGCCGTGCATGAAGCCACCGGGTGCACACCAGCCCGGGCCATGTTTGGGAGGGAGCTCCGTCTACCTGTCGATCTTGCCTTCGGCCGACCTGGGAATGATCCGATCCCGGTAAGCCAGTATTGTCAAGAACTGGTCGACCAACTGGAGGACGTACACGCGTTCACGAGGAGGAAACTACGGATCGAGACCGACCGAATGAAGACCCGATACGACCAGCAGACGGATGCTGGCGGATTCCACGAGGACGACCTGGTCTGGCTCTTCAACCCATTACGGAAGAAAGGCCTGTCACCCAAACTGCAGAAGTCCTGGGAGGGCCCGTACCGAGTCGTGAAACGGATCAACGATGTCGTCTACAGGATCCAGCGGAGCCCGAGGGCGAAGATGAAGATCGTGCATCGAGATCGCCTGGCAGCCTACTGAGGGACACAGACGGGCCAATGATTGATCGGGACGATCAGCCTTTTTAGGAAGGGGGTGGTGTTACGGCTGTGAGTTTGTGTCATCACTCGCCGCATGAGTCACAACTGCCGCAGGGCTGGGCTGTGTCCTGCCTCCTGTATTGCGCGCGCCTTATGCAACAGGGCTACTAAGACAAAGGGATAGTCCAGAATATTCGTGACTGGACCAGCGATGGAAACCTCGAGAAGCCGTGAACCCTGGATGGATCTAGAAGCATTTATTGAGTCACCGGCCTGCTATATAAGTGCGACCTGTCTAGCAGTTGTTGTTGTTGTGTTTTACGAGCTAGTGTGAGCGAGTATTCTGAGCGACAGAAGTGTGGTGACTTGTGAAACCTCTAGTGGAGCGGGGAAGTGAGACTCCTACAGAGGAACTGTGTTTTGAGCGAGTGTGCTTACTTAGTGCGAAGAGAAGTGATTGTGCTGCATTGTAAAACAGTGAGTGACAGAGCTAGTGCAGCTATTTCCATCCAGCGTACGGGGCCACCTCATTACGAGGGATTAACTGTGGTCTGTTGACAAGTGAAAGGGGAAGTATTCTCGACTTGAGGAAACTGGAGTAAGGTAATAATTGCTATTTGCTGTTGAGTAGTGTATATTTCTGGCCACAATAAAGTTAATTATTTCTTTAAAGCAGTAATTGGTGTTGTGCTTCCTACCCACCGTAATCCAGTTAACAAAAGTGCCACTAGGGGGGTGGCACGTAACAATATGTTCAGGAATATGTAATAACCGTGTAGTCAAGGCTGTTCCAAATCCATGGGTTTGAGTATGCGTACACGCGAGTACTCAGCAGTGACGCTCGGAGCACGGTTGGAGAGGGACTGGGGGTGATAGCCAATACGTCACGGGGCGAAGGTCAGCACAAGTCCATGCGCTTCCTGGAAATCTTGATGTATCTACCGCGCAGTGACGGCAGCCCCCATCAGCAGAGCTGTATTGCATGTTGCAGGTTTACTCACGCAAGGCGGCGAGTACTCCGCTGCTCACGGGCGAGCTGCTCGGCTGGAACAGCCTGGTGTAGTCGGTACCGGTACATTGCTTTACATACTTCAGTAAGTAGATGCATTTAAATTTGGAAGATATACGGTAGCCTGTTGAAGTCGATAAATCCACGACTAGAGCCTAAAGGTTGACTACCGGTACCGTACGAAGTATAGATATTTTAAAAAATGTTAATAAGCACTTGATTTTAAACTAAGGAGACCTGAGCTTCACAGATTTGAAGGAGCAACGGGGCAAGTTAAATAATGACAACCACATGTAGGCCTACTCCACCAATGGTATCCTTACCTTGACGCGGTGGTGGAGCTTGCGTGGTCAAATGATCCTGAGAGCTATGCCGGCGGTAGTTTAGCTACTGGTAGGGTCTCCCAAGCCGGACAGGTCGAAGGTGATGATCCAGACTAAACGGGATACTCTGGCCCTCCAGGTTGGGGGTTGGTCGTGGGGCTAACAACCCCACACCATAAAAAAAAAGAATCTGTTACGAAACAAGGACAATTGCCTCGGAAGGACGGATTTAACAGAAGACAACCTCGGCCTGGATTAAGGAAAAGAGATTTGTATATTGCGACGTGGAATGTAAGAACGATGTTGAGACCAGGAAAGATGAATGAAATAGGAGAAGAGATAACTAAATGTAATTTAGACATTGTAGCGTTACAAGAGGTAAGATGGCAAGGAAAAGGAAGGATAGATAAAAGGGAATATTCACTATTGTATAGTGGTCCAAATAGCAGAACAGGACAACATGGTACTGGATTTATGGTATCCAAGGCAGTAAGGAATAGTATTATGGAATATGAAGCCATAAATGAAAGATTTTGTAAATTGCGCATCAAAGGAAGATTCAGGAAAATATCCATATTGCCAGTGTATTCACCAACTGAAGAGAAAGATGAGGATGAGAAGGAAGAGTTCTATGAACAATTGGAACAGATATGCGGTGAGATACAGAGATACGATACATTGATAATAATGGGTGACTTTAACGCAAAGATTGGGAAGGATCTATTGATGAGATGTGCAGGGGAACATACACCACATGATGTTAGTAACCAAAATGGCATACTACTTGGACAGTTTGCCATCAGGAACAATATGGTGATCAAAAGCACATGTTTCCCACATAAACGAATACATCTAGGTACTTGGAAGGCTCCTGATTCTACAACCGTGAATCAAATAGACCATGTGTTAATCAATGCAAGATACTCTTCGTCAATTATAGATGTGCGGAGTTGTAGAGGACAAAATTGTGATTCAGATCACTATCTAGTCAAAGCAGTACTTAGAGAAAAGCTGGCTAAAACGAAAACAAAATCTGAAACCTGGAAGAACAGTATAAACGTTGAAAGACTAGGAGATGAAAGAATTAAGGAGGAATATCAGAGAGAAATACAAAAGAAGAAAAAGAGAGAGACGATCTCAATGAAGAGTGTAAGAAAATAGAGGAAGTAGTTAAACTGGCTGCAGAAGAAATAATCGGAAAGAGGCAGCAAACCCGGAATGAATGGTTTGATCAAGAGTGTAGGGAAGCAATAGAAGAGAAGAATAGAGCAAGAGAAAAGATGATCTTGAGAGAAACACGAAGCAACTGTGAACATTATAGGCAACTGAGGTTGAATGCCAACAAAGTATGTAGAAGAAAGAAAAAGGAACACATAAAGAAACAATTCATAGAAATAGAAGAATTAAACCAGGGAAGTGAAGTAAGAAAATTATATGCGGCAATTGGTAAAATGGGGAAAGGTTTCCAACCGAGGGAAAGAAGATGCAAGGATAGACAAGGGATGATACTGAATGATGAGAACCAAGTGTTAGATAGATGGTCTGAACACTTTAAGGAACTTCTAAGTGAAAGTGTAGAGCCAGAAATTGAACAACATATGCAACAAAACGAGAGGCAAGAAGTAATTAGAACAGAATCAGAGAATGAGAATGCAAGTATTATGAGTCCTACAGAATCAGAGAATGAGAATGCAAGTATTATCAGTCTTACAAGATTTGAAGTGGCAAATGTAATGAAGAGAATGAAAAACAACAAATCACCAGGGGAAGACAGTATAGTAGCAGAAATGATAAAATATGGAGGAGCGGCATTGGAAGATAGAATACATAAACTATTGGAAAGAATATGGGAAGAAGAGAACATGCCAGATGGATGGAGGGGAGGAATAATATGTCCTATATTTAAGAAAGGAGATAAACTAGCATGTGAGAATTACAGAGGAATTACTCCATTGAATGTTATTTACAAGATCCTATCAGTTATCTTGTGAAAGAAAGAATGAAGATATTTTCAGAAGAAATTCTGAGTGAATATCAGTGCGGTTTTAGACCCAACCGGAGTACAACGGATCAAATCTTTGTAAATAGGCAGATGATGGAAAAGTTTTATGAACAGGGTATTGACCTCCACATGCTCTTTATAGATTTTAAACAAGCTTTCGATAGTGTATGTAGAGAAATACTATATGAATTACTAGGAGAAATGAGGATACCTGGAAAGATAATCCGGCTGATAAGGATGACACTAGATAACACATGGGCACGAGTGAAAAATGGAAATAAGCTGAGTAAACCCTTTACAATGAATATGGGTGTAAAACAAGGAGATGGATTGTCTGCAGTACTCTTTAACCTTGCACTACATAAAGCAATCAGTAGAGTGGACCAGGGAGACACTATTTTTTAACAAATCAAGTCAGATCTGTGCTTATGCAGATAATGTAGTGATCATAGCAAGAGAGAAGCGTACACTGAAAAGAGTATATTTAGAATTAGAGAAAGAGGCTACAAATATTGGGTTATTAGTGAATGAGAGTAAAACTAAGCGCATGGTAATGTCCACATCTAACACAAGAAGAGCCCCGCATGATATTAAAATAGGCGATAAGACGTTTGAGGGTGTGACACAATTTAAGTATCTAGGAGTACTTATTAACAACCAGTGTGACATGACAAACTGTATTAAAGATCGATTACAGGCTGGAAACAGAGCATACTATGCAAACATCAAGATGCTCAGGAATCAACTTATATCGCGAACAACCAAAATGAATATATATAAGACAATGATTAGACCTATAGCTCTGAAGCTTGGACATTAACTATGGATGATGAGAATACTGTGAAGTGTTTTGAAAGGAAAATACTGCGAAGAATATATGGCCCTTTTAGAGAGGAAGATGGATGGAGAATACGATATAACCATGAACTAAACGAATTGATTGGAAAACAAGATACCGTAAAGTTTATAAAGGCACAGAGAATCCAATGGTTGGGTCATATAGAGAGGATGCCGGAGAGCCAGATGCCCAAGAGAATGTTGAAAGGGAGGCTATTCTCCAGAAGAAGGAAAGGACGTCCTAAGAAGAGATGGTTGGATGGTGTGACTGCAGACCTCGTCGCAATGGGAGTGAGAGGATGGAGGAGCAAGGCGATGGATAGACCAACATGGAGAGCAGTTATCCAAGAGGCCAAAACCCACCCCGGGTTGTAGTGCCATGGAGTAAGTAAGTAGTACATGTAGGCCTACGATAAAGCGAACCCTAAAAGTATTTTTTGCCACATGGGAAGAACAGCTGTCAAATCGACCCTGCTAAGTCGCTTAGTTTGTAGTGCAGGGGAGAATGTGGGGTGCCGGTAGTGGTTATTGTAAGAAATCCATTAGTATTTATAAATAAATAATTCTCCTTTGTAAAATGCCAGCCGTAGCCTATACGATCATGTATTTCGAAACCGGCTTAGCAACGCGAAGTAATCTGTAAGAATTGAGGCTTTCCCTGCCGGCGTTACAAAGTTCATCGATGTATTCCGGGCTTAAGGGCCGTGTTCCAGGGGCTTGTGACGGTCCCGACGTTTCGCCGAAAACTGCGTCCGGCATTTTCCAGGGTTCTTCTGACTTCGACAGCAGCGAAGCACTCAGTGGAATGGAGTGGCAGTTCGTTTCACCCCCATTATATAAGTGCATGCTGCGGAACGCTGCTCGCTATTGGTACGCCGTGGTGGGGGGGGCAGTCGCTGATTGGCTGTTGACCGGCCAATGGTTGAAGCGTATTGGAGTCCGGCGTTAGCCGACCTGTTTAGTGGAGACCGGCAACTGATCTCCCGTTGCATATACTGGTTCGTCGCGGCCACCGTGTCCTCTAGTTTTCAGTGTATTCAGCAGTGGAAACCAGGCTTTGTTGACCCGTTCAGATTCCTCCTTACGGTTGAAGCTTTTGGTATGCTTCAGGATTTCAATGGCTTCCCTTTGTAGCCGGGCGTGGTAGGACACTGTAGTGGACAGTACTTCGGTGTTGCTGTACTGTATATCGTGGCCTGCTTGCAGCGCGTGTTCGGCGACTGACGACTTTTCCGTTTGTCCCAGCCGGCAGTGTCGGTTATGCTCCTTCAATCGGGTGGCGATGCTGCGTTTCGTAGTTCCAATATATACTTGACCGCAGCTGCACGGGATCTTGTAGACCCCAGCAGTGGAGAGAGGATGGCGCTTGTCTTTAGCCGATCTCAGCATTTCCTTGATCCTCTTCGTAGGCCTATATATGGTTTTGACTCCATGGGACTCCAGTAGCCTCCCTATTCTATCAGTTACTCTACTGATGTACGGCAGAAAGGCTTTAGCTGCCGGCCGCTCTTCACCTATATAATGGGGTGAAACGAAATGCCACTCCATTCCACTGAGTGCTTCGCTGCTGTCGAAGTCAGAGGAACCCTGGAAAATGCCGGACGCAGTTTTCGGCGAAACGTCGGGACCGTCACAAGCCCCTGGAACACGGCCCTTAAGCCCGGAATACATCGATGAACTTTGTAACGCCGGCCGTGAAAGCCACAATTCTTACATGAATCGCCTCTACGGGGAGGAAATTTCTAATTCATCTCGTCGCTTCGAGAGACTTCGGAAGAAGAAGGCGCAGCTCCTGTCATCTCTCACGTTTCTTCTGCGATGCAGAGACTCGGGTATCATTCCCAAGTTCCTGAGAATGAAGAGACCGGTGAATTCAGCCCAGTCATACCGGATCTACGACCGAACGGAGCACTCTCTACTTCGGGAACGTATCAGCTCCACACGCAGGGACCTGGCTACCAACGACCAGGCACTTTTATTCCTACATTACTTTCTCATCGCCACGCTGTCACCGCAGGTCTGGGAGAAAGTAGACCGTGTCACCAGCTGTTCCATGATTGCGACATTCGATCAGTCGACCAACTGGCAGAAGAGGAAATTTGAGAGATACCTGGAGAATCGACCCGCGCTTGAGAACCCACCTGCCCTGGACACCTCACGGACAATCGTCAACCTAACCAACCGTTGCCTGTCAGAAGCCGAAACCTCACTACTGGCTAAAGGAGGGAACTTTGCCATTACCCCTCCCTCGATTCCCGTGGAGGACATCGTCGCGAATATTGAAGCCAGTATTCGCAATTTACCATCGGACCAGGCGGACGAAATTCGTCACGAAGCCTCACGCATACTCAGGAAGGCACAGACACCGAAGAGCAACCTCACGGTTCAAGAGAGAAAGGCCATAAGGACTCTCGACTTGGACGAGAGTGTCATCATTCTTCCTGCGGACAAAGGGAACGCCACTGTCATCATGGCCACTGATGATTACACCACTAAGATCTCGGAATTGTTAGACCCTGAGACCTACCGCAGACTACCGAGAGATCCTATCAACCGGATTCTTCGCAAGACCAACAGCCTTATTAAGGCCTCTTCATTAGCAGACAACGAGAAGAGAGAAACCTCCAGAATTGAAGCTCTACCACCTAGGCTGTATGGCTTACCCAAGATACATAAGGAGGACGTACCTCTACGACCCATTGTGAGCGCCATTGGATCACCTACATATAACTTCTCGAAATATCTGGCCACCTTACTACAACCTCACTTCGGTGGCACAGAGTCGTACATCAGAGATTCGGGCCACTTCGTAGAAAAGCTGAAAAACATCCAGTTGGAAGCCGGAGACCTGCTTGTCAGCTTCGACGTGGTCTCGCTCTTCACTAAGGTACCAGTAAAGGAGGCCCTGGACCACATCGCTCAGATTTTTCCCGAGGACATCAAGAACTTGTTCAGCCATTGCCTCACCACAAGTTATTTCCTGTGGAATGACAGTTACTATGAACAAATCGACGGTGTCGCCATGGGCAGTCCTCTGAGCCCGGTGATCGCGAACTTCTTCATGGAAAAGTTCGAAATAATGGCACTAGAGACCGCACCACTTAAACCTAAGGTGTGGCTTCGCTACGTGGATGACACTTTTGTAATCTGGAGCCATGGAGAGGAACAATTACAGCCGTTCCAACAGCATCTGAACAGCATCAGCCCGAATATTCAGTTCACTATGGAGGTAGAAAGTGAACAACAGCTCGCTTTCCTAGATGTTCTGGTTATGAAGACAGCCGACTTAAAGTTGGGACACACAGTGTACCGCAAGCCGACCCATACAGACCGCTATCTACAGAAGTCGTCCAACCACCACCCGCGACAAAAATACGGAGTCATAAAGACGCTGGCTGAACGTGCGAGGAGAATATGTGAACCACAGCACTTGAACGAAGAGCTCAACCACCTCGACATGGCCCTGCGCGCCAACGGGTTCAGCCACAAAGACGTACAGCGTGCACTCCATCCCAGGCGTCCAACTAACAGGGAAAATGAAGAGCGGCCGGCAGCTAAAGCCTTTCTGCCGTACATCAGTAGAGTAACTGATAGAATAGGGAGGCTACTGGAGTCCCATGGAGTCAAAACCATATATAGGCCTACGAAGAAGATCAAGGAAATGCTGAGATCGGCTAAAGACAAGCGCCATCCTCTCTCCACTGCCGGGGTCTACAAGATCCCGTGCAGCTGCGGTCAAGTATATATTGGAACTACGAAACGCAGCATCGCCACCCGATTGAAGGAGCATAACCGACACTGCCGGCTGGGACAAACGGAAAAGTCGTCAGTCGCCGAACACTAGCTGCAAGCAGGCCACGATATACAGTACAGCAACACCGAAGTACTGTCCACTACAGTGTCCTACCACGCCCGGCTACAAAGGGAAGCCATTGAAATCCTTAAGCATATCAACAGCTTCAAGCGTAAGGAGGAATCTGAACGGGTCAACAAAGCCTGGTTTCCACTGCTGAATACACTGAAAACTAGAGGACACGGTGGCCGCGACGAACCAGTATATGCAACGGGAGATCAGTTGCCGGTCTCCGCTAAGACAGGTCGGCTAACGCCGGGCTCCAATACGCTTCAACCATTGGCCGGTTAACAGCCAATCAGCGACTGCCCCCCCCCCCCCCCCCACCAATGCGTACCAATAGCGAGCAGCGTTCCGCAGCAAACACCTATATAATGGGGTGAAACGAACTGCCACTCCATTCCAAGAGTATTTTTTCGAATAGTTTTGAAATGTGACTGAGAAGGCTAATAGGTCTAAGTTATAGTTTTGAGTTTTTTTTTTTGGCATTTTTGCCTTGTTTGGCGAAACAGATGATTTTCGCGATCTTCCAGTCTGCTGGATAATGCCTCAATGAAAGGATTGTGTTAAATAAGTGGAGTAATAGTAAGGTGGCAGTTGGCGAGAGCTTTTTGATTATGGCATTCGGAATTTCGTCCTTGCCTGGGGCCTTGTACTCGTTAAGTATTTTCATGTTTGTTTGAAGCTCTTGTAATGTGATTAGGGGAATGTCTGTAGGGGCTGGCTGTATTAGGAACTGTGCGACTTCGTCTTGTACTGTTTTGTCGTGTGCGTCGTCTCGTAAGTGATCGTTTGGCTTAAATTGGTCGTATAGTGTGTCGGCCATCAGGTCGGCTTTGCCTTTGTTGTCTGTAATAATTCTATTGTTGCTGTCTTCTAGAGGAGGGATTGGTTTGTTGCTTTTAGTAAAGACTTTGGTTAGTTTCCAGAGCGATTTTGGATCTTTGTTATGTTTAGTGCTTGTGAGTTTGTTTTCCCATTGGTCATTTCTGTATAGTATTAATTGTCTGCGAACTTTTGAGTGTAGTCTGTTGTATTGAATTTTATTCTGAAGTGTCTGGGTTCTTTGATATAATTTTCTAGCTTTGTTCTTTTCTTTAATTAGATTACAGATTTCATCCGGTAGCGTAGGTGTCTTCAGTGCTGTTTTAGGTAGTGTACTGGCTCTAGCAATCGTGATTAAGGTATTGTTGAAGGCGTTAATTTCGTGTTCTAGTTGAGCGGTAGTGTTAATAACGGGTAGTGTCTTTGGCATAAGTAGGTCTTGTTGTAGTGCGAAAAGGTCCCAATTAATACGTTTAATGTTGATCAGTTTTCTGGTGTGGATGTAATCAATATTAGCACCAACTTCAATCAGTACGGGTAGATGATCAGAGTCGAGTTTGGTGCTCGTAGATGTTCTTATATTAAAGGGAATGCTTCGGGCAAGTACAATGTCGTTTGTGTCTTGGTAAAGTATTCCGTTGCGCTTGTAGAAAAATGTAGGTGTGTCAGGAGCGTGTATAAAATAGTCCTTGAGCAGTTGATGTTGATAGAGTTTCTTACCATTTTTGTTTTCGGTTACAGAACCCCAGCTGTGGTGTTTGGAGTTGAGGTCCCCGGCAATGATGACGTGGTCGTAGTTTAGGAGTGAATTAATATCTGTAGTAAGTATTTGTTTTTGTGGTGGATTATATGCCGAAATTATCGTGTATGCAGTATTTTTAATATGTATTTCTATGGCATTGGCTTCAATGTGGGTGGTGTTAGGTAGAATGATTTCTTTGTGGGATAAACGTCTTTTAATTGCGATAAATGTCCCTCCTCCTCCGTCTGTCAGTCTGTCTTTTCTGTATATTATGTATCCAGGAAGCTTGATTTTATTTTTTCCTGAGAGCTTGGTCTCTTGAAGCAGCAGTACGTCGGTGTCAGTATCGTGAAGTAGTTGTAAAAGCTCTAGTCTTTTCGGAGAGGTAGCTAGGCCATTCCTGTTCCAAGTAATGATTCGTAGGGTCTTGTAAGCCATTTAGTGTACTGGTAAAATTGCCATAAGCTGTTGAAGTATGTAGTCAAGTTATGTGATGGATTCAACGAACAGTTTAGCGTAGTTGGCGAGTGTAGATTGTAGGCTTTGTAGGACTATTTGTATTCCCATAGGCAAGTTAGTGGGGACTGGATGTTTTGTAAATTTAAGTTGTGGAGGCTGTCCTGCATTATAGTGAGGGGGGTAGGCAGTAGCGTGCGGCGAGGGGTTTCAGATTCATTTTGGGGGACAGGGGGGGTAAAGGTGGGGGAGAGGGGGGCACTAGGTATATCTCTACTAGTTGAGGGCTGTGGAGTAAAAGTGTCACGATTTGTGAGAGATCTAGAACGGCTGGTTCTGAGGTAAAGGTTGGGTCCTCCTGGAACTCTGTTTACGGAGTGGGGTTCCTTCAGAGCAGTCCATGTCATTACAGGAGCTCTCAGAGATCGACTCATTCATCTCTTGATCTGCTAATTGGAGGGAATCAAATCGGTTAAACATGGGGACAGGTTGTAAGGGTTTAGTTTTAGCAAGTTTAGGGAACGTAGTTTTATAATTGTTATGCCAGTAATTTATCGCAGGTGTGGGGGGGGGGCAGGGGGAAGCATGGTATCGCTGTCATGGGTCCTGTCTGTCCTGCTCCCTTTAGCTGTCTCTAGCCTGCGTTTAAACGCTTCATGTGTAGGGCATTTAGAGTATGAGGCTACATGTTCGCCTCCGCAGTTTGCGCAAGTTGGTGTCTCTGACAGGGTTATAGTGCAGTCTTGAGTGAGGTGCGAACCAGCGCACTTTAGGCACTTGGTAGGCAAGTGGAAAAACACTATATCTAACGCATTAATACAACAACAATTCGGCTTTCGCTCGCAACACTCAACTACTCAGCAACTTCTCAGAGTGACCGAATACATAACATCTGGATATCAGCATAATCAGCACACGGTGGCGCTGTTCCTAGACATCCAGCAAGCCTTTGACAGAGTTCACCACCTCACAATCATTCACAAATTAATTCAGCTTAATATACATCACACATACATTACATTAATACAACAATACTTAACAAACCGGCAATTCTACATTTGAGTTAACAACATTAATTCTTCACTTCGCCGCATACATGCCGGCGTAGCACAGGGTAGCATAATGGGACCTCATTTAATCCTGGTGGCAATAAATGACATTCCATTGTCGGACTCCACGTCAACCCATGTGTTCGCCGATGACACGGCCATTCTTTCAAAATCCAGAAACCCTCAATTAGCTTATTTAAATGTCCAACAACACGTAAACCAGCTGCAACCCTGGCTCATTAAAAATAAAATACAAATTTGCATTGCCAAAACAAAAGCTGTACACTTTACGCATAAACGCGGCCAATTCAGACAACATATACAATTATTCAACACAAACATTGAATGGACCAACGAGATTAAATACCTTGGAATCACCCTAGACAAAAGATTAAACCTTCAAACACATATTAACAACACAATAAATCGCACCAAATCCAGCATCAAACTATTATACCCCATGATACATCCCAAACAAGCATTATCTCAAAATAACATTACGCTTATCTACAAAACACTTATCAGACCTATCTTAACCTACGCAACACCTGCAATAGCATTTATGTCCATCACCAACATGCAAAAACTACAGCGAATACAAAACTGGATGCTTAGACTAGCCCTGAAGACAGGGCGCGACACCAGTGTCCTAGAACTACATCGTAGAACCAACACGCCATACCTACTAGATTTCATGCTAAAACTGACTGATAAGTATTATAACACGGCACAACAACATCCTAATCCATTTGTCAGAATCCAGGGAATGTACGATCCAGACCGTAGAGATACTAGGAAGAGACGACCCAAATACATTTACCTAATTAAAGACATACTTCAGAACAGAGACGAATAACAAACAGACAGGATTCACGAACCAAACGAAGATCTAAAAATCAGGGCCGCGTGGTGTACCTGCCTGGAGAGCCGGCCACGGCCGCCTCGTCTGGGATGGTGCATCGCGGGTCATGGCGACGAGAGCACACTTTTAAATCCAGACCTTACGCTTATCCAACCCTGATACCTACAGGGCCGTGCCTAGAACACCTACAGGCACTATACCTGCCTATAACATATTTGGCAAAACTACCTATAGCTGCCTTAAATTAAAAAACAGTGGTATAGCTGCCTAATAGCATATTGTTACGGCTGTGAGTTTGTGTCATCGCTCGCCGCATGAGTCACAACTGCCCCAGGGCTGGGCTGTGGCCTGCCTCCTGTATTGCGTGTGCCTTATGCAACAGGGCTACTGGACAAAGGGGTAGTCCAGAATATTCGTGACTGGACCAGCGATGGAAACCTCGAGAAGCCGTGAACCCTGGATGGATCTAGAAGCATTTATTGAGTCACCGGCCTGCTATATAAGTGCGACCTGTCTAGCAGTTGTTGTTGTTGTGTTTTACGAGTTAGTGTGAGCGATTATTCTGAGCGACAGAAGTGTGGTGACTTGCGAAACCCCTAGTGAAGCTGATTCTCTTGACACCGAGGAAGTGATTGTGATGCTTGTGAAACAGTGTATAGTACAGTGAAAGACCTAGTGCAGCTATTTCCAGCAAGCGTACGGGAGCGGACACATTAGCGAAGAGGATTAACTGTGGTCTGTTGACAAGTGAAAGGGAAAGTATTCTCGACGTGAGGAAACTGGAGTAAGGTAATGATTGCTGTTGAGTAGTGTATTTTTGTGGCTGCAATAAAATTAATTATTTCTTTAAGCAGTAATTGGTGTTGTGCTTTATACCCACCGTAATCCAGTTAACAAAGGTGCCACTAGGGGTGGCACGTAACAATATATTACGGCCTGGTTAACCGCTAACATCGCGGTACGACAACTCAGCCCAACTAGAGAATGGCCAGCCCTCTTACACTATAAAACTAAAGCCTGAACATCTTGCCCCCCCCTCCCCCTTCCACTGGAGATAGCTCTTACAAACAGTTATTATTATCAAGCCCACCTAAGACTGCGAACCCGGGACCATTGCGTTCGCAACTAAGTACGAAATCTTGAGACTTCAGAGGCCACCCGCTGCTAACCCTTACCAATAACTTCTAAATACCTTGATCCATTAAAATAGTCCACCTCAATCATTCTTAACCCCAGACACAATAATAATGAAAATGAAAATCCACAGCCTGCTTCCAGTCTCCGACCGGGTCAGGAATGGAATGAATGAAGCCCCCATCTAGCGGCGAGGATATGAACTGTGCCGGCTGCCGAGGCCTGACGCACTCCTCTTGGACAATGATTAAATGAATGACAGATGAAATGAAATGATAGTGGAGAGTGTTGCTGGAATGAAATGTTGACAGGGAAAACCGGAGTACCCGGAGAAAAACCTGTCTGCCTCCGTTTTGTCCAGCACAGATCTCACATGGAGTGACCGGGATTTGAACCACGGACCCAGCGGTGAGAGGCCGGCGTGCTGCCGCCTAAGCCACGGAGGCTCTTCCCAGACACAATAATAATAATCATCAAAATCATTAATTAAAATCATTAAACTCAAAACAATACAGAACGCCAATAGCCAATCAGTGCTCAGTAAAGCAATAAGCCACGCCTTCCAACATGGCGACGGCAGTATAAAAACAAGCTCACTAGGGGTCAAGCCGACAGGTTTTACGTGTAGGCAATCTTTCCTTTCTGCCTATGCGGTTTTCCCTGGCCCTACAATCTTACCCTTATATATGAGTACATATTTATATGTGCTCATATATAAACATATACCTATGTTAATATCTACTAATTATGCCTGGTAGATCGCGACCGCGATGGGACAGGCACTAAGTCCTAAAAGACATTCCTTTTATCCAATCCCCTATGCTTTCTCTTCTACTATCGTAGACTAACTGCATGTCGGAGGCACCAGTAGTAAGGTCGGGTGTCACGCGGGGGGTGCGGGTACCTTTTCGCCCCCCCCCCGAAATAATAATTTAAAAAAAGAGCAGCTGCTTAGCCTTCCACATAACTCACGCTTGTCTGCTTCTATAACCAACTAGAGGCGGCTACTGCCGCTGCGCCATGGCCGGGAGGGCCCGTGACGTACGGCGGTCGAGTAAACGAACGAAGTCTAGCTTCTGATAACAACATTACCCAACTAAAGCTAAAATAACATGTAACATCCCAATAACCAAAATTATATAAACTTAAATTTAAAACACGTGCCCAGACTAAAGTCATCAACTTGATCTCACGCCAGGGGCCTCCGAGGAGGCCGCCGGTCGCTTCGCGACCGACGGCTGCCCCGGTAGGCACCTCTAGTTTTCTAAAACCAACCTTAAATTAATCCCACAAGTAAAATTCATAAATTCATGCTTCAAACCCCTCTCCAATCTATACACCAGGCTAAGGAGGGCCTAGCCGCACCGCGTACCTGGCTACTTTAAATAATTAGAAGCCACTCCATTCCACTGAGTGCTTCGCTGCTGTCGTAGTCAGAGAAACCCTGGAAAATGGCGGACGCAGTTTTCGGCGAAACGTCGGGACCGTCACAAGCCCCTGGAACACGGCCCTTAAGAGCCGGCCGGAGTGGGAACGGCCGACCGCCAGCCCAGCACTTGTTGTAACATGGGTGAAAAGTTTGTGAAACGTTTTATAAAGAAACGGGACAAGGTAAAATTATTTTGTTCCTATAGCCCGCTGTAATATTTTATACACTTTTCATCGGTGCAAAAGCATATCGAACAGGAATACAAAGATAGTTATAAAAAGTGTAGTTAAAATCACAATTCTCCATATAAAATAGAGTTCTGAACTGCAATTTTCCAAACCTCTTCAATGCCTTCAGATGATGTTGAAAACAGAAACAAACTCCACTGCAAGACAGCTTATAGTTTTCTCTATTGTGCTACTGAATCATATTTTCAAATTAAGAACTCTGTATATGTTTAATCGTGATTTTAGAAAATGTAAGCATATTGAGTTGCTAATGCTAGCCGTGTCGAGGTGCTGGTAGTTCAGACAGTTTCCGTCAGATGTCACGTCGCAAAGTCCTGTCCTTGAAACAGGTCAAGACAGAGACAGAGATTAGTTGAGACATTTGGCCTAGGCCAGCTCAGGCTTTTCCCCATGCAGGGGAGTGGGGAGATCAGCACATGCCTCCCTTTCACATACAATGAGCAGCGGACAAGCTCATTCCACTACGGTATTGCTATTGTCTTAAAAGCTGCAATAGAACTTTAAAGTGCACGTTATACCTTTTACCGTGCAACAATTTTTATTAGTACTATGACTTTAAAAAAAATAGTAAGGCTTTGTAATGAGCACGGATTGACTTATTGGTGAATACTGTGTTTTTAAATCAAATGCCCATCCTACACGAACAATTTTATCCCGGAAGAGGCTATACAATTATTAAAGTCTGGCGCGGTCAGCTGACATTTGAGGGTGCGCAAATGCGAGGGAGCCGTGTCAGTAGATTTACTAGCAAAATTCCGGCACCCTGGCGTCTATAAAAGCCACTGTAGTTAAAAGTGACGTAAAACCAATATTATTATTAGTAGTATTACTATTACAATTAAAGTGGGAGAAAAGGAAATAGGAAACTTCGACATCAAACACAATTTTCACTACCAGACTCAAGGGCAGCTTCATACTACAAGAAGACAAAAAGGATTAGCCTACAACGGAACTCATACAGAGATATGATAGACTTTTGGGAGAGTATTTTTTCCCGTTACTTGACCGGTTTTACAAACATTTCGTCCTTCCGGAGATTAGAGACTCAAAACAGAGTAGATGATATATGCCAATATGAAACTCTGTTTACATTATTATGTACCCTCTATTTTACTGAGTACTGGTAATGTTCCAGGCGCCGAGGAGTGATGTGTTTATATGCTGTAAAAAGATAAACGTCAATTATTTCGCAGTGTGGATTCACTCCCGAAATCCATTCCTCACTTCTGTGTGGTATAGCATTTTGAAATCGTTAGGACTTGAGTTCAGATTTTTAAATATATATTTCAAAATATATTATGGCCCAAATACGTATATTAAGAAACCAACGATCTATCCCGGCATTATTTTTAAGCCTGGTTTATTCTAATTCATCATCTGTTCTTGACGTCTACGTATCTACTGTCGACCAAAATATTATGTGCACTCGAGTTTGAAGGTTATTTGTGAAGTAACCAATAGACCTACATAAAATCCAGTAACATCATCATTTTCGTCGTTCTATTTTACGTTAGTTTATGTAGGTTTGGAATTTTTAATTTATATTTTAATAAACCAGTTATACAACATTCCAATGCACATAGTGTTAAAATTTGGATTCGATCTGATGACGGGTTTGTGAGATAATAGTTCGTAAATGTGACGCATGGTTGAAACATACTTTAAAACGAGCACTTTTTGTGTTCCAACTGCGATAAAAAATATTAAAATATAAATTAAACATTCCAAGCCTAAATGAACTAACGTAAACTGAACGACGAAAATGATGATGTTATAGGATTTTATGTAGGTCCATTGGTTACTTCACAAACCACCTTCAAGCTCGAGTGCACATAATATTTTGGTCGACAGTAGTCGGGGATTATATGATTCCCACGTTCCTTCACTTTTTGGGGGACGTAATGGTGTAGTGGTCAAGCTGCTTGGCTCTCACCAAGGTTCGATTCCTGGCAAGTGAGATTTTCGAAGTGAAATATCACGTCCTGTGGTTCAGATTCCACGTAAAAATGAAGGTCCCATAGCTCTGATCGCGAGATTAACGGTCACGTAAAACTACAAGCTTCATTCATTTTTCATGTCTACGTAATTGGTGGGGCGGGGGTGGAGACTACACGCGTATAGCATAATTTTTACAGCCATACTGTTTATTGATATGCCCTTTTAATACATACTGTGCTATGTATAAAACACCTCGTGGCGCAGTGGCCAGCAATGTTGTCGGCTACCTCAGAGGTCCCGGGCTTGATTCCCGGCTCTGCCAAGAATTTAAGTCTTGGTATGGTCTGGTGTGGGGTCTCCCAGCCACGTGATGCTAAGCGGGAGTCTGCCGGATGTTGTGGCTCATATTTATAATATTGGTTTTACGTCCCTTTTAACAACTGTGGCTTTTAGAGACGCCGGGGTGCCAGGATTTTGCCCCGAAGGGGATCTTTAACGTGCCAGTAAATCTACTGACACGGCTCCTTCGCATTTGCGCACCCTCAAATGCCAACTGACTGTCCGGGGATTCGATCCCGCTATCTTGGGCATAGCAGGCGAGAACATTACCGCTGAGCCACGCAGCCAGTCGCTGTGGCTCAGGACGCCTGTTAGTTGTCCCTTGATACAGCCAGGAACTCTAATCGGGTATCTACTGTATATCCCTTGTTGATCTTGAGGTATGTAAATAGTTCTTCATTATTCAAACCATTTATTGGGGGATAAAATGTGTATGACCCAAATGCACACTTCATCTCACAAATGTTATGGACTTGAGGTTCTTTACTTTTGTAGGCAACGCGGTCAGGTTGAAGTATACTCAGGCATAATCATTGGCCGAGAGTAAGATGGAGGAAACCCAGAGTGGCTTTAGACCACAACGAGGATGTGAGGATATATTTTTTTTAGTATGTGCCAAGTGATTGAGGAATACTACGAGAGGAATAGACTTTTGTATTTTGTAGATCTAGAGAAGGCGTACGGAAGAGTACCAAGAGAAAAGAAACTGAGGATTCTGAAGTACAGTATTATGGTATCCAGGGAAGGCTGCTACAGGCAATCAAAAGTACCGTATTTGTGTTTATAATGAATCTGCGGTAAGAGTTGATGCTAGGATGAGTTCCTGGTCTAAGTTGTTACAGGAATAGACTGAAATCTTTCACCACTACTACTGATTTTTTATATAGGCTATAATATTGTCTTTCGTAGCTTTTCAGTCGGTCAACACGATTGTGCCCAATGATGGGCGGGGTACAAGATATAAATATGTAAATACACTCATAGAAAAAGTTACATGTATTAGTTATTTATCACAATTGCCCCATTTAATTGCACCATATTTGTTCATGAATGGTGATGTGATAATCGTGGGAAACGGATCTTAGTTTTCTTTCCCTAGAGCAACTGAATTTGTAGTTTCTGGAAATTTCTTGGTTGTTGATGAGGAAAAGGCAATGCGAAAGGATGAGCTGAAGTCACTCTGTCCTGATAATAATATGCTATAGCTTATCGTTGAATCCTGTGTGATGAGAAATGTAATTTCAAAAAATGTATTCTACATTTCTTTAAATATCTCCTTTGTTAAGAATAAAAGAAAAAAATAACTTGTCATGGTTACTTACAAAAACACGAAAATACGTATAATTCTAGGAAATAAACAGCAGTTTTTCACCATACTACTAAGTTACAGGTATACTAGGGTGTAGGCTTCCTTACGTATCTTTTCGATGTTATCGTAAACTGAAATATTCAAACAAAAGTGTTTGAAAATTTACTTTTCAACTTTTTTCAGGAATTAGTTTAGTCTGAACGATTCTTTATCACAATTAAGGTTATTATGAAGATAAAACAAAAGTTTGGTGCTTTTCAGTCGGTCAACACGAATGTACCCAAAAGAGTTGTAATTTTTTTCAGGATGAGGGTATAACCCAACTCTTTTGGGTACATTCGTGTTGACCGACCGAAAAGCACCAAACTTTTGTTTACTAAGGAAACACTGAAAAATGGCTTCAAACCCCATAATGTCAGTATGAAGATGTTTATGAAAGTAAATGATTGAATATGCACAATCAAATGGAGCATGAGCAACAACAACGCCGGCGTGAAACCTTATTGTGGTTCGGTTTCGAACTTCGCAACATAGGCAGTTTTGTGTAAGTGAGATCTGTAAGGAAATGGTAGAGCTTTAAGAATAACATTTTAATTTCTTTCTCCGTTATCACATTAAGTATAACATACTGTTTTAAAGACCATCTCGTGGTGAAGCGTTCTTGTGTGTCACCCCCGGATGCAAGGCCTTAGAGAGTGGTGATGGGTCCTGGGGCTGGAGAATCCTGCCCTCCCCCACCTCTATTGCCAAATTATGTAATATTAATTTATAATCCTCCTAAATTTGCAGAAACTGATAATAATTTTAGAAATATTATTATTATTATTAGTAATAATAATAGCATTAGTAAGAGAAGCCGCCGATGGTAGGGGGTTGAACAGGCGTTCCTCCCCCCCCCCTCCCCATGCAAGATCCGGAAAATATTTTTATTATTATTAATAATAATAATAATAATAAGACGGCCGAGGTGGGATTCAAACCCACGCTCTCTCGATATCAGCGTGGCACGAGGTAGTGCGTTAGCGCTCTCGGCCACCGAGGCCAGTTAATAATAATAATAATAATAAGAAGAAGAAGAACCGCCGGTGTTAGAGGGCTGGACAGACGGGTCCACACCGGGCAAGATCCCGATGATGATGATAATAATAATAATAATAATAATAATAATAATAAAGACTTACCAAGATAATATAAAATATGCATAATAATGCAGTTAAACATTGAAACAACGGCCCATGGGTTCGAACGCACTTGTTTATCGAGTTTGAAGATAGCTTGGCACCCATGATTTTGTGCTGTACCTTAGCAAGTGTAACTACTGCGGTCGGTCACTGCGCATCCTTATAACACCTGTAAAACACGTTTCCCCGTGCGAGGACTAGTTCCCGTATTTTTTGAAACTCATTAGCGCATTTCAAAGTAATTGTTGCGGCATCGTGGTCATCTAGCCCCGTGTACTTGGCGTGTGTTTGGAATTTGTCTAATTACCCGTCTTATTGTGATGGCTCTATTAGTGTGTACAGTATATTTGTCATTCAGATGAGGATTGTGAAGGAGTCGGCTGCATTTGCCTGGAGTAGAAGTGATAATAATAATAAAAATAATGTTATTGTTTTACGTCCCTTTAAACATCTGCGGCTTTAGGAGACGCCGGGGTGTCGGAAGTTTGCCCCAAAGAGGATCTTTGACCTGCCAGTAAATTCACTGACACGGCTCCCTCGTATTTGCGCACCCTCAAATGCCAGCTGGCTGCGCCAGGATTCGATCCTGCAATCTTGGGAACAGCAAGCAAGAACGTTACCACTGAGCCACGCAGCCAGAGTACAAGTGAGAAATCACGGAAAACCACTTCCAAGATGGCTGAGATGGGAATCGAAACCACATCTTTTCAATTTTGCCACTGGAATGCCCCATTCCAGCCATCAGACAAGAATGAATCGAATTTCTTGTCGGCGCCGGGAATCGAACCCGAACCTCCGGGGCGACAGCCAAGAATACTAGCCGCTACATCACGAGGAACGCCAAGGATATTTCAGTCACTTGTGAATTCCGTAATCCGTAGTTTAACTATTAGCTTATCTATAGCAAAATATTTCGGCCATTCAATTGGAAGTACCGTAGCCTATACAGACTATCACTTCGAACTTCCTGGTCTCGATATTCGTGAGGCACATTGCCACGAGATTGCATTTCTCCGTGTCGGACCCCGTGTCTTAAAAGAGGCGGCCGTAGTGAGATCCTATTTCACATTTCATTTCAAAACGTTGCCACTAGTTTCGTTGTAGTCGCTCTCCCCTAGTAGTTGCATGGCCCGTACATAGGTATCAGCACGGATTACCCCCTACTGTGAGGGGTGGTTCAAGGTCGCGCGTGCGAGAAAGTTCAAACTGCCCCGGGGTCCGACACGGAGAAATGCAATCTCGTGGCAATGTGCCTCACGAATATCGAGACCAGGAAGTTCGAAGTGATAGTCTGTATAGGCTACGGTACTTCCAATTGAATGGCCGAAATATTTTGCTATAGATAAGCTAATAGTTAAACTACGGATTACGGAATTCACAAGTGACTGAAATATCCTTGGCGTTCCTCGTGATGTAGCGGCTAGTATTCTTGGCTGTCGCCCCGGAGGTTCGGGTTCGATTCCCGGCGCCGACAAGAAATTCGATTCATTCTTGTCTGATGGCTGGAATGGGGCATTCCAGTGGCAAAATTGAAAAGATGTGGTTTCGATTCCCATCTCAGCCATCTTGGAAGTGGTTTTCCGTGATTTCTCACTTGTACTCTGGCTGCGTGGCTCAGTGGTAACGTTCTTGCTTGCTGTTCCCAAGATTGCAGGATCGAATCCTGGCGCAGCCAGCTGGCATTTGAGGGTGCGCAAATACGAGGGAGCCGTGTCAGTGAATTTACTGGCAGGTCAAAGATCCTCTTTGGGGCAAACTTCCGACACCCCGGCGTCTCCTAAAGCCGCAGATGTTTAAAGGGACGTAAAACAATAACATTATTTTTATTATTATTATCACTTCTACTCCAGGCAAATGCAGCCGACTCCTTCACAATCCTCATCTGAATGACAAATATACTGTACACACTAATAGAGCCATCACAATAAGACGGGTAATTAGACAAATTCCAAACACACGCCAAGTACACGGGGCTAGATGACCACGATGCCGCAACAATTACTTTGAAATGCGCTAATGAGTTTCAAAAAATACGGGAACTAGTCCTCGCACGGGGAAACGTGTTTTACAGGTGTTATAAGGATGCGCAGTGACCGACCGCAGTAGTTACACTTGCTAAGGTACAGCACAAAATCATGGGTGCCAAGCTATCTTCAAACTCGATAAACAAGTGCGTTCGAACCCATGGGCCGTTGTTTCAATGTTTAACTGCATTATTATGCATATTTTATATTATCTTGGTAAGTCTTTATTATTATTATTATTATTATTATTATTATTATCATCATCATCGGGATCTTGCCCGGTGTGGACCCGTCTGTCCAGCCCTCTAACACCGGCGGTTCTTCTTCTTCTTCTTATTATTATTATTATTAACTGGCCTCGGTGGCCGAGAGCGCTAACGCACTACCTCGTGCCACGCTGATATCGAGAGAGCGTGGGTTTGAATCCCACCTCGGCCGTCTTATTATTATTATTATTATTAATAATAATAAAAATATTTTCCGGATCTTGCATGGGGAGGGGGGGGGAGGAACGCCTGTTCAACCCCCTACCATCGGCGGCTTCTCTTACTAATGCTATTATTATTACTAATAATAATAATAATATTTCTAAAATTATTATCAGTTTCTGCAAATTTAGGAGGATTATAAATTAATATTACATAATTTGGCAATAGAGGTGGGGGAGGGCAGGATTCTCCAGCCCCAGGACCCATCACCACTCTCTAAGGCCTTGCATCCGGGGGTGACACACAAGAACGCTTCACCACGAGATGGTCTTTAAAACAGTATGTTATACTTAATGTGATAACGGAGAAAGAAATTAAAATGTTATTCTTAAAGCTCTACCATTTCCTTACAGATCTCACTTACACAAAACTGCCTATGTTGCGAAGTTCGAAACCGAACCACAATAAGGTTTCACGCCGGCGTTGTTGTTGCTCATGCTCCATTTGATTGTGCATATTCAATCATTTACTTTCATAAACATCTTCATACTGACATTATGGGGTTTGAAGCCATTTTTCAGTGTTTCCTTAGTAAACAAAAGTTTGGTGCTTTTCGGTCGGTCAACACGAATGTACCCAAAAGAGTTGGGTTATACCCTCATCCTGAAAAAAATTACAACTCTTTTGGGTACATTCGTGTTGACCGACTGAAAAGCACCAAACTTTTGTTTTATCTTCATAATAACCTTAATTGTGATAAAGAATCGTTCAGACTAAACTAATTCCTGAAAAAAGTTGAAAAGTAAATTTTCAAACACTTTTGTTTGAATATTTCAGTTTACGATAACATCGAAAAGATACGTAAGGAAGCCTACACCCTAGTATACCTGTAACTTAGTAGTATGGTGAAAAACTGCTGTTTATTTCCTAGAATTATACGTATTTTCGTGTTTTTGTAAGTAACCATGACAAGTTATTTTTTTCTTTTATTCTTAACAAAGGAGATATTTAAAGAAATGTAGAATACATTTTTTGAAATTACATTTCTCATCACACAGGATTCAACGATAAGCTATAGCATATTATTATCAGGACAGAGTGACTTCAGCTCATCCTTTCGCATTGCCTTTTCCTCATCAACAACCAAGAAATTTCCAGAAACTACAAATTCAGTTGCTCTAGGGAAAGAAAACTAAGATCCGTTTCCCACGATTATCACATCACCATTCATGAACAAATATGGTGCAATTAAATGGGGCAATTGTGATAAATAACTAATACATGTAACTTTTTCTATGAGTGTATTTACATATTTATATCTTGTACCCCGCCCATCATTGGGCACAATCGTGTTGACCGACTGAAAAGCTACGAAAGACAATATTATAGCCTATATAAAAAATCAGTAGTAGTGGTGAAAGATTTCAGTCTATTCCTGTAACAACTTAGACCAGGAACTCATCCTAGCATCAACTCTTACCGCAGATTCATTGTAGTTTTACGTGACCGTTAATCTCGCGATCAGAGCTATGGGACCTTCATTTTTACGTGGAATCTGAACCACAGGACGTGATATTTCACTTCGAAAATCTCACTTGCCAGGAATCGAACCTTGGTGAGAGCCAAGCAGCTTGACCACTACACCATTACGTCCCCCAAAAAGTGAAGGAACGTGGGAATCATATAATCCCCGACTACTGTCGACCAAAATATTATGTGCACTCGAGCTTGAAGGTGGTTTGTGAAGTAACCAATGGACCTACATAAAATCCTATAACATCATCATTTTCGTCGTTCAGTTTACGTTAGTTCATTTAGGCTTGGAATGTTTAATTTATATTTTAATATTTTTTATCGCAGTTGGAACACAAAAAGTGCTCGTTTTAAAGTATGTTTCAACCATGCGTCACATTTACGAACTATTATCTCACAAACCCGTCATCAGATCGAATCCAAATTTTAACACTATGTGCATTGGAATGTTGTATAACTGGTTTATTAAAATATAAATTAAAAATTCCAAACCTACATAAACTAACGTAAAATAGAACGACGAAAATGATGATGTTACTGGATTTTATGTAGGTCTATTGGTTACTTCACAAATAACCTTCAAACTCGAGTGCACATAATATTTTGGTCGACAGTAGATACGTAGACGTCAAGAACAGATGATGAATTAGAATAAACCAGGCTTAAAAATAATGCCGGGATAGATCGTTGGTTTCTTAATATACGTATTTGGGCCATAATATATTTTGAAATATATATTTAAAAATCTGAACTCAAGTCCTAACGATTTCAAAATGCTATACCACACAGAAGTGAGGAATGGATTTCGGGAGTGAATCCACACTGCGAAATAATTGACGTTTATCTTTTTACAGCATATAAACACATCACTCCTCGGCGCCTGGAACATTACCAGTACTCAGTAAAATAGAGGGTACATAATAATGTAAACAGAGTTTCATATTGGCATATATCATCTACTCTGTTTTGAGTCTCTAATCTCCGGAAGGACGAAATGTTTGTAAAACCGGTCAAGTAACGGGAAAAAATACTCTCCCAAAAGTCTATCATATCTCTGTATGAGTTCCGTTGTAGGCTAATCCTTTTTGTCTTCTTGTAGTATGAAGCTGCCCTTGAGTCTGGTAGTGAAAATTGTGTTTGATGTCGAAGTTTCCTATTTCCTTTTCTCCCACTTTAATTGTAATAGTAATACTACTAATAATAATATTGGTTTTACGTCACTTTTAACTACAGTGGCTTTTATAGACGCCAGGGTGCCGGAATTTTGCTAGTAAATCTACTGACACGGCTCCCTCGCATTTGCGCACCCTCAAATGTCAGCTGACCGCGCCAGACTTTAATAATTGTATAGCCTCTTCCGGGATAAAATTGTTCGTGTAGGATGGGCATTTGATTTAAAAACACAGTATTCACCAATAAGTCAATCCGTGCTCATTACAAAGCCTTACTATTTTTTTTAAAGTCATAGTACTAATAAAAATTGTTGCACGGTAAAAGGTATAACGTGCACTTTAAAGTTCTATTGCAGCTTTTAAGACAATAGCAATACCGTAGTGGAATGAGCTTGTCCGCTGCTCATTGTATGTGAAAGGGAGGCATGTGCTGATCTCCCCACTCCCCTGCATGGGGAAAAGCCTGAGCTGGCCTAGGCCAAATGTCTCAACTAATCTCTGTCTCTGTCTTGACCTGTTTCAAGGACAGGACTTTGCGACGTGACATCTGACGGAAACTGTCTGAACTACCAGCACCTCGACACGGCTAGCATTAGCAACTCAATATGCTTACATTTTCTAAAATCACGATTAAACATATACAGAGTTCTTAATTTGAAAATATGATTCAGTAGCACAATAGAGAAAACTATAAGCTGTCTTGCAGTGGAGTTTGTTTCTGTTTTCAACATCATCTGAAGGCATTGAAGAGGTTTGGAAAATTGCAGTTCAGAACTCTATTTTATATGGAGAATTGTGATTTTAACTACACTTTTTATAACTATCTTTGTATTCCTGTTCGATATGCTTTTGCACCGATGAAAAGTGTATAAAATATTACAGCGGGCTATAGGAACAAAATAATTTTACCTTGTCCCGTTTCTTTATAAAACGTTTCACAAACTTTTCACCCATGTTACAACAAGTGCTGGGCTGGCGGTCGGCCGTTCCCACTCCGGCCGGCTCTTAAGCCCGGAATACATCGATGAACTTTGCGAAGTAATCTACCGGTACTCAATTCCACCTGAAAAGCTTTATTTTTGTGGAAGCAAAGCATTAGTATGGAAATTGTTGAATTTGAAGAGCACAGCGGAACTGAGCAATTATATTACTCATCTTTTGGCCTCAATCATTATGAAAATAACTGAAAAATCGAGAGAATGGGCGCACCCATCAACTCAAATCACATGTGTTTGTCTATATTTCATCACCCTTACGCTAGTTCCAGATAACGGCAGCACCGTCGCTTGAGTTCGCGAATAGCCACCTATAAGGAAGGTCCTGCCCATAGCAGTGCGGCAGCGCCGCATTCTAGGCCATGTGTGGCGAACGGTGTCGTGATGATGAATGGTGCTGAACGTGCGACTCCGTATTAAATTGCATATATTCTTATAACACTCGAATGTTTTACAATAGTGTTTAAAATAGACCCAAGAGAGAAGACTACTGTCGACCAAAATATTAAGTGTACTCGAGTTTGAAGGTTGTTTGTTAAGTAACCAATAGTCCTACATAAAATCCAATACCATCAACAATTTCGTCGTTCTATTTTACGTTAGTTCATGTAGGTTTGGATTTTTAATTTATATTTTAATATTTTTATCGCAGTTGGAACACAAAAAGTGCACGTTTTTAAGCGTGTTTCAACCACGCGTCACATATAAGAATTATTCTCTCAAAAGCCCGTCATCAGATCGAGTCCAAATTTTAACACAATATACATTGTATTGTTGTATAACTGGTTTATTAATTTCACAATTTTGTGTGTCCAAGAAACAAAGTTGTTATCATTGTTGTAAGGTAACTTTTTCTCGGCTTGGGGTGGTTGGAAAATGTAGTTCTTGGTTGCGTTGTAATCGTTAGACATCAAAAAGTTATGCTGTATGACTGTGAAATACGTATATTAATTAACTTATTTTATATCGGTTTGTATTTGTAGGAGGAAATAAGACATGGTTCACAAGCTAGCCGCTCCGGGGAAAGCTATACAGCGTTGCCGGGAAGGCGCCTATCACGCGTCATGGCGCGCCCCGCTCGGAAGTGATGGGCTCCATATCAGCCTTCGTGGCTTAGGCGGCAGCACACTGGCCTCTCACCGTTGGGTCCGTGGTTCAAATCCCGGTCACTCCATGTGAGATCTGTACTGGGCAAAACGGAGGCAGACAGGTTTCTCTCCAGGTACTCCGGTATTCCCTGTCAAATTTCATTCCAGCAACGCTCTCCACTATCATTTCATTTCATCTGTCATTCATTTAATCATTGCTCCAGAGGAGTGCGTCAGGCCTCGGCAGCCGGCACAGTCCATATCCTCGCCGCTAGATGGGGACTTCATTCATTCCATTCCTGACCCGGTCGGAGACTGGAAGCAGGCTGTGGATTTTCATTTTCATGTCGGTTTGTATTTGTACGAGGAAATAACACATGGTTCACCAGCTAGCCGCTCCGGTAAAAGCTGTACAGCGTTGCTGAGATGGAGCCCATCACTTCCGAGCGAGACGCGCCATGATGCGTGTGGGCACCATTTTGGCAACGCTGTACAGCTTTTCCCGGAGCGGCTAGCTGGTGAACCATGTGTTATTTCCTCGTACAAATACAAACCGATATAAAATAAGTGAATTAATTTACGTATTTCACAGTCAAACGTCATAACTTTTTGATGTATAACGATTACAACGCAACCAAGAACTACATTTTCCAACCACTCCGAGCCGAGAAAAAGTTACCTTACAACAATGATAACAACTTTGTTTCTTGGGCACGCACAATTTTGAAATTAATAAGCCAGTTATACAACATTCCTATGTATATTGTGTTAAAATTTGGATTCGATCTGATGAAGGGTTTTTGAGATAATAATTCTTAAATGTGACGCATGGTTGAAACACGCTTAGAAACGTTCACTTTTTGTGTTCCAACTGCGATAGAAAATATTGAAATATAAATTTAAAATTCCATACCTACATGAACTAACGTAGGCTATAATAGAACGACGAAAATGATGATGTTATTGGATTTTATGTAGGTCCATTGGTTACTTCACAAACAACCTTCAAACTCGAGTGCACATAATACTTTGGTCGACAGTAATCATCTGGTATTCGTAAGTGCAGCTCCTAATTCAACGTCGTTATTCTATAATATTAAATAGTAGTAAGCTCCATTTCACTTGGTTGTTCTTCTGCATTGTTCATTGGGGCAGATGATCTTGTAGTTCCGCCCCTTAAACCCTCAATAACTAACTGCATTGTTCATTGTTGTTTGTAAACTTCTGACACTTGCTAAAATTTAAATGTGTTGTTTATTGTAACTTAACCTTGTAACCACAATCGTACGTTGATACTAGTGGGGTCTGACAATCAGTGGCGTACTAACTACGGGAGGTGATCAGTTAGAGCCCGGATGTTGATGACATGTCATATTTTTACTGAGCTGTCTAAAACAATGCTGAAGTACATAGCAACTCAGTTTTATTTTGCATCTTTTTGCATTTTTTGCTATTTTTTCATTTTAAGAGCATTTTTTTAGTTTGGTAGATTTTTTGGTCTTATTTTAGAGAAATCGGCCTTTTGAGGTCTTTTTTTTTCTTCAATTTAGTCATGTCACAGCTTTATATGAGGGAGTTACGTGTCTCAGAGTTAAGAAGAAGCTAGTAGCTGTATACAAGATAATTTAAAAAACTGAAATCTTGATTCCATTTTCCTTAATCAACCGGGTGGAAACTTGTCCTAGCAATAATCGTGGAGAAATTGCTGCGGGTATTGCATCAAAACTGAAACAAGTGCTGGGAAAATCACAGGGTATAAAACATTATGCAAAATCTCAGACATTCTTTCTGGTGAAAACTACTGCATGGATGGGATTGAGGAGGATTTAGCAGCAAACCACCTTCCTCACTTCAAGTACGCTTCGACCACATCAGTTGATGTTGAACGCAGCTTTTTGAGATATAAAAACTTGTTGGCTGATAACCGCAGATCATTTACATTTGACAACATCAAAATGACATTCGTAGTGCAGTGCAACTCAGACTAATGTGAACATAAACCTATTGTTAAGTGCTAGAAATCTATTTTCAGTTTGAGCTTAAGATGTCACTTCTGAAATATTGGTGAGTTTATTATTATAAGATCATTTTCTCAATTTTACAGTCCATTTTTCGAATTTTTGAAATATTGGTGATTTTATTATTATAGGATCATTTTCTCCATTTTATAGTGCATTTTTCGAATTTTTAGGTCATTTATTACAGTCATTTTTGAAAATTTTAAATGCATTTTTTAACTTTTTTACGGCATCAACATCCGGGCCCTAGCTGATCAGGGTTATCAATCCCTCCCCCAGAGCCAAATTCAAAAACAAAATCCAGACCTTTATAAACCGATGCTTACGAAGAATCTTGAGAGTGTTGTGGCCAAATGTAATATCCAATTAAGGACTATGGAATCTTACAAACGAGAAGTCCGTGGATTTACAGTTACAAGCAAGAAAGTGGAAGTGGGTCGTGCATACACTGCACATAAACAGACGGCAGTAGAGAGGCAAGCCCTGCGTTGGAATCCTCAGGGACATCGCAGGTCGCAGAAGAGGAAGACCGAGGGAAACTTGGAGGAGGACAGTGGAGAGGGAATCTGCAGAAGCGGTGAAAACGTGGGGAGAAGTGAAGGCAATGGCACGAAACCGAGTCCGATGGCGATGCTTCGTCGAAGCCCTATGTTCCATTGATTTGAACAACAGGACGTAAGTCAAGTAAATCCGAGCCAAATAGCCTAGGCCTAAGAAAAATATTAAATTAATTGAAGTTTTTAAATTTGAATAAAACCAATCTACGGATTGATGACTAATGATTGGAATATGTAAGTTAATGCTTACAAATTTTAAAGCTCGGAACACTCACTGAATGAGCAAAATAGTCAGCTGTTCAGTTAGCCAGAAAGGAAGCAGGGAAGTGGGTGAGCAGCAATTTGACTCATCCCTTGTCAAAAATTCACCACTTGACAGTTGCCTTCATTGGTATCCGAGTGTGAGTATAATCTTGGAAAGTGAATACGGTACCGGTAGTATTGTGTTAAACTTTAGTAGGAGACATTAGTTTATCAAAATGTATACAATGTCGGGAAATAGAAAGGGCCAGATGATTACGAGAAAAGAAAACGGACATTATAATTTTATACCAACAAAACTGTTAATTTTCGATCATTTGTACATTGATACGTTCAAATACAACGTATAAATTCCAAAGGAAATTAAACATTTAAAAAGTGTACGTAGGGGGATTTGAAACTTCAGGATCATATGCTTGCTTTCATTATGTGCGAGTCCTTACCCCTCGATGTAATATCCCCATCCAGAAGAGAAGACTAGTTACGCCACTGACAATCCTCTTCAATATTTAATAATTTCGATCGATCATGACCTACGATATCTACTTTTCTCATGTCTACGTTGGCATTTCATCAGTGTAAGTAAAACAGATAGTTGGTTGGTTCCTTAGTTTAGAGGCTGCGACGACGCGGTCAAGTAGCCCCGTGTACTATGGGTGTGTGTAGAATCTGTCTGAAAACCGGTATTAATTGTGATGACTGTATTAGTGTGCGTTATCTGTTTTAATTCAAGTGAGGACTGCAGACGATAATTTCAAGTAGTTCCTACTTTCGCTACCAAATGCTACCGTCCACGACACTTGGCTACTACTAGATGCCATCGCAACCAGAGCCTGGTGACGAACGTTGGAACTTAAGAGCACTAATTCAAACCTATTCTACAAGTTTTGCTTCACACAAGTTTAGATACCTACACCAAGACCTACTACAATACTCAGACCTTAATGCAGGTATCGAAAGTGTGAAAATGGCGTATGCGGAAGCCCGAGATATTATTTGTTTACATTCGTTGCTGGGATACAATGTTAGCTTTGATTAGCTTCGTTTGATGAAAGTTGGGATAAACTATTGCTCATCTGTAATTTTTAGTGTCTTCAGTATGTGTGTTAAGTCCAGTTCATGTTAATGTACTGCAATCATGTGTAAATATGTGATAATACGCTTATTATGGACTGGTTTGATTGTGTGATGATCGTTCAGTCGACCGATGGCATTGAGTCATTTACTGCAGATGTTGAAGTACCTAAGACTAAAGCATTAATAGAAGTGTCTCAATAATATACACCGCAATGATTTGCTAGTTAGTGACAATATAATAATAGCTTAGTATACTTCAGTACCGGTAGTGTCGAACTTAAGTACCTAAAGGGAAAACGCTATGAGCATCTACGTCAAGACCAAACCGTTGACGATATCTTGAACGCTCAGCTTCATGTGCCTCCGTAAATCCTTACCAGTCTGGCAGATGTTCTACACTGCCTTGTATACACGCCAAATATTACAGTGAACTTCCGATTTATTGGTTAAGGAAGATGTTTCCCCTGTGCCAAACAATGAACTCATTGTGTTCCGTCATTATTCATACTTTTGTGATTCTTATAGCTTGCAAGTTATTTTTTATTATGATGTGTGTAATAAAGTGTTGTGAGTAACTTGCCAATTATGTACTTATATTGCGAGATGGTGAGCCGCGATAATTCCGTGAGAGGGACATGGTGCTTTCCTACATATATTACTTTGCTAAATCTACTGTTTCCAGCGTACAACTATTCCAAACGGTAACAGCGAATGTTTAATAGGTTAGATGGTAACATATTATCGTGTCCTTTGTGTGTGGTAATCTACATAATTGTTCAGATATACACACGACGACTTCTTTGCATATTTCAATCAACTAATTCGGTGTGATGTTTTAGCCGAGATTTTCGACAATTCTACGAGAGGTCTTAATTGAATTGTATCTCTATAGCGTTGGTTCGATTATTTCAGGCAACTATTCTCATTCGGATTGTGTGCACAAATATTCTTCATGTGCCGGGACAGCAATTCAGTAACCGGGTACTTTCTTCTCTCTCCTACTTCAGAATCTGTTTGATTTTATGCTAATAATATTAATCTAACTTATAATTACTGAACTTAAATACAAATCGTGATAACTCTCCAAAAAGCTTCTTATTAAACCACAGAAACAGTGAGACTATTGTAGCTGCCCCTTGGGTGAAGACGAAGAAACCTATAATTCGAGGCCAGCACTATATAGATAAATTAATTCAGGTAAGTCTAAATTATTGATGCATATTTCTTCGGAACCTAGTCTCGTCTTGTGATATCTTTGATGCTCTTAAGTGAGTAAAAATAATAATTTACACGAACTGTGACAACCCCGATGACATGATCTTAGCTATTGGTAGGGCAACCATCGCCGCCATGTTTTTTCTACATTAAGGTCTGAGTATTGTAGTTGGTCTTGCCTACACATTAATCATTGATATGGGCGTACTAATTAGTCAAGACAAAATAAATAGCGATTTATTGCATGAGGAAGTGTTTTTATCATTTCAAATGATCTTGTCGACTTCGTCGTTATGCTTGAGTCTAAAGTTATGCGTTACGGAGACGGAAGTGATGTCAGACGGAAGTGACGTCATGCAGCCGCGCGGGGAGCCTAAGTTGATGGGTAAAGGACGGCGAGTGCGTGACGTCATGCAGTCACGCGGGAAGCCGAAGTTAATGGTTAATGGAGTCTGTTGAAAGAGTCCTGGGGCGTCGATCGACCTGTGGCTTCGAGCGAAGCCCTCCTGAGCCTTTCTAACATTCGTAGCATGTGTCATTTGAAATGATATAACGTCTAGTCTTTCAAACTGACTAATTTTTTTGACACAGTTATGCATCACGTCTTTGAAGAAACGTGTATCTGTGGCAATAATTGCAAATGCATCAAACATTCTTCTCGGCAATTAGGCTACTCTAATAATAAATAATAATAGACTAATACTAATATCGTATGGCCTCGGGTGCCGGGTGCAAGCTTTGTTATTTGACGCTCAGAGGACAGCTTACATGTCGAATTTTGTTGTTCCTTGGAGCGCTATGAAAGTCAAGGAGATTAGATATCTAAGCCCATTGACATTAGAGCGCTTTCTAGTAGAGAATGGAGGAACGTTTTTATTGGCGGAAAATCCCGACATTAATTTTGCCATTATGAAACACGGCCTAGTGAATTCAAATGGGTTCTTTAACATGTCAACAACGTATGACATGCGTTTCGTGATTTTTGTCGCCTTTCAAAAAATCACTTACCATGGCCAGGAGCGAGCCTGCAAGCTTGGGGTTGGTGGTCCGACACGATAACCGCTCACCCACCGTGGCAAGCTTGGGGTTGGTGGTCCGACACGATAACCACTCACCCACCGTGGCAAGCTTGGGGTTGGTGGTCCGACACGATAACCGCTCACCCACCGTGACAAGCTTGGGGTTGGTGGTCCGACACGATAACCGCTCACCCACCGTGACAAGCTTGGGGTTGGTGGTCCGACACGATAACCACTCACCCACCGTGGCAAGCTTGGGGTTGGTGGTCCGACACGATAACCGCTCACCCACCGTGGCAAGCTTGGGGTTGGTGGTCCCACACGATAACCACTCACCCACCGTGGTAAGCTTGGGGTTGGTAGTCCGACACGATAACCGCTCACCCACCGTGACAAGCTTGGGGTTGGTGGTCCGACACGATAACCACTCACCCACCGTGACAAGCTTGGGGTTGGTGGTCCGACACGATAACCACTCACCCACCGTGACAAGCTTGGGGTTGGTGGTCCGACACGATAACCGCTCACCCACCGTGACAAGCTTGGGATTGGTGGTCCGACACGATAACCGCTCACCCACCGTGGCAAGCTTGGGGTTGGTGGTCCGACACGATAACCGCTCACCCACCGTGACAAGCTTGGGGTTGGTGGTCCGACACGATAACCACTCACCCACCGTGACAAGCTTGGGGTTGGTGGTCCGACACGATAACCGCTCACCCACCGTGACAAGATTGGGGTTGGTGGTCCGACACGATAACCGCTCACCCACCGTGACAAGCTTGGGGTTGGTAGTCCGACACGATAACCGCTCACCCACCGTGACAAGCTTGGGGTTGGTGGTCCGACACGATAACCGCTCACCCACCGTGACAAGCTTGGGGTTGGTGGTCCGACACGATAACCGCTCACCCACCGTGACAAGCTTGGGGTTGGTGGTCCGACACGATAACCACTCACCCACCGTGACAAGCTTGGGGTTGGTGGTCCGACACGATAACCGCTCACCCACCGTGGCAAGCTTGGGGTTGGCAGTCCGACACGATAACCGCTCACCCACCGTGGCAAGCTTGGGGTTGGTGGTCCGACACGATAACCGCTCACCCACCGTGGCAAGCTTGGGGTTGGTGGTCCGACACGATAACCGCTCACCCACCGTGACAAGCTTGGGGTTGGCAGTCCGACACGATAACCGCTCACCCACCGTGGTAAGCTTGGGGTTGGTAGTCCGACACGATAACCGCTCACCCACCGTGACAAGCTTGGGGTTGGTGGTCCGACACGATAACCGCTCACCCACCGTGACAAGCTTGGGGTTGGTGGTCCGACACGATAACCGCTCACCCACCGTGGCAAGCTTGGGGTTGGTGGTCCGACACGATAACCGCTCACCCACCGTGACAAGCTTGGGGTTGGCAGTCCGACACGATAACCGCTCACCCACCGTGGCAAGCTTGGGGTTGGTGGTCCGACACGATAACCACTCACCCACCGTGACAAGCTTGGGGTTGGTGGTCCGACACGATAACCGCTCACCCACCGTGGTAAGCTTGGGGTTGGTAGTCCGACACGATAACCACTCACCCACCGTGGCAAGCTTGGGGTTGGTGGTCCCACACGATAACCACTCACCCACCGTGGTAAGCTTGGGGTTGGTAGTCCGACACGATAACCGCTCACCCACCGTGGTAAGCTTGGGGTTGGTGGTCCGACACGATAACCACTCACCCACCGTGGCAAGCTTGGGGTTTGGTAGTCCGACACGATAACCACTCATCCACCGTGACAAGCTTGGGGTTGGTGGTCCGACACGATAACCACTCACCCACCGTGGCAAGCTTGGGGTTGGTGGTCCGACTCGATAACCGCTCACCCACCGTGACAAGCTTGGGGTTGGTGGTCCGACACGATAACCACTCACCCACCGTGACAAGCTTGGGGTTGGTGGTCCGACACGATAACCGCTCACCCACCGTGACAAGCTTGGGGTTGGTGGTCCGACACGATAACCACTCACCCACCGTGACAAGCTTGGGGTTGGTGGTCCGACACGATAACCGCTCACCCACCGTGACAAGCTTGGGGTTGGTGGTCCGACACGATAACCGCTCACCCACCGTGACAAGCTTGGGGTTGGTGGTCCGACACGATAACCGCTCACCCACCGTGGCAAGCTTGGGGTTGGTGGTCCGACACGATAACCGCTCACCCACCGTGACAAGCTTGGGGTTGGTGGTCCGACACGATAACCGCTCACCCACCGTGACAAGCTTGGGGTTGGTGGTCCGACACGATAACCGCTCACCCACCGTGACAAGCTTGGGGTTGGTGGTCCGACACGATAACCGCTCACCCACCGTGGCAAGCTTGGGGTTGGTGGTCCGACACGATAACCGCTCACCCACCGTGGCAAGCTTGGGGTTGGTGGTCCGACACGATAACCGCTCACCCACCGTGACAAGCTTGGGGTTGGTGGTCCGACACGATAACCGCTCACCCACCGTGACAAGTTTGGGGTTGGTGGTCCGACACGATAACCGCTCACCCACCGTGACAAGCTTGGGGTTGGTGGTCCGACACGATAACCGCTCACCCACCGTGACAAGCTTGGGGTTGGTAGTCCGACACGATAACCACTCACCCACCGTGACAAGCTTGGGGTTGGTGGTCCGACACGATAACCACTCACCCACCGTGACAAGCTTGGGGTTGGTGGTCCGACACGATAACCACTCACCCACCGTGACAAGCTTGGGGTTGGTGGTCCGACACGATAACCACTCACCCACCGTGGCAAGCTTGGGGTTGGTGGTCCGACACGATAACCGCTCACCCACCATGACAAGCTTGGGGTTGGTGGTCCGACACGATAACCGCTCACCCAGCGTGGCAAGCTTGGGGTTGGTAGTCCGACACGATAACCACTCACCCACCGTGACAAGCTTGGGGTTGGTGGTCCGACACGATAACCACTCACCCACCGTGGTAAGCTTGGGGTTGGTAGTCCGACACGATAACCACTCACCCACCGTGACAAGCTTGGGGTTGGTGGTCCGACACGATAACCGCTCACCCACCGTGACAAGCTGGGGTTGGTGGTCCGACACGATAACCGCTCACCCACCGTAACAAGCTTGGGGTTGGTGGTCCGACACGATAACCACTCACCCACCGTGACAAGCTTGGGGTTGGTGGTCCGACACGATAACCGCTCACCCACCGTGGCAAGCTTGGGGTTGGTGGTCCGACACGATAACCGCTCACCCACCGTGACAAGCTTGGGGTTGGTGGTCCGACACGATAACCGCTCACCCACCGTGACAAGCTTGGGGTTGGTGGTCCGACACGATAACCGCTCACCCACCGTGGCAAGCTTGGGGTTGGTGGTCCGACACGATAACCGCTCACCCACCGTGGCAAGCTTGGGGTTGGTGGTCTGACACGATAACCGCTCACCCACCGTGACAAGCTTGGGGTTGGTAGTCCGACACGATAACCACTCACCCACCGTGACAAGCTTGGGGTTGGTAGTCCGACACGATAACCGCTCACCCACCGTGACAAGCTTGGGGTTGGTAGTCCGACACGATAACCGCTCACCCACCGTGGCAAGCTTGGGGTTGGTAGTCCGACACGATAACCGCTCACCCACCGTGGCAAGCTTGGGGTTGGTAGTCCGACACGATAACCGCTCACCCACCGTGACAAGCTTGGGGTTGGTAGTCCGACACAATAACCGCTCACCCACCGTGACAAGCTTGGGGTTGGTAGTCCGACACGATAACCGCTCACCCACCGTGGCAAGCTTGGGGTTGGTAGTCCGACACGATAACCGCTCACCCACCGTGACAAGCTTGGGGTTGGTGGTTCGACACGATAACCGCTCACCCACCGTGGCAAGCTTGGGGTTGGTGGTCCGACACGATAACCGCTCACCCACCGTGGCAAGCTTGGGGTTGGTGGTCCGACACGATAACCGCTCACCCACCGTGACAAGCTTGGGGTTGGTGGTCCGACACGATAACCGCTCACCCACCGTGACAAGCTTGGGGTTGGTGGTCCGACACGATAACCGCTCACCCACCGTGACAAGCTTGGGGTTGGTGGTCCGACACGATAACCACTCACCCACCGTGGCAAGCTTGGGGTTGGTAGTCCGACACGATAACCGCTCACCCACCGTGGCAAGCTTGGGGTTGGTAGTCCGACACGATAACCGCTCACCCACCGTGACAAGCTTGGGGTTGGTGGTCCGACACGATAACCGCTCACCCACCGTGACAAGTTTGGGGTTGGTGGTCCGACACGATAACCGCTCACCCACCGTGGCAAGCTTGGGGTCGGTGGTCCGACACGATAACCGCTCACCCACCGTGACAAGCTTGGGGTTGGTGGTCCGACACGATAACCGCTCACCCACCGTGACAAGCTTGGGGTTGGTGGTCCGACACGATAACCGCTCACCCACCGTGGCAAGCTTGGGGTTGGTGGTCCGACACAATAACCGCTCACCCACCGTGGCAAGCTTGGGGTTGGTGGTCCGACACGATAACCGCTCACCCACCGTGACAAGCTTGGGGTTGGTGGTCCGACACGATAACCGCTCACCCACCGTGACAAGCTTGGGGTTGGTGGTCCGACACAATAACCACTCACCCACCGTGGCAAGCTTGGGGTTGGTGGTCCGACACGATAACCACTCACCCACCGTGGTAAGCTTGGGGTTGGTGGTCCGACACGATAACCACTCACCCACCGTGACAAGCTTGGGGTTGGTGGTCCGACATGATAACCGCTCACCCACCGTGACAAGCTTGGGGTTGGTGGTCCGACACAATAACCACTCACCCACCGTGGCAAGCTTGGGGTTGGTGGTCCGACACGATAACCGCTCACCCACCGTGACAAGCTTGGGGTTGGTGGTCCGACACGATAACCGCTCACCCACCGTGACAAGCTTGGGGTTGGTGGTCCGACACGATAACCGCTCACCCACCGTGGCAAGCTTGGGGTTGGTGGTCCGACACGATAACCGCTCACCCACCGTGACAAGCTTGGGGTTGGTAGCCCGACACGATAACCGCTCACCCACCGTGGCAAGCTTGGGGTTGGTGGTCCGACACGATAACCGCTCACCCACCGTGGCAAGCTTGGGGTTGGTAGTCCGACACGATAACCGCTCACCCACCGTGGCAAGCTTGGGGTTGGTGGCCCGACACGATAACCGCTCACCCACCGTGGCAAGCTTGGGGTTGGTAGTCCGACACGATAACCGCTCACCCACCGTGGCAAGCTTGGGGTTGGTAGCCCGACACGATAACCGCTCACCCACCGTGGCAAGCTTGGGGTTGGTAGCCCGACACGATAACCGCACACCCACCGTGGCAAGCTTGGGGTTGGTGGTCCGACACGATAACCGCTCACCCACCGTGACAAGTTTGGGGTTGGTGGTCCGACACGATAACCGCTCACCCACCGTGGCAAGCTTGGGGTCGGTGGTCCGACACGATAACCGCTCACCCACCGTGACAAGCTTGGGGTTGGTGGTCCGACACGATAACCGCTCACCCACCGTGACAAGCTTGGGGTTGGTGGTCCGACACGATAACCGCTCACCCACCGTGGCAAGCTTGGGGTTGGTGGTCCGACACGATAACCGCTCACCCACCGTGGCAAGCTTGGGGTTGGTGGTCCGACACGATAACCGCTCACCCACCGTGACAAGCTTGGGGTTGGTGGTCCGACACGATAACCGCTCACCCACCGTGGCAAGCTTGGGGTTGGTGGTCCGACACAATAACCGCTCACCCACCGTGGCAAGCTTGGGGTTGGTGGTCCGACACGATAACCGCTCACCCACCGTGACAAGCTTGGGGTTGGTGGTCCGACACGATAACCGCTCACCCACCGTGACAAGCTTGGGGTTGGTGGTCCGACACGATAACCGCTCACCCACCGTGGCAAGCTTGGGGTTGGTGGTCCGACACGATAACCGCTCACCCACCGTGACAAGCTTGGGGTTGGTAGCCCGACACGATAACCGCTCACCCACCGTGGCAAGCTTGGGGTTGGTAGTCCGACACGATAACCGCTCACCCACCGTGACAAGCTTGGGGTTGGTGGTCCGACACGATAACCGCTCACCCACCGTGACAAGCTTGGGGTTGGTGGTCCAACACGATAACCGCTCACCCACCGTGGCAAGCTTGGGGTTGGTAGTCCGACACGATAACCACTCACCCACCGTGGCAAGCTTGGGGTTGGTGGTCCGACACGATAACCGCTCACCCACCGTGGCAAGCTTGGGGTTGGTGGTCCGACACGATAACCGCTCACCCACCGTGACAAGCTTGGGGTTGGTGGTCCGACACGATAACCGCTCACCCACCGTGACAAGCTTGGGGTTGGTGGTTCGACACGATAACCGCTCACCCACCGTGGCAAGCTTGGGGTTGGTGGTCCCACACGATAACCGCTCACCCACCGTGGCAAGCTTGGGGTTGGTAGTCCGACACGATAACCGCTCACCCACCGTGACAAGCTTGGGGTCGGTGGTCCGACATGATAACCACTCACCCACCGTGACAAGCTTGGGGTTGGTAGTCCGACACGATAACCGCTCACCCACCGTGGCAAGCTTGGGGTTGGCAGTCCGACACGATAACCGCTCACCCACCGTGACAAGCTTGGGGTTGGTGGTCCGACACGATAACCGCTCACCCACCGTGACAAGCTTGGGGTTGGTGGTCCGACACGATAACCGCTCACCCACCGTGGCAAGCTTGGGGTTGGTGGTCCGACACGATAACCACTCACCCACCGTGACAAGCTTGGGGTTGGTGGTCCGACACGATAACCGCTCACCCACCGTGGCAAGCTTGGGGTTGGTGGTCTGACACGATAACCACTCACCCACCGTGACAAGCTTGGGGTTGGTGGTCCGACACGATAACCGCTCACCCACCGTGACAAGCTTGGGGTTGGTGGTCCGACACGATAACCGCTCACCCACCGTGACAAGCTTGGGGTTGGTGGTCCGACACGATAACCGCTCACCCACCGTGACAAGCATGGGGTTGGTGGTCCGACACGATAACCACTCACCCACCGTGACAAGCTTGGGGTTGGTGGTCCGACACGATAACCGCTCACCCACCGTGACAAGCTTGGGGTTGGTGGTCCGACACGATAACCACTCACCCACCGTGACAAGCTTGGGATTGGTGGTCCGACACGATAACCGCTCACCCACCGTGACAAGCTTGGGGTTGGTGGTCCGACACGATAACCGCTCACCCACCGTGACAAGCTTGGGGTTGGTGGTCCGACACGATAACCACTCACCCTCCGTGGCAAGCATGGGGTTGGTGGTCCGACACGATAACCACTCACCCACCGTGGCAAGCTAGGGGTTGGTAGTCCGACACGATAACCGCTCACCCACCGTGGCAAGCTTGGGGTTGGTGGTCCGACACGATAACCGCTCACCCACCGTGACAAGCTTGGGGTTGGTGGTCCGACACGATAACCGCTCACCCACCGTGGCAAGCTTGGGGTTGGTGGTCCGACACGATAACCGCTCACCCACCGTGACAAGCTTGGGGTTGGTGGTCCGACACGATAACCACTCACCCACCGTGACAAGCTTGGGGTTGGTGGTCCGACACGATAACCGCTCACCCACCGTGGCAAGGTTGGGGTTGGTGGTCCGACACGATAACCGCTCACCCACCGTGACAAGCTTGGGGTTGGTGGTCCCACACGATAACCGCTCACCCTCCGTGGCAAGCTTGGGGTTGGTGGTCCGACACGATAACCGCTCACCCACCGTGACAAGCTTGGGGTTGGTAGTCCGACACGATAACCGCTCACCCACCGTGGCAAGCTTGGGGTTGGTGGTCCGACACGATAACCGCTCACCCACCGTGACAAGCTTGGGGTTGGTAGTCCGACACGATAACCGCTCACCCACCGTGGCAAGCTTGGGGTTGGTGGTCCGACACGATAACCGCTCACCCACCGTGACAAGCTTGGGGTTGGTAGTCCGACACGATAACCGCTCACCCACCGTGACAAGCATGGGGTTGGTGGTCCGACACGATAACCGCTCACCCACCGTGGCAAGCTTGGGGTTGGTGGTCCGACACGATAACCGCTCACCCACCGTGGCAAGCTTGGGGTTGGTGGTCCGACACGATAACCGCTCACCCACCGTGACAAGCTTGGGGTTGGTGGTCCGACACGATAACCGCTCACCCACCGTGGCAAGCTTGGGGTTGGTGGTCCGACACGATAACCGCTCACCCACCGTGACAAGCTTGGGGTTGGTGGTCCGACACGATAACCGCTCACCCACCGTGACAAGCTTGGGGTTGGTGGTCCGACACGATAACCGCTCACCCACCGTGACAAGCTTGGGGTTGGTGGTCCGACACGATAACCGCTCACCCACCGTGGCAAGCTTGGGGTTGGTGGTCCGACACGATAACCACTCACCCACCGTGGTAAGCTTGGGGTTGGTAGCCCGACACGATAACCGCTCACCCACCGTGGCAAGCTTGGGGTTGGTGGTCCGACACGATAACCACTCACCCACCGTGGCAAGCTTGGGGTTGGTGGTCCGACACGATAACCACTCACCCACCGTGACAAGCTTGGGGTTGGTGGTCCGACACGATAACCGCTCACCCACCGTGACAAGCTTGGGGTTGGTGGTCCGACACGATAACCGCTCACCCACCGTGGCAAGCTTGGGGTTGGTAGTCCGACACGATAACCACTCACCCACCGTGACAAGCTTGGAGTTGGTGGTCCGACACGATAACCGCTCACCCACCGTGACAAGCTTGGGTTTGGTGGTCCGACACGATAACCGCTCACCCTTCGTGACAAGCTTGGGGTTGGTGGTCCGACACGATAACCGCTCACCCACCGTGGCAAGCTTGGGGTTGGTGGTCCGACACGATAACCGCTCACCCACCGTGACAAGCTTGGGGTTGGTGGTCCGACACGATAACCGCTCACCCACCGTGACAAGCTTGGGGTTGGTGGTCCGACACGATAACCACTCACCCACCGTGACAAGCTTGGGGTTGGTGGTCCGACACGATAACCACTCACCCACCGTGACAAGCTTGGGGTTGGTGGTCCGACACGATAACCGCTCACCCACCGTGACAAGCTTGGGGTTGGTGGTCCGACACGATAACCGCTCACCCACCGTGACAAGCTTGGGGTTGGTGGTCCGACACGATAACCACTCACCCACCGTGACAAGCTTGGGGTTGGTGGTCCGACACGATAACCACTCACCCACCGTGACAAGCTTGGGGTTGGTGGTCCGACACGATAACCGCTCACCCACCGTGACAAGCTTGGGGTTGGTGGTCCGACACGATAACCGCTCACCCACCGTGACAAGCTTGGGGTTGGTGGTCCGACACGATAACCGCTCACCCACCGTGGCAAGCTTGGGGTTGGTGGTCCGACACGATAACCGCTCACCCACCGTGACAAGCTTGGGGTTGGTAGTCCGACACAATAACCGCTCACCCACCGTGACAAGCTTGGGGTTGGTGGTCCGACACGATAACCGCTCACCCACCGTGACAAGCTTGGGGTTGGTGGTCCGACACGATAACCGCTCACCCACCGTGACAAGCTTGGGGTTGGTGGTCCGACACGATAACCGCTCACCCACCGTGACAAGCTTGGGGTTGGTGGTCTGACACGATAACCGCTCACCCACCGTGACAAGTTTGGGGTTGGTGATCCGACACGATAACCACTCACCCACCGTGACAAGCTTGGGGTTGGTGGTCCGACACGATAACCGCTCACCCACCGTGACAAGCTAGGGGTTGGTGGTCCCACACGATAACCGCTCACCCACCGTGACAAGCTTGGGGTTGGTAGTCCGACACGATAACCGCTCACCCACCGTGACAAGCTTGGGGTTGGTAGTCCGACACGATAACCACTCGCCCACCGTGGCAAGCTTGGGGTTGGTGGTCCGACACGATAACCGCTCACCCACCGTGGCAAGCTTGGGGTTGGTGGTCCGACACGATAACCGCTCACCCACCGTGGCAAGCTTGGGGATGGTGGTCCGACACGATAACCACTCACCCACCGTGGCAAGCTTGGGGTTGGTGGTTCGACACGATAACCACTCACCCACCGTGGTAAGCTTGGGGTTGGTGGTTCGACACGATAACCACTCACCCACCGTGGTAAGCTTGGGGTTGGTGGTCCGACACGATAACCGCTCACCCACCGTGACAAGCTTGGGGTTGGTAGTCCGACACGATAACCACTCACCCACCGTGGCAAGCTTGGGGTTGGTGGTTCGACACGATAACCGCTCACCCACCGTGGCAAGCTTGGGGTTGGTAGTCCGACACGATAACCACTCACCCACCGTGACAAGCTTGGGGTTGGTGGTCCGACACGATAACCGCTCACCCACCGTGACAAGCTTGGGGTTGGTGGTCCGACACGATAACCACTCACCCACCGTGACAAGCTTGGGGTTGGTGGTCCGACACGATAACCGCTCACCCACCGTGACAAGCTTGGGGTTGGTGGTCCGACACGATAACCACTCGCCCACCGTGGCAAGCTTGGGGTTGGTGGTCCCACACGATAACCGCTCACCCACCGTGACAAGCTTGGGGTTGGTGGTCCGACACGATAACCACTCACCCACCGTGACAAGCTTGGGGTTGGTGGTCCGACACGATAACCGCTCACCCACCGTGACAAGCTTGGGGTTGGTGGTCCGACACGATAACCGCTCACCCACCGTGACAAGCTTGGGGTTGGTGGTCCCACACGATAACCACTCACCCACCGTGGCAAGCTTGGGGTTGGTGGTCCGACACGATAACCGCTCACCCACCGTGACAAGCTTGGGGTTGGTGGTCCGACACGATAACCGCTCACCCACCGTGACAAGCTTGGGGTTGGTGGTCCGACACGATAACCGCTCACCCACCGTGACAAGCTTGGGGTTGGTAGTCCGACACGATAACCGCTCACCCACCGTGACAAGCTTGGGGTTGGTGGTCCCACACGATAACCGCTCACCCACCGTGACAAGCTTGGGGTTGGTGGTCCGACACGATAACCACTCACCCACCGTGACAAGCTTGGGGTTGGTGGTCCGACACGATAACCGCTCACCCACCGTGACAAGCTTGGGGTTGGTGGTCCGACACGATAACCGCTCACCCACCGTGACAAGCTTGGGGTTGGTAGTCCGACACGATAACCGCTCACCCACCGTGACAAGCTTGGGGTTGGTGGTCCGACACGATAACCGCTCACCCACCGTGACAAGCTTGGGGTTGGTAGTCCCACACGATAACCGCTCACCCACCGTAACAAGCTTGGGGTTGGTGGTCCGACACGATAACCGCTCACCCACCGTGGCAAGCTTGGGGTTGGTAGTCCGACACGATAACCACTCACCCACCGTGACAAGCTTGGGGTTGGTGGTTCGACACGATAACCGCTCACCCACCGTGACAAGCTTGGGGTTGGTGGTCCCACACGATAACCGCTCACCCACCGTGGCAAGCTTGGGGTTGGTGGTCCGACACGATAACCACTCACCCACCGTGACAAGCTTGGGGTTGGTGGTCCGACACGATAACCGCTCACCCACCGTGACAAGCTTGGGGTTGGTGGTCCCACACGATAACCGCTCACCCACCGTGGCAAGCTTGGGGTTGGTAGTCCGACACGATAACCACTCACCCACCGTGACAAGCTTGGGGTTGGTGGTCCGACACGATAACCGCTCACCCACCGTGACAAGCTTGGGGTTGGTGGTCCGACACGATAACAACTCACCCACCGTGACAAGCTTGGGGTTGGCAGTCCGACACGATAACCACTCACCCACCGTGGCAAGCTTGGGGTTGGTGGTCCGACACGATAACCGCTCACCCACCGTGACAAGCTTGGGGTTGGTGGTCCGACACGATAACCGCTCACCCACCGTGGCAAGCTTGGGGTTGGTGGTCCGACACGATAACCGCTCACCCACCGTGACAAGCTTGGGGTTGGTGGTCCGACACGATAACCGCTCACCCACCGTGACAAGCTTGGGGTTGGTGGTCCGACACGATAACCGCTCACCCACCGTGACAAGCTTGGGGTTGGTGGTCCGACACGATAACCACTCACCCACCGTGGCAAGCTTGGGGTTGGTGGTCCGACACGATAACCACTCACCCACCGTGACAAGCTTGGGGTTGGTGGTCCGACACGATAACCACTCACCCACCGTGGCAAGCTAGGGGTTGGTAGTCCGACACGATAACCGCTCACCCACCGTGACAAGCTTGGGGTTGGTAGTCCGACACGATAACACTCACCCACCGTGACAAGCTTGGGGTTGGTAGTCCGACACGATAACCACTCACCCACCGTGACAAGCTTGGGGTTGGTGGTCCGACACGATAACCACTCACCCACCGTGACAAGCTTGGGGTTGGTGGTCCGACACGATAACCACTCACCCACCGTGACAAGCTTGGGGTTGGTGGTCCGACACGATAACCACTCACCCACCGTGGCAAGCTAGGGGTTGGTAGTCCGACAACATAACCGCTCACCCACCGTGACAAGCTTGGGGTTGGTAGTCCGACACGATAACACTCACCCACCGTGACAAGCTTGGGGTTGGTAGTCCGACACGATAACCGCTCACCCACCGTGGCAAGCTTGGGGTTGGTAGTCCGACACGATAACCGCTCACCCACCGTGACAAGCTTGGGGTTGGTGGTTCGACACGATAACCGCTCACCCACCGTGGCAAGCTTGGGGTTGGTGGTCCGACACGATAACCGCTCACCCACCGTGGCAAGCTTGGGGTTGGTGGTCCGACACGACAACCGCTCACCCACCGTGACAAGCTTGGGGTTGGTGGTCCGACACGATAACCGCTCACCCACCGTGACAAGCTTGGGGTTGGTGGTCCGACACGATAACCGCTCACCCACCGTGACAAGCTTGGGGTTGGTGGTCCGACACGATAACCACTCACCCACCGTGGCAAGCTTGGGGTTGGTAGTCCGACACGATAACCGCTCACCCACCGTGGCAAGCTTGGGGTTGGTAGTCCGACACGATAACCGCTCACCCACCGTGACAAGCTTGGGGTTGGTGGTCCGACACGATAACCGCTCACCCACCGTGACAAGCTTGGGGTTGGTGGTCCGACACGATAACCGCTCACCCACCGTGGCAAGCTTGGGGTCGGTGGTCCGACACGATAACCGCTCACCCACCGTGACAAGCTTGGGGTTGGTGGTCCGACACGATAACCGCTCACCCACCGTGGCAAGCTTGGGGTTGGTGGTCCGACACGATAACCGCTCACCCACCGTGACAAGCTTGGGGTTGGTGGTCCGACACGATAACCGCTCACCCACCGTGGCAAGCTTGGGGTTGGTGGTCCGACACGATAACCGCTCACCCACCGTGGCGAGCTTGGGGTTGGTGGTCCGACACGATAACCGCTCACCCACCGTGACAAGCTTGGGGTTGGTGGTCCGACACGATAACCGCTCACCCACCGTGACAAGCTTGGGGTTGGTGGTCCGACACGATAACCGCTCACCCACCGTGGCAAGCTTGGGGTTGGTGGTCCGACACGATAACCGCTCACCCACCGTGGCAAGCTTGGGGTTGGTGGTCCGACACGATAACCGCTCACCCACCGTGACAAGCTTGGGGTTGGTGGTCCGACACGATAACCGCTCACCCACCGTGGCAAGCTTGGGGTTGGTGGTCCGACACAATAACCGCTCACCCACCGTGGCAAGCTTGGGGTTGGTGGTCCGACACGATAACCGCTCACCCACCGTGACAAGCTTGGGGTTGGTGGTCCGACACGATAACCGCTCACCCACCGTGGCAAGCTTGGGGTTGGTGGTCCGACACGATAACCGCTCACCCACCGTGACAAGCTTGGGGTTGGTAGCCCGACACGATAACCGCTCACCCACCGTGGCAAGCTTGGGGTTGGTAGTCCGACACGATAACCGCTCACCCACCGTGACAAGCTTGGGGTTGGTGGTCCGACACGATAACCGCTCACCCACCGTGACAAGCTTGGGGTTGGTGGTCCAACACGATAACCGCTCACCCACCGTGGCAAGCTTGGGGTTGGTAGTCCGACACGATAACCACTCACCCACCGTGGCAAGCTTGGGGTTGGTGGTCCGACACGATAACCGCTCACCCACCGTGGCAAGCTTGGGGTTGGTGGTCCGACACGATAACCGCTCACCCACCGTGACAAGCTTGGGGTTGGTGGTCCGACACGATAACCGCTCACCCACCGTGACAAGCTTGGGGTTGGTGGTTCGACACGATAACCGCTCACCCACCGTGGCAAGCTTGGGGTTGGTGGTCCCACACGATAACCGCTCACCCACCGTGGCAAGCTTGGGGTTGGTAGACCGACACGATAACCGCTCACCCACCGTGACAAGCTTGGGGTCGGTGGTCCGACACGATAACCACTCACCCACCGTGACAAGCTTGGGGTTGGTAGTCCGACACGATAACCGCTCACCCACCGTGGCAAGCTTGGGGTTGGCAGTCCGACACGATAACCGCTCACCCCACCGTGACAAGCTTGGGGTTGGTGGTCCGACACGATAACCGCTCACCCACCGTGGCAAGCTTGGGGTTGGTGGTCCGACACGATAACCACTCACCCACCGTGACAAGCTTGGGGTTGGTGGTCCGACACGATAACCGCTCACCCACCGTGACAAGCTTGGGGTTGGTGGTCCGACACGATAACCGCTCACCCACCGTGACAAGCTTGGGGTTGGTGGTCCGACACGATAACCACTCACCCACCGTGGCAAGCATGGGGTTGGTGGTCCGACACGATAACCACTCACCCACCGTGGCAAGCTAGGGGTTGGTAGTCCGACACGATAACCGCTCACCCACCGTGGCAAGCTTGGGGTTGGTGGTCCGACACGATAACCGCTCACCCACCGTGACAAGCTTGGGGTTGGTGGTCCGACACGATAACCGCTCACCCACCGTGGCAAGCTTGGGGTTGGTGGTCCGACACGATAACCGCTCACCCACCGTGACAAGCTTGGGGTTGGTGGTCCGACACGATAACCACTCACCTACCGTGACAAGCTTGGGGTTGGTGGTCCGACACGATAACCGCTCACCCACCGTGGCAAGCTTGGGGTTGGTGGTCCGACACGATAACCGCTCACCCACCTTGACAAGCTTGGGATTGGTGGTCCGACACGATAACCGCTCCCCCACCGTGGCAAGCTTGGGGTTGGTGGTCCGACACGATAACCGCTCACCCACCGTGACAAGCTTGGGGTTGGTAGTCCGACACGATAACCGCTCACCCACCGTGGCAAGCTTGGGGTTGGTGGTCCGACACGATAACCGCTCACCCACCGTGACAAGCTTGGGGTTGGTAGTCCGACACGATAACCGCTCACCCACCGTGGCAAGCTTGGGGTTGGTGGTCCGACACGATAACCGCTCACCCACCGTGACAAGCTTGGGGTTGGTAGTCCGACACGATAACCGCTCACCCACCGTGACAAGCTTGGGGTTGGTGGTCCGACACGATAACCGCTCACCCACCGTGGCAAGCTTGGGGTTGGTGGTCCGACACGATAACCGCTCACCCACCGTGGCAAGCTTGTGGTTGGTGGTCCGACACGATAACCGCTCACCCACCGTGACAAGCTTGGGGTTGGTGGTCCGACACGATAACCGCTCACCCACCGTGGCAAGCTTGGGGTTGGTGGTCCGACACGATAACCGCTCACCCACCGTGACAAGCTTGGGGTTGGTGGTCCGACACGATAACCGCTCACCCACCGTGACAAGCTTGGGGTTGGTGGTCCGACACGATAACCGCTCACCCACCGTGACAAGCTTGGGGTTGGTGGTCCGACACGATAACCGCTCACCCACCGTGGCAAGCTTGGGGTTGGTGGTCCGACACGATAACCACTCACCCACCGTGGTAAGCTTGGGGTTGGTAGCCCGACACGATAACCGCTCACCCACCGTGGCAAGCTTGGGGTTGGTGGTCCGACACGATAACCACTCACCCACCGTGGCAAGCTTGGGGTTGGTGGTCCGACACGATAACCACTCACCCACCGTGACAAGCTTGGGGTTGGTGGTCCGACACGATAACCGCTCACCCACCGTGACAAGCTTGGGGTTGGTGGTCCGACACGATAACCGCTCACCCACCGTGGCAAGCTTGGGGTTGGTAGTCCGACACGATAACCACTCACCCACCGTGACAAGCTTGGAGTTGGTGGTCCGACACGATAACCACTCACCCACCGTGACAAGCTTGGAGTTGGTGGTCCGACACGATAACCACTCACCCACCGTGACAAGCTTGGGGTTGGTGGTCCGACACGATAACCGCTCACCCACCGTGACAAGCTTGGGGTTGGTAGTCCGACACGATAACCGCTCACCCACCGTGACAAGCTTGGGGTTGGTGGTCCGACACGATAACCGCTCACCCACCGTGACAAGCTTGGGGTTGGTGGTCCGACACGATAACCGCTCACCCACCGTGACAAGCTTGGGGTTGGTGGTCCGACACGATAACCGCTCACCCACCGTGACAAGCTTGGGGTTGGTGGTCCGACACGATAACCGCTCACCCACCGTGACAAGCTTGGGGTTGGTGGTCCGACACGATAACCGCTCACCCACCGTGACAAGCTTGGGGTTGGTGGTCCGACACGATAACCGCTCACCCACCGTGACAAGCTTGGGGTTGGTGATCCGACACGATAACCACTCACCCACCGTGACAAGCTTGGGGTTGGTGGTCCGACACGATAACCGCTCACCCACCGTGACAAGCTAGGGGTTGGTGGTCCCACACGATAACCGCTCACCCACCGTGACAAGCTTGGGGTTGGTAGTCCGACACGATAACCGCTCACCCACCGTGACAAGCTTGGGGTTGGTAGTCCGACACGATAACCACTCGCCCACCGTGGCAATTTTGGGGTTGGTGGTCCGACACGATAACCGCTCACCCACCGTGGCAAGCTTGGGGTTGGTGGTCCGACACGATAACCGCTCACCCACCGTGGCAAGCTTGGGGTTGGTGGTCCGACACGATAACCACTCACCCACCGTGGCAAGCTTGGGGTTGGTGGTTCGACACGATAACCACTCACCCACCGTGGTAAGCTTGGGGTTGGTGGTCCGACACGATAACCGCTCACCCACCGTGACAAGCTTGGGGTTGGTGGTTCGACACGATAACCACTCACCCACCGTGGTAAGCTTGGGGTTGGTGGTCCGACACGATAACCGCTCACCCACCGTGACAAGCTTGGGGTTGGTAGTCCGACACGATAACCACTCACCCACCGTGGCAAGCTTGGGGTTGGTAGTCCGACACGATAACCGCTCACCCACCGTGACAAGCTTGGGGTTGGTGGTCCGACACGATAACCGCTCACCCACCGTGACAAGCTTGGGGTTGGTGGTCCGACACGATAACCGTTCACCCACCGTGGCAAGCTTGGGGTTGGTGGTCCGACACGATAACCACTCACCCACCGTGGTAAGCTTGGGGTTGGTGGTCCGACACGATAACCGCTCACCCACCGTGGCAAGCTTGGGGTTGGTGGTCAGACACGATAACCGCTCACCCACCGTGGCAAGCTTGGGGTTGGTGGTCCGACACGATAACCACTCACCCACCGTGACAAGCTTGGGGTTGGTGGTTCGACACGATAACCGCTCACCCACCGTGGCAAGCTTGGGGTTGGTGGTCCCACACGATAACCGCTCACCCACCGTGACAAGCTTGGGGTTGGTGGTCCGACACGATAACCGCTCACCCACCGTGACAAGCTTGGGGTTGGTGGTCCGACACGATAACCACTCACCCACCGTGGCAAGCTTGGGGTTGGTGGTCCCACACGATAACCACTCACCCACCGTGGGAAGCTTGGGGTTGGTGGTCCGACACGATAACCGCTCACCCACCGTGACAAGCTTGGGGTTGGTGGTCCGACACGATAACCGCTCACCCACCGTGACAAGCTTGGGGTTGGTGGTCCGACACGATAACCGCTCACCCACCGTGACAAGCTTGGGGTTGGTGGTCCGACACGATAACCACTCACCCACCGTGGCAATCTTGGGGTTGGTGGTCCCACACGATAACCACTCACCCACCGTGGGAAGCTTGGGGTTGGTGGTCCGACACGATAACCGCTCACCCACCGTGACAAGCTTGGGGTTGGTGGTCCGACACGATAACCGCTCACCCACCGTGACAAGCTTGGGGTTGGTGGTCCGACACGATAACCACTCGCCCACCGTGGCAAGCTTGGGGTTGGTGGTCCCACACGATAACCGCTCACCCACCGTGACAAGCTTGGGGTTGGTGGTCCGACACGATAACCACTCACCCACCGTGACAAGCTTGGGGTTGGTGGTCCGACACGATAACCACTCACCCACCGTGACAAGCTTGGGGTTGGTAGTCCGACACGATAACCGCTCACCCACCGTGGCAAGCTTGGGGTTGGTGGTCCGACACGATAACCACTCACCCACCGTGGTAAGCTTGGGGTTGGTAGTCCGACACGATAACCGCTCACCCACCGTGACAAGCTTGGGGTTGGTGGTCCGACACGATAACCGCTCACCCACCGTGGCAAGCTTGGGGTTGGTGGTCCGACACGATAACCGCTCACCCACCGTGGCAAGCTTGGGGTTGGTGGTCCGACACGATAACCACTCACCCACCGTGGTAAGCTTGGGGTTGGTAGTCCGACACGATAACCGCTCACCCACCGTGACAAGCTTGGGGTTGGTGGTCCGACACGATAACCGCTCACCCACCGTGGCAAGCTTGGGGTTGGTGGTCCGACACGATAACCACTCACCCACCGTGGCAAGCTTGGGGTTGGTAGTCCGACACGATAACCACTCACCCACCGTGGTAAGCTTGGGGTTGGTAGTCCGACACGATAACCGCTCACCCACCGTGACAAGCTTGGGGTTGGTGGTCCGACACGATAACCGCTCACCCACCGTGGCAAGCTTGGGGTTGGTGGTCCGACACGATAACCGCTCACCCACCGTGACAAGCTTGGGGTTGGTGGTCCGACACGATAACCGCTCACCAACCGAGGCAAGCTTGGGGTTGGTAGTCCGACACGATAACCACTCACCCACCGTGACAAGCTTGGGGTTGGTGGTCCGACACGATAACCGCTCACCCACCGTGACAAGCTTGGGGTTGGTGGTCCGACACGATAACCGCTCACCCACCGTGACAAGCTTGGGGTTGGTGGTCCGACACGATAACCGCTCACCCACCGTGACAAGCTTGGGGTTGGTGGTCCGACACGATAACCGCTCACCAACCGTGGCAAGCTTGGGGTTGGTAGTCCGACACGATAACCACTCACCCACCGTGACAAGCTTGGGGTTGGTGGTCCGACACGATAACCGCTCACCCACCGTGACAAGCTTAGGGTTGGTGGTCCGACACGATAACCGCTCACCCACCGTGGCAAGCTTGGGGTTGGTGGTCCGACACGATAACCGCTCACCCACCGTGGCAAGCTTGGGGTTGGTGGTCCGACACGATAACCGCTCACCCACCGTGACAAGCTTGGGGTTGGTGGTCCGACACGATAACCACTCACCCACCGTGGCAAGCTTGGGGTTGGTGGTCCGACACGATAACCACTCGCCCACCGTGACAAGCTTGGGGTTAGTGGTCCGACACGATAACCGCTCACCCACCGTGACAAGCTTGGGGTTGGTGGTCCGACACGATAACCGCTCACCCACCGTGACAAGCTTGGCATTGGTGGTCCGACACGATAACCGCTCACCCACAGTGGCAAGCTTGGGGTTGGTGGTCCGACACGATAACCGCTCACTCACCGTGGCAAGCTTGGAGTTGGTGGTCCGACACGATAACCACTCACCCACTGTGATAAGGTTGGGGTTGGTAGTCCGACACGATAACCGCTCACCCACCGTGACAAGCTTGGGGTTGGTGGTCCGACACGATAACCGCTCACCCACCGTGGCAAGCTTGGGGTTGGTGGTCCGACGCGATAACCACTCACCCACCGTGGTAAGCTTGGGGTTGGTGGTCCGACACGATAACCGCTCACCCACCGTGACAAGCTTGGGGTTGGTAGTCCGACACGATAACCGCTCACCCACCGTGACAAGCTTGGGGTTGGTGGTCCGACACGATAACCGCTCACCCACCGTGGCAAGCTTGGGGTTGGTAGTCCGACACGATAACCGCTCACCCACCGTGACAAGCTTGGGGTTGGTGGTCCGACACGATAACCGCTCACCCACCGTGGCAAGCTTGGGGTTGGTGGTCCGACACGATAACCGCTCACCCACCGTGACAAGCTTGGGGTTGGTGGTCCGACACGATAACCACCCACCGTGACAAGCTTGGGGTTGGTGGTCCGACACGATAACCACTCACCCACCGTGACAAGCTTGGGGTTGGTAGTCCGACACGATAACCGCTCACCCACCGTGACAAGCTTGGGGTTGGTGGTCCGACACGATAACCGCTCACCCACCGTGACAAGCTTGGGGTTGGTGGTCCGACACGATAACCGCTCACCCACCGTGGCAAGCTTGGGGTTGGTGGTCCGACACGATAACCACTCACCCACCGTGACAAGCTTGGGGTTGGTGGTCCGACACGATAACCGCTCACCCACCGTGACAAGCTTGGGGTTGGTAGTCCGACACGATAACAACTCACCCACCGTGACAAGCTTGGGGTTGGCAGTCCGACACGATAACCACTCACCCACCGTGACAAGCTTGGGGTTGGTGGTCCGACACGATAACCGCTCACCCACCGTGACAAGCTTGGGGTTGGTGGTCCGACACGATAACCGCTCACCCACCGTGGCAAGCTTGGGGTTGGTGGTCCGACACGATAACCGCTCACCCACCGTGGCAAGCTTGGGGTTGGTGGTCCGACACGATAACCGCTCACCCACCGTGACAAGCTTGGTGTTGGTAGTCCGACACGATAACCGCTCACCCACCGTGACAAGCTTGGGGTTGGTGGTCCGACACGATAACCGCTCACCCACCGTGGCAAGCTTGGGGTTGGTGGTCCGACACGATAACCGCTCACCCACCGTGGCAAGCTTGGGGTTGGTGGTCCGACACGATAACCGCTCACCCACCGTGGCAAGCTTGGGGTTGGTAGTCCGACACGATAACCGCTCACCCACCGTGGCAAGCTTGGGGTTGGTGGTCCGACACGATAACCGCTCACCCACCGTGACAAGCTTGGGGTTGGTGGTCCGACACGATAACCGCTCACCCACCGTGACAAGCTTGGGGTTGGTGGTCCGACACGATAACCACTCACCCACCGTGACAAGCTTGGGGTTGGTGGTCCGACACGATAACCGCTCACCCACCGTGACAAGCTTGGGGTTGGTGGTCCGACACGATAACCGCTCACCCACCGTGACAAGCTTGGGGTTGGTGGTCCGACACGATAACCGCTCACCCACCGTGACAAGCTTGGGGTTGGTGGTCCGACACGATAACCGCTCACCCACCGTGACAAGCTTGGGGTTGGTGGTCCGACACGATAACCGCTCACCCACCGTGACAAGCTTGGGGTTGGTGGTCCGACACCATAACCGCTCACCCACCGTGGCAAGCTTGGGGTTGGTGGCCCCACACGATAACCACTCACCCACCGTGGCAAGCTTGGGGTTGGTGGTCCGACACGATAACCGCTCACCCACCATGACAAGCTTGGGGTTGGTAGTCCGACACGATAACCGCTCACCCACCGTGACAAGCTTGGGGTTGGTGGTCCGACACGATAACCACTCACCCACCGTGGCAAGCTTGGGGTTGGTAGACCGACACGATAACCGCTCACCCACCGTGACAAGCTTGGGGTTGGTGGTCCGACACGATAACCGCTCACCCACCGTGACAAGCTTGGGGTTGGTGGTTCGACACGATAACCGCTCACCCACCGTGGCAAGCTTGGGGTTGGTGGTCCCACACGATAACCGCTCACCCACCGTGGCAAGCTTGGGGTTGGTGGTCCCACACGATAACCGCTCACCCACCGTGACAAGCTTAGGGTTGGTGGTCCGACACGATAACCGCTCACCCACCGTGACAAGCTTGGGGTTGGTGGTCCGACACGATAACCGCTCACCCACCGTGACAAGCTTGGGGTTGGTGGTCCGACACGATAACCGCTCACCCACCGTGACAAGCTTGGGGTTGGTGGTCCGACACGATAACCACTCACCCACCGTGACAAGCTTGGGGTTGGTGGTCCGACACGATAACCGCTCACCCACCATGACAATCTTGGGGTTGGTGGTCCGACACGATAACCGCTCACCCACCGTGACAAGCTTGGGGTTGGTGGTCCGACACGATAACCACTCACCCACCGTGGCAAGCTTGGGGTTGGTAGTCCGACACGATAACCGCCCACCCACCGTGGCAAGCTTGGGGTTGGTGGTCCGACACGATAACCGGTCACCCACCGTGGCAAGCTTGGGGTTGGTGGTCCGACACGATAACCGCTCACCCACCGTGACAAGCTTGGGGTTGGTGGTCCGACACGATAACCGCTCACCCACCGTGGCAAGCTTGGGGTTGGTGGTCCCACACGATAACCGCTCACCCACCGTGACAAGCTTGGGGTTGGTGGTCCGACACGATAACCGCTCACCCACCGTGACAAGCTTGGGGTTGGTGGTCCGACACGATAACCGCTCACCCACCGTGGCAAGCTTGGGGTTGGTGGTCCCACACGATAACCGCTCACCCACCGTGACAAGCTTGGGGTTGGTGGTCCGACACGATAACCGCTCACCCACCGTGACAAGCTTGGGGTTGGTGGTCCGACACGATAACCGCTCACCCACCGTGACAAGCTTGGGGTTGGTGGTCCCACACGATAACCGCTCACCCACCGTGACAAGCTTGGGGTTGGTGGTCCGACACGATAACCGCTCACCCACCGTGGCAAACTTGGGGTTGGTGGTCCGACACGATAACCGCTCACCCACCGTGACAAGCTTGGGGTTGGTGGTCCGACACGATAACCACTCACCCACCGTGGCAAGCTTGGGGTTGGTAGTCCGACACGATAACCGCTCACCCACCGTGGCAAGCTTGGGGTTGGTGGTCCGACACGATAACCACTCACCCACCGTGACAAGCTTGGGGTTGGTGGTCCCACACGATAACCGCTCACCCACCGTGGCAAGCTTGGGGTTGGTGGTCCCACACGATAACCGCTCACCCACCGTGACAAGCTTAGGGTTGGTGGTCCGACACGATAACCGCTCACCCACCGTGACAAGCTTGGGGTTGGTGGTCCGACACGATAACCGCTCACCCACCGTGACAAGCTTGGGGTTGGTGGTCCGACACGATAACCGCTCACCCACAGTGGCAAGCTTGGGGTTGGTGGTCCGACACGATAACCGCTCACTCACCGTGGCAAGCTTGGGGTTGGTAGTCCGACACGATAACCGCTCACTCACCGTGGCAAGCTTGGGGTTGGTGGTCCGACACGATAACCACTCACCCACCGTGATAAGGTTGGGGTTGGTAGTCCGACACGATAACCGCTCACCCACCGTGACAAGCTTGGGGTTGGTGGTCCGACACGATAACCGCTCACCCACCGTGGCAAGCTTGGGGTTGGTGGTCCGACACGATAACCACTCACCCACCGTGGTAAGCTTGGGGTTGGTGGTCCGACACGATAACCGCTCACCCACCGTGACAAGCTTGGGGTTGGTAGTCCGACACGATAACCGCTCACCCACCGTGACAAGCTTGGGGTTGGTGGTCCGACACGATAACCGCTCACCCACCGTGGCAAGCTTGGGGTTGGTAGTCCGACACGATAACCGCTCACCCACCGTGACAAGCTTGGGGTTGGTGGTCCGACACGATAACCGCTCACCCACCGTGGCAAGCTTGGGGTTGGTGGTCCGACACGATAACCGCTCACCCACCGTGACAAGCTTGGGGTTGGTGGTCCGACACGATAACCACCCACCGTGACAAGCTTGGGGTTGGTGGTCCGACACGATAACCACTCACCCACCGTGACAAGCTTGGGGTTGGTGGTCCGACACGATAACCGCTCACCCACCGTGACAAGCTTGGGGTTGGTGGTCCGACACGATAACCGCTCACCCACCGTGACAAGCTTGGGGTTGGTGGTCCGACACGATAACCGCTCACCCACCGTGGCAAGCTTGGGGTTGGTGGTCCGACACGATAACCACTCACCCACCGTGACAAGCTTGGGGTTGGTGGTCCGACACGATAACCGCTCACCCACCGTGACAAGCTTGGGGTTGGTAGTCCGACACGATAACCGCTCATCCACCGTGACAAGCATGGGGTTGGTGGTCCGACACGATAACCGCTCACCCACCGTGACAAGCTTGGGGTTGGTAGTCCCACACGATAACCGCTCACCCACCGTGACAAGCTTGGGGTTGGTGGTCCGACACGATAACCGCTCACCCACCGTGGCAAGCTTGGGGTTGGTAGTCCGACACGATAACCACTCACCCACCGTGACAAGCTTGGGGTTGGTGGTCCGACACGATAACCGCTCACCCACCGTGACAAGCTTGGGGTTGGTGGTCCGACACGATAACCGCTCACCCACCGTGACAAGCTTGGGGTTGGTGGTCCCACACGATAACCGCTCACCCACCGTGGCAAGCTTGGGGTTGGTAGTCCGACACGATAACCACTCACCCACCGTGACAAACTTGGGGTTGGTGGTCCGACACGATAACCGCTCACCCACCGTGACAAGCTTGGGGTTGGTAGTCCTACACGATAACCGCTCACCCACCGTGACAAGCTTGGGGTTGGTGGTCCGACACGATAACCGCTCACCCACCGTGACAAGCTTGGGGTTGGTGGTCCGACACGATAACCGCTCACCCACCGTGGCAAGCTTGGGGTTGGTAGTCCGACACGATAACCACTCACCCACCGTGACAAGCTTGGGGTTGGTGGTCCGACACGATAACCGCTCACCCACCGTGACAAGCTTGGGGTTGGTGGTCCGACACGATAACAACTCACCCACCGTGACAAGCTTGGGGTTGGCAGTCCGACACGATAACCACTCACCCACCGTGGCAAGCTTGGGGTTGGTGGTCCGACACGATAACCGCTCACCCACCGTGACAAGCTTGGGGTTGGTGGTCCGACACGATAACCGCTCACCCACCGTGGCAAGCTTGGGGTTGGTGGTCCGACACGATAACCGCTCACCCACTGTGGCAAGCTTGGGGTTGGTGGTCCGACACGATAACCGCTCACCCACCGTGACAAGGTTGGGGTTGGTGGTCCGACACGATAACCGCTCACCCACCGTGACAAGCTTGGGGTTGGTGGTCCGACACGATAACCACTCACCCACCGTGACAAGCTTGGGGTTGGTGGTCCGACACGATAACCGCTCACCCACCGTGACAAGCTTGGGGTTGGTGGTCCGACACGATAACCGCTCACCCACCGTGGCAAGCTTGGGGTTGGTGGTCCGACACGATAACCGCTCACCCACCTTGACAAGCTTGGGGTTGGTGGTCCGACACGATAACCGCTCACCCACCGTGACAAGCTTGGGGTTGGTGGTCCGACACGATAACCGCTCACCCACCGTGACAAGCTTGGTGTTGGTAGTCCGACACGATAACCGCTCACCCACCGTGACAAGCTTGGGGTTGGTGGTCCGACACGATAACCGCTCACCCACCGTGGCAAGCTTGGGGTTGGTGGTCCGACACGATAACCGCTCACCCACCGTGGCAAGCTTGGGGTTGGTGGTCCGACACGATAACCGCTCACCCACCGTGGCAAGCTTGGGGTTGGTAGTCCGACACGATAACCGCTCACCCACCGTGGCAAGCTTGGGGTTGGTGGTCCGACACGATAACCGCTCACCCACCGTGACAAGCTTGGGGTTGGTGGTCCGACACGATAACCGCTCACCCACCGTGACAAGCTTTGGGGTTGGTGGTCCGACACGATAACCGCTCACCCACCGTGACAAGCTTGGGGTTGGTGGTCCGACACGATAACCGCTCACCCACCGTGACAAGCTTGGGGTTGGTAGTCCGACACGATAACCGCTCACCCACCGTGACAAGCTTGGGGTTGGTGGTCCGACACGATAACCGCTCACCCACCGTGACAAGCTTGGGGTTGGTAGTCCGACTCGATAACCGCTCACCCACCGTGACAAGCTAGGGGTTGGTGGTCCGACACGATAACCGCTCACCCACCGTGACAAGCTTGGGGTTGGTGGTCCGACACGATAACCGCTCACCCACCGTGACAAGCTAGGGGTTGGTGGTCCGACACGATAACCACTCACCCACCGTGACAAGCTTGGGGTTGGTGGTCCGACACGATAACCACTCACCCACCGTGGCAAGCTTGGGGTTGGTGGTCCGACACGATAACCGCTCACCCACCGTGGCAAGCTTGGGGTTGGTGGTCCGACACGATAACCGCTCACCCACCGTGACAAGCTTGGGGTTGGTGGTCCGACACGATAACCACTCACCCACTGTGACAAGCTTGGGGTTGGTGGTCCGACACGATAACCACTCACCCACCGTGACAAGCTTGGGGTTGGTAGTCCGACACGATAACCACTCACCCACCGTGGCAAGCTTGGGGTTGGTGGTCCCACACGATAACCACTCACCCACCGTGACAAGCTTGGGGTTGGTGGTCCGACACGATAACCGCTCACCCACCGTGACAAGCTTGGGGTTGGTGGTCCGACACGATAACCGCTCACCCACCGTGGCAAGCTTGGGGTTGGTGGTCCGACACGATAACCACTCACCCACCGTGGCAAGCTTGGGGTTGGTGGTCCGACACGATAACCGCTCACCCACTGTGACAAGCTTGGGGTTGGTGGTCCGACACGATAACCACTCACCCACCGTGGCAAGCTTGGGGTTGGTGGTCCGACACGATAACCGCTCACCCACCGTGACAAGCTTGGGGTTGGTGGTCCGACACGATAACCGCTCACCCACCGTGACAAGCTTGGGGTTGGTGGTCCGACACGATAACCGCTCACCCACCGTGACAAGCTCGGGGTTGGTGGTCCGACACGATAACCGCTCACCCACCGTGACAAGCTCGGGGTTGGTGGTCCGACACGATAACCGCTCACCCACCGTGACAAGCTCGGGGTTGGTGGTCCGACACGATAACCGCTCACCCACCGTGACAAGCTCGGGGTTGGTGGTCCGACACGATAACCGCTCACCCACCGTGACAAGCTCGGGGTTGGTGGTCCGACACGATAACCACTCGCCCACCGTGGCAAGCTTGGGGTTGGTGGTCCGACACGATAACCGCTCACCCACCGTGGCAAGCTTGGGGTTGGTGGTCCGACACGATAACCGCTCACCCACCGTGACAAGCTTGGGGTTGGTGGTCCGACACGATAACCACTCACCCACCGTGGTAAGCTTGGGGTTGGTGGTCCGACACGATAACCACTCACCCACCGTGACAAGCTTGGGGTTGGTGGTCCGACACGATAACCGCTCACCCACCGTGACAAGCTTGGGGTTGGTGGTCCGACACGATAACCGCTCACCCACCGTGACAAGCTTGGGGTTGGTGGTCCGACACGATAACCGCTCACCCACCGTGACAAGCTTGGGGTTGGTGGTCCGACACGATAACCACCCACCGTGACAAGCTTGGGGTTGGTAGTCCGACACGATAACCACTCACCCACCGTGACAAGCTTGGGGTTGGTGGTCCGACACGATAACCGCTCACCCACCGTGGCAAGCGGTAATTACTCTAAAATGATGACAGACTCACTGAATACTTCAAATGAAATTAAAAAACGAAAACTGTTAACACTTGTCCGATGTATTTATTAGTTTCTTGCCATGTTCTTGAATTTGATTAATTGTCAAATAACTTACATCAAAATCTCCTTTTTGTCACCTATACACAACTACCCAATACATATTAGTGAACTTATTTCCAATAATCCGATATCAAATTGGAATATTAAGAGACAGGCTAGACGCTCGGCCGGGCGTATGAAGCCGGCGAGACGGTCTGGCCGCGGTCTGGTTATAGGTGGCTATGAAATGAAAAAATGAAAATCCACAGCCTGCTTCCAGTCTCCGACCGGGTCAGGAATGGAATGAATGAAGCCCCCATCTAGCGGCGAGGATATGGACTGTGCCGGCTGCCGAGGCCTGACGCACTCCTCTGGGGCAATGATTAAATGAATGACAGATGAAATGAAATGATAGTGGAGAGTGTTGCTGGAATGAAATTTTGACAGGGAAAACCGGAGTACCCGGAGAAAAACCTGTCTGCCTCCGTTTTGTCCAGCACAGATCTCACATGGAGTGACCGGGATTTGAACCACGGACTCAGCAGTGAGAGACCGGCGTGCTGCCGCCTAAGCCACGGAGGCTTTATAGGTGGCTATGATTATACGTAATATATTTTAGATGTCGATTTTGAATCGACGCCGAGTACATACAAATAGATGATGATGATGATGATAATTGTTGTTTTAAGGGGCCTAACATCTAGGTTATCGGCCCCTAAAGGTTTGGGTGATCGTGAAGATCAAAATGAAAAGTGAACTATAACTAAAACTAACTACTAACTTATATACTAGATGAAGAAATGGGAAACAAAAGGAGAATAAGGCAAATAAAGGACAGGAGGAAAAGAAATACCCTCCACCCTCGAAGAATGCGGATTGAGGGACTTGGAAGGAAGGGGAGCCATGAAAGGCAGATAGGAAAGTGAAAGAGGAGAGGGTCTGCCTCAGAGGTAATGGATAAAAGGGGGAAAACCGAACCCATCTCAGGACTCCCTCGGGATCGCCAACTCCCGAACTCACCAGCCGTGAGCCCCTGAGGGTGTAGCAATATCCAGGGTACACCAGAAGTGGTGGGGCTACTTACACCCTGCCTCCTTGAGGGCCTTGAGCAGAAGGCAGAAGATAACATGAAAAGAAAAAGAAGGCTGACCCCTCGCAGAAGGAGGGTATCAGAAAAGATGAGACAAGGGCCAATTAAGGCGGGAAAGGAAGAGACTCCCTAGGCTTCGGATATCCTAATACCGTCGGGGTCGGAGGAGAACAAGAGTTGACCAAGTGTGGTCGACAGGAAAGAAGACGGAGAGGAGCCCGGCACAAGCATGTGGAAGCAATGTCGGACTCAGCTGGGGCCCCGTGGTCGCCAACCCACGTCCCACAAGATGTGAGCCCCTGGGGGAATACGACAAAGAGGGCAAACACTCTACAGATAATACAAAGTAAACTGATGAATATAAAACACCCGCTATGCAATGATTACCAGTATCCTTCAATGAAATACGAGTCTAAGTGGAGGTAGTTCACAGTAGGCTATAGCATGATAACGCTCACTGTATCGCGACTTTTTACTGTTAATGTGGCTGAGCAGAGAGGTCTCTTTGCCCTTCGGGGCAGTGGTGCCGCGGTGGCGGGGGAATACACCCTCCATATTAACTGCATACAGTATATAGAAATAAAATAATACAGACAAGATTAGTTAGTTCTTAAGGTTTCAAGGGGCGTAACAGCGCGAGGTTATCTGCCCCTTCAAACAAGATTAGTACCCGCACTACTAGTAGTAGTTGTTGTTGTTGTTGTTGTTGGCAGTAAAGGAGTAGTGAACCTTCTACAAACTACTGAAATTAGCCAAAATATATTTTGTAAAAGTGTATAATAATTGTGGAAACAACGTGGCAATAGACGTTTCCTCCCCCGCTGTCTATAACGCATGAATGTGTCCAACATTACACACGTGCATTATGGGGGAAATAATGCCAACATTTCAAAAAATTATAGCACCGAAACCCTTTATGTTAAACGTGTAATTCTTTCACTGAACGCCAGCTGGTTAAAGTAAGTTTTGTTTTGTAGGGGACGTGACCTTGCTATGCGCACACTAGATGCGCAGTAGCCAAGGTCGGCCGGGGGCACGCGCGCCAATGAAGTCGCGGCCTCACCCCTTTGGATTTTTTTTTCTGGGGGTACATTAAAAACATTCTGTATGAAGAAAAAATTCGGGATTTGGAGCACCTGTGGGAGCGAATTCCTGCCACCATCTTGACAGTTACTCCTGAAATGATTGCACGTACCAATCCAGCCATTGGGAAAGAGTGCTTTCAATGCTGATGTTGGTGGTCGGCCTGGCCTAGATTATTTCTCTACAGTCCCTGTTTCCTTAAACTGATTAAACCATCGAATTACAGCTTTGTAATCAGGTGTCAGGCGGTGCAGTCATTGGTGCACCCCCCCCCCCCCCCCCCCCCCCCCCCCGGCCGACCTTGGCTACTGCGCATCTAGTGTGCGTATAGCAAGGTCACGTCCCCTACAAAACAAAACTTACTTTAACCAGCTGGCGTTCAGTGAAAGAATTACACGTTTAACATAAAGGGTTTCGGTGCTATAATTTTTTGAAATGCTGGCATTATTTTTCGATGACCCTGTATAATATTGCTAATCCCGCGCATACGGTAGGCCTACTACTCATTATAATGAATCTTTATCCAGACCAATGGGTTTTGCCTGGACCTATAATCACTAGGTAGCGCGGCCCGCATTGTATCACTCACAGTGGGAGTAGGCCTACTCACGCATCAATAGTCTTTATCGAGGCGAATCGTTTTGCCAATCAATGATTTTTCACATAATATGGATACCCTGAACTAGCACCAACAGATAGCGCACAGGTACTATGTGTATCATTTTGTTCGAATAACATTTGCAAATAACACAGACTAGGCTGTTACAAACGATTTACAATGAAAATGTATCGTATTATCAACTTGTCATTCTTGAAATTCGGTGCGTGTAGAATGCCAACGGAAGGCAAAGCGTTCGAGTCCTACATTGAACAGTTCCTCATATTGGTAACAGTGATACGACGCCAATGTGTGCGCCTCGGTAACAGTTGAAGAGACCTCATGCGCCTAACAAACATGTTAGCTGTCGTTAAATGAGTAAGAAATAAAAATACATATTTACGTAATTTAGCACATATTTTCGGAGCAGTAGTGATAATGGACAGTTAGTGACTCCCAGAATATGAAATAAGGAATGGAAATCATCCAAGTGTACAATCCAGGTTCACCACTCCTTTACAATTTCCGCGGCCGTGTTGCGCGATTTAACGAGCGATAAAGAACGCGATTTAGCGAGCACCGTTACGCCGCGGGACAAGATTAATCCTTTATTATACCACATATCCCTTCGTGTTCATATCATAACATGCCAGCCCAATATAGTATCAATAGATTCGACTCTTTTTTATTTGTTACAGATAAATGAAAGCATCAAGGCCGAAAACGCCTTATGACTCGTCAGTAGAAAGGGGAGTACCTAAGTCGGATTGTACTGCGAGGGCGAAGCCCGAGCTGGGTACAATCAGAGCTGAAACCCTAAAGACGGTGTAACGGAAAAGAAGAACTAAAGATAACACAAGGCAGCTACCAGTCTAACTTAAACGTTGTTAGCAATTAAAATTTGGAAATAATATCAAATGAAAAATCGAAAGCTTCTGATAAACAAGCCAAGGACCTGGAATACTGCGCCTAGTAAGTAATTGGCTGCTTAATATTAGTAGCCTTGTAGATACTATCAAGGCCTTTAGTACCAGATTGGATATTATGGTGTAGTCTATTCTTCGTTTGACCAACTTGCAGATCCTTCTGATCTGTTCATCAATGAGAGGAATATTAAGGTCACGTCTAATTTCCGAGTTTCTTTTGACGGACCTCTTGACCTGAAGGAACTGTCGGAGAGTTTTATTTTGGAATGTTTGCATCGTGTCAATATGCGTTTTAGATATGTGGCCCCAGGCCTCACAGCCATACAGCAGGATAGGGCGGACTAGAGCAAGATATAATTGCTTCTTAATAAATGAGCTCAATTTTATTACTAGTGAGAGCAAAAATAGCCTTTTTCCTAGCCGCTGCAAGCTGTAAGACTCGGGCCACATGCAATCGATAAGTGAGGGATTTGTCTAGCAGTATGCCAAGATACTTGACACTGCTAGACCAAGGAAGGAGGGTGTGATGCAAACTGAGTTGGCCAAACTGGGGGCGACGGCGAGTAAAGAGAATGGCGTGAGTTTTTTCGCCATTCACTTTAATTTTATTAAGAACACACCAACGCCAGAACACAGAAATCCAGCGTTGCATAGCATTGATGGCATCGCATTTCTTATGCTTGGAGGTATAAATTGCAATGTCATCAGCAAACATCTGCAGTTCTACTCCCCTCGCAGTGGGGAAATCATTCACATATAGGCTAAACAGCGTTGGCGAGAGGACTCCACCTTGAGGTACACCAGCACGCAAGGTACGAACCGTGGACCTCTCGCCATCGCAGGTAGTATAAAATGGCCTGTTCTTTAAGTATGAATAGATAATCTTAATGAGGTAGTTTGGCAGGGATGAAGTATGTATGAGCTTGATGATAAGATTATCTATCCATACAGTGTCAAAAGCTTTCTCTATATCAAAAAACACTGCAGGAACAGTTCTTTTAATATGGAATGATCTCGTGGCATACGCGACCAATCGCAGCGCGGCTAGCGGTGCAGTGCGCTTGGCTCGAAAGCCGATCTGTTCAGGCCGCATTATGTCAGTTACCTCGAGGCGAGCATTAATTCGCCGAAGAATACGTCTCTCGAATAATTTCGAAATATGGGATAACAGGCTGACGGGGCGATCATTTTGTGGAAAAAGCGTATTTTTCACAGGCTTGGATATAAGACAGACTTTAGCTGTCTTCCAGGCCTGGGGAAAATAGCCAAGAAGCAAACAGACATTAAATATATTTGCTAAGAAAATATAAGCACGAAAGGGGAGGGATTTCAATTCTTTATTACCAATCCTGTCATCAACAGGAGACCTTTCCTCAGACTGGTGCTTGACAACTCTCCTAACCTCCGCAGGTGAGATGGATCGATTGTCGGTGGGTCTTGGGTCTTCCAGTGGAGCCTGAAGTGGTTGGCCTTGTGCTTAATGTCATTTGAGTATGCATCAGTATCGTATTCATCGTCACTATGAATATCGCATTGACTCTCAATGGAGTCTGTGAAGGCCTCAGCTTTCTCAAGGGGAGAGAATACTAGCCCTCGGCGACCATGAAGCGCTCGCTTAATAAGAGGAGGGCGCTTCAGAGAACGAGCTATTCTCCAATAGTCATTTTCTGAAGTATTTTCAGAGAGCTTTTTGCACAGCTCTTCCCATCGTTCTATCTTACGTTCCAGCAAACGATCGCGGATGACCAGTGCTAGTTCCTTGTATTCAGCACGGTCGGCAGGATCTCGAAATCTTTGCCAACGCTTGCGGAAACCATTTTTAATTATTATAAGATCCTTAATTATGTCAGGGATGCTCGGATAGGAGCTATTGACGTCCGAAACGGGGGAGGAGCTTACGGTCAGCTGTTTGCAATATGGCGGCGATATAGTGACGTGAAGTAATTGGGTGTGCGTTTGTTATGGCTTCTAATTTATGATGGCAAAATACTACATATTTCCTTTCATTGATATAAATATTTTTATAATCAATTTAAATGCAGTGCCTAATTACTACCAGTTAAAAATATTACCCACAAGTAGATAGTTAATTTACTGTCTGCTGTTACATAGGCCTATATGAAGCCTGTACTTGGGAGCCTAGCGGTATCGATGTTTTTATTAATTTCACAATATATATATCTCACATAACACAAAGGACGACTCCCTGATAATAAATTGAATCAAGCAACCCTGAATTTGCATGAATGTTTTGGGTTCAAAGAAGCGTTACTTGGGATGCTCAAATCATACTTCAATATTGCAAATATTGACCTACATACTTGCTGTTCAAAGGCAAGAATGTTAATTTATTAATCTCTTGCCACAGGCAACTTAAAATGGAGGCATCCTCTTTATCAATATATTTAATTAAATATTTAAAATACAGATATTTAACAAAGCTGGAGTCTCCATTTGAACTTGTCATAAGCAAACGGAACAGATCAAAAACTACACTTTAAGCCAAACCAAATTCACTCCTCAGCTCGACATAAACCATTATACCAATTAAAACCTATACAAAACATACTCTCCTTACTGTTGTACAACTTTCAAACCAACTATTCGCACTCAAAACTGTAAAACCCTGAAATGGGAACTAATTAAAGTTAGAATAGCCTAGGCCGATCCGGTCTCCTGCTACATTACCGCATTTGTATACTTAACATCACTATAACTTTTAAATTACGACTAAGTGACCTATCTGCCTGAGTAGTATAGGTGTTACCGGCCTGCCTGGGATGATGGGTCACCAAACCGGTACTTAAAACTAAGATTTTACACATTAATTAACTAAATTCAACAGTAAGGAGATCATAGCCAAAAACACAATTTAAGCCAAATCATACTTCAATGACCTACATACTTGCTGTTCAAAGGCAAGGATATAAATTGTCTGGCAAATTAAGGCTAGGAACAGCATTTTTCTTAAGTTTTCTAACCATTCGGCTATTGTCAATCGGAAGAACCCCTAAAATAAGTTTACGAAGAGCGGATTACATTCTTTGTACGGCACAGAAGTAATAGGCTATAAGTTTATCAGTATTTTTGATGTAGCTAAATCCATGTGAATAAAAATTAGAGACAATAACTATCAATAATCAACAGTACCGGTGGAAAGAAGTCGTCTTCACAAAAATGCTGACTGCACACTGTCATGTAACATGTAACACGTTTTCCAATTGACAGCGCCGAAGCCCATCTTTCGCTCTGAACTTTTTGTACAGGAAAGTAATGAAGATATTTCGTAGCCGTTTTATACGATTTGCAACCGTACCTCCTCGAATTTGACAAATTTCTTTCTGTTTCCATCACGACGTCAATGCTTGACCATCTAAATAAATCTTACCAGTCACAATGTTACAGCTTCAACATTCTGCCGCGTGGCTGCGCCATCCAACTTTTCTGACGTCAATAGGGGGCATTAGACTGACTGCCAGTGCTTGAGGGGGTCATAACCTCGGAGCCCTGGCGGGCAGGACCAAGCCGAGCGGGGCTGGTGCGCTGTGATTGGCTCACGGCTCCAGTCTCGCTCTGAGATGTGTTTGAGTTGTTTGTATTGTTGGCAAGTCGAATTATGTACTTTTTCGCATTACAGATGTGTAATAGCGGCATCGACATCGTTAAGTGTAGTAGGTGTAGAAATATGTAGATTTTGTCTACATGCCACCTGTATTTAACATAATTAAGGGCATCATAACGAATCGGCAAGCTCGGCTTAGACAGGCGATCACAAATAAGATTAAAAATGATGGGTTGGTGGTCAGAATTTAAAGAATTAGGGACTGAAAATAGCAGTTCATACCTAAGATAGCCTACTTAATGATTGCAATATCAATGACATTGGGCTGACCATTACAGGGGTATATGGTCGGCTCTGTAGGAGCGTATACAGAGATGACATGCTCATCTGCGTATTGTCTCAACATGCAACCCTTGGGATTGGCTACTCTGGAATGCCAGTCTGGGTGCTTAGAATTGATGTCACCAGCTATGATGGATGGCACATGGTCGTAATTATTTAAAATCAAGCCAATATCTTCAGGGTTTAGTAGCTTTTTTTTGGAGGCTAATAAGCAGCAAATATTCTATAGTGAAAATTAGAATGCTGAATTTCAATGCCTAGACTTTCAACAGTGGATACGGGTAGGGGATCTAGGACGTGATGAGTAAGGCTAGACCTTATCATCACGGCCACACCACCTCCTATAGTCGAACGATCTTTCCGATGAATAGTAAAATTTTTGATAGCAAAGTGCTTATTTGCCTGCAACCATGTTTCACCCAGCAGGCAGATGTCAACATTATATTCAGAAATAAAGGCTTCAAGCTCATATTTATGATTATTGACGCTTTTACAATTCCAGGCACAGACTGTAAGTCGTTGTGCCATTACTGGGTTGAAAAAGATTTAAGGCTCTGAGAAGTAATGCATGGCAGCACTTACCAGGACCATCACTTTATCAACAGTATTGGTACATGATCTAATCTTGGAAGCAGTGTCCTTGATTAGAGGTATCAGTTTGGAGAAATTGATCTGCCTGCAGAGGTCAATAATGTCACCAAAGCCCGTAGGATCAGGCAGGGGCGTAGCGGTAGAAGATGAGGGCGTGGCTGGACCTGGCTGAGGTGCGCTAGAACCATTTGTAGCATCTGCAAAGCTTATTTTCGGATCTACTAACCTTGCTTTTTTAAATTGTATCAGTTTAGTGCGCTTAGTCTCAGCTTGCTGCTTTTGATCTAAGATATCTTGGAAGAGGGGGCAACCTCTCCAAGATGCAACGTGGTCCTTCTTGCAATTAACGCAAGTGGCTGCCACTTCTGGGGTTATAGTGGACAGTCCTCTGCGGTATGACCTTCACCGCATTTTACGCACCTCAGGGGCATTTTGCAGTAATTGGCGGTGTGCCCAAACCGCTGGCATTTGACACTGACTAGGTCCCTGCTTGCCCTTATGTGCCTCTATACTTACCTTGCTACCGCACAAGTATCGAAGGGAGTAGACTGTTTTACTAAACTCTGTGTTCGGCAGAGTGACGCTCATGACACTGAGTGGCACTGTGCGGTTATTAGATTCCCGCCTCGTAAACTGGTAAACAACCTGGGGTTCGTACCCCAGTGCCATGAGGTCCTCTTTGACCCAATCGGTACTTACCGACGAGACAATATTTCGAATTATCACCTTTAAGAGGCGATTACCCGGCAATTGGTGGGTATAAAAAGCAGCATTAGACTGCTCGAAATACTGCTTCACCTTATTATAGTCCTCGATAGTATCAACAAAGAACTTAAGGCTGTCTCGGTTGTTAATTACACGTATATCGCAAGCACATACCGACTTAAGATACTTGTAGTGGCGCATGTATTCTGACTTGTCCGCCACTACAATTGGAGGGATCCTCGCTGCTTCGGGAGCAGGGGCGACTTCCATCTCCTCAGCATCACACTGCTGGGACCAAGCTGCATTCTCTCCCTGGACCTGGCCAGGGGGGAAGCTGCGGTAGAACTAGGCCCAGCTGCAGGGCTTTGAAGCCTAGTTGGTAACAGGTCTGAGGGACCTGTATTCCCAGCAGTGGGAAGTGAGGAGCGGGCGCTGTACTGATTACTCAGGAGCAAAGGCACCTGCGTAATCTTAGGCTTGGATGACTTTCATTTAAACTGATAAGTAAGACGATGTTTACCCCTGGGAGTCTTCCATGGGGCCTGGGAGGTGTTCAGAACATCCAGAGCTGCCTGGAGCGTGGCTTCCGGCATGTCCTCAGGTAGGATACAGATGGAGCTGGATCGGGATACTGAGGATGAGCTGCATGGTGAGTCAGGTCGGGATAAGACCGGGAAGGTTCTTTAGAGGTGCTGGGATGAGCAGGTCCGATGGGGCGGGCAAAGTCATCATTACATTGAGGTCCAGTTGATTTCATTGTTTTCTTAGTAATTTTATTAGTATTAGCAGTTAATTGATTGTTAGTATTTGCATTCATTTGGATACTCATGCAGGAGTTAATAGGAAGGTCGGGGCATGATCTGCCATGGAAAGACGGTAGCAGGTGTTGGTTAGGTGCAGTTTTACCGTTTTAATTAAAACTACAGAACAGGAGACCAAGCCGTCGTAACTTTCAACAAGGTATATTACTGAAAATATAGTATTTATGTTTGACAAAACTTTCTCGGAGATGTTGGGAGTCGTTTTACTTTCTCAATTGCCACTGCTGCACCGGAATAATTCCTTTTAATTGATTATTTACGGAAATAATGCTTTTAGCATTGTCTTCATTTCACTATGGACGCCATCTTGGACACTACGTCATGTGACACCCGAAAAACGAACATCTGAGTACGTTACCAACATGCCCAATACAAAATTCACCATATGACACGTAAAATTTGAAATTGTTACAAATTTCCACTAAGTTAAGCACTGTCTTGCGGAAAATTACTGCTAGTACCACAAGCAAGGGGGTCTGGGGCGTAAGCCCCAGGTTAGGTTTGTTTCTGTATGTAAAACATTAATAAGATAGAATTTATGTCCGCAAATTTCCACTAAGTTAAGCACTGTCTTGCGGAAAATTACTGCTAGTACCACAAGCAAGGGGGTCTGGGGCGTAAGCCCAAGGTTAGGTTTGTTTTTGTATGTAAACCATTAATAAGATAGAATTTATGTCCGCTACTAGGTTAGGTACTGCCTGGTCGAAAATTACTGCTAGTACCACAAGCAAGGGGGTCTGGGGCGTAAGCCCCAGGTTAGGTCTGTTTTTGTATGTAAAACATTATAAATACATAAATAAACACTGACAATTGGCGCAATTTTTCATTGCATTACTTTATCGACGCTCTTTTGTTTACTCGTCCTATACCCGATGTGAAATAGTACCAAATGCGTGGGGTTGGCATTCCTGACTTAGTAAGCAAGATGGCTACAAGAGACTTCATTTCTGCTATATAAGTCGTGTATCTATTTGGGATGGCTGGGTGGGTTTATGGCAGCGGACGAGTCAACATCTATTATTTTAACATCTCCGGATACCATTACTAAAGGTACTTCGGCAAATTTCATTACCTAAATTTTTTATACCTTTGGTCTCCTGTTCTGTAGTGCTACCAGATGTGGAATAGGTGCCACACACACTCAATATTATATTTCTCCTCTCACACAAGGGGTTAAGGGTTTTTGTCATGGAGAGAGCGACACAGATTTGGAGTCCTGTTTATCAATCCAGACGTGAAAGACCAATGTTTTGGCTTTTAAGTGGATTGTATATTTAGGAACGAACTTACTCGGAATCTTGGACGAGGGAAACTACCATACAAAGGATCGGATAGGCCTCTTTACTTTAAAATACTTCTATTAACAGCGATCACTTCAGTAGCCTATACAACTACGCGTCATGACTCTTAACATGCCCCATAATCCCATCGTAGTCAATAAGTTATTCAAATCCTATAGAAATTAGAGAGCAACATATATTGCGGTTGAGTCTATAAATAATAGTTGGTGCAGAATTTTACTCACCAGCAACACATGGCGTACAAAGCGGATTATGTTCCATCTACACAACAGAAAATGTTTTCATTTACCAGCCATGTTGTTTCACGCAGTTTCATGAAACAACATCGAATTAGTGAGGCCATCATACGCAAAGACTATATACGGAAAGATGGTAAACTCAATACATAATTGTGGTTCCATCATTAGACTGCAGTGGAGTCTGCTACTGTCGCGAATTTGGGAGTAGTTCCTGGAATGGGAACTATGGTTGCGCGGGGTTGGCAACGATCAACCTACGTCACCACGACAATCTGTGTGGTCGCTATGGCGGCGATTGTTTTCTGTTCTGTAATGAAAAATATGTGTAGTAGAATTGCAATGTTTATGTAATAAATGTATGTCACACAACGAAATGGATTATGTTCTGTACCTAGTAATCGAACAGATACGCGGGTAGCGTAATTCGACAGCTACCGCTCCCTAACATGAATTAAACTATTCTGGAAACAAATGAGATCTGCTAATATTCCCGGCCCCTTCCTTCACCGTCTTTTGCTCCTTTCATTAAAAATAATTACTGTATCCTTATATACGAAGTAAGTCCGACAAGGGCGGCTTCGGTGGCGTAGTTGGTAGCATGCTGAGCTTCTATTCCCAAGATCGCGGGTTCAAACACTGCCGAAGTCGTTGGATTTTTAGAGCGTTAAAAATCCCTCCGTATGTCTTCCTTCAGAGGGGAAGTAAAGCCGGAGGGCGCTTGTCATAGATTTATGCCCCACAAACAGGCCTAAACACAGGAATTAAAGATATTTTCTGGACGCTGCTTGGTGAGAAGACTGTGGGAGTGCCATCTGGCGATCTAAATGGACATGTCGGCCAGCATAAAGAAGATCATGCAGCCCATGGTGGTCACGGTTATGGACAGAAGAATGATGACGGCCAACGAATCCTTGATTACCCAGAAACTCATGGTATAGTCATCAGTCATCACAAACATCTGGTTTAAAAAGCGCGATACTCATCTAATCACGTACCGTACTACAGTGATCCAAATGCTACTCAGATTGACTACGTCCTTGTAAGACGTCGTAACCTTACATACGTTTTAGGCACGAAATTTATTCCATACGAAACCGTTGCGATGCAGCATCGACCTGTCACATGTAAGCTGCGTATAAAGCCACCAAGAGCTGAATGCACGGCTAGAACTGGTCCTTCAAGAATTAAATGCTGGCGCTTTAATGTAATACCGTCCGATGTCATTGCAAACATCACTGTACCACACATTACGACAGTTGAAGAGAGCTGGACAGAACTAAAAGACTCTATTCATGCCGCCGCAAATGCCACTCGGAACAACAAAACCAGGACAACGGCGGATTGAGAAAGATACGTGGCTCTGGAACGACACTGTCAAGGAAGCGGTACATAAGAGAAAGCAGTTGTCATCATCTTCCTAGCATTAATCCCGCTTTATTTCAGGGTCTGCTTTTCTGCACTTTTTCTTCCAAACTGCTCGATCTTGAGCGTCTCTAGTTGTGGCATTCACTAGTTGCATGTCCTCCCGCATAGTATCCAGCCAGCGCTTTCTCGGTCGCCCTCGTGGTCGTCGGCCTTCTGGACTGATGTCAAGTGCAGTTCTCGCGGCTGAAGAGCGATTGCTACGCAGTACATGGCCATACCAACGCAGACGGCTCTCCCGCATTTTTTTCATGGATTGGAGCCACACCAAATGTAGCTCGAACATTGTCATTCCTGATGCGGTCCAGTCTAGTAAGTCCCTGTGTCCAGCGAATCATCTTCATCTCCATGACATGTAGTTGTTGTGCATGTCTCTTCGTTACTGGCCAGCATTCAGTACCGTACAGTGCTACTGGTCGAACGATGGTTCTGTAAATTTTCGACTTCAGATACAGTGGCACATTCCGGTCAAAAAGGACTCCAGTAACTTGGTACAATTTCAGCCATGCAGCGTTGACTCTGTCTCGGACATCTGGGAGTGTTCGGCCATCTGAACAGATTAGCGAACCCAAGTATTTGAATATAGATGATTTTCGGAGTTCAGTGCCATCAATGTCAATAGATCCTTCACTTGGTACTCCACACTCCATATACTCTGTCTTCCCAATATTAAGTCGTAGGCCATGGGTGTCTAGTGCAGTTTTACAACATTGAACATGTTGTTCCAATTCTTGGCGAGACTTGCAGGCTACAATGATATCGTCAGCATAGAGCAAGATCCAGGGATGTGGTTGCAGTAGTTCGGCTGCGATGGTGTCAAGACAGGTGATGAACAGGAGCGGGGACAAAGCTGACCCCTGATGAACACCAACTCTGATGGGAAAAGTTGCGGAGTTTCCTGAAGCACATCGGACATAGCTGGTGACATTCCGATAAAGAAGCTGAACCCATTGAACATATGCTTCTGGTACCCCATGCTGTCGTAGTGCATACCATATTAGATCACGAGGTATCCTGTCGAAGGCCTTTTCAAGATCCAAGAAGGCTATATGGAGTGGTTTCCGCTTTTCTAGGTGCCTTTCCATCAAAAGACGAGCAGCGTGAATAGCATCGATTGTCCCTGTACCTTTCATAAAACCACACTGGTTTGAGGCAATCTTGATTATGTCACGAAGGCGTGTATCCACGATACGCTCAAATATTTTCATAGTGTGGCAAAGCAGGCGAATCGGTCGATAATTTGAGCAGTTGTGCACATCTCCTTTACCTTTCCAAATTGGTATTGTGAGCCAAGTAAGAGGAGCTTCGTTTTCATTGATGATCTTGTTGAAGAGATCTGCTAGAAACTGAGCTGCTTGTGATCCAAGCATCTTCCACACCTCCGATGGGGGATCATCCGGTCCAGTTGCCTTTCCATTTTTCATTTTCTTCATAGCGGTCTCCACTTCGGCAACCGTGATGGCTGGTACTGGGCCAAGTACAGGATCCGCAGCTGGTAGTGGCGGATGCGGAAATTCTTCGTTGCTAATATTTTCGAAGTGCTGTTTCCATCGGTTAAGGATCTCATTAGGTTTCCGTAGAGGTCGTTGATTTTCATTCTTAATGATCATAACATGTCCAACATCTTGAGTGGAACGATGGCGATTCTTCGCTAGTCCGTAGATATTATTTGCTCATTCTGCTGTGTTGAGCTCTTCGTACATGCTCTTGTAATGGTCTGCTTTAGCCTTTGCCACTTCCTGTTTTGCCACCGACTTCAATCTTCTATATTGCTGACGATCAAGATCCAGTCCCGATTGGAGCCAGGTCTTATACGCTAACTTCTTCATCCTGATGGCATCTTGGACATGAGAATTCCACCACCATATCTCTTTATTGATAAAACTGCGTCCAGGTTTTGATTTACCCATGATGTCAGTAGCACAAGTCTTAATATGTGTGGAGGCCTTTGCCCAGATTTCATCAACGTGTTGACCTTGTTCTGTCATAGATAAAGAACCTATAGATGTTTTCAGCTAGATGTGATGTTGTTTTAATTTCTACCATTTAATTCGTTCCGATGTAGATTTAAGACTTTTCTTGCCGAGATCAAGGCGAATCCTAAAATTGAGGAGAAGCAGATGATGTTGCGGTGCAATAATGCCTGATGGTATGACTTTTACATCAGTGATAAACTTCAGATCACTCCTTCGTACCAACCAATAATCAATCTGCGTATTTCTTCCACCACTACCGTAGGTAATGAGGAGCGATGGCCGCTTTTTGTAAAATGTGTTGGTCACAGCTAAGTCTAAGGCCTCAGCAAATTCCAGGATTCTGTTTCCATCCTCATTTCGCTCTCCAAAGCCTTGTCCACCATGTACTCTGTCGAAACCATTTCTATTCCCTCCAACGTGGCCATTTAAGTCACCACCAATGAACAGGAGTTCTTCTTCAACAAACTGTAGGTAAGTTTCGAGGTTGTTCCAAAATTCATCCTTCTCATCATCCGTGTACCCAGTTTGTGGAGCATAACATGAAACCACACGTAAGGTTTTCGTACCAGTGTCGATCTTAATAGACATCAATCGGTCAGAAAGACGGTTTACTTCAGAGACATGATCTCTGAACTTTGTACTCACAGCTATAGCTACGCCATTCCTGCCTGATGTACCAAGAGTCTATTGCAGATAAATATCCATCACGCTGGAATACCTATTAAGTAGCCCGTAGCGAGGCGAAGAAGATTGTTTTCTCAACAAAAGCAGACCGGTATGCAGACTTATACTAGAAACTTGACATACATGAGGGAGAGCTTGGCATGTATCGGATAGCCAAATTGAGACATCGCAATACGGATGACATCCAACGTTTCTATGGCATCAACAATGAAGTGGATGAGCTGCTAGTAGACTGGGAGAAAGCAAAGGAACGCTGGCGGAGCTACTTCGAGAGAATTGCGACTGAAGAATTTCTTCATCCACCAATTCCAACCACCTGTGCTGTTGAAGGACCAATCAAGGAGATCGACATTGGCGAAGTTGAGGCTGCTCTGAAGGAGATGAAGCCTGGGAAAGTCACCGGTCCCGATGATCTTCCAGCAGAGTTATGGAGCTCTAAGGAGTGGGATGCTGCAGGATGGTTAACACATTTCTTCAATCAGATTACCAAAGAAGGTCGAATACCAACAGATTGGCAATGGAGGATCACAGTACCAATATTCAAAAAGAAGGGAAGTCCTGCCGAATGTTCAAATTACCGCCCGATCAGACTCTCTGTCACGCGATGAAAGTTTTTGAGCGTATCCTTGACCCAAAAAAATCGTGCGATCGACAAAATCACAAGGAACCAAGCAAGCTTTGTGAAAAAACTGCGGTATAACAGATGCAATCTTCGCTGTACGGCTATTGGTTGAGAAATACGGTACTCTGAAAAATAATAAAAGCCTTTGCATCTTGCTTTCTTCTACCACTACCTTGAGAAGGCTTTTGATCGGTTACCACATGACCTAGCCTGGTTAGCGATCCATCAACACGGCATCCCAGAACACCTTCTTAAGTGGGTGCAGCTGCTTTACGCAGAACCAAAGGAGCTATGTCCTAGCTGCCGCGGGATCTATCAATGTAGGTGTCCACCAAGGCTCCACCTTATCACCACTGCTGTTAGGTAGATTTCATTAGAAAGCTAACTATTGCAATGGGTCCCATGTTTCGACTTCCGGAAAATTTCGACATATCTTCGCGTTTCACATCCCCCAGACCCCAAAACCACCGTCAGTTCAAAAGTTTATATATAATTTATGTATATATGTATCTATATCAGTTTCTTGTGGACACGATAACTGCCGTAATTTTGTACCAATCACTTTGAATTTTTTACATAATATGTATCCCTATAAAATCTCGGTCGAGTTCGTTAATGGGCAAAATCGGTCGAAGGGGGTGAAAATGGGGGGCTTTTTTCGAAAAAGTGAAATTTCGCTATAACTCTCTTAATACGTGAAATATCGAATCCATTCAAAGTTCATAATATGTGTCGGATAAGTGCCAAACATTTATGTCAAATAAGTTTTTTGATATCACCAACCATTGACCAAAGGGGTGGAAAAAAGTGGGTTTTTCGGGAAACAGTAATCATATCTCTCTTAATAGGCACAATATCAAAACCGTACAAAATGGACAATATTCCTCCAATAATTACCTAAAACATTTGTCTGAAAGAATTTTTGATATGACCCACCATTACGCCACGGGGTGAGCAAAATGATTTAAATGATAAGAAAATGCCGAGTGCCAAGAGAGGTTGCCATGACAACTTTACTTTTAATTGATAAGGGATGAGCCATCAGCAGTTGCTATGACAACGCCACTGCACGAGATAACATTCAGTTTTCCATCTGTCTGTGGGAAGCGACTTCGGTATCCGAACTGGTAGCATGCTGAACTTCTATGCCCAAGGTCGCGGGTTCAAACCCGGCTGAAGTCGTCGGATTTACTAAGAGCGCTAAAAGACCCTGAGTTTGCTTTCCTTCGGAGGGGAAGTTCCAACGTTCGTTGCGAGTTGATGGTTCCGGTGGCATCTAGTAGCCAAGTTCACAGTTAGGTGTCGTTGATGGTAGTATTTTAGGTAGATTTCATTAGAAAGCTAACTATTGCAATGGGTACCATGTTTCGACTTCCGGAAAATTTCGACATATCATCGCGTTTCACATCCCCCAGACACCAAAACCACCGTCAGTTCAAAAGTTTATACATAATTTATATATGTATATATATGTATATATATATATATACAGTGTGGTCCACCAGCCCCTTATTTTTTTTTGGAGGAAGGCAACCCAACTAACGCGTATATCACAGTCATCCTAAAAACATTAGTACGTCCATTGTACAACTTTACCGTTGAGTACATCCTCGCGAATATAGTAGAAATCAATAGTGGCAGTGTTCTTTCAATGACCTCAAATATAATGCATGATTGAAACGATCAGAGCTCCGAATGACACCTTCTTACATTTGGACATGAAGCGTCTACGAATAGACTCAATACGTGCCAGCAATAAAACATGGTTCTCGGTAGCTAAGGTGGCTAAATCAAGAAGTGCTGGACTAGCGTCAACGAAGTCGCATTGTAGTAGGTTCGAACCTTGAACTAGTGCATTTTTTTTCTTAATGTCGTTTATTGTGGATGTATTATGGACGCATATCTATCTGTTCCAACGAGTGATTTTTTTATTTGGTCCTGAAAATGACCGTACTTATCCGATGGTACGCAGCCAGATTGGACGACGACATAATGATCTGTAGAACGGAAGCAAGGTAGCCTATCCTGTATATTCAAGGTAGCAAGTGTTCGAAATTTTGACCACCTTTGTTTAAAGGAAAACTCCGACTCACTAAGATGACCCACATAACAAATAGATTTGTTATGTGGGTAGGCTCACGAATAAATACATCAGACCGAAACAATAATTTCTTTCAACGGCGTCTGTGCGAAAAGCGCTTGATATACACTTACAGTAATAGTTTTTAGTGAGGTTTTAAGGGGCGGAATTACGAGGTCATCTGCCCCAAACATACAGTAAATACAGATAATTATAACATTATTGGTTTTACGTCCCTTTTAACTGCTCTGGCTTTTAGATACGCCGGGGTGCCAGAATTTTGCTCCGAAGGGGATATTCAACGTGCCAGTAAATCTAATGACACGGCTCCCTCGCATTTGCGCACCCTCAAATGCCAGCTGATTGCGCCAGGATACGAACCTGCAACTTTCGGCACAGCAAGCGAGAACGTTACCGCTGAGCCTTGTATCAAGGCAGTAATTACAGAACGTGTCATATTGTGATTCTGGGATAAATATTGAACTATTAACATTCTAATTATCACGAATAGAGCCGCCTCCGTTGCGAAGTAGTCAGCGTGATTAGCTGCCACCCCGGACGACCTGGGTTTGATTCCCGGCTCTGGCACGAAATTTGAAACGAGGTATGAGGACTGGGACGGGGTCTACTCAGCCACGGGTGGTCCAAATGAGATTCCCACCTCAGCCATCCTCAAAGTGGTTTTCCGTGGTTTCCCACTTCGCCTTCGGGCAAATACCGGGATGTTACCTACCGTACGGCCACGGCCGCCTCCTTCCCTCTTCCTTGCATATCCCTCCCGATCGTCCCCTCCCTTCCCATCCCTCAAGAGGACCCTGTTCGCTTTGCAGGTGAGGCCACCTGGGCGAGGTGCTGATTCCACCTCCCCAGTTGTATCCCGCAGACAAGATGTTTCAAGCTCCAGGACACTGCCCATAGAGGCGGCAATGATGGGATCCCTCGCTGAGTCCGTGGGAAAGCCTAACCTGGAGGGTAAAATCGACTAAAAAAAGTAATCATTTTAACGAATAGTATCGATCCATGGTTTTGAACATTATTTAGGGAAAATAACCATTTAAATGAGACAAGAAATAGCTTTCCCTATCGTCTTGGTAGATAATGTGAACAAAACCAAGTTGAAATCTTGCTGTACTAGGTAAGGAGGGTATAATAAAATAGTTAAAAAGAATTTAAAAATTCTGCCGTTGGATAGTTTTGAACCCGGGATCTTCGAAAGAGCGAGCGGGCGCAATAACACTTGCACACATTTCCAACACACTCTCGAGGTTTTTGTTGCGCTTCTTATTAACGCGTATGGTAAAATATTCAATTATTACAGTTAGATCCTAAATATTGATTGGAATGCATTCATTCAGTACCTGGCATATTTTCTAATTTACTTAAAGCAAGTTTCGCGACCGCTTTGCGTTAATAAGGCGAAAGAACAGCAAATAATGCCCTCAAATGACAGCCCTTCGGTTTTATTTCATACAACTTAGCGTACAAAATGCTAGCGGGTGATACACTTCAGTCATACAAGCAGGTGTACTGACGAAGAGAACAGAATCATACAGGATTTTGTACCAGCGATCACAGCAGCTTCCTTGCCGGCGAGTGTCGTGTGATACGGGCCTAAAGATATGCTAAGACTTTTTGTTAAAATTTAATAACAAAACAAGATGTTCGGTAAAGAACGTATAGCCTACTTTCTCCTAAATGCATGGGTATTGTTATAACTCTTTGTCCTTTTCAAGGAGTATAATTGAATGTTGGTTGTAGTAGCTTCTTGCAATACAACGTGCTATACGGATATTATACAAGAATATGAGGTGCCCTTTGCTAGTGCTATCTCAGTAAAAAAATTCAATCAATTCGGTTTCACCGTGTTTGAATTTATATGGAGAATCGATTTGCACACATACATGGCCGTAATCTGTAAACTATTGGGCTGATGACCTTGTGGTTCAGTCAAAAGATGCTTCCCACAAAAAGGTATGTTGTTGAAAAATTTGGTAGAGATCAAATTATTAGGTTGGTCGTAATTTGATTTAAGCTTTTAACATTTGGGAGGCCGCCATTCCCTTTCCGTCAAGATGGCGGCGATATAAAACATGACACTGAGGTGGCCTTTGCTAGTGCTACCTCTGTACCAAACTTCGTTCCATTCGGTTTCACTGTGTTTTAAAAGATAGGGGGAATCGATTTGCACACATACATGGCCGCTATCCGTACATTATTGGCCTAATGACCTTGTAGCATGGTCAAAAGAATCTCTATACATAAAGGTATGTTGTTGCAAAATTGGGTAGAGATCAGATTATTAGGTTGGTCGTAATTTGATTCAAGCTTTTAACATTAGGATGGCCGCTATTACGTTTTCATCAAGATGGCGGCGATATAAAACATGACACTGGAGTGCCCTTTGCTAGTGCTACCTCTGTACCAAATTTCGTTCAATTCGGTTTCACCGTGTTTGAATTGATAGGGGGAATCTATTTGCACACATACATGGCCGCCATCTGCAAACTAATGTGTTGATGACCTTGTAGTTCAGTCAAACGACGCTCGCCATACAGGTATATGGTGTTACAAAATTTGGTAGAGATCAAATGATTAAATTAGTCGTAATTTGATTTAAGCTTGGAACATTTGGGTTGCCGCCATTCCGTTTCCGTCAAGATGGTGGCGATATAAAACATGACACTGACATGTTCTACGCTAGTGCTACCTCTGTACCAAATTACGTTCAATTCGGTTTCACCGTGTTTGAATAGATAGGAGGAATCGATTTGCACACATACATGGCCGCCATATGCAAACTGTTGGGCTGATGATCTTGTAGTTTGGTCAAAATATGCTTCCCAAATAAAGGTATGTTGTTGCAAAATTTGGTAGAGAACAGATTATTAGGTTGGTCGTAATTTATTTAAGCTTCTAACATTTGGGAGGCCGCCATTACGTTTTCATCAAGCTGGCGGCAATATAAAACATGACACTGAGGTGTCCTTTGCTAGTGCTACCTCTGTACCAAATATCGTTCAATTCGGTTTCACCGTGTTTGAAATGATAGGGGGAATTGATTTGCACACATACATGGCCGCCATCTGCGAACTCTTGGGCTGAATACCTTGTAGTTTAGTCAAACGACGCTCGCCATATAAATATATGTTTTTGCAAAATTTGGTAGAGATCGGATGATTAGGTTATTCGTAATTTGATTTAAGGTTTGAACATTTGGGTGGCCGCCATTACGTTTCCGTCTAGATGGCGGCGATATAAAACATGACACTGAGGTGCCCTTTGCTAGTTCTACCTCTGTACCAAATATCGTTCAATTCGGTTTCACCGTGTTCGAATTGATAGGGGGGGGGGGGGAGTTAGACATTCAGAGTACACACACTCACACACACACACACACACACACAGACACACACACACACACACGACACACAATTTTTGGCCCTGTGTAGATCTCATAAGTCTACTTTAATTTTTTTTTGCAAAAATCGAAAGTATGCTAATAATACCATGGGAATTTCTAAGAAATACATTTACTTCGATGCAAGCACTGGCGATCAGAATATCCTTCGATATGTTGTTGTTTTGTTTCATTTGAGGGGCTGAATATCGCGGTTATTTAGCCCCGTTTACTTGGATGTGTGTGTACAATTTGTCTGATAACCCGAGTTATTGCGGGCTTGTAATTATGTGTGTATTTGTAATTTAGGATTGGGAAGGAGGTGGCCGTGGCCTTAAGACAGAATCCGTCCCGGAATTTGGCCGGATTAGAAGTGGGAAACGACGGAAAACCATTTCCAGGGTGGCTGAGGTGGGAATCGAACCCACTTCTTCTCATATTTGCTTCACGAGGCTACGTATACCCAATTTCAGCCCTCAGACAAGTATTAAATTTCTTGGCAGAGCTGGGAATCGAACCCGGACCTCTGGAGCAACACTTCGATATGTTATGTTAATATTCATGCCAGTTTTTTAATTTTCTGCCATTACAGGTCACGTGGCATAACGTACCAATTAGATCGTATTCTCTTTATAAATCATCAAAATTCAACGTACTCTTCACAAAAATACGTCGTAAGGTAATAAATGTGGCAATGTAGTTACATCCCGACTAAAATGGGATGTGGGCTTTCGTTCAAAAAAGTACGCCTGCTACCGGATTCGAAGCAGCATTCTACGCGCTCGTGCCCGCCTCATACGGTCAGGCTTTAACCCTCTCAGCCACAAACACATGGTAGATATCGCACGCTAAATGTGCTTTAGTTACTGTAGCCGTCCCACCTCAAACGTTTAAGTCCATCTCAAAGTCTTCAACCACGGTTTATGGTGTTGATTTAACTTTCTACTATTACAGATCACGTGGCGTAAGCTATTAATTCGATCGTATTACGTGTATGTGTGTTATTTCAAGGAGCAGTAAGTCATATGTTAGTAGAATGGGCCATAGTATTTGGCGGGGAAAAGTTTAAGGTCGGTTTTTCTTTGCTAGACCCATGACCCAATTACATTGCTGTCCCACAGTCACAGCGCAGAGCAATATCGACCATCGGGAGAAATGCGATGTTAGTTGGGTTTCATAAAACTAAATAATAAGGGGCGGGTGGACCACACTGTATATATATATATATATGTGTGTGTGTGTGTGTGTGTATATCAGTTTCTTGTGGACACGATAACTGCCGTAATTGTGCACCAATCACTTTGAATTTTTTACCGAATATGTATACCCATAAAATCTCGGCCGAGTTCGTTACTGGGCTAAATCGGTCGAAGGGGATGAAAATGGGGGACTTTTTTCGAAAAAATGAAATATTGCTATAACTCTCTTAATATGTGAAATATCGAATCCGTTCAAAGTTCATACTATGTGTCGGATAAAGCCCAAAAATTTATGTTTGAAGAGTGCTATAAATAGCACCAACCATTGACCAAAGGGGTGGGAAAAAGTGGGTTTTTCGGGAAACATTAATCATATCTCTCTTAATAGGCACAATATCAAAACCGTACAAAATAGACAATATTCCCCTAATAATTACCTAAAACTTTTGTCTGAAAGATTTTTTGATATCACCCACCATTACGCCAAGGGATGAGAAAAATGATTTCGGAATTATAAAAAAATGCCAAGAGCTATCAGTGGTTGCCATGGCAACACTACTAAATTGATGAGGGATGAGCCATCAGACGTTGCCATGACAACGCACTTGCGCGAGATCAGATTCAGATTTCCATCTGACTAACTGTGAAGCGGCTTCGGTGACGTAACTGGTAGCATGCTGAACTTCTATGCCCAAGGTCGCGGGTTCAAAGCCGGCCGAAGTCGTCGGATTTTCTAAGAGCGCTAAAATCCCTCAGTATGCTTTCCTTTGGAGGGGAGGTTCCAACGTTCGTTGCGAGTAACTGATTGCGGTGGCATCTAGTAGCCAAGTTCACAGCTAGGTGTCGTTGACGGTAGTATCTGGTAGCAACATTAGGAACTACTGCTTGAAATTTAGCGTCTGCATTCCTTACCTGAATTACAGACTAATACAGCCATCACAATTCACACCGTTTATCAGACAGATTCTACACTCACCCAAAGTACACGGGGTTACTTGACCGCGTTGTCGCAGCCCCTAAACTGAGGAACCAACCAACATCTCTGCAGGAGATATAATTTTGCGTGGAGAAGTAACAGACCGTTACATAGTTACACATCAGTGTCGAAACCTTGTATAAGGACAGTGTGACCACAAGTATAAAAATGGACTCCAAATGACAAGAAGGTTACCGTCATCATAAGACAATAAAATGTTTAAAATATGCATAAAATGACGAAAAACAAAGTTAATTAATCTCCAATTATAAAATACTTTCACGCAACAAATGAGGTCTGATCCTTCTACGAAAACCTGCATATTCTGCCTATTTTCGCCTATCCCCAAGTTTGTCCAGTGAAATCTACCTCCGCCTTCCGGCGTGCCGAGAGGACCTTTTCATTCTTGTGATGGACACTGTACCCCGTTTAGACGGCGTGGTCGCGATCCCGATCAGGCCCCGATCCAGATTAAGTTGGGACGTCCAAACGCAATAGGATCAACTTTCCCTCCAACAGGATCAGCCCGATCCTGTTCCCACAACTAGATAATCGCGTATGTGGCCATTGCGATCGTCGGTGTGTTCTAACCCCCTGCTATGTGAGTGAAGTAGGCAGTGGAAATTATGGCCATTTTGGTTTGTCTTGTGTTTTGAAAGCAAGAAGTTTGTAATGTTGGCCATGATGGTTGTATTTATGTTGGTTGATATAAGATATATGGAGATTGAAAGAGACATGAAATGCTAGATAGAGAACAAACATACGATACCAGTAGGCTATTTAATCACGGAAAGATTCTTAGCGTTGGGGAAAGTCGTTGAAGACGAATAATAAAGATATAGATTTATTGTCATAAACATAGGAGGGATTCCGATGGGACCAAATGACTCTGGGCGAACAAAGAAATATTTATGCAATAACCTAGATCTGTGCATAAATATTTTAAAATACTTTCTCGCACCTTGCCTACAAATCTCTTGAGGATTTGTATAAAATTAAGAATAAACATTAGAAGGTTGAATTCTGTGAAATCATCATCATCAATCATCATCAAAGTCCCACTCCAATCACCAGGGTGTGGTTTAAAAGCCTCCTCCACTCTTTTCGGTCCTTCCATTTTTCCTGTTCCATCACTTCTGCCACATCCAATTCCAGCTTCTCCAATGTCCTTCAAAATTTGGTCCAACCACCTTCTTCTCGGTCTTCCAACTGATCTCTTTCCCTTGACTTCTCTTTCTAATTCCCTTCTTGCTACTCTTTCTTTACAGATTCTTTTTACATGTCCGAACCACCGTAACCTTGCTTTCTGTATCTTCTGATTTTACGGTTCCATATTTAACTCTTCTCTGATTTTAATATTTAGAATTCTATCCCTTCTTGTCTTTTTAGCTGAAGTTCTTAAAAATTTCATTTCTACTGCTTGTATCTTACTATTTTGCCTTTTATTCGTTACCAGTGTTTCCAGTCCATATGTTACAATTGGTATGAAATACTGTTTATATAATATTAATGTCGTTCTCTTGGGTACTTTGTCATCCCATAAAAGTTCTCTGACTTGATGATAAAATGTTGTACTTTTACTTAGTCTGTTATTAATTTCAATGTTGATGTCATTACTTCCATTTATAGTGCTACCTAGATATGTAACCTGTTCTACATTCTCTAACCGTACCCCATCTATGTTCACTTGACTTTTCTTTTTCTCTTTTCCACAGTACATGACTAAAGTTTTCTTTTTACTAATTACCATTCCAAACTCCTTCAAATTTTCATTCCAAATGTCCAGTCTCTTTTCTACTTCCTTTTCTCCCATTCCCCAGATCACCACATCATCTGCAAATACCAAAGCATTCACTTCATCATTACTGATACTCTGTTTTACACGTTTTATAATTTAATCCATCAGTATAATAAATAATGGTGATAATGCACTTCCTTGCTTGAGGCCTTTTTTTGAATAGAATGTTTCAGAGTCACCACTTCCGACTTATACACTGCTTTTACTCTCATGATACAACATTTTTATCTTATTAATCAAACAAAAAGCAAGAACCAAAACAAAAGAAAAAACAGAAAACAAGAACCAAAACAAAAAGCAAGAATCAAAACAAAAAGCAAGAACCAAAACAAAAGAAAAAACAGAAAACAAAAACCAAAACAAAAACAAAAAGCAAGAATGAAAACAAAAGCAAGAACCAAAACAAAAGCAAAAAAAAAGGAAACAAGAACCAAAACAAAATAAAAAACAGAAAACAAAAAGCAAGAACCAAAAACGAAAAAACAGAGACCAACCTAAAAATAAAAGTAAGAGAAAATAAACGTATAACAAAACACCTTAAAAATGTTGGGATAATACTCGGGTAAATACTCGTACGTTGTATTACACATTATATTATTATTTAATACAAATGTAAGACTTTCTTTATTTATATTATAAAATATGTAGTCATAAAAATATCACCAATAAGAGTATTTACATCTCAGATTAATAAATTACATATTTCTCCCGTCCGTTTTATGTCCTTGAAAGTGTTATATGGACCCGTTCAGAACACCGTACGCTATTTACAGTTTCCACATCCTTTGGCCTCGACATCACGTTGGATAATCAGCGTCGCAACCTGTGCTTGTGCAGCATGCGACATATGATACTGTTGCCACACGGTGCACTGCTCTTGGCTTGCCAGTACTGCGTGATCATGTTCCCGATCTTTGCCGGCAGTGAAGACCAGGACACGTCGGGCCGAAAGCCTCGCTCTTCGTTCAGGTCCTCCTGGAAGAGAATAACACCGAGATCAGCACAAACATTCCATAGTCTTATTGCAGCAAACAGCCAGTAATTCCGTGAAGAACTAACTATACAGCCTATCCTACTCATGTTAATTGTCTCTATCAACATACAAAATTTCAGTTTGATTGCTGTAATAGATTGCAATAAGGAGCTGAATTTCTGGACAGTTATCACCCACATCGCTGATCCATATTTTCTTCGTTCTAAGTTCATGAAACAAGGTAGAACATGCTGAAACTCGTGGGATTGACTTGCAAATACGTGACTGATCCCTGACTTCGATCGCAAAAGCAACGTTATCGCCTGGTTTCTGTAGCTTAATTGTGTACTTCTTGTGATTTATTTCCGAGGTCTTGCTTCCACCGAACAGAACATGGGAAACCAATTCTTCAGCACATGCTATCAATCCGAGTTCTTCAGCTGTTTTCTTCAAAAGATAGGATCGCTGAGAGCCACAATCCAAGAAATCTCTCACTGTTTTCCGTCTGCCATTGCCGTAGACAGTAACCATCAGTGTTTGTAATATTACTTGACGGACAGACAGTGGTTTAGTTGGAGCGGAACGGGCCGGAACGCCGTTCCGGAAAATATCTTCCCGCTTTAGAATGACGTAACAATTTTACATTCAGTAAGAAAATCGTTTGTAATCTATACATAGCGCTGAAACGTCACGGGTGTACTCTAGCGGACTAATAACGAACCTTACGGTTTTATGTTCATAAAATACGGTCGCTTTTACACTCCTGGGCGTTTTTCTGGTTCTCTAAGGTTGGCTACGCTGCTATTGGATACGGAGAGCGGGAAGTGAGCACAACAACTTTCTTCCGCTCGTTATGTTTGTGTGTATCCAAGTTTTATTTTATGTTTTGGTCAATGTGTTGCTGTGAAGCAGATATTACGGAATCTCTCTGCAGTTAATGAACATCAGTAGCCCTGTAGTACCATTCAAGTTTTCCAGTGACTGTGAAAGTAAGTTGTTTAGTTTACTTAAGTGGCTGGGTTCAAAAAAACGTGCTGGGGATGAAGATGAAGAATCAAAGAATACTAAAAAGGTGTGTGATGGCTCAAGTAAAAACGAAACTGAAAGGAGTTCCGAGAACATTAGTTTCATTAAAGACGTGAGTATAGAGATAGACCCTGGGTTAAATGTTGCTGAAACGTGTGATGCAGATTCAAGGGAGAATCTAGGTTATGGTTCTACACCTTCTACCATCGACTGTGAAATTCAAGGACCCACCTACCGAAAACAAGATTTTTCAGACTGTTGGAACGAGTCTCAGTACGGTACCGTTATTTTTTTTGTCAGAGAACGAGTGGTTATTTGCAGGAAATAAAAATTTAGGCTGCAATATATGTCAAGAGGAAAGTAAATTAGCATTAGGAGTTTCTAAAGGGGCAGGACTTAAGCTAATGATAGTATGGGTAGAATGCAAGGTTCATCCCAAAGGAAATAATATTAATCAACAACAAACAAGCCTTAGGAAAAAATATTTGAGCACAAAAATTCAGAATCTCACAAAAAAGCTATGTTACAAAAATCAGAATCCAATAAAAAGATATTTGAAAGTTGCTTGGACACTATGAATGTCAAACACCTAGAAACCACCGTTCGAGTATTTCGAACAGCATACTCAATTGCGAAAAAAAATTGACCCTTCGTAGGCCTACAGGCTTATGTTGAACTTCAACAAATAAATGGTTTAGATGTGGGACGAGTTCTTCATACAAATTTTAGTTGTGCTAATATTATTGAACACATTTCACAGGAAATGAGAAATAAAATAGCAAAATCTATAACAGAAAATCAGAGGAAAATCAGTATTATGATTGACGAATCAACAACAGTTAGTGTATAAAATGTGTTATTATTAAGTTTGAGATGTGCTCTTTCAGATAACTCTGAAGTTGTTTCCTTTTTCTGGGACTTGATAGAACTTGAATCAACTACAGCAGATGTTATAACTCGAGAAATATTGAAGAATCTTTCTTCATATGGGATGAATGAAAACTTTCTGGCAGAACATGTGATGGGGCCTTTGTAATGTTAGCTAGAAAAAATGGAGTTGGAGCACAGTTTTTAAAGTTATTTCCAGATATAGTAATCTGGCACTGTTTAAACCATCGCTTGGAATTGGCCGTTTCTGATACAAGGAATGAAGTTACAGGTGTTAACCATTTCCATTCTTTCTTTGACAAATTGTATTCTTTATACAGCATGTCTCCCAAAAATCAAAGGGAACTCAACATTTGTGCTGCTTCACTGGAACAAAGAGTTAAGAAGATTGGGAAAGTATTTACAATAAGATGGGAAGTTTCAAGCCAGAGAACTGTAAAAGCTGTCTGGGAAAACTACAGTGCTCTAGTAAAACATTTTAATGGGGCCAAAAATGACCACCAGAGAGACTCCAAAGAAAGGGCAAAATTCCAAGGTCTAGAAAATATGTTAACTTGTGTAGAATTTCTAGAAAATATTGCAATTATGTATGATGCTCTTGTTGAGTTAGCTGATTTGTCATTAGAGTTGCAGAAAAGAGAGACAAGTCTGACAGAGGCTCAAAATGCAATCAAGCGCACTATAAAAGTGTTTGAATCTATGTGTAACTCAGCTTCTGGAGAATACTACAGAACAGTTCTTAAAGCAGCAGAAAACAAAAAGTTTAGAAACATAGGATTACATGATCCTAAAAAAGTTGTAAAAATTGACAGAAAGCAGTTTTTCAGAAGTCTTGTGAACAATTTAAATAACAGGCTTATGGAAAATGTGTCCACATCATCTCATCTTGGTTCCAGCTCTAGTCAGCAGAGACATGAGAGAATGACAAAAGTTATCAGTGATTCAAAGGTACTATACAAAAATAATTGGCCCTCCACTTCTATTTTGGATATCTGCTATGTTGATGAGAGTGTCGGCAACCTGTGTGACTTTTTCCACATGTCAGACAAGAGGAGGTACATTAATGCTTTTAGAAAGTATGTCGAGACCAAGGAAATTCCAGTGGAGCTGATGCCTTTAATCAAGACTGTACAGACCATTCCCATTTCTTCAGCAGAAGCTGAAAGAGCTTTCAGTACCATGAATGAGATCCACACCGAAAAGAGAAATAGGCTGCTGGTTGAAAGATCAAGCGGACTTATTTTCATAAGCAGCGTAGGACCTCCTGTACATTTATTTAACCCACAACCATATGTCAAGTCATGGCTACGAAAGGGGAGACGTTCAGCTGATGAAACAACTTGTCGGAAACACGAGGCCGCTGATTTTGACACCCAATACGAGTCCATTTGGAAATTGCTGAATTAATAAGGTGAGTTCCTGTAAATATTTTTTTCCCACTAAATCACTGCGGACAGATGTATGACAAGCCATATTAGAAGTTGTGTGACGCTGACTGACTTCTTCTTCTTCTTTCTTCGATTCATTCTTATCCTTCTGCAAAAGATCAGGACACATAACCGTCGCATGCTTCTTACAACAAACCAAGCATCGGATGTTTGATTTACAATTCTTTGACAAATGATTAGATCGCAAGCATATGAAAAAACGCTTCTTTTCTCTAACCTTCGATCTTCTTTCCTCAACTGTCATGTTTGTTGTTTTGAAACACTTCTCGCTGTCATAGGCCTTTTCACAAAATATACATAAATCTTCTGAAGTATTGCTAAGTGCTGCCACTGTAGGTGTACTCATCTTATCTTTAATATGCTTCCTGTCTACTTTTGGAAAACATCCCTCCCTTACAGTCTTTTCTTTCACTTCTGTGCTACCGAAACCTGACCGTGCTAACAAGATTTGTTGCTCATTTAGAACTTCAGTCTTGATAAACTTCATTAAACAATCAAGTCGAGACATCCTAGGTTCTATTTCACTAACACTTTGTTTCGAAAATTGACTCCTCTGCCATGCCCATAACGTTTCTTCTGGCAGACTCGACTCAACTAAGGGAAATAACCATGTGCCTGGATCTGTATCTGTCAAGTTTAAGATACTGAGTGACCGTAAATGTGATTCTAATTTAATTGATAACGTTGAAAGGGGGAGTTTATCCTTTTGAGTAGCATTTAAAATTACTAGTTTCAACAGTTCTCTTGCATAGACTTGCATCAGAAGATCATCCCTGCCAAATCGTTCTTTTAATGCTTCAATGACTTTTGGATAATTTTCTGCTGTTTGAGGGTAACTAAGAACAATTGCCTGTGGTTCTGTGTCAGGTTTCATTGCCTGTAATAAATACTGAAACTTGTCACTGTCTTCGTGTACCTTTCTGAACTGAGACCAAAAACCTAACCATTCCTTTAGATCTCCATTAAATGTCTTTAGCTCAATTTTGGGTAGCTTAAAGGACCTTCGTTTATTGATATGATTATTTCCTTCATTTCCGAACCTCTCGCTAGGTGCTGAACTAATCACGGGGAGCAAAATTATATTGTTTACTTGTGCCTTAATAACCTCAAATTCGTCAATGTATTGCTCAGTACTTTCTCTTTCAGCTAAAATAACATTGTCCTCCGCATCATTGTCTAATAAATGATCCATTATTTTCACGTCAATTTTAAACTTTCCAAACGATTAAAATTTGATTTCAACAAGTCATTATTCTGCTAGGTAATTTCTGTAGCAAGTAACTCTTTAATGCATTGAAATTGTTACACTTTGTCTAATAGGAGCCCTACCTTTCTTTAGCCGTTCCATGTTATTCCTTCTCTTCTTGGATAGGAATAATTATTGGCAGTAATTTATGTACGTCTCCAATCACGTCGGGGTTCACCAAATGTTAAAAATATAATTAAAACATAGGTTTACATATTCTATCTGACTCCGCCTCTCACCAAGGCGGTCCGGGTTCGATTCCCGGTCAATGCATGTGAGATTTTCGAAGTGAAATGCCATGTCCTGTGGTTCGGATTCCACGTAAAATGGAGGTCCCGTGGCTCATAATAAGATTCACGGTCACGTAAAACTACAATCTTCCTTCCTTCCTTCCTTCTATCTGACTCCAATCTATTTATTTTCCTTTTTAATTACTGTAACAAAAGTCTGTTCATGACGACAACAAAACGCCAAGTCAAAGCTTAGCTCCTGTGGGGATGTCACTTCAAGTCAGTAACTTAAAGTCCAAAGAGGTAACCTGAAAGATAATACACTATAATTTATATTTTCTAACACCCTTATTGCTGACTCCGTGCATCCCATCACGCACTAGTCTCCGTGAGTGAGCGGCCATCCTGGATTCTGTTCGTCCCGTTCCCCCAACACACACCCTCTCACTCAGAGTAGTCACCCCTACTTTGCCCTTCTCCCACAAAAAACACCCCAAGCAAGTTGATTACCGTACGTGCTGAGTGCGACCGTGCCGTATGCGACCCAGTAAATATCGTGGCTGTAGCGACCCCGCTAGTAGCTTACAGTGCCCCATGGGACCCATTGTTCGAGAGAAGAATTGAAGATATTATTTCCAAAGTGATGTAAATCCATGAAATGCAAAACTTCAGAAATCGCGTTTTTTTTCTTCGTATAATTAAATTCAGATATGATTATGAAAATAATGTAACTTCATTCATTACTTTAATCCACATACTGACACTGTGTTTTAAAAATCTCCTATCATTGGAAATTGTGGTAATCGTCTCCGGTAAGTTGGAGTTGGACGTATTGGAAATAAATCATATATTGACATACGCTTTGAGTGGCATTTATGAACATTTAAGTGGTTTAAACACAACAAACACAAACTGATGTTCTACATATTCTTCTAAATTAGCCATGGCCTTGATTTAACACGTGATGTCCAGAGAGCCATCGGATTGGTCAACATGGCTATTAAGACACATTAGAAATAAATACACGTTGGAGTTACATCACTTTGCAAATAAACTTAGGTCTTAGATCTCTGTTAATATGGGATGTACGACGTATTGCGACTTAGAACATTTGCTATACGTTGAGAGAACCTATAAACTTGCTTATGAAAGAAAAAACTGAAAAAGCGTCAATTTTGGATTTACGTCACTTTGGAAATAAGCTCTTCAATTTTTACCTTCAAGACAAAACACTTACATATTTCTCCACCGCTGACGTGACTGTCTGAGTCAGCAGGGGGTCTCGCAGCCTGGACGCTCGCGAGATGGCGACGGGCGTGATGCTAGTTGCAGGGGGGTTACGATATAGCAGAGCATGCAGCGTCTGAAGTAAGAAGGCTAGAAATGCAAGGCCAGCCAGCAGGGTCATTGGTTCAAAGCCAGACCTGTTGAACACACAAAGTAAGATAATTATTACGGTACTTTATTACAAGAAAATTTGCGACACTATTACCTGTGACAATCTAGATGTGTCGACCTTCAACAATCGTCAACTTGTGTACAAAGTACCGTATTATAAAGTTCCATTTTAAAATTTGTCTGTAGAATTATAAACCAAGACACTAGCAAGAGTCAGATGAATTATGACTATTTTAATGCAAGCAATATTTTCACATGGTAAGGGCCCTACTCAAATAGCAAAACAAATTCAGGTTGTACAAAAGGATTCGTAGAATTGAAATTAATGGTCGCAAACTCAAGCGACGGTGCTACCGTTATCTGGAACTAGCGTAAAGGAGATGGAAAGATAAACAAACAGATGCAATAACATGTGATTTGAGTTGATGGGTGTGCTCTTCTCTCGTTTTTTCAGTTATTTTCATAATAATTGAGACTAAAAGAGGACTTATATAATTGCTCAATTCCGCTGTGCTCTTCGAATTCAACAATTGCGATATCAATGCATTCCTTTCACAAAAAGAAAGCTTTTCAGACGGAATGGAGTCGATTACTTCGCGTCGCAAAGCCGATTTCAAAATATATGATCGTATGCGGCTGGCATTTTACAAAGGTGAATTAATTATTAATAGTTACTAATGAATGTCTTACAATATCCAGTACCCTACATTCTCCCCTGCACTATAAACTAGGCGACTTAGCAAGGTCGATTAGACAGCAGTTCTTCCCATGTGCCAAACATTACATTTTTAGGGACCGCTTTATCGTAGGCCTACATGTGGTTGTCTTTCTTTAACTTGCCCCATTGCTCCTTCAAATCTGTAAAGCTCAGGTCTTCTAAGTTTTCAATCATGTGCTTATTAACAATTTAAAATTCTATATAGCCAACTTGTACAGTCTTTGATGTACGGTATCGACTTCAATAGTATTAGGCTATATCTTCCAAATTCAAATGTATCTACTTACTGAAGTATATAAAGCAATGTACCGACTATACGCACATTACATATTCCTGAAAAAAAAATCGCAACTGGTGACCGAATTTCATTTTGAATCTGATGAGGTACCGGTACCCCTTTCAAATTACTCGTTTGTAAGCATAAGGCTTCAAGTCTCATAAAATCTTCCGTTTCTTGGACTTTCCCGCACATAATTATGTGTTTGGCATCTAAAATTGCCTGTCTTTCAATGAGAGCCCGCATAGAATTGCCAACAACATTCGATACGGTATCCTACATTATGAAGTCTATCACCCTTGCGTCCACCATTTTGTCGCGACCGACCTGCCACCTACATTCGATTGAGTTCGCGAATTGGGTCATGTAAGTGACATTGAGAACAGGCTGTGTTGTGCTTTGAGCAGCTTGTACCCCTCCCTGTAGAAACGACTTACACGTACGTATGGTAAGCAGGTCCTCCGTAGTAGGCTCTTCCCGTCGCCTCAGTCTGCGGCGGTTCTTGAAATGTCAGGAGTATTCGACAGAGGAAACTCTGTGCCGGCACTCGTGGGCCCCTCTTCATCCCGAATATCTCCGGACACGAGGACACGGTGCGGAGAACCACTTCTTGGAGGCTAGAGCCGAGATAGAGCAAGGAGCTGGTATCATCTGTCTCTTCTGGGGCCTGCGTCGACTGTTCTCCGAGTACCATCACTACCAGAGCGATGAAGGACAGGTTCTGAAGATACATGGTGCACCTGCAATTATATTAAATAGTTAAAAAAAAAGGTTTATATTACCGCCTGAATCAATACTTAAATGAAAAAAATTATTAACAAAGTTGAATCGGTGTTTTTAAAAAGGGCGTAATCGACATGTTTTGATATTTTCACTTTTTTAGCGTTTTGCTTTTCTTTTGTATAGAGCCATCTGTTTCCTTTGAAAGGACGCTTGTGCAAGCGCTCTTTCCGTATAAAACTCATGCTCATAAATATTGAGTTATTTTGAAAGGGCGGACGTGCGTCACACCCAAAGTACACGGGACTACATGACCGCGTTGTCGCAGCCCCTAAACTAAGGAACCAACCAACAATGACTTTCTTATGTTGTAAGTGTTTCCCTGTGCTTCAGATTTCTTGCAATGTGTGTGTGTAGCAAATGCATTCCATCTGAACACAATGTCTGTGCTTTAGATCTGCACTAATTTCTTAGCATTGCAAATAAAATCCAATTTAAGTCCTAAACTGATATTTAACAATGATCCATTATATTTTGTGTCCATCCTTGCCATATATTTGTGTAAATATCTGTCTCTAGCAAATAGATTGCATTTTCCAACAATTTAATGAACATTTTTGTGTATAATTATTCGATTTTTTTGAAAGGGCGTAGTTGCACGATTTTCTCTTGCTCATATCTTCCGGACAAAAATTTATACAATTATTTTAGCGAGTGGAACATGTTCCTTGAAAGCATGTTTGTGACAAAATCCATTAAAATACAAATTAAATTAAAAATTGAGCCTTTGGGGAAGTTTTATTTAGTTTCCCAACAATTTCCTTCCGTTCACCTACGCCCTTTCAAAAATCACTGATTCAGTTGTTCTTGGTTAATGTTTCACGGACTAATGATTTTTTTGTCCCCTTCATGAGCGAAATGTAAAGCATTAAAATAATTAAATTATGATAAAGCGCGGCACTAAACTATGAATGGTCACTTAACCTAATATGGTGCACCATATGGTTGTTGAATTAATTAAGGTATAGATCAAAATAAAGTAGTTGTTGACAGGTCATTGAAATGATTTCAAAGGATTTTTAAAAGCGTTAAAAATCCCTCAGTATGCCTTCCTTCGGAGGGGAAGTAAAGCCAGCGGTCGCATGTCATAGATTTATGGCATGTAAAAGAACCTTCTACTAATTACACTTGTGCGAAATAAATTATGGGTTAGATTTGACTAACGCTCTTAGGTTCCAACGTTCGTCACCAGGATCCGGCTGCGGTGGCATCTAGTAACCAAGTTCAGAACTAGTAGTCGTTGACGGTGGCGTTTGGTAACTAAAGTAAGAACTACTTGAAAATTGAATGTCTGCAGTCCTTACTTGAATTACAGATATCACTCACTAATACAGCCATCACAATTAACACCGGTTATCAGAAAGATTCTACACACACCCAAAGTACACGGGGCTACATGAGCGCGTTGTCGCAGCCCCTCAACTGAGGAACCAACCAACCATCACCCTTTTTCTCTCGTCTGACAGCCACAACTTTTGTTACAACAGATTCTTCAACACAAGGCACGCTTTAGCATGTTCAACAGTTTTTGTACGAAGAGCATTTCATTTTCAATTATGGTCATCTTCAGTGTTTCCAACTTTTAATTGTTAAACACACTTATAGAATTACATAAAAATGAGCATGATAGCCCGATTCCTTATTGGCGTATTAATTATAATAAACAATTTATTACCTAAAGTTAATATATTGTACATTGAAACCGTACCGGTTCAGCATGGTATAGGATAACAGTAACATACAACTTAATAATTTTTTCCGTAATATAGGATACTATAGATATTTTTGTACCAAAAGCTCACAGAGTAAAATTTCAAAAAACCAGATCTGTTACAATAATTTTGTTAATAAAGCATAAAAAGGTCTTGAAAAAACAGCGTAGAATTAAAGAGATGTGTATGAGAAAATAATATGTGTGTTGAATAAGTTAGATTATAAAAATGATGCTTGATGTGTACGGTATTTGCCAGGTAGGGAGATATTGTAGATAGAAACTTTGGAAATATGTGTGACGAAGTTATTATGCAATGTTACCGGGTGAGTTAGCCGTGGTCGTTACGGCCTGGCTGCTGGCAGTCGCTCACATCCGGGAGGCGAGGAGGTTCGAATCCCCCCGCCGGCAACCTTGAAGATGGTCTTCTGTGGTTTCCCATCTTCCTTCCAGGCAAATGCCGGGGTTGGTCCCTAACTATAGGCCACAGCCGCTACCTTCCAATTCCTCGTCCTTACATTCAAACTTTCCTCCCCAGACAACACTCCACACGCGACGGTACTAGTAGCTCACCCAAAGGGTGTCCGCTTAGAAGCAGCTACAAATTGGCGAGCCGAACATGTCCTCGGACACTCCCGGCACTAAAAGCCATACGCTAAAAAAAATGAAATGTTGAGAAAGTATCGGTTGTAATTGCCAAGAAACTAAATATTCTTCTTCTTCAATTCCCTTATGCCTTCAAGCGTAGGGGTAGCCTCGTTTGAGCCAGTTCTGCCATCCCGCTCTATTTCTGCACATTCTCTCCATTTCCACAACAGTTTTGCCCCTTTTCTGTCCCAATCTCTCAATGCTATTCTCATGTAATGCGGGGTCTACCTCGTCCTGCTCCTCCCTCAACCCGCATTTCATATATTTGCTTTATTTTTCTTTCTTCTTCCATTCTCGTAATATGTCCGTACCATCTCAACTGACGTTCCTCAACCACTTCACCCATTGCTTTTTGTCGTCCTAATTCCTCTCTAATTCTCTCATTTCGAACTCGATCTCTTCTTGTCTTTCCTACTGCTCTCCTCAGAAACTTCATTTCTGTGGCAGTAATCCTACTTGTTAGATGTTTATCTTGTAATGCCAAACTCTCCATACCATACAGCGTAATCGGTGCCATGATTGCATTATAGATCTGCTTTTTGGTCTTAAGACTTATCTCCTTCTTCCCTACTATTATGGTATTCATCTGATAATAAGCTGATACTGCTTTCTTAGTTCTATTTAGTACCTCAGGTTCAATTATTTAATATGGTTCCTAGATATTCAAAAGTTTCTACTTTCTCAAGAGGCTTTCCATTACAGAGTATATTGTTTATTCTGTTTTGAGACACTCATTACTTTACTTTCCTCTTCATTCACTATCATTCGCTTCCTTTTCAATTCTTCATACCATTCCACCACTGCTTGCTGAAGTCTTTCTGGTGGGTCAGCTACCAATACTATATCATCTGCATAGAGCAGTACTTGCATGTAAACCGGTCGTAATCTCCACATTCCAAGCTTTGTCAAGAAACTAAATAATGTACTAAATATTCGCTTTAGGTAATAAATAGTTTATTATAATTAAAAACACTTCTTAGCAGACAAAGTAGGGGAGGGTCCCCATCTTACCAGAAACGTAACATTAAGCGATCTCCTCAACTGTGCTAAACATTGAGGGGCTTTATTATTTATTTATTTATTTATTTATTTATTTATTTATCGTATGGCTTTTAGTGCCGGGAGTGTCCGAGGACATGTTCGGCTCGCCAGAGGTTGTAGCTGCTTCAATGAGGACACCCATGGGGTGAGCTACAACTTCCGTTCAATTTAAAGTAGTTCCAACTTCGCCACCAGATGCCACTGACACGTAGTGGTGAATGTTGGAACTTTGATAGAGCGTTTCAACGAAATCTAACCTGCAAATTTAACTTCACACAAGTTTAATTAGTGGTAGATTCTTTTACATGGCATTAATTTATGACATGGGACCGCCGGCTTTACTTCCCCTCCGAAGGAAGGCATACTGAAGGATTTTTAGTTAACGTTCTTAAAAAAACCGATGACTTCAGCCGGGATTGAACCCGCGATCTTGGGCATAAAAGCTCAGCATGCTACCGACTACGCCACCAAAGCCGCTATTGAAGGGCTAAAGGGCCCGGAAAAGTTTTAAATTGTGAGTCTTGGAGAGCTCTAGCAAACTTTTAAAAAAATCGAGAACCACTTCCGGCTTGAATGCAGTCCCGGAAAGAACTTTTCACGCTGAACAATTCTTATATTCATAGTAGTCTATATATACAGGGTGTATCTTAATTATACCGACAAAAAAAATCAGGGACGCTCTGCGTGTTATGTAAAAGACGATGCCGCAATCGGATTGGCGGAGAAAATTTTCCCCTCCGAGAAAATGAGGTTACTTTGTTACTTCCGGGCGCGCGATTCAAATCCACGAACTCGCCGTATTTGCTGAGCTAGAGAGCAAGCCACTGGCCACCGCTGTGCTTCAAGCAAGGGAAGGGAGTGTGATAGAAGGTGACAGAAATATGCTGGCGGGCATGCGCAAGTTTCCTCGATCGCCTCGGCTTGCCGCATGCCCGCCAGCATATCTCTGTCACCTTCTATCACACTCCCTTCCCTTGCTTGAAGCACAGCGGTGGCCAGTGGCTTGCTCTCTAGCTCAGCAAATACGGCGAGTTCGTGGATTTGAATCGCGCGCCCGGAAGTAACAAAGTAACCTCATTTTCTCGGAGGGGAAAATTTTCTCCGCCAATCCGATTGCGGCATCGTCTTTTACATAACACGCAGAGCGTCCCTGATGTTTTTGTCGGTATAATTAAGATACACCCTGTGTATATATCTTTTTTTTTACGGTTTGCCCAGCGTAAGCTTAAAAACCGCACGGATGCCAGTTTTTTTTCGACGGTTTTACTGAAATCGTTACTACTTGGCTTACTTTGATAATAAATAAAATTAGTTAAATGAATTTAATTTCGTCGGTATGTAGATAATTATTATTGAGAATCTAATTTTGCCAAATAACCGACAAACTCACCTTGTTTATCCAAACTTTATTATCAGCTACCTTTCGATCGGCAGATCATTATCAAGCTACAAATCACAGAGATGTTGGTTGGTTGGTTCCTCAGTTTAAGGGCTGCGACAACGCAGTCATGTAGCCCCGTGTACTTTGGGTGTGTGTAGAATCTGTCTGATAACCGGTGTTAATTGTGATGGCTGTATTAGTGTGTGTTATCTGTTTTTTAATTGAAGGAAGAACTGCAACTTTGAATCTTTCAAATAGTTCCTACTTTTGCTGCCAAACGCCACCGTCAACGACTACTAGGCCTAGTTCATAACTTAGCTACTAGACGCCATCGCAGTCGGCTCTTGGCAACGAACGTAGGAACCTAAGAGCGTTGTTTACATTCTGAACCTATATAATTTAGCTTCACACCGATGCAATTAGTGGAAGGTTCTTTAACATGCCATAAATCTATGACATGGGACCGCCGGCTTTACTTCCCCTCCGAAGGAAGGCATACTGAAGGATTTTAAGTTAACGTTCTTAAAAAATCCGATGACTTCGGCCGGGATTGAACCCGCGATCATGGTCATAGAAGCTCAGCATGCTACCAACTACGCCACCGAAGCCGCCACACAGAGATGTTGTTTACAACCGTGGTCAATTAATTGCACTTGTATCAAACATAACCTAAAAACATATACAGTCTCTTTGGCACGTTAGTCAATCTGCAGCCCATTGAACTCTAGGTAGTACCTACAGTTCAATGCTGCAGCCTAAAACACACAAGTACTAACGTGACAAAGAGACTGTATATGTTTTTAGGTTATGTTTGATACAAGTGCAATTAATTGACCACGGTTGTAAACAACATCTCTGTGATTTGTGTTGTAGCTTGATAATGATCTGCCGATCGAAAGGTAGCTGATAATAAAGTTTGGATAAACAAGGTGAGTTTGTCGGTTATTTGGCGAAATTAGATTCTCAATAATAATAATAATAATAATAATAATAATAATAATAATAATAATAATAATAATAATAATAATAATAATGATAATAATAATAAATAAAATTAATTTCTACAAAAACCTTCCTCGAGATATCCTTTACACACAGAATGGTGAAAACCGCATCAAAATCCATCCAGTGGTTTTCGAGAATATCCGTGACATCCAAGAATCGGGGACTTTGTTATATACTAAAGGCTGTGTCCCAATACTCAAGTTGTCTGCTATTGACTAGCTGCTAGCTACTATGTGCTATGCACTACGGAGATTTGGGACATGTCTGCTTGATCACAGCCTCCTTCATAGACTTGTGTTCTGAAACGCACTGGACTTACATGCTGGTGCCAAACCAACACTCAAGATGGCGGTGATCTGCTACTCCTTGTAAGCTCTTTGCGCTTTCATCAGCTGTTTTAAATAAACAATACCTGACTGAACGATACGATCATTGATGCGCCAAGATTATCACTTTTTAGCCGAGTCCTAATTATGGTTTGTGTTTGGCTTAAGTCAAAGACAACCTACAATTTACATAACCTACAATACCGATAAGCTACAATTTCTATAACTTCCTTGACGTAGTAGGCCAATCTAGCAAGCACTTTCGTTCACTAGCTACTACAGACTTGATTGCTATGTGCTAAGCAGTATTGGATCACGACTTCTGACGTCACATCCGGTAAAGTAGTCGACTATCTAGTTCACTACGGCTGAAATTGTACTATTGGGACACAGCCTATTTACTAGCAGAAGAACCCGTTCTTCGAACGGTCTTCGGTATTAATAACCAGACGTTATCAATTGAGCTACTGTTGCGAAGGTTAGGGACTTGTCATTCCTTCATAAGTTTATCAGAGCGAAGTTAGTTTTCTGGGAATATCACACACACTGTTAATTTAAGGGCCTTAAAATGTGGTTTTCGGAGACCCTTTATAGACTCCCGAATTTTGTGTCTCACTTGTATTTTGGAAAGTTTTTCCCTATACCCACCCTTCTATGAGAAGTACGGTAAAGAGTTTTATAAATGACTAGCATTACCCGTCGCAGCTTCACCCTCGAATATTGTAGTTGTAAAGAGTACACTTAGCAACGTCTCAATCATGAATGGTATGACTGATTTTTCGTATAATTTTGAATAATAATGATAATAGTTTGGTAAAGACCGTAAACAATAAAGACACTATAGCACATCAATGGCACATAAATATCAAAATCTCCCCAACATAACGTCGCATCGCATGTATAAAATTCGACTCAAAATCACAACACGGTTTCCAACCACAAACGTAGATAGAAAATAAGTGAGATACAGTATATCAAACACACTGACTAAACACAAAAGCCATTTACCTAAATTACTATGAAAAACAGTAGGGGAGGGTGGGCCACAGTGAGACAGAAAAAATATATTTTAGTATACTGTCTTATTTTTCAATATATGAAAATGTCTTTATATACTGAAATATAAGTTGATTGTTGCTCATCAATTTCATACCCTTAGAATTCCCAAAACATCCACACTTTTCTGTAAAAATAATAAATTGTGAACATGTTGCAGCCGTCTCACTGTAGCCCACCCGTGTGCCACACTGAGACACAATGAAAAGAATTTATTTTGACTGGTTAAATACATAGATAAACACTAAAACAAATAATTAATGCCAGAAAACACTACAGCACCTTCAGATTCCCAAAATTTACAGAAAATGTGAGATATGACTTTTGTATTTTTGTTTTGCCATATGTACAGGGAACCGGCAACAGTTATCTGTTGGTTTTCGCGGGGACTGAACCAATATCTGCAACCTCTGGGTAAAAAAAAAAAGAACTGCCTATCATTTTTACACTTTTTCTTAAGAATTTTACTTCATAATTTTCATCATCTAAATCTCGTTTCACTTCCCCGATGTAAAATCTAGGGTGTTTCCCTGAAAACTCAACCAGAACGATGTCACCTTCCTTAAGTTTGCGAGCAAGTTGATGAAATGTTAGGAGATCGATTTCTTCATTATCTGATGAGCTGTCTGAATTAGAGAAATCATCAACATCATCCATGGAAATGTCTGTAGCTAGGGCTGCCTTCTTGAATTTCAAGTTCCTTTGGCTGAACAAACTCCTCTTGCAGCTCTTTTGATTTGTTTTTTTATATTTTTATTTGTGGACTTAAAAGCAAGTATTCTTTTCTGTCTGGGGTTTCAGTTGGAATGAAAGATCTCCCCTTTTCTCTCATAGAAATTGACCCTGTCCTCTCCTCAGCTTTGTGGTAGCTCCGTATATCTTTCTCACTGTCTCACTGTAGCCCACCCTACTGTGTCTCACTGTGGCCCACTTGCGACATGTAAAAACAATTATGTTTACTATCTCACCTACAATACTGAACAAGCTGACAATTCCAATAATTATTTAGTAATATGTATTTCGACCATATCATATTCATTAATGTACAATGATACACATAACTATAAAAACACAAACAACAAAGGAAGAAAGTTTTACTTTACTTACCTCAAAAAAGATGATGTCGTTTGTTTCCTTTGTTTGCTTCTTTCAAAGAGTAAACAGGATCAAAATGTCTGCTACCAGGAGAGCCAACCTCAAAGAAATATTAAAAATTTCCCTCTTTCAAAAAATAGATTTAATGAGCTTGTCTCACTGTGGCCCACCTTCCCATACACATAATAAAATTACACAAGTAAAAAACCTCTACGCCCACATTTCCCCCCTTTCAGTTCATAATATACACCACATCGACAATACCCTTAGACACGTGTCTGCTTTTTTTTTTTTAATCATTAGTTAATATGCCGAGTACCCCAAATTAAACCACTCGTGAGTTATTATTATTCAATGAAATGTAGGTTTAACCCCCTTAACACCCCTTTAGAACCTGAATATCCAAAAATCATTCCTTAGTAGACGTGACCGACATTCAACAAATATATCCCCAAAATATCATGTTTCTAACTTTAATCGTTTTGGCTGGTCGACGATGAGTAGGCTATATATCCAAAAATCCTTCCTTAGTGGACGTTTGTCTTCCAGAATTTCACCCCTCCCCATGGGCCCCTTAAATTGGATTTATGAAAAAACGGTTTAACACCTATTTACTTATTTTTAAGCTGTTTTTTCCTGCGTTTTATGAGTGAGTCAGTCAGTTAGGACACTTCCGTACCTTTTTTTTCTTTCAGAATTCCACCCCTCTCCATGGTCCCCTTAAATTAGATTTATGAAAAAACGGTCGAACATTTATTTACTTATTTTTAAGCTGTTTTTTCTCCTGAGTTTGATGGTCAGTCAGTTAGGACACTTTCTTTCCTTTTATTTCCAGAATTTCACCCCCCCCCACCCCTCTCCACTCCAACCCGCTTCCATGGGCCCCTTAAGTTGGAGTTATGAAAGAACGGTCGAAAACCTATTTACTTATTTTTTAAGCTGATTTTTTTCTCTCAGTTTCAAACTTCTGGCCTATGTCCTTTAAGAGATACACGCTCGATTAAGAATTCTTCAACCCCCACCTTTCACCCCTTTCACCTCATAATATACACCATATCGAAAAACCCTTAGACACGTGTCTGCTTATTCTTTTAATCATTAGTTAATATGCCGAGTACCCCAAATTAAACCACTCGTGAGTTATTATTATTCAATAAAATGCAGGTCTAACCCCCTTAACACCCCTTTAGAACCTAAATATCCAAAAATCCTTCATTAGTGGACGTTATCGACATACAACAACATTTCCCCAAAATTTCATGTTTCTAACTTCGATCGTTTTGGCTGGGCGATGATCATTGAGTGAGACAGTCAGGACATTTTGTTTCATTTTTTTTTTTCTTCAGAATTTCACCCCTCCCCATGGGCCCCTTAAATTGGATTTATGAAAGAACTGTCGAACACCCATTTACTTATTTTTAAACTGATTTTTTCCGCTGACTTTCAAACTTCTCACCTATGTTGTTTAAGAGATACACGCTCCGTTGAGAATTCTTCAACCCCCAATTTTCACCCCTATCACCTCATAATTTACATGACATCAAAATATCCTTTTACACGTGTCTGCTTATTTTTATGATTAGTTTATATTATGCCGAGTATTACATCCCCAAATGAAACCAGGTTTAAATGCAGGTTTAACCCCCTTAACACCCCTTTAGAACCCGAATATCCAAAAACCCTTCATTAGTGGACGTCATAGACATAATGAACATATCCCCAAAATGTCATATTTTTAACTTCAATAGCTTTGCCTGGGCGAGGATGAGTGAGTGAGACAGTCAGGACATTTTCTTTCATTTTTTTTTTTTTTTTCAGAATTTCACCCCTCCTCACGGGCCCCTTAAATTGGATTTATGAAAGAACGGTTGTACACCTATTTACTGAGCGGCTTCGGTGGCGTAGTCGGTAGCATGCTGAGCTTCTATGCCCAAGATAGCGGGTTCAAACCCGGCCGAAGCCGTCGGATTTTTTAAGAGCGTTAAAAATCCCTCAGTATGTCTTCCTTCGGAGGGGAAGCAAAGCCGGCGGTCCCATGTCATAGATTTATGGTATGTTAAAGAACCTTCCACTAATTACACTTGTGTGAAGCTAAATTGGATAGGTTAAGAATGTAAACAACGCTCTTAGGTTTCTACGTTCGTTGCCAAGAGCCGACTGCGGTGGCGTCTAGTAGCTAAGTACTGAACATGGCCTCGTAGTCGTTGACGGTGGCGCTTGGCGGCAAAAGTAGGAACTATTTGAAAAATTCTAAGTTGCAGTCTGTACTTAAATTGAAAAACAGATAACACACACTAATACAGTCATCACAATTAACACCGGTTATCAGACATATTCTACACACACCCAAAGTACACGGGGCTACATGACCGCGTTGTCGCAGCCCCTAAACTTAAGAACCAACCAACACCTATTTACTTATTTTTAAGCTGATTTATTCCCTGAGTTTGATGAGTGAGTGAGTGTGTCAGTCAGTTAGGACACTTTCTTCCCTTTTATTTCTTTTCCAGAATTTCACCCCTCCCCCTGGACCCCTTATATTGAATTTATGAAAAAACTGTCGAACACCTTCTTCCAAACTTCTCGCCTATGTCGTTTAAGAGGTACACGCTCCGTTAAGAAACTTTCAACCCCCAATTTTCACCCCTTTCACCTAATAATATACACCACATCGAAGAACTCTTAGACACGTGTCTGCTTATTTTTAATGATTAGTTTATATTTTGCCGAGTATTGCATCCCCAAATGAAACCACTCGTGAGATATTGTTATTCAATGAAATGCAGGTTTAACCCCCTTAACACCCGTTTAGAACCTGAATATCCGAAAATCCTTCCTTAGTGGGCGTTTTCGACTTACAACGAACATATCCCCAAAATTTCATGTTTCTAACTTTAATAGCTTTGGCTGGGCAATGATGAGTGAGTCAGTCAGGACACTTTGTTTTATGTAATAGAAGATTAGTATATTGACTCTCGTGGATACCATAACTAATTTTACGATGCTCCAGGCATCCGAACACGAGTTATAGCCGTACATAAAGATACACAGAAAGACAGACAGACAAATCCACTTTTTGTTTGCAGCTGTCAAAAAACATACCAAAACGAGTAAAAGAAACAAAATTGAATAAACAATCATATATTTATAGATAGGTGTATTTAGTATATACAGTATTGTTACGGCAGTGAGTTTGTTTCGTCGCCTCGCCGCGTGAGTCACAACCACCCCCGGGCTATGCTCTGCCTCTGTGTGTTACCTGCGCCTTACGCAACGGGCTGCGAGGACAAAAGGGATGGTCCAGAACATTCGTGACCCAGCCAGTGATGGAAATCTCGAGAAGCCGTGAATCCTGGACGGTTCTAGAAGCATTCATTGAGTCACCAGCCTGCTATATAAGAGCGACGTGGCCAGCGAGGGACGGGCAGTGTTTTTGAGCTAGTGCGTGTTTTTACCTGGGCGACAGTAGTGCGGCGACGTGACGTGCGAAGTTACGAAACCCTAGTGAGGCTGATTCTCCAGACAGCGAGGCAGCGTGAATCATACGGAGGGTTTGAGTTTTGAGGAGTGTGTACTTACCTAGTGCGACAGAGATATTGTGGTGAATTGCGAAACGTAGGGGCTGTTCCCTAGCCAGCGGACAGCGAAGCAGTGTGTAGTGGTGAGTGACTGGCTATCGTAAATAACTGTAGTTTGTGTACAAGGCAGAGTTGCAGGTATTAATAGCGAGGACAGTAGTGTGAACGTAGGCTAAGTGTGGAAGCTATAGTGACTGGTAGTGTCTTATGAAGTGAGATTCAGTGCTTCTTGTGTGGTGTATTTTTCCTGGCCTGCAATAAAGCTAATATTTCGTTAAAGCAACAATCGTGTTGTTCTTTCACCCACCGTAATCCAGTTAACGAACTTGCCACCAGGGGTGGCACATAACAACTGGTGTCAGAAGCCGGATTACGAACTCAAGCACAAGCACAACACCTGAAGGTCCTTGTCTCAAAACCCGAGCAGGTCATTCTACCACAGTTCTCTAATTTTCCTGTGAGTGCATGCCCTTTACAAGACAAACAGCTAAAATGGATGCACAATTACAACTACTGCTAGAAAGGTTAAGTAGCATGGAAACCAAGATGGAAGAATTTAGCCAAGGACCTGAAGGACGGCCAGAAGAATTTAACCGAGGACCTAACTGCGAAATTAGAGGACAGCCAGAGTAGGATGGAGCACAGCCAGAATAAGTTAGCAGAGGACCTAACTGCCAAATTTCTGGATGGCCAGAAAAATCTGGAAGAGTGTCTGCTGACGAAATTAGAGGAGAGCCAAAGGAAATTAGAACAGGGTCTACGTGAGGTAGTCAAAGCAGTAGAAAAGAAGTTCGACGCCTTACAAAAGGAAGTTGCCGAGCTGCGCCAACGCCCGCTGACGGGGGTGGAAGAGAAATTCAACGCTTTACAAAAGGAATTTGCTGAGCTGCGCCAACGCCCGCCGACGGGGATGGAAGAGAAATTCAACGCTCTACAAAAGGAAGTTGCCGAGCTGCGCCGATGCCCGCCCACAGATACACCGAGAATATCAGGTACGGGACAGAGCAGAGTGACGCCCCCAACCATCGACGGAAAGGTACCGTGGACCACTTACTTGCGTCAGTTCGAGGCGGCCTGTTCCATAAACAACTGGAGCAACACGGAAAAGACTACAGCTCTCATTCTAGCGCTGAGAGGGGACGCACTTAATGCCCTTCAGGCAATCCCGACCGAATATCAGGACTACGCTTCACTAGTCGCCCATATGGAGTCCCGATATGGAGACAGCCATCTTCAGCAGGCCTGCCAGATGCAGCTCCGGACCCGGGTACAAAATAACGCGGAAACCCTGCAGGAGTTCGAGATGGACATCGCACTCCTCGTAAGGCTCACCTATCCAACAGTGCCGGCCGACTTTCTGGAACAGATTGCGACGCAGACCTTCACCGACGGGCTACGGGACTCGGACACTCAACAGGCGCTGCGACTCGCGCGCAATAAGACCCTGGCAGATGCGCTGAGCCACGCACTTGAGTTCGAGACGGCAAAACAGGCATCTAGAATGCACGCGCGGGTGTGTCAAGCGGACGTCGACGAACCAGCAAAAACCAACGAGACCAAGCCCCTGGCCGATGAATTGATGGAGGCGCTAAACCGTTTCTTCGATAGTCGTGGCACCACCAGCAACGACACAGCCGGAAGACAACCGGAGAGGCGGCCCGGAAGAGGACTACCGACCTACTGGACCTGCGGTGAGAAAGGCCACCTCAGCAAGGACTGCGGTGATCGCCGCCGCCGAGGGTATCCGACGGGAAATCATTCGTCTGAAAACCGCGCGGCCCAGGGAAACGAGTATTAGCCAACTTTGGGGGGCAAAGATTGGCTTGTGACAGTCGTCAAGCCCCGGCAGTCCAAGTTCGTGTGATGAAGTTACGGAGGGACAATAGCAGCCTGATGGTCGACGGAGTCGTCAACGGAGTGAGCTGGCCCATGCTGATCGACACGGGAGCGTCGAGGACCATCGTCAATCCCACCGTGATCCCGAGGTGGAGAGTGCAACCCACACAAAGGAACCTCCAACTAATAACCGCGACTGGAGAGACTGCACCGGTACATGGCGAAGCATCACTGGAGTTCGTCATTGGTCGATGGGCGGTGAAGCATCCAGTGCTTATGGCTGATGTAGCAAACGAAGTGATCATCGGACTGGACTTCCTGGACCAGAACAACATCATCTTGGACCTGAGTACCAACACTCTGCACTTCGGAGGTGAGGAACTTTTTTTGCAACCAGCACAAGAGGCCATCACCGCACGACGAGTAAGGCTGAGAGAGGACGTCATCGTTCCCGCCAGGACGGAGGTCAGCGCTGCTGTAATTGTCGACGGAACTGCTGAGGGAGTGGCGGCTGTCATCGAGCCAAAATATGAGGACATAAATACAAAATGATTGCTAATTGCCAAGACCCTCATCAACACAACGCCTCGGCCGTACGTCCGCCTGTCCAACCTGAACGACTACGACATTACGGTTCACCGGGACACCAACCTAGGTTTCTGCGAGCTCGTTACCTGGATTATCCGCATCAAAGACACGACGGACGGACACCTGCAGACGGACAACCGAAGAAGACGCGCCCGGGCAGAAGAACTACAGAAGCTGTACCAAGGATACCAGGACCATCTAGACGAGGAACAATCACGCCAACTTCGGGACCTGCTACGCGAATTTCAGGATGTCTTCTCCGTGGGGAGCAAAGACTTCGGCAGGACAAGCTTGGTCCAGCAGAGAATCGACGTTGGGGGCAGCACACCGATTAGAGCCCCATTCCGACGTGTCCCGCTCGCCAAGCAACCTGAATTCGACTGGATGGTGGAAGAAATGAAGGAGCAGGGGGTGATCGGGCCATCACATAGTCCTTGGAGTTCTCCGGTCGTGCTAGTGAAGAAGAAGGACGGCTCCACCAGGTTCTGCGTGGACTACAGGCGGGTGAACAACAACACGAAGAAGGACAGCTACCCTCTTCCCCGGATCGACGACACGCTGGACACCATATCACGATAAAGATGGTACTCCACCTTAGATTTGAAGAGTGGCTACTGGCAGGTGGAGGTCCACGCTAAGGACCGCGAGAAAACGGCGTTGTCTGTGGGCAGCGGGCTCTGACAGTTCACCGTCATGCCATTCGGGTTGTGCAACAGCCCTGCGACCTTTGAAATGCTAATGGAGTCCATTCTGAGGGGACTACACTGGAAGACCTGCCTGGTCTACCTAGACGACGTCATCGTTCTGGGGAGAAGCTTCGAGGAGCACTACAGCAACCTGAAGGAGATCTTGATGAAGCTACGGGCTGCCCAGCTGAAGTTGAGCCCCAAGAAGTGTCAGCTCTTCCAGAAGCAGGTCCAGTACTTGGGCATGTCGTCTCCGAGGAAGGGGTGCGCACCGAGCCAGAGAATACCGCAGCTGTGAGGGAGTGGCAAGTTCCGAAGGACAAGTCCCAACTACGATGCTTCCTGAGACTCTGCACCTATTACCGTCGCTTCGTGAGAGGATTTGCCGACAGAGCCAAACCACTGTATCGACTGACTGAGAAGGACCAACTCTTCACGTGGACAGCAGAATGCCACAGTGCCTTCGAACAACTCAAGCAGGCTCTGTGCACCGCACCTATTCTGGCCTACCCCAGACCCGGAACAAGGTTCATCGTCGATACCGATGCCAGCGACTTTGGTATAGGGGGAATCCTGTCGCAAGTAGTGGACGGCGAGGAGAGAGTAGTGGCCTACTTCAGCACAGCCTTGTCAAAGCCAGAGAGGAACTACTGCGTCACCAAGAAGGAACTGCTCGCTATCGTGAAGACCATTGAACTCTTCCACAAGTTCATGTACGGGTAAGAATTTCTCATCAGGACCGACCATGCATCCCTGCGGAGGCTCCTGAACTTCAAGCAGCCCGAGGGTCAACTCGCGCGGTGGTTAGAGAGGCTTCAACAGTACAACTTCGAGATCCAGCACAGGAAAGGCCAACTGCATTCTAACGCCGACGCCCTGTCACGAAGACCGTGCCCCGAAGACTGCACCTTCTGTGCCAGAAGGCAGGAGAACACCGGGATACAGTGCCAAAGGACTACCGCGGAACTTCAAGGGAGCTGGAGCCGCGAATCTTTCACGCGGGCACAAGCGGAAGATGATGACCTGGGACTGATAGCCGAATGGAAGAGGGCCTGTGTCCCCAGACCCGGGTGGAACATTGTGAGTGACTGCAGCCCAAAGTTTAAGTCCTACTGAGCGCAGTGGGACTCGCTAGTTGTAAGGGATGGCCTGATCTGCCGTACCTGGGAGAGCACCGACGGGAAGACATCTCGGGAACAAGTCGTCGTTCCAAAGGCTATGACGGAGGAAGTCCTGAAGGAAGTCCATGGAGAATCATCTGGTGGACACCTGGGGATAAAGAAGACCCTGGAGAAGCTGAGAGAGCGGTTTTACTGGATAGGGTGCCGAACAGACGTGGAGAACCACTGCGCGAGGTGCCACGATTGCGCAGCCAACAAGGGCCCAGGAGGAAGACGACGGGGTCCACTGAAGACCTACAACGTGGGCGGTCCCATGGAGAGAGTGGCCATCGATGTTGCTGGACCATTCCCGTTGAGCGAGGCAGGGAACCGTTACATATTGGTCGTCAGCGACTATTTCACCAAATGGCCAGAGGCGTATGCACTCCCTAACCAAGAAGCCGCGACGATCGCAGAGACCCTGGTGAAGGAATTCGTCAGCCGGTACGGAGTACCCTTGGAGCTGCACTCCGACCAAGGGAGGAACTTCGAGTCGCAGGTGTTCCAAAACCTATACCAGCTGCTGGGAATCCGGAAGACAAGGACGACGCCGCTGCACCCTCAGTCAGACGGGATGGTAGAGCGATTCAATCGCACCATCGAGAACCATCTCCGAATAGTCGTCGGCGAGCACCAGAGGAATTGGGACAAACATCTTCCACTATTTCTCCTGGCCTATCGCGCCGCCGTGCTTGAAGCCACCGGGTGTACACCAGCCCGGGCCATGTTTGGGAGGGAACTCCGTCTACCTGTCGATCTTGCCTTCGGCCGACCTGGTCCCGGTAAGCCAGTATTGTCAAGAACTGGTCGACCGACTGGAGGACGTACACGCGTTCGCAAGGAGGAGACTGCGGGTCGAGACCGACCGAATGAAGACCCGATACGACCAGCAGACGGATGCCGGCGGATTCCACGAGGACGACCTGGTCTGGCTCTTCAACCCATTACAGAAGAAAGGCCTATCAACCAAACTGCAGAACTCCTGGGAAGGCCCGTACCGAGTCGTGAGACGGATCAACGACGTCGTCTACAGGATCCAGCGGAGCCCGAGGGTGAAGATGAAGATCGTGCATCGAGATCGCCTGGCAGCCTACGGAGGAACACAGACGGACCAATGATTGAACGGGACGATCAGCCATTTAGGAAGGGGGTGGTGTTACGGCTGTGAGTTTGTTTCGTCGCCTCGCCGCGTGAGTCACAGCTTCCCCCCAGGCTGTGCTCTGCCTCTGTGTGTTACCTGCGCCTTACGCAACGGGCTGCGAGGACAAAAGGGATGGTCCAGAACATTCGTGACCCAGCCAGTGATGGAAATCTCGAGAAGCCGTGAATCCTGGACGGTTCTAGAAGCATTCATTGAGTCACCAGCCTGCTATATAAGAGCGACGTGGCCAGCGAGGGACGGGCAGTGTTTTTGAGCTAGTGCGTGTTTTTACCTGGGCGACAGTAGTGCGGCGACGTGACGTGCGAAGTTACGAAACCCTAGTGAGGCTGATTCTCCAGACAGCGAGGCAGCGTGAATCATACGGAGGGTTTGAGTTTTGAGGAGTGTGTACTTACCTAGTGCGACAGAGATATTGTGGTGAATTGCGAAACGTAGGGGCTGTTCCCTAGCCAGCGGACAGCGAAGCAGTGTGTAGTGGTGAGTGACTGGCTATCGTAAATAACTGTAGTTTGTGTACAAGGCAGAGTTGCAGGTATTAATAGCGAGGACAGTAGTGTGAACGTAGGCTAAGTGTGGAAGCTATAGTGACTAGTAGTGTCTTATGAAGTGAGATTCAGTGCTTATTGTGTGGTGTGTTTTTCCTGGCCTGCAATAAAGCTAATATTTCGTTAAAGCAACAATCGTGTTGTTCTTTCACCCACCGTAATCCAGTTAACGAACTTGCCACTAGGGGTGGCACGTAACAATATATATGCGAGAGCAAATGCACCTAGTGCCCACGAGGTAAACTAACTCTATTGACTACAACATATCACCAAGATGTCCAAATATGGATATATATCAACCACACAGTATCAAACAATATCAAGGGGCAGATGACCTCGTAGTTCCGCCCTTTAATACAACAATAACTAACTCAAACAAAATCAATCTTACGATGAACCCGTTTGTCGACAAAAAGAATAAAAAATGATTAGTTAAAATGTGCTCTGAAACAAAATTCACCTAACGCGTACTTCCAGACGTGAAAATAAAATTGAAAACCTCATAGACGAAACGCAATACACGTCACATAAAAACTGACCATGACCGTTCTATAAAGTCCACAGGAAGACCCCTTTAATAAATTTATAAAGGCTTGTGGTGCACGAAAATTCAGTTTTTAGCCTTCAATGGTCCAAATTCATAAAAGCCGCAAAAATAATATTTCAAATACCAGGAATTTTTGAAAATAATGTTTCTGTTTGGAGATATGTGATGTATAATCCATTTGAGGCTGATAATTTGATCTGGACAGCTTCGTCCTGGAAGGAAACCACCCTGATATTCACCAAGTTCATTATCAAGTTGTTCGTGAATTCTGGAATATAAAATGTTTGAAAAAATCTAATACGTGACATCCAGCAACGATATTCCTCGATAATTGCTAGGATCTGATCTATCGCCCTTTTTGTGTGTGGGGTGTATAATTGCAATATTCTACTCTTCAGGCAATTTTTGTGTATTCCAAATGTCAATAAGATGTTTATGTAGGTTATGAATAGTCTGTACATTAGCACTCTTCTAAAGTTCTGCTACTACTTTATTCTCTCCTGGTGCATTAAAATTCTTAAGTGAATCAATCGCTGTACGCACTTCATCGTAAACCGGCGGTATGATCTTTTCCAGGGGTGTTTTATTTCTGGGATAGGGATAAAATTCAAAAGAATCTTCAGGTTCATCACTATTAAGTAATTTTATGAAGTATTCAGCCAAAATTATTGCATTGTCATAATCATTATGGGCCACCTGCCCGATCGTATCCTTCATCAAAAGAGTAGGGGGAGTAAATTTTGATTGGTATTGTTTAAATGTCCTATAATAGTCTCTTGTTTTATGGCGATTGAAAGCTTCATAAATAGATTTTAATGTTTCCTTCTGATATTCCCTTTTAACCCTCCTGATTTCTTTGGCCGTTAACCATCTAGCATTGATTAATTCTTCCCTAGAACTTTCAGTTTGTTGTTGTTGGTCCTTCAACCAAGCTGTATGCCGGCGTAGAATTGCTATATCACAATCCTCATTCCACGATGCATGTTTCTTTCGCTTTTTATAGGGAGCAACGTCTTCTGCTAAGGCTTTTAATTTGTTAACAGTGGTCCCCAAGTTGTCACTTAAAAACATGTTGGATTGCTCAAAATATACTGACTGGATTATTGATAACTGAACTAGGATCATACAATCTTTTGCTATTGAATTTTTGTTGTTTATTTTTCCTTTTAGGAGTCAATTTGATTTTAATCTTGGAAATATAATGATCCAAATCAACATCAACACCACGAAGGACTTTTACATTATAAATTTCTTTGTGAAATTTCCGATCCATGGCCACATGATCTATTTGAAACTCTTCTAACTTAATATTAGGACATTTTATTTATTAAATGAAATTAGTTTTCTGGGATTATCTCAAACCCTAATGGTAAGGGCCTTAAAAAGTGGTTTACGGGAGCCCTTTAGGGCCTCCGAGTTTTTTCTCACATTGAGGGGCTTAAAATGAGCTTTGTCTCGCCCTTCTACGCCTATTTCAGCATGCATTTTAAGGGGGTAGGCCACCTTTTATGAGAGGTACGAAAAAGAGTTACGTCAATGATTGGTGTCGTGCCTCTGACGGGTATCTGTACCAAATTTTACGTTGATCCACCCAGCCGTTCTCGACTTATAAGGGAGCAAAGTTGTCCACAGACAGACAGAAAAACAGACAGACAGACAAACATTTTATTTTCGCGCGCATCCGTCATAAAGCAGTCTGAAGCGCGTTAATAACGCAAATTTCCGTAGAAATTTTAAAACAAACCAGAGAAAATTTCATTTATATATATATATATACTGTATATAGATATAGAAGATAGATTTACCTACAATTCCTAGCTCATATCCCCAGAGCTTGATGGTACGTAAATTCCCAAGTCCACATCCCCTAAAGGAATAGTGTTCATGGAAGGTCTAGTCTATGACATTAAATTATGTTTACAACATTGAGTTGCTTGCCTGAAGGGCTACCAACTGTAGATTTTTTCTTATTGTGCAATTTCTTGCCAAGAGAATTTTTCACTATGGAATTTTCCAGATTTGGAATCTGACAGTTCGGCGCCACTGGGCAAAAACATTTGACGTCTAGATCGCACGCAAGGCACGCCATGGAAACCATACAGCGCTGCCAATTTGAATGATGCTATTTGGCCATGTTATTGTCGCCGACCAGTCGCTTGTTTGGTTGCCTCCAGTGCACACTCACCTTGCTGCGTTTCATAATCTGTTGTTTCTTATGAGATATAATTGTTTTGATTTAATTAGTTAATTGCTTTCTGTTCGTTTAGAATTTAAACTTATTTATACTTTATACTTATAATTCATTAGTGTCCGTTATTTATTTATGTAGGAATGTAGCAGTGTTAGTGTCAGTTTAAGCTTAGGTTCGTGTTCATAGGCTAGAGTGAATTAGATTAAGGTTAGCTTTCTTTTCGCTCGCGAGTGGTGACGTTTTAAAAGATGACTTCTCTTAGAGGTAGACCGAGGATACATCCAGTTCGGGAATTGCCAAGGCCTGGTCGAGGTGTAGGCCTACGGTACCTATTCGGAGCCATGGAAGGAAAATGATTATTGCCGCGCGGGATTTTTTTGAAAGGGAGGGTGAACATATCCGAGCATCAGGCGAACTGTTAATAATTCCATTCATTCGCACGCTGGGCTCAAGTTAAGCAATACGTTGCGGCTAACAATAAGGCATTCAATATGACAGAGGCTGAAAAACTTATTGTTGAAGAGATTGTGTTTCTTGTGCCTTGAAACGTATTCTACATGAAATATAAATAGCTAAATATCACGGAAACAATCACGTGTTGTCGTTTCGCTTTGAACATTTTTGCTTTATGATAGTATTCGTAATATTGCTATTCATTACAATATTTTAGGCCTCTCCTCAATTTGACGGGCTATTATTTGATTTTACAGTGTGCACCGAACAATTTTAAGCATTGCTTTGTTTAAGATTTTTGAAAACCATCTTAGTAAAAATGTAATAAATGTAATAACGGTGTTAATGATATTATGAGCATGAGGAAAAGAGCGGGAGGTTGGAAGGACGCACGTGGTGGTCAGCAGCATTCGTGGCAACGCTGCCTTCAGTTCAACAGTTCTCCGCCGAACTGTCAGATTCCAACTCTGGATAATACACCTATAGTTGAATGATGATGATGCATGTTGTTTGGTTTCAAATATTTCCGAAGGAAATATGATGTTAGTTTCCATTTAAGCGGATGTAATAGCAACTAATATGATAAAATAGTCCGGTTAGCTCAAATTGTAATGTCCAGCGTTTCGCCCCAGTGTGCCATTGGCCTCGTCAGTTGGTATGGTACACCTCACCAATACCATTTTATCATATTATTTGATAATATAAGGTGCGTTCAAAAAGTAACGAGCCGGAGGCATAATTACAGAAACCAATACCTGTATGTTAGAAGTATTGGCCCTGGCTGTTGAGGCACTTGTCCCACTGTGACACGAGACGGTGAATGGCTGTCTCATGAAATTCCCTGGGCTGCGATGTGAACCAGTTCCGCACGTACAGCTGGACGTCGGCGTCCGAGGTGAATCGTTGGCCCCGCAGAGCTCTTTTCAGGAGACCAAACATGGCGTAATCACAGAGAGAGAGAGGTCTGGACTATTTGGAGGGTGGCCGAGAACCTCCCATTTGAATTTCTGCAGGAGTGCCGCGACTGTGTTGGCCGTATGAGGTCGTGCATTGCCGTGGAGCGACCACGGCGGCTATGGCGTTCACTGTCACTCGGCGGTCCTGGGTGATGAGTGCATCAACCAGGTGGACGTTGTCATCGGTAATGCAGGGGGGTGCCCCAGACCGGACATCATCGGCTAACGACATCCGTCCTTCCCTGAAGCGCTTGTGCTATGCCTTGACCCTTGCAAGGGACATGAGTAGTGGAGTAGTGCCGATTCTGCTTCACTTGACACTCCTGTGCCCAACAAACAAACATGGCCGCCGCGCGAAGTTGAAACATTTAAATAGACTTTTCTCTCGAACCCATGGTCGGGGTTTCACGAATGACGTGTCGTAGGACTTGAGGTGACGCCCCTTTGCTATGGACCACTCGTTATACTTTTGAAAAAAAAATGAAAATTTTTGTTTTCGAAAGTAGGTGATAGTTTGAAAACCAAACATGATAGAATGTTGTGCAATGGCTCAAACAAACAGTCTCTATGTCCTTTAGTTTTATAATAACACTATTTTATTTTTTTTACATTTTTTGAAAACACTCAAATTTTGAAATTCCTATATTTTGGAAACTAGGAAGTTTACAAAAATGTTTATTTGACATAAATGAAAGGTCCCTATGCCCCCTACTCCCAAAATAAATTTCAAGTCTCTAGAGAAAATTTGTGTTTCGTAAGTAGTGGGATGAGGAGAGCGCTGTCTCACTTAGCAAGTGGTGAGCCCCTGCGACCTTGGAATGGAAGGAGCCATGCTAGGAGGGCGTGCATGGATTCGTTTTTTTCGTCTCGTTGTGCTCTTTACGGAAATGTAGGTGTCGAAAAGGTGAAAATCTGGAAACACGGTTTTTTGGGGGGGAAAAACGTGATTTTAAACTTTTTGCTATATTTCGCGAACCAATTATGCTAGAGGCATGTACGAGGGGTCCAAGGACTCGGGCTGACGTTCTCTTTTCTGTGGACCACTCGTTATATTTTTTAAAAAAAAATTCGAAACTCGATTTTGGGGTAAACATGTGTTATTTGTGATTTTTGCCGATATTTCACGAACCAATAACGCTAGAGACATGTACGAGGTGTCCTAGGACTCGGGCTAACGCCCCCTTTCAAATGTGGTAGATTTTTTTTCCAAAAAAATAATTCACAAAGGGCCTAACGCCATACAATTTGAAAAGACCTGGGTTTTTTTCTTTACCTGTTTATAATGTTTATGAAGCGTGGTGGTTGAGAGAGACGATACTGCTGGGTGTGTGTATGTGTGTCAATGAGCCTGTCGCTAACCACAAGGACCATGCTTAATAGAACAATCGCTATTTCGACGGGTCGGTGTATGAAAGAGCGAGCGTGCGTTTTCTGATATTTTACCTTTAACGTGTAAACGGTGATGAGAACTTGGTTCTATGTTGGTCGAAGCGAGTACAGAAAACAAACTTGTCGAGGAGGAGGAGGTGAAGGTCATTTGAGCTTATTGGAAGGCGTTGATCTGACTTGACAACAAGTGCAATGGAAAATGACCAAGACGCTTGAAGGTGAAATAATCTGACCATCGTGGTGGCAGGGAAGAGCGAATACACGTGTGAGATGACATGTACGCTAAACAAGTTACATCCTGTTTGCTTCGTACGTGACAAAATGCAAGTTCATGTGAAATTTGATTCGCCACAGGTGTTCACTTTGGGCGTTAGCTGTCCACGTGACCGATAACAGAATGTTCAAAGCGTGGGGAAAAAAATGATTATACATGCAAGGTAGCATATATAAAGACATGTCGTTATCATTTCCACTCTCACTTGGGTGACTACATTTGAACACATTGCGTTGCGTGAAACACTTGGTCTTGTTTAACAGTTTTGGTGTTGGTGGAAAATACTTAACCTTGTTGTGAGGTAGGTGTTTATTCATTCATTTATATATTTATTGATTTATATATATATATTTACATGCAATTATTTATTGATTGTTAAAGTTATAAATAAATGTTTATTTATTTGTTTGCAGATAACCGGTATAGCCTACCTGTTGTGTGAGTGTGTGTGAGAACGATATTAAAGAAAGAGAGAAAGACAGACAGCTAGAAAAGGAAACCATTTCCACACTAGTCCACGAGACGGGAATAAAGCAAAGCATTACACGTCAAGGTGAGATTTGTTTTATTATGTAATATAACCTGTTTGATTTTGTTTTGTTCATGAAATGCACAAACTATATGGAATTGATATACTTATGGTAGTTTATTTTATTTCTTTTTAGAGTGTTGGAAAACGCTTGACCTCTGTTCATAACCAGGAACGTGTGTGTTTGGAGCCATTGTCAAGCAGTCTACAGCTGAAAACTCAGGTGAGAGTGTTCTTTCAAAATAATGTCTTTTACTGCTGCGGATACGTTAACTTGGGAACCCCTTGAGTCTTGTTTCAAATCACGTGTCTGCTCTGGTCGTGTGGTCAATGTTAGAAAAAGTTTGATTCCCAAAGAATTTTTAGAATCTTGTTTTGAAATTTTTAAAATTCAAATTTGCACAGCGCAAAGGTTGCATACGGCTTTAAAGGTGAATACAGAACTGGTGTGCGATTTCATATATAAAAAGAAGGACGTAGAGCATAAAGAGACATTTTATATTTGCAGTAAAATGCAAGAGCTATTCATAGCCCATAATTTGGAACAGTGGTATGAAACCCACGTGGTGAATGCCTTGCTATCAAAATTTGATAAACTTCAACAAGGACCCAGTGGTTTAGCGTTAGACAAAATTCACCATCTACAAATCAACATTTGTCATTTCAACCCGTTGAATGCTGGGTCTAGCTATATTAAAACACCACCAGCAATAGCATTGAAAAAGGCTGTGGTGAATATAAAGAATTATGACAATGATTGCTTCCTGTGGTCTGTGGCCGCGTATTTACAGCCAGCACAAGACCGTAATGGTCCTCGACCAGGAAAGTACAAGGCCAAGTTTAATGAATTAAAACAAACTTTAAATTTAACTCGAGTGTCGTTCCCTATGGACTTAACCGAGATCCATAGGTTTGAACACGATAACCAGGACTTTTCGTTCATGGTGTATGGCCTTGATGGTGATGAGATTGTGGGTCCTCTTTATGCTACAAAAGAACCGAAACGACATCACATTCATCTTTTATATTTATCTGAGGGGCAGGTGAATCACTATTGCCTGATTAAAAGCTTGAGTAGATTGCTAAGCAGTCAAACGTCTAAGCATGGACATAAAACACATATTTGTGATCGATGCTTGCAATATTTACAACCCCTGCGCTTTTAGAACGTCATAGGGTAGATTGTGTTACTCAGGAAGCAGTGAGACTGATATTGCCACAAGGGGACAAGGCAGTGTTAAAGTTTAAGGACATTCACAAGCGTGACACTGTCCCCTATGTGGTGTATGCAGATTTTGAAGCTCTCACTACACCCATGGCGGGATGTGAACCAGATCCCTACATGAGCTCAACCACACCCATTCAAAAGCATTAACCCTTTGCCATAGGATTTAATGTGGTGTGTGCCTATGACCCCACACAATCCGTTTACAAATACCGCGAGGGGCCAGATTGTGCCAAATGGTTCTTGGATGAACTTGTCAAGTTGGCTCATGATGTACAGGAATTACTGGACCACCCAGTACCCATGAGCCTATCTCCAGAACAGCAGCAGCGGTATGAGCATGCCACGACATGCCATATTTGCGAAAAGCCTATTTTAAGTGGAGAGGAAAAAGTCAGAGACCACTCGCATTTTACAGGGGAGTTTCGTGGAGCTGCGCACAGCAAATGCAACTTGAACTTTCCAGCTCCTCGTTTCATCAGTGTCTTTTTCCACAATCTGGCGAATTATGACATTCAGTTTTTGATTCGTGAATTGGGCCATGTCAACAAGGGCTCGTTTACCATTATTCCCCAAAACCATGAGCGTTTTACAGCCCTGACATGGTGGTTGGGCGACTTTAGCATTCGATTTTTGGATTCCTTTAAGTTTATGGCATCCTCGCTAGACAGCCTTGTGAATGGCTTGAATGAGGAGGAATTAAAAAATACTAGAATGCATTTTAATGATCCTGAGCAATTTCAATTGTGCATTCGGAAAGGTATATTCCCGTATGATTTCTGCAACAGCTGGGACGTGTTAAAGCAAAGAAAACTCCCACCACAAGATAAATTTTACTCGAAACTAACACGCAGTACCGTTTCCGATGAAGACTATGCATATGCATGTCAAGTTTGGCGAGTGTTTGGCATGAAGACGCTAAGTGAATATGCCTTGCATTACCTAAAACTGGATGTATTGCTGCTCACTGATGTGTTTGAAAAATTTCGTGAGTTGTGTCAACACATTTACGGTCTTGACCCGGCTCACTATTATACTAGTCCTGGATTCTCGTTTGATGCCGCTTTGAAATACACTCAAGTGGAATTGGATTTACTCACTGACGTAGACATGGTTCTATTTTTTGAAAAGGGCATTCGTGGCGGCTTTGTGTCACTTAACCAGCGCCATGCCGAAGCGAACAATGTCTACATGCCTGATTATTCACCAGACAAACCAGAATCGTACTTAATGTACTATGACGTGAATAATTTGTACGGTTACGCCATGAGTCAGCCTTTGCCCTATGGGAAGTTTGCTTGGCTGACAGACAAACAAGTGTTAGAATTTGATGTGAATATGGCTAGCCAAGAAACAGGCCGTGGATATGTGCTAGAAGTGGATATTGAATATCCCTCATCCTTGTATGATGAACATGCCGATTTCCCATTCTGCCTTGAGCAAATGGTTCCCCCTGACAGTAAAGTGAAAATTGAAAAACTCATGGGCACACTTTACAACAAAAATCGGTGTGTGGTACATATCCAAATGTTGGTGCAATGCCTCGCCCAAGGCTTGGTGTTGAAGAAAATCCACAGGGGTATTTCTTTTGCTCAAAAAGCATGGCTTGAGCCATACATGCGACTCAACACGGAGCACCGACAAATGGCAACACAGCAGTTTGAAATTATTTTTTTTAAATTAATGAACAACTGCATTTATGGTAAATCCATGGAGAATGTCCGCAAATACCGTGACATTAAATTGGTGAATGTCTGGGAGGGGCGGTGGGGTGCCCGGTGGTACATTGCCAAGCCAAATTTCAAATCGATCAATATTATCGATGAGGATTTGGCTACTATTGAAATGAGTAAGACCAGCGTGACCATGGATAAACCCATTTACTTGGGTCAAGTCATTTTAGACTTTTCTAAATCGGTCATGTATCGATTCCACTATGAGTTTGCCAAACGCCATTTTGAGGACGTCTCTCTTTTGTATATCGATACGGACTCATTCATTTACCACATTCGCCATTGCAATCCCTATGACGTCATGAGGCAACATAGTGACTGGTTCGACACATCTTGCTATAGTGCTGACAATGTGTTTTAGCTGCCCATAAAAAACAAGAAGGAAATGGGCGTTTTAAAAGATGAATGCGGTGATTCCATTATGACGGAATTCGTAGGTTTGGCCTCAAAAATGTATGCTTACCGCACACTCGACTGTAAGGAAGCGAAAAGAGCAAAAGGTGTAGGTAGAGCAGTGGTAAAATCGCTACGTGTAGACGATTACTTAGCGGTTTTACGCACTGGCAAAGCTATGTCTCATACACAGTGCAGGATACAATCCAGCAACCATCATTTGTATCTTGTAGAACAGAGAAAACGCACCCTCGCCTCCATGGATAACAAGCGTGTGTGGGCTGATGATCTGCTCACCAGCCTGCCCTGGGGTTATGATCGCAAGGAGGAGGAGGTGTGATTTCACTGTTTAATCGTTTATGGGACATAGCTTTATGTAACTTGTAGATTTAGTATTTTGTAAATATTGTTTTTTTTTTGTCATTGAAAATAGTAGATTTTGTAAATAGTGGCAATCCACTTGGACCTTTAGCTCTTTAAAAAAAAGTTCTATGCAACGTTTTTTTATTTTTATTTTTGATTGGTAAATAGTGTGATTTTTTTAACGTTGTAAAAAGTTGAGTTTTTTTGTAAATATGAAATAAGTTAGATTTATAGTAGTTTTTTTTCTTTTTTTTTGAAATGGTAAAATGGTAAACTAAAAAAAAGTTCTTTTGGGATGAGTGTGCATGTCGAGAATGTGCTTTTGGGAATAAATTAAGCGGTTGTGTTTGTTCCCAAAGACAGGTGTGAATGTATGAGTGGAGAGAGAAAGCTGATGTGTATGGTTGACCAGAGCACACATGGTGAGGTAGAGTGGGTGGGTGGGGAGGGGGTAAATGGTCACTTTTATACTCATTTTGTTTTCAATAGTTTCGTTTTTTTTTTCATTGAAATGTGGCAGTCAAAAGACATTATTTTTGTAAAAACAGTCTTACCTGCAGTAGTCGTAGACTTCGACGTTTCTCCAAACACGCATCAACACATTGCAGCATCGCCATGGTCAAGCACTTGCATGAACATCATTGTCAAATCTCAACTTTCGACATACACCAAATGGAAAAATGTTAAAACAGCAAAAAGGAAAATCCATGTTTCCATATCATCAAAAACGCAAAACTTAAAACGGACATTAAAAAAAACTGGAAATGACCATATGTGAAATTTGAAAATTCAAAAAACTTCAAACGGACATTGTTTAAAATGTGTCATCAGCAAACTGGAAAAATCCATATCATCAAAAACGCCAAACTTGAAACGAACATTTTTTAAAACTGTAAATTGCAAATTGGCAAATGACAGTGTGTGGAATTCATCATGTGTGAAATGTGTAAAATGAAAAAATCAGCCATCAACATCACGATTTCTTAAAATTAAAAATAACAAATCATTGTGCTCTGGTAAACCTTCGTTTTTATTTCATAGTCATAGTGAACTGACAAAAGAAAAATAGAATACAAACAAATCCCAATTCCTCACTCCTCAATGTTTATGTCCATGCATCATCAACTTTCCTTTCATAGCACTCATGACAATCAGGTCTGCCATCCTTTCACCCACTGAGGCATCCCTGGATGTGAAACGTTGTTTAGCTTTCTTTAATAACAATTTATCTGCCACATGTCTTAAACCAGGATGACTATGGCGATAAGAAAGGTCATGTTCCTTGCATGCTTGATCCAAAAGATTAATGGGTACATCACCACGTTGTAAACGTTTTTCAAGATGAGTTCCAGGGCCGCAAAAACGATGACCTGGAAGATGGATTTCGAAAGGTAGGTATTGAATCACTTTGTCAATGACGCCATTGCCAGTACAGGTCTGGCATATCCTTTTCCATCGATGGTAAAAAGGTTTGGTCTTCCTCCTCCTCTGTGGACGATGTTTGTGTTTGTTGTTGTTGTTGTTGCTTTTTCTCGCCATGACACCCGTGGAATGATTCAACAAAGTCTTTACATGGACTTTTATGACCGTGATACAGTTTCACTAGCTGGCAAGTCGCACACTGACGCATAGACGGTATTTTTGCCATGGCCACTTGCTTATGGTGATCGTAATCCGTACAGGGTTGCAATTCACTCAACACAGGGTCTTGAGTCCATGATTTTGGTACATGTTGCCAGATTTCTTTGACCGCGTTGGCGGCCACATAATAAATAGTAAAACTGTCTAGTTTCTTTTTGCACACAAAGAACTTGCCGATGGCTTTGTCCGTAGCATTGCCTTTCTCCATGGTATCACGTGCTGTAGATGTTTACACGTCGCTTGTAGAAATCTCACTGGCGTCATTCACAGGTAAATCTTGAGTTATAATTTTGTTCAACAACTCCCAGCAGGCATGGGTGGTTAACCAATGAAAGAGATGCCACGCATGCGATAGGGCTGTCTGGGTAATGTTGCCACAGGAACAAGTATCCATGAGCGTTTGCAGGGAGGGGCAGCCCAACTCCATAAGGTCGATACATTGGCAGTAAGACGCCAAAAATGGTTGCAACCATTGACGTTTTTCACTACCTTTCACAAATACCACATTGGCCGAGGACAAGTGTGCTTTCATGACCACGTCCAAATATTTATAGGATATGGTTCCCTGATTCCAGTCTAGTTGCCTAAGATTTTCAATCCACTGGGTTTGTTTACGGTCTTTTTCACACAACAAATCAAAAGCATGGGGTGGTTTAAATAGCAAATGCGTAGCTTGCGATATCCAAAACGTGGTACAATCGATCATGGCCACTTGTTTAAATATAAATTTGTTGTCACCAATTTTAAACCCTTGGCAATCCACAATGAGTGTGCGCAACATGTTGACGCTTGTCTGGACCAAGTTCAACTGACAGACTGGCGATCAGGTGTGATCATGACATGGACTTACCTACCATGCTAGTTTCAAATAGAGGTTAGGGTAGGACAGGGGGACATGCAAAAATTAGAATTTAAGAATTACATCATTTTATTATCATAACACGTCTTACAGGCTTTTCTCATTTTTGGATAAGGACGATAGCAACTGATACAACAATATAGTCTATTGTGTTTGTAACGTCCATAACACCGATGATGTCCCAATGTCTATAAACTAGGCGTTTTTGATGGTGAGCTGCTCACCGAAGCACCATGGATACCATACGGTCCACACGTATCGTAACTTGTTTTTTCATCACCCAGAGACACAAGTGAGGGATAGCTTGAATGACAGGGTATATTTCCCACTTCCATTCTGCACAGGTAGGGGCAAGTGGGTGACCAGCGCTGATGTTCCTGCATGGGTTCATCGCCCTCCTGCCATTGGTCTATGATGATGGGACAAAAGGCACATTTCACTTCATCTCTTGTTTTTAAATAGTAGAATCCAGCGGCCGCCAAGGCTTGAGGGTTTATGAAAGGCACCGGCCACGTGGCAAAAGTCTTGAAACGTTGTTCCTCAGAGTTTAAGTTCATGGATGTAACGTCTCTTGAGGCTTTAAAGCAAGACATGACCGAGCGGCTTGACGTGGGTTGAGCTGTTATTTATACACTCGTCACTTGGTTGGACAGTGGATAAATAGTTGACTTGTTTGTGATGAATAATCAAACAGTAGGCCGTCGTATTGGCTGGTACATTGTCATGCGTTTCAAAATCTAGTCGAATGTCGATATTGGATGGCTTGACAGACTCTTCCAGGTAAGAACAGTCAAAGACAATCAGTGGCGCTCTTGCCTTAAACGCTTGGGGTAGTAGCATGGGGCCGTTCTCTTTTTGATAATACGACCATCGAAATTTAGAAAACAAGTCGTACAGGGGACCAATCTTATTTTTTGAAAAATCCAAATCCAGTCCTTCATAGGGAAACACGGCTCCGTTGAGGAAAAGACGTGCATTTCTCAATTGCAGGTGATCAAATTGCGTGGCATCTTTGGTTTTTTGATACTTGCGATTCGTTTGAAAACCCACGATCAGGTAGAGAGGTCTCTCTGTATAGCGAGCTGTTTTTACAGACCAACTGTGTGTGTTGGTGGTGGGCAATAGAGGATACTCATGGAGTGTCCAGCTTCTAAATTCCATGGGTAGAGGCATATCTCTCTTTACCATCTTGAGTATGTCCAGTTTTTTGCTATCGTTAAGGGTCACATGAGGCACTTTCCATAGCAAGCGTTGTAGTTGAACTTTTGAATCGATGGGGGCATTGTCGGCTCCCTTGAGTGCATTATTATCACTCCTGTCTCTCACCAGATAAAGCACTTGCCTTGCGTTGACCACAATGCGTTGGTGATCTTCAGCAAAGCCTAGAACCAGTTTAAGAGGTAAATATCCAGTAAAGGTCCCATCGGTGTGTACCATCCAGTCATTGGTCGAGTCAGGACACCAACCTGCCATGCAAAGTGTTTTAGCTTCTTCCTCACTATAAGAGGGGTATAGTTTCATGACACTGGAAATGCCCACATTTCGAGTGCTATCCACCACGATATCGTTAATGACATACCGCACTTCAGAAAACAGAAAGGCCAAACCATGGTTGGCCAAATTGGATGTGGTGGGTGCAGAGCCATCGGCTTTGGTGAGCCGACCTTCAATCTGAATGACACTTTCATGCGGTAGGGTGTAAATATCTTGGTTGTTGATAACAAATTGAATTTCATCATTGCTATTGAGTCCAGGTGTTTGAGCTTGATAGGAATGCAGGTCAATTCTTACCACTCCTGGTTGCTCCTCGATGTGATTCGCTATCTCTAGAATAGAATTCATTATGAGGCTTGACGTGGTAACCCAAATGCTGTAAAATCTGCTTGTCTTGAGATGTTAACGTGTATTCACGTGGCAAACAACTAACACCATTCCTAGACGATGTAGTTGCTTTATACACAAACTTCATTGTGGCTTTAGCACCAACTTGTAAGTCACAGGTGTGGTAGAATCTATATCAATGAGTTGTTGCTCTCTATTGATCAGTCTTAATGTTATATTACTAATACTATCGACAGCCACAGAATGAAAAAGCACCACTGGAGGGTTTTCACGAATAATATACCCATTGGGTGATGTCACAATAAAGTCATAAAGCGAATGCGATGGTTCTTGATTGGTGTACACTTGGCTAATAATATTACACGTCACCGACACATGATGGTCCTCAATGAATTTCACTTCATGGTCCGATTCATGTTTTTTGTTGGGCTCCAACACACGTGGTTTAAATCCTAGTAATGGGCCAATGGAATCGGGGTGTGTTTTAAAGTCAATGTTGAAGGTAGAGAAAATACTTCAGGGATGAGTGTTGGTATTGCCTACAAGTTCAAACTTGTGCGTTCCGTCGAGAAATGACTTTAAACCATATTGATTGATCAACACCACATAAATGTGTTCATAAATGTCATCGATCGTGTATCCACCAGAGTTCAAGGTGAGCACAGAATCATCATAGTAAAACTTGTTGTTCACATTTTCACGTATGTTGTATATTCGATTGTACGTTTCAAGAGAAACAAGTCCTAAACCATAGGGGTTTTCACTCAATTCGATAGGCGGGTAAAAGTCTAGTCTGACTTCAGGTCCACGTCCATGCAGTGTAAACGTTTTACTTTCTGCCGACATACTGGTGGCGTTTTTGCTTATGCAGCGTCTTATATAAAAAAATAAACACAAACGTCCACACTGTTGGCTGTTAAACGTTTGCTCTCGTTTCACATTATAATATATCTTGATCCTGTTTCCAAAATAGGTCACTAGTTCCATGGGCGGGGGCAAATTCCCAAAACTGTCAAAGTACCATACCATGGATCCCTCTTTGACATAAGCTACATAATGCGTTCCTGGTCCTCGGTGATCATCCAAATTGACAACAGCACATTCCTGTTTCCAGGGCCGTGGGGGTAATTGGTTTCGCATAAACACACCTCGAAAATGAGAAAGCTTTAGTTGTTTAGCATAGCTTTCCACTTGTTGATGCGTCAGGGCATGTCTTGCTATGCCTGAGGTTATATATATATTTTTTTTTAATATTTTGAAATGGTGAAATCCCAAATCCTTGTTGATAAAAGGCTGGCTTTAAATTGGCATTTCTAGCCCCCATAGCAATCGCTTCCATCGTTTCATTGTGTCGCTGACTTTCTTTGAGTTGTTGCTTGCCCTGCTGCGCGGCTTTAATGGTTTTCGCCACTGCACTGGCACCGCCCAAAAGTGAACCCAGAGCAGCCAAACCGGCAAATAATGCAGGTATAAATCCCGCTCGTTTGGGGACGGGAATCACTCGCCCTTGGTTTGAAACCTGTCGCCGACGTTTTGGAATAACATGTCTGTGTGCTGCTCGAAGGGCTTTCTTTATGGTCAATACATTATTTTTTCTTTTTTTCTTTCGCAAGGGCTTGTCCACGAATGTCGTAAGCCCAGGCTTTGCCAAGGACAATGTCCTTTTTTTAGTCTTTCTCACCACATACCTTTGTTTCACCATGATGATAATGACCCACAACCTTTCACAAGAAACTTTAAATCACAACTAACGTTAGATGGTTATTTCATGGCTGTATATTCCAATTCCACATAAAGTGGGAAATCGTTTATGGTTTTTCCCGCTTGCTTTTCATCCCATGTCAACATGAGGTGAAAGGATAATTCGTCACCAGCATTGACCATTTCATGCTTATGGACCAACATCCTATGACCATTTATCTTTATTTGTAAATGGTTCTCATCAGGTATGGCATATTTGATGTGAATGGTTCCATCATAGTGTAATCGATAGTGGCTTAAACCCGAAGCAAGCACATAGGTCAAGTGCTGATCATGGACTAGCGGTAAATGGTTTCTGTCATTCAAAGGTTTTTCATTTGTCAGATACACTAAAAATACAGATGGGATAAATTTATAAAGCCTTTTCATTTCACGGGTCACGTAACGCTTGGTACAGACATCGTCTTCGTCTTGCGGGTCTTCCACGTGAATAATCCGATGGTGATTAGCGCTATAGCCATTCACCGTAAGCTGGGGCACTTTGTCATAAAACTCATACACTTTGTTATCCACATACTTTTTCGTAGTAACGTCTGTAGACACTTGAGGATGTTTTACATGGGTTAACCGCTTTCCCTTAAAGTCATAATCTCCCTGTTTTGTGCGTGGCACTACTGACCTATCCACATAGTGTTTATTAGCAGGATCTGTTTCTTGTTTAGGATCATGTATGGGGACAGGCCTAGCTTTGACCATCAACGCACGTCCAAAGACATCCATCGTCAACCTGTAGTACCAGTCTACTGTTTCTATGACAGGGTTCGGTGTCCTGTATATAGACAGCCTGCTAGCCTGTCTAAGCCTTAGTTGAAATGAAGATTATTAAGCAGCAAGAGTCATTCCCCGTGGGGGACATGGTTTCCCATCTCTGTCCCTCATCACGTGAACAACGCCATGGTTCACTGTTTCCATCTCCCATTCGCTGCATCATTGTGGGGCCTTCCGGCTGTGGAAAGACTAATCTTTTGCTAACGCTCATTACAGCGCCCAATGGTCTGCGTTTTCAAAATATTTATATTTTTGCAAAATCTCTCTACCAACCCCTCTACTTGTTTCTAGATCAAGTCATGTCTGGATTACAAAAAGAGAATATGGGTTATTTTACATTTTCCATGCAAGAAAATGTGATTTCACCGGATGAGGTAAAGCCAGATTCACTCATGATTTTCGATGATGTATCCACTGAACGTCAAGGTATCATTCAAAGCTATTTCAGCATGGGTCGTCACAAACATATCGATTGCTTCTATCTTGGACAAACGTATTCTAAAATGTCCAAACAGTTGATTCGTGACAATGCCAATGTCATTGTTTTATTTCGCCAGGACGAGAGGAACTGTCGTCACATTTATAATGAACATGTGAATCCGGATATGACCTTTCAAATGTTTACAGAATTGTGTGCCAAGTGCTGGAACACTCAACGTCATGCCTGTTTAGTGATTGACAAACAAAGTGAACTCAACCAAGGACGGTATCGCTTAGGGTTTGATCATTTTATTGCTATTTAAGGCCCTGTCTCGTTCCCCATCAAGTCATTTGTCAAGCCACCATGGCGTTAGCAGAGAGTCAATTGAAAAAGCATATTATTAGAGCAAAAAATACTATTCGCCAAAAGTTTCGTCAATTGAAACAATCACGTGCAAATCATGCTTTGTTTATTCAGCAACATTTAGCACCTCCACTAAAAGCCATGTTGAAACCCTCTTTCAAGCCATCTGAAACGCTACCCACCGTTTCACAAGCCACGCAGACGCTGCACGAGGACCCTGAGGAAGAGGAAGAGGAACAGGAAGATTTGACTACTGTTAGCGAAGTTGAGGATGACGAGGAACATGCGTTTACGTCTCAAAAAAAAGGCCGCACCCCTTGCAGAGTTTTTGAGAAAAAAGACATCCTTGGCCATGGTCGATACACCTTGCCCTTCCAGGGCGTCTCCGTTTTCACAACTCTTGGCCACCCCTCAACATAAAGCACAACTGAAAACCATTTTAATAAAATATTATGGATCAACATTGGAACCCTATTTCACCGATCTATTTATTGGAAACACAGATACCACGTATGGTGTTCGCTATGAGGATGATAGTTTTAAAATTGGCGATTCATCCATTAAATTTGCTCGTACTAAAGCTGTGATTAAAAATATCAACTATAAATTAACGCCAGGACTGTTAAAGCTGCTCTTTTCTCGGACCCCCTCTTCCCATGATTATACGTCAGAGGATCTTGACAAATATAAATCCATTTTATTGGATACCCATGCTCACAAAAGACAGTATGATCCCACGCAACAAGTGAATGCCAATATATCTCAAAAATATAAAACCATCATTGCAAAAATGTTTCCCACCAGTCAAAGTACTCGTCGTAAAGTGTCCGCTTCGGGAGTGACATTTAAACCATTAAAACCCCTTGTGGATGTTACCTACTGGCACAATCCCAATAAGCTCGTCCAGCTGCTACAGTTGTTGCATGCCTCACGTCAAGCTGGCCATACCGGTCACGATTGGGAAATTCAAGAAATTGAACAAGAACTTCGAAATGCCAAAATTATTGTTTAAGCCCTCACCCATTAAAATGGGTATTGCTCACGAGTTGCATCGCCCAGCTAGGCGTCACTATCCGCGACTCAAGGTGATTTCACGAGGTGTGGATGAACTTTGGCAGGCTGACTTGGTTGAAATGATACCCTATGCTGGCGTTAACGACGGTGTACGCTATATGTTGACCGTCATTGATGTCTATTCCAAAATGGCCTTTGTTGAACCTGTACGTCGCAAGTCTGGTCCACTAGTTACCAAGGGCTTTCAACATATTATTCAACACTCCAAACGTCAACCTCAGTTGCTACAAACCGACCAGGGGAAAGAATTTTTCAACAAGGACTTCTCCAGTTTTCTCAAATCTAAGGATATTCACCATTACACCACGTACAGCAATCTCAAAGCCAGTGTGGTTGAGCGGTTCAACCGAACATTGAAAACCCATATGTGGAAAGCGTTTACCGCTCAGGGCACGTATCGCTGGTTGGACATGTTACCTGAGCTAGTATCACTTTACAATGACACCAAACATAGAACGATTGGGACCAAGCCACGCCTCGTGACCAAAAATATTCAGCGATTGGATAAACTGTTTAACCCCATAAAAACAGCCGATCCTAAACGTCACCGACTGAACATTGGGGATTTTGTTCGTGTGAGCAAATTTAAGTCTGCCTTCAATAAGGGCTACACGCCTCAGTGGGGGACTGAACTATTTCAAATTCGTCAAGTCAACTTGGACACTCCAGTCACCTATTTACTCGAGGACCTCAAACATTAACCCATAAAAGGTAGATTTTATCTCCATGAACTTCAGAAAACAGCATTTCCTCAGCATTATCTTGTGGAAAAAGTGTTGAAACAAAAAGGAATAAACTCTATGTCAAATGGTTAGGGTTTAACTCGACGTTTAATTCTTGGATCAATAAATTACATGTTGTGTGAACTTGTGCAATTTTTAATTTATTTATTCACACATGTTGTACACCCTCTATAGCTCTGTTTGTACAGTGCTCCGCGCTTCGTGCATGTTCATACATGTTTGTCTTTCCCTTTCCACCTGTGTTCTCACATACATTACCCCTCCCCCTCTCCCCCTCCACCTCCCACCACTGCTGTTTGCAGCTCTTGCCTATCTACTGGTTGTGACATCATTCCCACAAGTTGCATTATACTTTTTACTGATTCAGCGATTCCCACGCTTTGAACATTCTGTTATCAGGCACGTGGACAGCTAACGTCCCAGGCGAACACCTGTGCCAGATCAAATTTCACGTCAACTTGCATTTTGTCATGTACGAAGCAAGACAGGATGTAACTTGTTTAGCCTACATGCGGTTTCACACATGTTCACATGCATTTCTCTCTTCCCTGCCACCACGATGGTCAGATTATTTCACCTTCAAGCGTCTTGGTCATTTTCCATTGCACTTGTTGTCAAGTCAGATCAACGCCTTCCAATAAGCTCAAATGACCTTCACCTCCTGCTCCTCGACAAGTTTGTTTTCTGTACTCGCTTCGACCAACATAGAACCAAGTTCTCATCACCGTTTACACGTTAAAGGTAAAATATCAGAAAATGCACGCTCGCTCTTTCATACACCGACCCGTCGAAAGAGCGATTGTTCTATTAAGCATGGTCCTTGTGGTTAGCGACAGGCTCATTGACACACATACACACACCCAGCAGTATCGTCTCTCTCAACCACCACGCTTCATAAACATTATAAACAGGTAAAGAAAAAAACAGGTTTTTTCAACTTGTATGGCGTTAGGCCCTTTGTGAATTATTTTTTGGAAAAAAATCTACCACATTTGAAAGGGGGCGTTAGCCCGAGTCCTAGGACACCTCGTACATGTCTCTAGCGTTATTGGTTCGTGAAATATCGGCAAAAATCACAAAAAACACATGTTTATCCCAAAATCGAGTTTCCAAAATTTTTTTAAAAAATATAACGAGTGGTCCATAGCAAAGAGAACGTCAGCCCGAGTCCTTGGACCCCTCGTACATGCCTCTAGCATAATTAGTTCGAGAAATATAGCAAAAAGTTTAAAATCACGTTTTCCCCCCAAAAAACCGTGTTTCCAGATTTTCACCTTTTCGACACCTACATTTCCGTAAAGAGCACAACGAGACGAAAAAAACGAATCCAAGCACGCCCTCCTAGCATGGCTCCTTCCATTCCAAGGTCGCAGGGGCTCACCACTTGCTAAGTGAGACAGCGCTCTCCTCATCCCACTACTTATGAAACACAAATTTTTGCTCTAGAGACTTGAAATTTATTTTGGGAGTAGGGGGCATAGGGACCTTTCATTTATGTCAAATAAACTTTTTTGTAAACTTCCTAGTTTCCAAAATATAGGAATTTCAAAATTTGAGTGTTTTCAAAAAATATAAAAAAAAATAGTGTTATTATAAAAATAAAGGACATAGAGACTGTTTGTTTGAGCCATTGCACAACATTCTATCATGTTTGGTTTTCAAACTATCACCTACTTTCGAAAACAAAAATTTTCATTTTTTTTTTTTCAAAAGTATAACGAGTGGTCCATAGCAAAGGGGCGTCACCTCAAGTCCTACGACACGTCATTCGTGAAACTCCGACCATGGGTTCGAGAGAAAAGTCTATTTAAATGTTTCAACTTCGCGCGGCGGCCATGTTTGTTTGTTGGGCACAGGAGTGTCAAGTGAAGCAGAATCGGCACTACTCCACTACTGACATGCAGTGTTCGCCGTACACTTGTGACATTTGGCGATGAATGTCCGTTCCCCCTACTCCTTCCGCTGTCAGAAACTGAACAACACCTCTTTTCTCTTCGGTTGACGCCTCCATGTCACTGTTTGCAATGCGACTGGCAGCGTTGGACGATTGATGCATGCTGCTGCTCGCTTTGTATGTCACGTGACGTGCACGCGTGCCCTCTAGTGACAGGCTGTGACCTTCCACGCCCTGGTCGGAACCACACCTCATTACACACGCCACGATTAGCCGATGTCGTCACCGGTTTGCGCATTCCAGCCTCCGGCTCGTTACTTTTTGAACGCAGCTTATACATCCACTCAAATGGAAACTAACATCATATATCCTTCGGGAATATTTGTAACCAAATTGGATTACGAAGGTAAGGTTTTTGTTTTTGAAAAGGAGTTTGACTCCATTAGCACATTGGCATTACTCGTGACGTCAATACTACATGTATTTTGTGTCTTGTAATGGCCTTCTCAATATGTGCTAGCCACGCGTCTTGGTGAGGTGTACCACACCAACTGAAGGGCCCAATGGTACACTGGGGCGAAACGCTGGCAATTATAATTTGAGCTAACCGGACCATTTTATCCTATTATTTGATGATGCATGTTGTATTAAGAGGCAGAACAGCAAGGTCATCGACCCCACATATAAAATATAAATTATGATTATTTAGAAATGTTGAGGTGGATTAATGAATAAGAAAGGTAGAGGCTTGTCTCCTTGATGGCTCTCAGTATATTGGGAAGAGACATAACGCGCCACATTTCCTCCCAATGCGACATCACTAGCAGGCACTTTATACGGTACGCGAGGGTAGTATGACTGCCTCCTTCGTCACCTGATCAGCAAGCTCGTTTCCCGTGATACCCATGTGGCTGGGAAGCCATAGAAAGCAACACTGGTACCAGTGGTACACAGACTGACGCAGGTCATGCACACGCTGGACCAGCGAGTGCTTAGGGAAGCACACATCGATCGCTTGCAGTGCACTCAAGAAAGCGCAGAAGATCCATAGAGCTTCTAAGATAGAATAAAGCAACGCTGTGTGCACGCTACAGGGGAAAGATGAACACGATCCTCAAACACAAATGCACAGCCTACTTTCTAGTTAACCCTCGAACTGTCCGTGAACAGAAATCCTGATCCGGGATACGGCGCCACCACGGGGGGTGGGGCACAAGCAATGGAGGCCCTCAATTGCTGAAATATCGACCAAGCTTAATTGTTGGATATTGAGCTCTGTTGTTGAATTACCGAATGAATTGTTGGGTATTGAGCTCTATTGTTGAAACACCGAACTCAATTATTGGATATTGAGCTCAATTGAATAGATTATTTCAGAAAACAGTCAAGTGCCAAAAAATGAAAAAATGAGTTGTGGTTGTTGTTTGAGTCTTCAGTCTCTTGACTGGTTTGATGCAGCACTCCATGCCTCCCTGACCTGAGCTAATCGTTTCATCTCTACATAGCTACCACACCCTACGTCCGAGGCAATCTGTTTAACATATTCTAACCTTGGTCCACCCCTACAGTTCTTGTCCTCGACCCTTTCTTCCATAACTAAGCTTGCTATTCCTGGGTTCTTAGTATGTGTCCTACCAACCTATCTCTTCTCTTCATTAGCAGTCGCCAGAAACATCTCTCCTCTCCCACTAGTCTTAATACATCTTCGTTTGTAACCCTATCCACCCATCTGATCTTCATCATTCTCCTGTAACACCACATTTCAAACGCTTTAATTCTCCTCTTTTCTGCTGCACCAATATCTAAGTACCATTTCCATAGAGCGCCACGCTCCAGACAAAGGCCTTCGAATATGACTTCCTAATACCTAAATCTATATTCGATGTCAACCGATTCCTTTCCTTGCCTGAGTAACCTACTTTTAGGTAGATTTCATTAGAAAGCTAACTATTGCAATGGGTACCATGTTTCGACTTCCGGAAAATTTCGACATATCTTCGCGTTTCACATCCCGCAGACCCTAAAACCACCGTCAGTTCAAAAGTTTGTATATACAGGGTCATTCATATAAAATAAGAACGCCAAGCGGCTGCTTTGTTCTCCGCCTTTGCGGTGACCTTCACCGAGCAGGTGGCGCGCCACGGCCCCCTGCTGTAGTATTGAAAGCGCGCGCATACTACATAAGAGAGCTGGTATTTTTTCTTCTTTTTTTTTTTTTTTCCAAGTTCCGATGGACTGTATAAAAATAACAGATTGACATTACCAAACTTGACCTTGCAATAAGCGTGCAGGTGTTCAGTCGCCAGTTTTTTTTTTTTTTTTCGTGTAGCCTCCTGAGAGGCCGAGTGCAGGTCTTTCTAGGCGACGCCCGTGGGCGACCTGCGCGTCGGGATGAGAGATGGAATGGATGAAGATGAATGAAACTGGGCAGGGATGTGGAAGGAAGCGGCCGTGGCCTGTCAGAAGGTACTGTCCCAGCATTTGCCTGGTGTTGAAAATGGGAAACCACGGAAAACCATTTCAAGGACAGCCGACGGTGGGGCTCGAACCCACGCGTCTACCGAGTCAGCAGAGAGCTTGGCCCCTTGACCTAACGCAGCACTTTAGCCCGCGTAGCCACTACTATCGGTAGTCGCCAGTCTAAACCTCAAGTGCTAACATGGTGAGACAGTTATCATTGCAACATCGTATTTTTTATGTAAAACGTATTTTAAGTACGAGTCGGCTCGGCGGGTACGTGAAGCATTTGTTCAGCAATTTCCTGATGAAGTGCCACCTTCACTAGCACAGATTCACGTAATTGCAAATAAGTTTGACACTACTGGTTCGGTGCTCAATAAAAAAAACATACGCGCACACGAACAATTTTAACAGAGGATAAGTTAGATGACATTGGCGAGAATCTTGAACGGTCTCCGAATAAATCACTCACAAAATTAGCACAACAAGTAGGGGTTTCGGTTTCATCTGCATACAGAGCTACAAAGCTGTTACATATCAAACCGTACAAGTTTACACGGGCCCAATGTTTAAAACCTGCTGATCCAGCCACAAGAGTGAGATATTGTGAGTGGTATCTTGCATCATTGAATGATCGTTTATTTGACCCACAGCTTGTGTTCTTTTCGGATGAGGCCTGGTTTCACCTTAATGGGCGTGTGAACAGTCATAACTCTCGCTATTGGTGTGCAGAAAACCCTAATGGTGTTTATGAAGTCCCTCATTATGATAGGAAGATCGGTGTTTGGTGTGCTGTTCGTGGCGGAAGAATAATAGGGCCAATTTTTTTCGAGACGACAGTAAATGCAGAGAGGTACCAAGATAACATTTTGAAGCCGTTCTTCAATCAGTTAACGGAAGAAGAAAAATCGCGAGGGTGGTTTCAACAAGATTCAGCCCCTGTTCATACAGCAGAAGATTCCCTTCTTACAATCTCGGAAGTGTTTGCAGACAGAGTGATCAGTGTTGGTCTATTTCCCCCTCGTTCTCCAGATCTAACAGTGTGTGGTTTTTACTTGTGGGGTAAACTGAAAGAACAAGTGTATCGAACAAATCCTCACACATTGGAGGAACTGAAAGAAAACATTACGCTGGCAATCAGGAACATTACAGTGGCAGAACTCGCTCGCGTCAGCCAGAATGTGGTTACCAGATACAATGCTTGTATAACCCAGGAAGGACGACACTTCCAACATCTTTTATAAGGTAAGACTCAACGACTTGTTCGTATTTTAATGATGAATTTTTGTTATTTTTATAATTATTAGTTTTTTTGTTTCATTAATTTTCGGTATTTCCACGTCTAAATTTTAAATTTAATTCCAAATTTGTATACTTCAATCTGTGTTAAGAGGGGCAGATGACCACGTAGTTCCTCCCCTTAAAACAATAACTAACTAATTAACTGAAGTAAGATTTCAGCATTGTACACACGCTAGCAAGGCCGCTGCATCTGTAGCATATCTGGATTGTACACACGCTTAAAGCAGGGGGCCGTGGCGCGCCACCTGCTCGGTGAAGGTCACCGCAACAGCGGAGAACAAAGCAGCCGCTTGGCGTTCTTATTTTACATGAATGACCCTGTATATATATGTATATCAGTTTCTTGTGGACACGATAACTGCCGTAATTTTGCATCAATCAATTTGAATTTTTTACCGAATATGTATACCTATAACATCTCGGTCGAGTTCGTTACTGTGCTAAATCGGTCGAAGGGGGGTGAAAATGGGGGGCTTTTTTCGAAAAAGTGAAATATTGCTATAACTCTCTTAATATGTGAAATATCGAATCCGTTCAAAGTTCATACTATGTATCGGATAAAGCGCAAACATTTTTGTTTGGAGATTTTTTTATAGCACCAACCATTGACCAAAGGGGTGGGAAAAAGTGGGTTTCTCGGGAAACATTAATCATATCTTAATAGGCACAATATCAAAACCGTACAAAATGGACAATATTCCCCTAATAATTACCTAAAGCGTTTGTCTGAAAGAATGTTTAATATGACCCACCATTACGCCAAGGGATGAGAAAAATTATTTCGGAATTATAAGAAAATGCCAAGGGCTATCAGAGGTTGCCATGGCAACACTACTAAATTGATGAGGGATGAGCCATCAGACGTTGCCATGACAACGCAGTTGCACGAGATCAGATTCAGATTTCCATCAGACTAAGTGTGAAGCGGCTTCGGTGACGTAACTGGTAGCATGCTGAACTTCTATGCCCAAGGTCGCGGGTTCAAAGCCGGCCGAAGTCGTCGGATTTTCTAAGAGCGCTAAAAATCCCTAAAATCCTTGCATAAGGACAGTGTGACCACAAGTATAAAAATGGACCCCAAATGACAAAAAGGTTACCGTCCCCATAAGACAATAACATGTTTAAAATATGCATAAAATGACGAAAAACAAAGTTAATTAAGCTCCAATTATAAAATACTTTCTCGCAATAAATGAGGTCTGATCCTTCTACGAAAACCTGCATATTCTGCCTATTTTCGTATATCCCCAAGTTTGTCCGGTGAAATCTACCTCCGCCTTCCGGCGTGCCGAGAGGACTTTTTTATATCCCTTTTGCTTCGTCCATCACTGGTTATTTTGCTTCCTAAGTAACAGAAGTTTCCTACTTCCTTTAGTTTTTCACCTGCCAATTTGATGTCCGTAGAGGATTCTGAATTATTTCGGCTGCATTCCAGTATTTTTGTTTTACATTTATTAATTTTCATCATGAATTCTTTCCTCAAGACGGAGTCCATACCATTCAAAAACTCATTCAAATCCTCAGGCTTGTCGGCCAAGATGACTATGTCATCGGCAAACCTCAGAGTTGAAATTATTTCTCCTTGAATCTTCACTCCCACTTTAGATTTTTCTCCAATTTCCTTCATTGTTTGTTCAATGTAAAGATTGAAAAGTATGGGTGATAAGTTGCAGTATTGCCTTACACCTTTCTGAATACCAGGTTCTCTCTCAATTCCTTCAGCTTGAATGACTGCTGTCTGGTTTCTGTATATATTGTAGATCACCCTCCTATCCCTGTTCTTTATTCCAATCGTTTTCAAAATGTCACACAATTTAGCCCAATCAACGTTATCAAAAGCTTTTTTCTAAGTCTACAAATGCCATGAACGTTCTCTTATCTTTCCTTATTCTACCTTCCAAAATCAGCCTAAGACTTAGTGCAGTTTCCCTTGTTCCTACATTTCTCCTGAAACCAAACTGGTCTTCACCCAACTCCGTTTCTATCTGGCTTTCCATCCTCTTGTAAATTATCCTAGACAGGATCTTTGAAGCACGAGTAATCAAGCTGATTGTACGGTAATCTTCACATCTGTCAGCTCCCACTGTCTTCGGTATAGGGATGATAACATTCTTCTTGAAATCAGAGGGTACCTCAACTGTCTCATAAATCCTACACACCAAGTGGTATAACCCGATCAGACCTTCATCTCCTATGCAGCGTAACAACTCAATCGGTATATCATCTATGCCTGGTGCTTTGTTCCTGCTTAAGTCTTCCAATGCTCTGTCAAATTCTGAGCTCAATATTAAATCTCTTTTTGCATCCTCATCAATTTCCTCTTCCCTTTCCATTGCATGATTCCCAATATCCTTTTCCTTATACGAACACTATGTAAGCTTTCCATCTCTCCACCTTTTTTCTCTATCTGTTAAAGGTTTTCCATCTGAGTCCTTAATATTACAGCACTTAGATTCCTATCCTCTAAAGTATTTTTAATCCTTCGATAAGCTGTGTCTACTTTTCCTAATTTCAGACAATTTTCTATACCTGCACAGTTCTCTTTCAACCATTCTTCTTTCGCTTCCTTGCACTTCTTGCTAACCTCATTCCTCCGACGTCTGTATTCTGCTTTCCCCTTTTCATCTCTTACATTCTTGTGTTTCCGCCTTTCAACCATCAATTTTAGTATGTCCTGAGTGATCCGCGGTTTTTTACCTATTCTTTCTTTCCTACCAATGTTTTCTTCTGCGGATTTTGTTATTTCATTCTTCAAAAGTGCCCATTCGTCTGCAATTGAAGTTTGTTTAGGGTTTTTCAATAGTCCTTCCTTTATACTCTTCTTGAATCTTTCATTTACATCCTTCTCTTTCAGTCTGTCTATTGCCCACATTTTTGGCTTTTTACTTTTCTTCACTTTCTTCAACTTTAATCTGCATTTCATAACAACCAGATTGTGGTCAGAGTTTATGTCAGCACCGGGATATGTCTTACAATCCAAAATCTTGTTTCGAAACATCTGCTTGACCATAATGAAGTCGATTTGGTAACGCCCTGTATCTCCTGGTCTCATCCATGTGTATGCTCTTCTATTGTGGTTATTGAATAAGGTTTTAGCTCGGTGCAGAATTCCATCAGCCTGCTTCCTCGATCATTCCTTTCACCTAATCCGAAATCTCCTACTATCTTCCCTTCTCTTCCTTTTCCTACCACAGCATTCCAATCTCCCATTACTATAACAGTTTCATCACCCTTGATATACCTCAGAATTTCATCTATTTCTTCGTAGATCTTTTCAACAACTTCATCATCAGCTTGACTGGTAGGCATATAGACTTGTACCACTGTGGTGCAGGTAGGTTTTGTATTGATTTTAGCTACAATAATCCGTTCAATATATTGCTCATAATATTCCACCGGCTGTCCAAGTTTCCAACTCAATATGAGACCAACTACTGCTGACCAAAAATCCTGTTCTTCCTGCCAGCGCATTTCACTAATCCTAACCAAATCCAACCTCAATCTTTCCATTTCCGTTCCTAAGTTTTCTAACCTTCCACTTCCAGCAGATTTCTAACATTCCACGCTCCGATCCGTAGAATGTCAGATTTCCTCTTTGTCACTTCCGTGATGTTAAACCCCTCTCGAGTAGTCCCCACCCGGAGATCCGAACGGGGGACTAGTTTACCTCCGGATTGGAATTTTACAAGGGAGGAGGCCATCATCACATGTGATTATGCACAGAGAGGTGCATATCATCGGGAAGAGCATTACGGCTGTAGTTACCCGTTGCTTTTAGCCGTGCAGCAGAACGCAGTGTAGCCATTAGTTGACTGATATTATCAATATTTTAACCGTCTATAAGACAAGTAAAGAATTGATTTATTCTGAAAGGCTGCTACTCCCTTTCAGAATAAGTAATAGGTCAATTCTACTCACAAAAATACTAACCTTCTACTAACAATTAAATACCAGAATTCTACTATCGAAACAATACTTAAGTTACACCAACAACAAAATACTACCACTAAAACAGTCTTGTCACCAGGCACACTCACATGCACCCTCACACATCACAGTCCAATGAAGCAATGAACTATATCCAATAAACAAACTAACTACATACTTACAACTAAAACCAACCACACAATTAACATTTCGGAAATTAAACGAAGCTGTAAATAGGTAATGACAATTGTTACAGAAGAAACAGAAGTTACTTGAGTACACTGAGAATGGCGGAATATTAAAATAATAATATTTTTATTGCAGCCAAATGGCCATACAATAAAAAGGAACATTTCATTACAACACAAATTATTCAAGTAATATCAAGTTTGCGTTCTGGTGCCTTGGTTTGCATATTCTGTAAATGATTGGGTTTCCTTTTTTTTTTTTTTTTTCACAATTCTATGTGGTAGCGTCCACATGTTTGTCCGCATAAGTTGCACTCACACGTCTCAGCTGGCTCATGGTGTGATGTGTTCACACAGATGAGATGATCGAATCCGTGTACCGCCATTCTGGTAAACACGTGCCTCATCTCAATGCTGGAATGGCGTAATATTATAAGGATAATTGTACACGTTCCAGACTCGTCCACCTCCTCACAAGGGAAACATTCCTTATCGAGGACCTAAGGACACTTTTGACTCTTCCCAGCACTCGAGCCTCAGAAAATATTTTATCAACCTTAAAAGCAAGAAGAGAAGAAATACCCCCAGAGTTTTATGGAATGGGGGCCATGATAGATCGGACATGGCAGAATATTATAAGGATAATTGTCATTGTTTTTAAAATTAATTTAAGGTAACCAGTACATCAAGAGGAATTATTTTACGAAGCAGGGGCGTATATAAGGGGGGCAGCCCCCCCCCCAAATGTTTGCCACATAAATTATTTGTTTATGAATTGAAACATTATAAGCCAATATAGGCTAATCATGTACTATTGTTACTAAGTGACGTAGGGCAACGTTGCAAAGCAAGGCGAAGGTAGAGCTATGTAAACAGTGTGACAATCAGTTTGCTCTGATCTTATGAGTAATAACATGCTTGCCACAGTGGGTGAGTGGTTAACGTGTCGGATTACCAACCCCCAAGATTGCAGGTTCGTCCTGGCCGTGGTAAGTGATTTTTGAAAGGCGACAAAAATCACGACATGGATGTCATACGTTTTTGGCATGTTAAAGAACCCATTTGAATTCAGTAGGCCGTGTTCAATGGCAAAATTAATCTCGATATTTTCCGCCAACACAAAGTTCCTCCATTCTCTACTAGAAAGCGCTTTAGTGTCAATGAGCTTAGATATCTAACCTCCTTGACTTCCATAGCGTTCAAAGGAACGACGAAATTCGACATGCAAGCCGCCCTCTGGGTGTCAATTAACAAAGCTTGCACCTGGCACCCGAGGCTATACGATATTATTATTATTATTAGTAGTAGTAGTAGTAACAACATATCCTCCTATTACTCTCCAGTGCCTTCGTTCTTATGAACGAACCAAGAACAGCAACAAGTGCTCTTGAAGCGTGTAACAAAAAGTTTTTTCCCAACTTTTATACCCTTATCAAACTTTTGCCTAATTTTCCTCTCTCTGTAGCTACTGGTACTGCCGAACTGAGTTTGAGTTGGTTGCAAACATACTTAACAAATTCTACTTCTGAAAACAGACTCAACGGTCTAGTATTGTCATCTATTCACAGAGACATACATCTCACTGGCGATGAAGTTATGAACCGATTTGGCAATGCTTCAAGAAACCTTGACTTTATATTATAGTGTGAGTTGTAAATCGAAACAGTAACATTAATTCTTTCCATGTAAACACTATCAAGTGAGCAAAATGACTGTATTAATAAAAAGTATAATAAAATGGTCTTAGATGTGTTTGACATTAACCAAACATAAAACATCACATTACATTGGTTGAAAAAGTGATGCCAGAAAGCCTTAAAACTCATCATTTTGCCCCGAATTATACAAAAGTTTCCCGGGGAGAATCCCGGACCCCCTATTCTTTGGCCCTAGCCTATACCATGCCTCCTAACCCCCGGTTGGGCACCCCCCAAAATAAAATTCTATATACGCCCCTGTTACGAAGTATGAGCGCCATTATTCCCTCGCTTCTGGAAAACGGCGTACCGGAATCACGAGGTGGGAGAACACACGATTCATAGTGCGGGCAACAGTATTTTTGTTGGCAAATGCAGCCGCATCTTCGGCTAAGCACAATATAGAGCCGTACTACCATCACGCAGAGTGCGGTATAGTGTACTTTCTAATTACAAAGGAATCTGCTACGATTAAGAAGTGGTATTTAAAAACATTTTTACGATTGTTTAATTTGCTCTTGAAAAATATTTATAGAACTTCGACAATATTATCTACGAGGGATTATAATTAAATTCCCTAATCTTCGAGCGACGATAGTTCCAACATTTACGAACTATCAATAAACAATTCTACGATTTTACAAACTCTTTTGCAAAGCAAATATTCTACGACGAAAATATTTCAGCGGAAGTACGAGGAAATTTCACCAAGATTTTCCAAATTCGTCTTTGAAAATTAATATCACCGTAGCACAAGGAACAGCATTCGTTATTAATATGGGAGTTGAGATGGCTGAGTGGAATTGGAGGTCCGAACAACACCACAGACGCAGTTCGAGCAAAGGAGGAGAAGGAGTTCCAATCGCTGTTAACACCAGAGCAACGAACGGTATATCATCCGATATTTTCTTCAACAACAGCAGAGATCGACATAAGATAGAAGTAAACTCCAATTATGTCGTTTTGCTGTAGAAATGTTGAATTTCTATGAGAAACCATTTATTCAATATTTTATCTTTCGGCTGTTTGTCAATTTTGAATTTTAGGATTTCTCTTTTTCGATTTTGGATTGGGAGTTATTTAGATCTACGATTTCGTTAGTATTTTCGAATTAGGATTTTTGGATGAGGATTTTGTCGTATTTTTCGGTCAACGATTATTTTAATGCTGGAGATTGTTATGGCTCGATAGGTTTAATTTTAGGAAGTGACACTTTTAGATACATATTTAAGCCAGGATTGAACCATCTTTATGTTGTGAAATGATTTTGATCATTCATTCAGACAGAATGGATTTTTCTTGAGTATCAGACGATAACAGCTGATCACTAGATATTAAGCAGGATTATTTTTGAGTTGTGACAGAGACTTGGCAAAGGTTTTGTTCGTCAAAGCAAACGTTTTCTGCCATGAATGTTATGTTTTATTTGCATTTCCACGCGACGCAGGCAATTCCAAAACAATTCCACTCAATAACTTTTATATAGCAGGCTTATTTAGCCCAAGGGCCTAGGGTTCCCTGCCTTAGAGTCTAGATAATCCACAGAACACCTATAGATAATCGCTCCAAATAGCTAATAAGTGTTATCTCAGTGAGCCATGAAACGAACGCAACAAACCATGCGTTTAACAATAAGCCCATAACCATAGTGATCGCACACTAACCCAACCAATTCCACCGCGGTAAATCGGCCATGAACGATGTCCACCCCGAGAGACCACCGATGCCGTCCAACTTCCCTCCAAAAACAACGCCTGCTCCCGCCGCCAATGGTCAAAAGAGAACTTCAAACCAGTCGCATGGCCATTCCCGATATGTTTTCGTCTCATTTGGAAAATGTTATTGGTCTACAAGAACCAGCTGGTCTATGCGCCAATCAGATTCAATATTTCAGTGAACTACATCGCCATCTGCAAGCATCAAGGAAGCGAGTTTAGTTAGTTATTATTGCTTTAAGAGGTGGAACAGCGAGGTCATCTGCCCCTCTAAGAAAGCGAGTCATAAGTATTTTTTGTGAGGTAACTTTCCAACAAAGGATCAGTACGGTACGTGTTTTGAGAATCGGTAAGTGTCTAGTTTATCAACAGATATCATGTGTGTGCCATACAGTAATCTCGGTATGCCGCTAAACGACGCCATGTTAGTGATAACTGGACCCCCATTGGTAGTCCAGTCATTGGGTGACGGAAAGTAGTCGATTCAGGAAAAAATTGCTGAAGAATTTTTCTCGTCGGTTCTATATGTTTTTTGGGGCGGTGATTCTGAAAATCCAGTTATCGACTAGATTCGAATAAAAATGGCGAAAACTCATAAAATTTCGAAAGTTGTTTTTCGTTTATAACTCCAAAACGACGAATCCTAAAGAAAAATCACTTTTTATCAAAAGTAAAGCGGATAACATTTCCTATGAAATAAGACTAGAACCAGCTCGCAAGGCTTTTGCGTTTGGCTGCTAGAGCTCGCTAAACATTGACCATAGTTTTCAGGTTATCCAAAATCTTCGTATTTCAGAATTTCAAAGCCCAGTATACCCCCCACCAGGCTAGTTAGTCCCACTATTTAGCCTCCCTGCCCCCCTAAACAGGTCACTCCGGTTCTCTCTTTTGTATGGAAAGAACGCAGGTCGTTCTTTTGTCAAGGACTCCATTTTGCCTCTCTCTCCCTCTACGCCTTTCTTTGTTTTAGGTCCCATTCCCAAACCCAAACAGTCACACCGTGAGTTACCTTCCAATTACCAAGTGAGGTGCTTCAAATGTGTGTTTTCATACAACTTTAGCCAAAATAGTTCTGCAATCAATGGATATCAGGTCGTCATCATTGTCGGAAGTGTATATCTGAGCGTTGCTGCAGTGGCCCTTACAGGCTTTTGCACAGGCGCGGATTCAAGGGGGGGGGGGGGGTCACGGGGGTAATGCCCCCCCCCCAAAAAAACGGAGACCAAATTTTTTTGCAAACTCAAAAAACGAAAACACAATCAGACAAATAAAACTTAACTAATTTTAACTGAAAAACAGTTTTCATTTTATTCAATACTGAAAATATCTGTATTGCAATTATTATGTTCTGTTACAACTGTACATATTTACAACTTCATACCTGTTATATAAAAACGATTATTTATATAACAAAATCAACTCGTCTATTTTGTTTAGCAAACCTTGTGATTACCGAATCGATGTTTATAGTGATGTCACGATGTATGTGCAGCAATGCACGGATAGGAATTTGGGGCTTTTTTCGCACCAAAAAAATTTGCCGACGTCCAAACTGCAAGCTTGGTTGGCAATTTAAGCTGTGACTTTCTCCCGTAGTCGGTACCAACTTGACTTGCCGAAACTGTAACGTACCTTGATACTTTTCTCGAAGCTCGATGTAAAAGTCGCAAAACACGCCGTTTGCAATTTGTACGAATATTTTTGGTGCGCTAAACGCATCAAATTTCTATCCATGTAGCTTGAAAAGAAAATTGGTCTGGTTTTGTACGTTTGGTTATTTTGTGATTGCGTTGTTATTGATCCATTTTTCTTAACAATTTCGATTCTGTGACCCCCCCAAGCCAAACTCTAGATCCGCGCCTGCTTTTGCACATTTTAGAGCAGAACAGCCCGGCTTTATGCAGCCGCAGTTTCGTTTGCAATCCTGTGTGTACTTGCAAGCAACAAGACGCAACAGATTGTCCGGTGCACATGGTTGCACGGTTGTTTTCAGCATGTCTGTTGTTGGTCAAGTATCAACCCACAGAGAAAAGGGTATTTTGGTGTTGCCAAGCAATGCCTGAACTTGGTGATATACCCTGCGACAGTGCTGGTGTGCTGCGGACTCTGTTGGAGGTAGCGTAGCAATATTGAACCTCGTCTTGAATGCGGACTTTATACGCGTATAATGCTTGTACCGCTCGGCATTAAGAGACTCTTCGGACCTTGTATTACCGTAGAGAGCGACGAGATACTGTTCTCCTGATTTTTCAATGGTCTCAGGATCGCAGACAGAGTCCTTGAAGGCCTTGAGAGTGGTTCCAAGAGCAGGGTTGTTAATTCATATGTTCTGTTACGAGCGGTGTGACAGCGCTGGGTGGGTGGTATCACGTCGGTTGCAGATTCTTCTCCCAGGTTTTAGGAAATATGCATTTGAGTCTGTGGGGAGCCCTATCATAATCACCAACAAGTCAACGTCCTCACCTACAAATACCCCCCCCCCCCCTGTCAAATTTAGACGAGAGACTGTTTTGGCAGTAGTAACTACGAGATAGTCTGCATCTTCTGCCGTCTGCTCACACTTGATTTCCTTGTCAACTTATTCAAAAACCTCTCAATCAGCCGGGCCTTCTTTTTCAGAATTTGACAAGATATTTTCTTGAAATGCTGTTATAGTCATGGTCTCATTGATGATGTCTGTCGAAATTTTCTTTGGTTTCTCTTCTCAAGCGCTACACATTTTTGGTGCTCTATTTTGGATCAGGATACCCATCGAATACCACTGCAGTGGTTGATGACGAGTAATGGGCTTTTACATAATCCACATACCGAAAGCAAATTTCTCCAAAGGTTACATCTTTCTGCTAAACCACGCGATGGAGCAAGAAGCCCCCATTGATAACAAAGGCACACCCTTTCTGGAACTGTATTCCCTCAACAGGTTTGAAGGATTTATACAACGTGGATTTGGTTCCTTTCCTCATGCCTCCCTCATCAAGGAGGGACATGGGATACAGTGTGAGCTCGAAGCATATGAAATCTTTGAGTTCTACGTCCGAATCTTTAACAACTGCCGTTCTGTGGAATATGACAGTTGGGTTAACGACAACTGGTTGATTGTGTACTGTTCTTCATGGCTACAAGATCGCACTCTGTCATTACATTTAGTTTTTGTTCGCCATCTGCTTCATTCTTTCACTCCCTACTTCTCTTGCTAAGTGACAGTCGATTTAGTCATCTCCCACAATACCTGAACCGAGGTACACTAAATCAGAAGTTGCTGGGAAAGGAGGATGTTCTTCGAACTCCAACATGGTGTTCCTATCGGCTTTGCCCCGTACAACTCGAGAGTTTCGACTGTCCACGTGCTGTTCTGAGGTACTGACATTGACACCACAAAAGCTCTCCATCACCTCACACTCGTGGCGCAGTGCAGGCATTGCCTGAGTCCATCTCGACAAAACTGCAGGACTTAAGCCTTCAAGCCACCATCACTTTTGATATATTTAATAAGGGCGCTTTCGATCGTCAAATCACTCCAGGTTCCACACCAAACTTATCTGTTCGACGAACATTGAAGACTCCATCAGTGGTAAAAGCTTTCTACTCTTCTGGCGTCAAAATTTTGTCGAGATCCATTATGTCTTGGAGTTACAGATGACTGATTTTAGCAAATAAAAATGTCCACTGGTATGAAAGAAAGGAAGCATGTTGTAAATAGTTTGAAGATGAAGATTACAATCTCCTAAGCTCTCTGCCTCGATCAACCTATTCATGAGTGTAAGCATCTCAAAATATTGAACCCACAGTTTTGCTGTGGACTCCTGCTGAGCCAGCTGTTGAAGTTTATCATCAATTTGATCTGAGAATTCTCTTAGAATGTCGTCTTCAGGTGCACAGAGAACATCAGTCATGTCACAACTAAACAACAGTTCTAATATTTTATTGCTTTCTTCAAGGCAATTTCCACTGATTGCAGAGCTATTTTGGCTAAGGCTGTATGAAATAATAACACACAATTGAAACAACTCAATTGGTAATTGGAAGGCAACTAACTGTGTGACTGTTTGGGTTTGGAAATGGGACCCAAAACAAAGGAAGGCGGAGAGTCTACATGGCGTCCTTAACAAGAGAACAACCTGCGTTCTATCCATACAAAAGAAAGAACCGGAGTGACCTGTTTAGGGGGGGGGGGGGTCAGGGGGCTAAATGGTGGGACTCACTAGCCTGGTGGGGTGTACTAGGCTTTGAAAGTCTGAATACGAAGATTTTGGATAACCTGAAAACTATGGTCAATGTTTAGCGAGCTCTAGCGGCCAAACGAAAAAGCTAGCGAGCTGGTTCTAGTCTTATTTCATAGGACATTTTATCGCCTTTCCTTTTGATGAAAAGTTATTTTCCTCTTGGATTCGTCGTTTTGGAGTTATAAGCGAAAAACTAAAGCAACTTCCGAAATATTATGGGCTTTCGCCATTTGTATGGTGAAGCCATATCCGAATCTAGTCAATAACTGGATTTTTAGATTCAGCACCCCAAGAAACATATGGAACCGTTGAGAAAAATTCTTCAGCAATTTTTTCCTGTCCAAACTACCAAATGACTGGACTATGGCAGTGAGACTGCTGTATCCTTCAATATCCTAATGGGGAGTTTGTGTGGATTGGCCGCAAGAACAGGCACTGCTCCCGGAAAGAGGCCGGGCGGCATCGACAGTCTCTCAGGGCAACCATCGCTCATAACAAATCCACCGCAATGGAACCAGTTAAATGACAATGTACAATCACAATGGTTATGTGCTTATTGTGTGTGTATTACTGTAAAAAATACCATAGTGCACAATAGTCCGACATCTAGTGAATGGCTTAAGGTTGAATGAATATACCGGATATTCTCACATGTTTCAGCTAGCAGCTAAACATCAACTCTGAGACACATCTAAATAAGAACAAGAAGACGGAGGGAGAGAAACAAAAGAGAGAAATATAAACACAAGTGGAAATTGCTTGAAGAGGGAATACTAATGTTGAGGTGATAGCACTGTGTCAGTCCAGAATACACCAAAGAGTGAAGAATAAATACACTCAACTGAAATATTCAGAAAATATAGTAACAACGCACGTGATTATAACTCCAACGTTTAAACAAAGGAAGCTTGGACGTCTCGTAATCACCGACAAACCGCATAACCAAACGTTACGAGCTGTTAACAGCGGAAAGTACGCAGTTTCAGAAGGAAACGACCCGAATTTCAATGTGGACAACCTCAAATGCCACAGTAACCGTGGACTAGGCCTACCGGGGAAACCACGTTAAAAAAAAACGCGCCATGTACTCTACCTCATGGTGGTGTGGAAATCAGTATTCCTGTTCGGTGCAGACCGAAAATAGTATCAGTTTCAAGGCTTACGTCTCGACCGTATGACGGCCTTGAGAAACTCTAAACTTTATAGTAGGGTTTATCACCCAGTGATGCAAGACACGTTTTCCGGTGGCACTTGATGACTTGTCTGGTGGTACTTGAGGTGCTGTCTGGTGGTACTTGAGGTGTTGTCTGGTGGTACTTGAGGTGTTGTCTGATGGTACTTCAGTTGTTGTCAGGTGGTACTTGAGATGTTGTTTGGTGGTACTTCAGTTGTCTGGTGGTACTTGAGGTGTTGTTTGGGGGTACGTGAGGGGTCTGGTGGTATATACCTCTATTATGTTCGATCATGGCGAAATGTAAATATTATATGTCAGAAAACTGTACTATAATGAGGCTCATTATAGTAAAAGTTTTCATTATGATACAGTTTCTCCCACCAATCAGAGCTGGTTGGTTGGTTCCTTAGTTTAGGGGCTGCGACAACGCGGTCATGTAGCCCCGTGTACTTTGGGGGTGTGTGTAGAATCTGTCTGATAACCGGTATTAATTGTGATGACTGTATTAGTGTGTTTATCTGTTTTAATTCAAGTAAGGACTGCAGACAATCGATTTTTCCAAGTAGTTCCTACTTTTCCCGCCAAACGCCACCGTCAACGACCAACTAGTTCAGAACTTAGTTACCAGATACCACCGCAGTCGGCTCCTGACGACGAACGTAAGAACCTATGAACGTTAGTCAAATGTTTAACCCATATATAATTTAGCTTCACACAGGTGTAATTAGTGGAAGGTTCCTTAACATGCCATAAATCTCAAGAAACAGTTGTGTGACCAATAAGGTGAGGATAGCATCGCACCTGCGCTCACTCGATTAGACCAACCAGCTACTTTCAATCCGATCGCACGACCTCTTTCAAACTCTGACATCTGCTCGTAATGAGCACGAATCCTTCGGCGTGGCATTCGTACAGCCGACGTTCAGTCAAATGCAACAGCTACTTTGCGCATACGCTTTTTTTTTCTTTCGGGGGGAGGGGGGGGGGGGCGAAAAGGTTCCCGCACCCCCCGCGTGACTGCCTCCGACATGCAGTTAGTCCACATAGTAGAAGAGAAAGCATAGGGGTTTGGAAAGGATTGCCCTTTGAGGCTTAGCGCCTGTCTGATCGCGATCGCGATTTACCAGGCATCATGAGTAGATATTAACATGAGTATATAGTATACATATATGTATATATAAATATGTGCATATATATATATATATATATATATATATATATATATATGAAGGTTGGATTGTTGGGCCAGGGAAAACCGCATAGGCAGAAAGGAAAGATTGCCTACACGTAAAACCTGGCGGCTTGGTTATTGCCACATGCAAGGAATGTGGGTGGGTATGGAAATGAGTAGGTTTGTTAGTACGGGAGGTGTGTCATGCAACAGTTGCAAAATCAGTTTCCTCGCCGAGATTAGTATATGTGGGGAATCAGCTTGGTACTGCTAGGACTAGTGCGTCCGCAATGGCGGACGACCTGCACGTGCCCGCATAGTGCGTCCTAGTACCAAGTCTCCGTGATCCAGAGATGGGAGCCATGCTTGCAAGCAGGGGCTTCTTCTCTCGTGTCCTGGGCATAGCTGTTAGTTGTCACCAATCACTCCGCTGCTGCGTACAATCGTCCTGAAACTATAAGTAAAGCCCTGCGCGGATGCGGATATCCGCGGATAAACCAGCGGATATCCGCAACATTTTTCGCCATGCGGATATAGTTTGCATGTCTTTGCGGATAGCGGATAACCTGCGGATAATGTTTGGAGTAAATTTGCGGATAGTTTTTAGAATACAATCCGAACTTGTTGAATATCATGGGGAAAGTTGGGTAATTGTGCGCAGCGGCTAATCGTGCGCACCTATGTTTTTCGAGTTGGTAGTACAACTAACAACTCAGTTCACTGCTAACCTAAAGCTGTCATCGTACCTATCAGATAGGGACAGTCAGCATGATGCCAGTCGCTATGTGATAACCGGAGTCTTGGATGAAGAAACTTAACACGTTGCATGTTATTTTCTGTAGCCAGAAAATAAGAAGGTAAGCCTACAGTTGTGATTCAATTATTTAAAATTAAATGTAGTTTTAAATGCCAGTGTGTACAGTGGTTTTGCATGTATTTATTTTTCAATATAAAAGATTAGTTTACCGGGATTCAGTGAGTTACGTTTTAAAAGCAGAGTGAGGTATGGTGCGCAGATCATATAATTATGATACAAGTACTACAAATACAAATAAAACGCGACATTAATGGCAAAATATTTCGTGTTCGTTCTCCAGATGCCAAGAAATTATACGCGGAAAACGGAGAAAAACTCCTACCCAGCAGAAAATGTACATAAATCTCGACGTGCAATTAGGGATGATGGGAGGAAAATAAGGGAAGTGGGGAGAAGTTTCAACATTCCCCAGTCAATCCTACCAAAGCAGTTGCTGCAAAATTGTCTTGCTCCACCTCGTCTAGTCCGTAAAGCAGTTTTACCAACGAAATGGAGTCATAATTATCCGAATACCTTTTGACATTGGCAAAGTTATTTTATGGCTTAACGTCTGACAGACGGTTCGAGTTCAAGTTTGCAGAGGAGAATAAGATTCCCCATAATTTCCATAAAGTTAAAAGTCTAGCAGGCAAATATTCGATGTATGAGTTCTAGAAGAGATATCCTGCATTAGCGTTGAAACAACCTGAAAGAACAAGCCTAAATTAGATTGCCTCCTTTAATGCTGACGTTGTTGTTTGAGTCTTCAGTCTTTTGACTGGTTTGATGCACCTCTCCATGCCTCCATGTCTTGAGCTAATCGTTTCATCTCTACATAGCTACCACACCCTACATCCGAAGCAATCTGTTTAACATATTCTAACCTTGGTCTACCCCTACAGTTCTTGTCCTCAACCCTTCCTTCCATAACTAAGCTTGCTATTCCTGGGTGTCTTAGTATGTGTCCTACTAACCTAGCTCTTCACTTCATTAGCAGTCGCCAGAAACATCTCTCCTCTCCCCTCGTCTTAATACCTCTTCTTTTGTCACCCTATCTACCCATCTGATCATCATTCTCCTGTAACACCACATTTCAAATGTTTCAATTCTCCTCTTTTCTGCTGCAGCAATAGTCCAAGTTTCACTTCCATAGAGCACCACGCTCCAGACAAAGGCCATCAAAAATGACTTCCTAATACCTAAATCTATATTCGATGTCAACAGATTCCTTTTTTGTTGAAAGGCTTTCCTTGCCTGAACCAACCTACTTTTTATATCCTCTTTGCTTCGTCCATCACTGGTTATTTTGCTTCCTAAGTAACAGAAGTCTCCTACTTCCTTCAGCTTTTCACCTGCCAATTTGATGTTCATAGACGTTTCTGATTTATTTCGCCTGCATTCCAGTATTTTTGTTTTACATTTTTTAATTTTCATTCCGTAAGACGGAGTCCATACCATTCAAAAACTCATTAAAATCCTCAGGCGTTTCGGCCAAGATGACGATGTCATCAGCAAATCTCAGAGTTGAAATTATTTCTCCTTGAATCTTCACTCCCACTTTACATTTTCCTCCAATTTCCTTCATTGCTTGTTCAATGTAAAGATTGAAAAGTATGGGTGATAAGTTGCAGCCTTGCCTTACACCTTTCTGAATACCAGCTTCTCTCTCATGTCCTTCAGCTCGAATGACTGCTGTCTGATTTCTGTGATCGCCCTCCTATCCCTGTACTTTCTTCCAATAGATTTCAAAATGTCAAACAATTTAGTCCAATCAACGTTATCAAAAGCCTTTTCTAAGTCTACAAATGCCATGAACGTTCTCTTATTTTTCCTTATTCTACCTTCCAAAATCAGCCTAAGACTTAGTACAACTTCCCTTGTTCCTACATTTCTCCTGAAACCAAACTGGTCTTCACCCAACTCCGTTTCTATCTGGCTTTGTAAATTATTCTAGACAGGATTTTCGAAGCATGAGTAATCAAGCTGATTGTACGGTAATCTTCACATCTGTCAGCTCACACTTTCTTTGGTATAGGGATAATAACATTCTTCTTGAAATCAGGGGGTACCTTACCTGTCTCATAAATCCTACACACCAAGTGAAATAACCTGATCAGACCTTCATGTCCTATGCAGCGTAGCAACTCAATCGGTATATCATCTATGCCTGGTGCTTTGTTCCTGCTCAAGTCCTCCAATGCTCTGTCAAATTCTGATCTCAATATTAAATCTCATTTTGCATCCTCATCAATGTCCTCCTCCCTTTCCATCACATGATTCTCAATCTCCTTTCCCGTATACAAACACTCTATGTAAGCTTTCCATCTCTCAACCTTTTTTTTTCCTATCTGTTAGAGGCTTTCCATTTGTGTGCTTAATATTACAGCACTGACGAAACGAAGATATTTTATTCTAATATCCAAAACTGCAGAATTTTAGTTCGTTGCATTGTTATGCTATTGTAAAAGGCATTGGAATATTCTAATGTTAATGCACAGTGCAAGTTTCTGCCAATTCACATTGTATTAGTATGGCTTTTCAACACTCATCCCATGCGCATGATTACCCTGCAGGGTGGATAATCGTCCGAAAATGCATATTTGCGATATTTCGAATTATAGTCCACCAAATTGATTTTTGAATTAAATTTGTTTCTGCACATCGAGGCTCCCTTATTCATAACTGCAGTTGTGTTATCAATTATTTTATCATCACAAGAACGATTCTTGCTTAATTGCGCACAATCCACCCCCCCCCCCCTCTCCCTTACTAGGGCCCGGATATTTATGACATATCATATTTTTCCCTTATGGTTTTTCATGACAAATGTAAGATGATGATTTACGCTTATTATGTCATTAAATATAATCAACACTCCGAACTGAAAAGGGTTGCAATTCTGGCTGTATAACATTCATTTTAGACATAGCCCATGACATACATAGCCTAAGGGAACGACTCTGGTCAAATGTCTAAAAGATAAAGTATAAAGCAACACATTGAAAATATTATTGTAATGCCAGTAGATTCGGATAACAAACGTGTGGGTAAAAGTCGCGTGGATGCGGGGCGGATGCGGATAAAAGTCGTGCGGATGCGGGGCGGATAACAGCCATGAGGATGCGGGTAACGTTTTGTCTATCCGCGCAGGGCTCTAACTATAAGCTAATGATTTCAGAATCCCGCCCTATATACACCTGATTCATGCACAGTTCGGATGCGCGGGAGCTCCCGCTATTCATTCATTGGACACAAAGTTTTAATCAGTTGCATGTTCGGTCCGAATGTCTTTGCATACCGGTACCTAATTTCTTTACAATTAGACAACGCCTACCCGGTGCGTCGTCTTTGTTGTTATACAGTGTATGTGAAACATATCTTACGTGGGAGAGAGATAGTCTGCATATTTTAAATGTTGGAGGAACGCATTGTTGTAACTAAGAAGCACGAAAGATGGTATTTTGATCGGTCATGTCGACGTTGGAAATATTAGTGACTGCAGTAAATAGTTGGAAGATGTTGTTCCAGATGATATTCGTGCAAGTTTTAAATGAGAGGTCTTTTTAGAACTGATTCTTGTAAGGATCAGTTATTTTATGATGTTATGAGTTTATGTGAAGTTTCATTCCACATGTTTGTTGTATGAGAAAGTTGTATAGGCTAAGATGAAAGATGCGTTAATTTATGTTGGAAAGCGACTATAGAAGGTCATGGATCGTCGGATAAGGCACGAATGAAGTAATTGTATTGAAGCTATGTTTTATCGTTATCTTCCTACTCTATTTAACCTGAAGTTGACAAGTTAAGCATGAGCTAGGCTTTATCGAACGACCATGACTATCACGAATCTATTATATAAAACTAAGTGACCTGACTGACTGACTCATCATCGCCCAGCCAAAACTACTAGAGATAGAAACATGAAATTTTGGGGATATGTACGTTGTATGTCAAAAGCGTCCACTAAGGAAGGATTTTTGGATATTCAGGTTCTAAAGGGGTGTTAAGAGGGTAGACCTGCATTTCATTGAATGACAATATCTCCCGATTGGTTTCATTGGGGGATGCGATACTCGGCATATAAACTCATCATTAAAAATGAGAAGACACGTGTCTGAGAGTTTTTCGATGTGGTGTATATTATGAGGTGAAAGGGGTGAAAAGTGGGGGTTGAGGGATTCCTAACGGAGCGTGGTATCTCCTAAACGACATAGGCGAGGAGTTTGAAACTCAGCGGAAAAAAAATCAGCTTTAAAATAAGAAAATAGGTGTTGGACCGTTTTTTCATAAATCCAATTTAAGGTACCCATGGGGAGGGTGAAATTCTGGGGGGAAAACAGGTAATATGTAAAATTATACATGGCCTATGTTGTAGACAATAACACATTACATCTTTTTTGTCTCTTGCTATTTCATCATACGACGAATACTTAGGGAGTTATTAATCATTTTGTACTTTTTGGCCGGAATTTTCCAAGTCCCAGGAATGACAAAAAAATTGATTCGAATGAAATTTCTAAAAATAGCTTTTTAAAATACTTTTATTATATTTTTCCCGTCTTTTAGGGTCCGAAACCAACATGATATTTGAATGTGTTTTTTTTTCGTCCCATGCATTTTTGGTTTCACGTGATATATAAAACAAAAGTGTCCTGACTGACTGACTCATCATCCCCCAGCCAAAACTACTAAAGTTAGAAACATGAAATTTTGGGGATATGTTCGTTGTATGTTGAAAGCGTCCACTAAGGAAGGATTTTTGGATATTCAGGTTCTAAAGGGGTGTTAAGGGGGTAGACCTGCATTTCATTGAATAACAATATCTCCCGATTGGTTTCATTGGGGCATGTGATACTCGACATATAAACTCATCATTAAAAATAAGAAGACACGTGTCTGAGGGGTTTTCGATGTGGTGTATATTATGAGGAGAAAGGGGTAAAAAGAGGGGGTTGAGGGATTAATAACGGAGCGTGTATCTCTTAAACGACATAGGCGAGGAGTTTGAAACTCAGCGGAAAAAAATCAGCTTTAAAATAAGTAAATAGGTGTTGGACCGTTTTTTCATAAATCCAATTTAAGGGGCCCATGGGGAGGGTTAAATTCTGGGGGGGGGGGGGGGAAACAGGTAATATGTAAAATTATACATGGCCTATGTTGTAGACAATAACACATTACATCTTGTTTGTCTCTTGCTATTTCAACATACGACGAATACTTAGGGAGTTATTAATCATTTTGTACTTTTTGGCCGGAATTTTCCAAGACCCAGGAATGACAAAAAAAATTATTCGAATGAAATTTCAAAAAATAGCTTTTTTAATACTTTTATTATATTTTTCACGTCTTTTAGGATCCGAAACCAACATGATATTTGAATGTGTTTTTTTATTCGTCCCATGCATTTTTGGTTTCACGTGATATATAAAACAAAGTGTCCTGACTGACTGACTCATCATCCCCCAGCCAAAACTACTTAAGTTAGAAACATGAAATTTTGGGGATATGTTCGTTGTATGTTGAAAGCGTCCACTAAGGAAGGATTTTTGGATATTCAGGTTCTAAAGGGGTGTTAAGGGGGTAGACCTGCATTTCATTGAATAACAATATCTCCCGATTGGTTTCATTGGGGCATGTGAACTCGACATATGAACTCATCATTAAAAATAAGAAGACACGTGTCTGAGGGTTTTTCGATGTGGTGTATATTATGAGGTGAAAGGGGTGAAAAGAGGGGGTTGAGGGATTCCTAACGGAGCGTGTATCTCTTAAACGACATAGGCGAGGAGTTTGAAACTCAGCGGGAAAAAATCAGCTTTAAAATAAGTAAATAGGTGTTGGACCGTTTCTTCATAAATCCAATTTAAGGGGCCCATGGGGAGGGTGAAATTCTGGGGGGGGGGGGGGAAAACAGGTAATATGTAAAATTATACATGGCCTATGTTGTAGACAATAACACATTACATCTTGTTTGTCTCTTGCTATTTCATCATACGACGAATACTTAGGGAGTTATTAATCATTTTGTACTTTTTGGCCGGAATTTTCCAAGACCCAGGAATGACAAAAAAAATTATTCGAATGAAATTTCAAAAAATAGCTTTTTTAATACTTTTATTATATTTTTCACGTCTTTTAGGATCCGAAACCAACATGATATTTGAATGTGTTTTTTTATTCGTCCCATGCATTTTTGGTTTCACGTGATATATAAAACAAAGTGTCCTGACTGACTGACTCATCATCCCCCAGCCAAAACTACTAAAGTTAGAAACATGAAATTTTGGGGATATGTTCGTTGTATGTTGAAAGCGTCCACTAAGGAAGGATTTTTGGATATTCAGGTTCTAAAGGGGTGTTAAGGGGGTAGACCTGCATTTCATTGAATAACAATATCTCCCGATTGGTTTCATTGGGGCATGTGATACTCGACATATGAACTCATCATTAAAAATAAGAAGACACGTGTCTGAGGGTTTTTCGATGTGGTGTATATTATGAGGTGAAAGGGGTGAAAAGAGGGGGTTGAGGGATTCCTAACGGAGCGTGTATCTCTTAAACGACATAGGCGAGGAGTTTGAAACTCAGCGGGAAAAAATCAGCTTTAAAATAAGTAAATAGGTGTTGGACCGTTTTTTCATAAATCCAATTTAAGGGGCCCATGGGGAGGGTGAAATTCTGGGGGGGGGGGGGGGGAAACAGGTAATATGTAAAATTATACATGGCCTATGTTGTAGACAATAACACATTACATCTTGTTTGTCTCTTGCTATTTCATCATACGACGAATACTTAGGGAGTTATTAATCATTTTGTATTTTTTGGCCGGAATTTTCCAAGACCCAGGAATGACAAAAAAATTATTCGAATGAAATTTCAAAAAATAGCTTTTTTTAATACTTTTGTTATATTTTTCACGTCTTTTAGGGTCCGAAACCAACATGATATTTGAATGTGTTTTTTTTTTCTTGTCCCATGCATTTTTGGTTTCACGTGATATATAAAACAAAGTGTCCTGACTGACTGACTCATCATCCCCCAGCCAAAACTACTAAAGTTAGAAACATGAAATTTTGGGGATATGTTCGTTGTATGTTGAAAGCGTCCACTAAGGAAGGATTTTTGGATATTCAGGTTCTAAAGGGGTGTTAAGGGGTAGACCTGCATTTCATTGAATGACAATATCTCCCGATTGGTTTCATTGGGGGATGTGATACTCGGCATATAAACTCATCATTAAAAATAAGAAGACACGTATCTGAGGGTTTTTCGATGTGGTGTATATTATGAGGTGAAAGGGGTGAAAAGTGGGGGTTGAGGGATTCCTAACGGAGCGTGTATCTCTTAAACGACATAGGCGAGGAGTTTGAAACTCAGCGGAAAAAAATCAGCTTTAAAATAAGTAAATAGGTGTTGGACCGTTTTTTCATAAATCCAATTTAAGGGGCCCATGGGGAGGGTGAAATTCTGGGGGGGGAAACAGGTAATATGTAAAATTATACATGGCCTATGTTGTAGACAATAACACATTACATCTTTTTTGTCTCTTGCTATTTCATCATACGACGAATACTTAGGGAGTTATTAATCATTTTGTACTTTTTGGCCGGAATTTTCCAAGTCCCAGGAATGACAAAAAATTGATTTGAATGAAATTTCTAAAAATAGCTTTTTTAAATACTTTTATTATATTTTTCACGTCTTTTAGGGTCCGAAACCAACATGATATTTGAATGTGATTTTTTTTCGTCCCATGCATTTTTGGTTTCACGTGATATATAAAACAAAGTGTCCTGACTGACTGACTCATCATCCCCCAGCCAAAACTACTAAAGTTAGAAACATGAAATTTTGGGAATATGTTCGTTGTATGTTGAAAGCGTCCACTAAGGAAGGATTTTTGGATATTCAGGTTCTAAAGGGGTGTTAAGGGGGTAGACCTGCATTTCATTGAATAACAATATCTCCCGATTGGTTTCATTGGGGCATGTGATACTCGACATATAAACTCATCATTAAAAATAAGAAGACACGTGTCTGAGGGTTTTTCGATGTGGTGTATATTATGAGGTGAAAGGGGTGAAAAGAGGGGGTTGAGGGATTCCTAACGGAGCGTGTATCTCTTAAACGACATAGGCGAGGAGTTTGAAACTCAGCGGAAAAAAATCAGCTTTAAAATAAGTAAATAGGTGTTGGACCGTTTTTTCATAAATCCAATTTAAGGGGCCCATGGGGAGGGTGAAATTCTGGGGGGGGAAAACAGGTAATATGTAAAATTATACATGGCCTATGTTGTAGACAATAACACATTACATCTTGTTTGTCTCTTGCTATTTCATCATACGACGAATACTTAGGGAGTTATTAATCATTTTGTACTTTTTGGCCGGAATTTTCCAAGACCCAGGAATGACAAAAAAAATATTCGAATGAACTTTCAAAAAAATAGCTTTTTTAATACTTTTATTATATTTTTCACGTCTTTTAGGGTCCGAAACCAACATGATATTTGAATGTGTTTTTTTTCGTCCCATGCATTTTTGGTTTCACGTGATATATAAAACAAAGTGTCCTGACTGACTGACTCATCATCCCCCAGCCAAAACTACTAAAGTTAGAAACATGAAATTTTGGGGATATGTTCGTTGTATGTTGAAAGCGTCCAGTAAGGAAGGATTTTTGGATATTCAGGTTCTAAAGGGGTGTTAAGGGAGTAGAGCTGCATTTCATTGAATAACAATATCTCCCGATTGGTTTCATTGGGGCATGTGATACTCGGCATATAAACTCATCATTAAAAATAAGAAGACACGTGTCTGGGGGGTTTTCGATGTGGTGTATATTATGAGGTGAAAGGGGTGAAAAGTGGGGGTTGAGGGATTCCTAACGGAGCGTGTATCTCTTAAACGACATAGGCGAGGAGTTTGAAACTCAGCGGGTCCGAAACCAACATGATAGTTTAATGTTGTTTTTTTTTCGTCCCATGCATTTTTGGTTTCAGGTGATATATAAAACGAAGTGTCCTGACTGACTCATCATTCCCCAGCCAAAACTACTAAAATTAGAAACATGAAATTTTGGGTATATGTTCGTTCAGCTTAAAAATAAGTAAATAGGTGTTCGACCGTTTTTTCATAAATCCAATTTAAGGGGCCCATGGGGAGGGGTGAAATTCTGGAAGAAAAACGTCCACTAAGGAAGGATGTTTGGACATTCACTCACAACGACCAACCAAAACTATTTAAGTTAGAAGAATGATATTTTGGGGATATGTTTGTTGTGTGTCGTAAACGTCTATTACGGAGGGATTTTTGGATATTCAGATTCTAAAGGGGTGTTAACGGGGTTAAGCCTGCATTTCATTGAATAACAATATGACACGACTATGACGCGAGCGAAGCCGCGGGTACCTGCTAGTGAGATATAAGCAAGAAGAGTAGTTAAAGGATAGTAGTTTCTTTTGATAAATTGACAAGACGACTTATGGTGGTGAAAACTCGCATACATAGAATGTTACGATGCGGATGTCGTACGGGTGTTGTTAATAGATGTAAATAATTTAGGTCGATCGACAATAGTATCGGCTGACTATTGTTCAATCAGTATAAGAGTAAATAATTTTTCCATTAGAGAGAGAGTGGAGTTTCTACACTAAATAGATTAAAAGATACCTTAAATGTGTTTAGTTTAGGTAAACCGAATCTATGGTTTATGAATTTAATATAGGGATCAACTCCGGAGAGGAAGTTGTGGAAATGCAGATGGTATTCTAGAAGATGGTTGGTTGGTTCCTCAGTTTAGGGGCTGCGACAACGCGGTTATGTAGCCCCATGTACTTTGAGTGTGTGTAGAATCTGTCTGATGATTGTATTAGTGTGTATCTGATTTTAATTCAAGTAAGGACTGCAGACATTGAATTTCAAGTAGTTCCTACTTTTGCCGCCAAACGCCACCGTCAACGACTACTAGTTCAGAACTTGGTTACTAGACGCCACCGCAGTCGGCTCCTGGTGACGAACGTTGGAACCTTAGAGCGTTGTTCAAATGTTTAACCTATAATTTAGCTTTACACAGGTGTAATTAGTGAAAGGTTCTTTAACATGAAATAAATCTATGACATGGGACCGCCGGCTTTACTTCCCCTCCGAAGGAAGGCATACTGAGGAATTTTAACGTTCTTAAAAAAATCCGACGGCTTTGGCAGGGTTTGAACCCGCTATCTTTGGCATGTTTATGAGGATTGATTACCTCCTGTCATGATGACCAGGCATTGCTGATTTCATTCTTTTAATAATTATAATTGCATCAGCAATGTAGTCTAAACCTAATTAAGATATTTTCTTTTACCACAAATATGTGTATTATGACGAAATCCTTTCAAAATTCGCGAATTATCCCCTAAAAGTGTGTTTACAACACCTGTTTATTGCAGAAACCCGTTAAGTAGAAAATGTTTAGGAATTTTTCACAATAAAGTTAATAAACACAAAATATTTTTCCTTAGATAAAAAGTAGTCAAAGATATAATACCTTCAAGCTAAAATATTAAAACCACTACCAAAACATTTAATCTGATGTTAGACAGTTCTTTTAATTTTCCCACAATTGACAGGCTTGGCGCTCGACAGGTTTCTGAAATATTAGATTCAATTCTTGGATAATGAGCTCAATTGTTGTAATACCGAGCTCAATTGTTTAAATACAGAGCTCAATTGTTGAAATACCGAGCTCAACTGTTGTAATACCGAGCTAGTTGATATGGCAACACTGTCTCTATAATAGGCCTCACGATATCAATAGAGAATGAGGTCACCGTTCCATGTGATGTGTCAGCACGACTCATTACACACAGTCTCGGATACATGGCACGGATAATTGGGTGATGCTTCGCTGGCTCCGGCCCATAGCTTGCAGCATCATGTGAGTGTGTGTGTCTGTGTCAGGCAGTAAGAAATAGGAACCAATGCAATGCTTGTCATTCACCCTCACGAGGCTGAGCAGACCTGGAGATGGAACCCAGGACTTTGAGACCGCAATCTCAATGCATTCAGCATTAAAGCATCCAACATTTAATGTAATTTAAGTGAAGCAACATTGGGAGTGGCCACTCCTTGGGTGGGTAGCCCTATCAAAAGTAATACCATGGCTAAAAAGTCTCAGACATTGTGATTATCAACCCTTTGTACATGGGAATTCAGTCTTAAAACCTGTGTTATTATGGTGTCTATGTGACTGACCATCGAATTCAGACACTTTTTCTACAAATTCATGACTCCATGTATCAATAAGTAAGTAATGAAAGTTAGCTAAGTTCCACTTTCATCCACCAAGCGGTACCCAGCGCATGTACCGAAATATATAGAACCATAGGGGATACGTAGCATTCTTGATATTTGATGAAGTTATCAATATCAGGCTGTTCGAACCCCACCTCAGCGGACCTTTATCACCAGTCAATTTTCTTTTATTTTTACGTTTGGTGTTTCATTAGGCTACAGTCTATTTAATGTTGTTGTTTGATTCTTCAGTCTTTCAACTGGTTTGATGCAGCTATCCATGCTTCCCTGTCCTGAGCTAGTAAATTGTTTAAATAATCTGAGTTCTTTGAATTTAAGTAGCTTCCATAAAAGTCTTCAGGTTATAATAAAAAAAATAAAAAAATGGTTTCTAATATTTCATACAATTCTTGTGATCCACAAAATCACTGTCTTGTGAAGAATATTACATAACCTCAAATTATTAATAAACATTGCGCATTGTATCAGGAACCATAAAATCTACCCCCACTTCTTGGCTGCCAGTTCTTAGCCATATTCCTCCACCACACTTACGGAGAAAGAATGCCCTGTTGCAAGAGTACCAGAAGTTGTCTAGAAATGCCAATCTGCCAATCCATGGAGACATCCCCAACGCCATGATCAGCAGGCTCCGTTCCAGAAATCCACCAGTTAGGACCACCAGAAACCTGGTTGATAATTTCAACCTACAGCAGGACTGGATGCAAGAATGGACATCCACAGCTCCACCTGAGTATCGGAACTTTCCCTGCATCACAAGAACACCAACAGGATTTCATCTACCCCGCAGTACCTGGACAACTCTCAATCGCATCAGGACAGGCCATGGCAAGTGCGCTGACTCCCTCCACAAATGGGGCAAACTTTCCTCCCCGGAATGTAGCTGTGGTGCCCCAAAACAAACAGTCCATCACATTGTGGAACAGTGCCCCCTGAGTGCATATCAGGGCAATTCAAAAGACTTCCAAAATCTGAATCCGCCTTGCATAGATTATATTGAGAGCTTGAAGTTAAGACTGTAACCTACTGTACATAGTGTATATTTAATTTGTGATTGTGTTTCTTTGCATTTTTATGATGTCATACGCTAAATAATTAATAAACAAATAAAAACAGAACACACTTTTCTTTAATTACCGTACTCAACTATAATTAACCCTTGAATGGTGACATGTGGTCACCTTGACCCCCACCCATCCGTCACCATACCAAACTCTCCACATAGCAACCAGATCGGCTCATGGCCGCCCGCAGGATTTTTTCCAGGGAGGGGCCAATAATATTTTTCATATCACTAGCTACTTGTCACTATGGTGATGATGAGACGTACCCCCCGCAATGTTCGTTTCATTTCTTACTTGCTTCGTGTTATTCATTATCTTTATGGCACGAATGGGAGGAATAGATTTTTTTAGTTCAGAGTTCTTATCAATAGAAGTTCGCTTTTCTTTGTGAATCGTCATAATGTTCATTTCTTAAAAAGTAGTTGTATCACCAAGTATCGACATAAATAAAAACAATCAGTTCATTAAAATGGTAATGTTAATCCAGTTCTCCGATTTTCTAAATAACTTGAGATATTTTAAAAAAATCTGAAATTACTAAGTCAAATAAAACTGTGGAATTATCCCTAAGTTACATCTAAATCAGTTAACTATCAGTAAGTTCAATTTATGAAATAAACTGGTGTGACAATGAAGAATCAAAATATTCTTGGGATTCCAGGAGGGGCCATGGCCCCTGGATCAGCTCGGTACCTTCCTGTCAGTCTGAGAACAGGAAGTAATCTTTAGCTGCTGTTAATATATGAGTAATTAGGCGGGAAACATTGTAAGTTGTAATATCAATGACCAATGTCAATGTAGAAAGTAAGGATAGTCATCACCAGGGCCCCGATAATTATGTGCTTAACTTTTCAGAAATATGCATTTATTTATGTGCTCAAAAATGGAAAATATGTGATTAATTTTACAAAATATGTTCTTTAATTTGTATCATAGTCAGGGCCGGATTTAAGAGTATGTCGCCTATAGGCTAAAGTCCATTTGCCGCCCCCTCTCTAGTTCATATTTGCTTAATACATTTGTTTTATACAACAGAAGGATAGAGTTCATTGGCGTTTTCATCTTTTTTAAACATAAAGTTTATTTAGTTTAGATAAAACTACAAATTTAATGGCTTGCATAATAAATGTTATAATGAAATGAGTTATCTACTTATATTTTTACTTACTTGTTTTAAGATTCGTTAAAAAATGAATGGGTTTCGAACTTAATTAATTTGTTCTTGGAGATCAGTGATCACTATTTTACACATATTTTTATATTTTAATGCTAATGACTAACTTTTGCATAATCGAAGAACTGTGTTCAATTTGAATTAAGTTGTCCTACAAGGTGAAATGAAATTATAAAAAATGTAGTTAATTACTGGTTTATTTGTTGAAAAATATACAAACTTCTCTAAAACAACTCGCCCCACGCAATCTTCATATTCAAATTTACATAGCTTTCTTATGAGATTTCTTGAATGGCAAACTCGTTAATAATGCCCTCATATGAAAGTGTATTTGTTGTATTTGCCTCAATACAAAGTAATGAAAGTGAGTTTAACCGTATTTCAGAAATACTAGTTCGCAGCTAGTTCTTAACTCTTCTAAGGCAGGATGAACTACATAAGGACTAAGACATAATTTTAAGTAACTTCTATTCTTAAATTTGTATAGAAAATATTATTAATGTCTGAAATACTTCATTTTAGCTTTTGAATCAATCGCCAAACTGCTGCCCCTGAAAATTTGCCACTCTAGGCTGCAGCATACTTAGCCTATTTAGAAATACGGCCCAGATCATATTTATTTCCCCCAGTTACTCGAAATATACTTGAAACGTCCAGCTGCTTGAATATTCCATAATTCTGTCTACAGTACAAAATGTTCCCACTTAATAGGCCGGGGCTTGCCTTAGTTTCTGAATCCTACAATACTTACTGCAGATGTGCGATACGAAACCATGTATGTGCTGTTTTCGAATTTCATTCTAAAGAGCAGAAGAAAAGCTCACTTCAAAAACTTCCATAGCACTCTGTCAATACCCACAAGTTTCGCAGACGACAGTAATTTCAAGTAAAATTTCCTGTCAAGGTGAGGACTATTGGAGGCTTTTGAGACTGTTGACTTCAGTCCCCTGCTATACTTAACCCCTATGCTACCGAATTAAATTTTAAACTTTACTCTCAAAAGATTGAATTAAGCAGTGAAAAATCAATTTTTATTCTTACCTCAAATAACTTTATTTGATTACATACATACTCAAGACCACTGAAAAGTACTATTCAGACATAAATATTTCTAGTGGGTGCAAATACACTGCAAAAAAAGGTAAAACAAAAATGAAAAAGTGGACGAGTTTTTAATGTATGTAGCCTATATGACTTTATTTCATTTCCCCCCCATCTAATTGATGACCTGGTAGTCATAATCACCTATTTTCCTTCTAATTGATTGCAATTTTTAGCCTATTTTCATTTATGAAAAAAATAGGCTTATGAGATTACCTTTTGTCCGTGTGTGTGAGTCCGTGTGTGTGTCGCTTCCCCCCTCGTAATAAAATCTAAACAGCTGGACGATTTCAAAGAAACTCGGTAAGGCCATAGTACTAATTTTTTTTCTGACCCCAACCGTGCCCTTGAAATTTTATTCCGTCGCACCAATCCAACATGGCGTCTGTACAAAATAATTCACCGGCATTCTATATCTCCAAAAATATTATTGATATCACCCTGAAATTTTGCACGGTGATAAAGGCCACTGCTAGAAGTTCACCTATGACGTCACAAGAACGTTGTATCGAGCGGTTATAAAATTCTGAGGCCGTGGACTCAAGTCGAATACAACAGCGGACGGAGTGTGATTGCCATTCGACTACATGGCAACATAGGGGTTAATGACCAGGGAATTCCTGTCTTCAAATACAGAGACAAGGGTGCAATAGAGAAGCAAATTACTGGAATTGCCAAGGGTCGAAAATGTGGGCAGCAGTCATCTAAGGCTCTTTCACATGGCCAAACCATTTTAACCTGCTCCTATCGATTCTGTCATTCAACTTTTCTACTCCAGTGACCGTCCTGACTTTATCATTTCTCACTTTATCTCTTCTTCTTTTTCCTATCATACTTCATTTCACTAGCCTGAAGTTTACTTTCAGTGTCCAGGTCTCAGCTGCAAAGAGTATAGTACATCTTGTACATCACTTCTTAACATGAATCGCAAACTGCAGAAAGGCAACTTGTCCACTTTTACTAACTTTACAGGAGACGCAAAATACCTACTGATTTGCAACAGTTTTATGCAATTTTCTTCCTTACACATATTTTTCTCGTCCTATTATAATCATACTCTTTCAATATTTACATTTAATAGTCTTTTGTGAAAGGCAGAGGAAGTTCTCTTGCTGCAGTAAGAGTTAATATATTTGTTAAAAAGAGGAATCTTGTACATACACTTGTTTTATTGTAAGAACATAGTTTGTTAAAGACATCTGAATGTTATCCGACAATTTGGAATGTCGAAGTTCTCAGTTATCTTTGTCTTCATCACAGAATGCTGTTGTGATTGAATTCCAAAATTCCATTTTTTTTCCAAGGGATATAGACCAAAGTCTTCCCGAGTACAGGGGAGCTGCAGCAAATAGCGATCTTGTCCCGGACTAGTTCTCTATCTGCAGTACATGAAATTTTGAAGGCGTCGCCACGGCGGGCTGTGCAATCGTGCGGACAGGTTTCCTTTCTCCATCAACCTACTCAAACCAAAATCGTGACAAAAACTGGAAATGTGTCAATGTTGGACTTGTTGCTTTCATGCAATGTGATTCATATTTAATTGGAACATACTTCTTCCAAACTAGGTCTTTCACACTCTGCATTACTCTGTTGTGCCCTACATCCGTCCTTGCATTCTGCATTAGTTCACTTCCTAGATATTTGAAGCTGTCCAGAATTTCAAGATTCTTGCCACCAATGGTAAGATGTAGCCTATCTCCTCTAGTTTTACTCTTCTCCACACTGAACGCCATTCCATACTTCTCAATTGTTTTGGACAATACATCGAGTTGTTCTTGGACCTCTTGACTGTTTCTTCCCCACACCACAATATCGTCCACAAAAAGCACAATTTTCATCTCCTTTCCTACATAGGATTCTTTTGTCTCTTAGATTTCATCCATTACCATTATAAATAATACTCACTCGGAAGGCTTCTATGGGACACGAAGATCCTGCGCCGATCTCACAAATTGCCTCCACTGAACTCTGTTTTGGGCGAATTCTTGCCAGTTGTCCACATTCAGATGTCTACAAAGTTTGGAGATTTCATTTTTCTAGGAACTTTGTGGTCTTCCTAATGGCCTTTTTCCACTTGGTTCTTCTTTAAAGATTTGTAAGACCATCCTATCGTCTCCATCCTTAGTAAATGACCAGCCCATTGAAGTCTTCTAGAGTTAATGATGTTGAGTATTGGTGCTTGCTGTGATAGCGAGTGTATGTCTTTATTTGATCGTTTTTTCCAGCTTTGAGATGCGGGGTCAAGAAAAGGTCCAAAAATTTTCCTTCTTCTCTTCTTCTTCTTCATTTCCCGTTTCCAGTTCCCTGAGTCGGGTTGTGAATCAAGGACCTCCACAGTTGTCTATCCCTCCACCATTCATTTCCTTCTTTCAATACTTCTTTTTCTTTAACTCCTCTTTTCTCTGAGCCTTCCTTTACCGTATCTATCCACTTCTTTCTGGGCCTTCCTCATGGTCTTCTTCCTGGTATTTTCTCCATAAATATTCTTTTTGGTACTCTATATTCCTCCATTCTCATCATATGTCCGTACCACTTCAGCTTACTGGTTTCTACCTTGACTTGCAGTTTTGGGAACCCAGTTCTCTCCCTAATGTCCACATTTCTGACTTTATCCCTCCGTGTCTTCCCAATTATTCCTCTAAGGAACTTCATCTATACACTTTATTTTCGAAAACCTGCAACCGGTGTTCTTCCTGGTTTGCTAAACTCCACGATTCTGCTCCATAAGTTAGAACTAGCCTAATGATGGTATTGTATATTTTCAATTCAGTATTTTAGTAGGCATTTCCAATTCCAAAAAGCGAAGAAAATTGTGTTCACAATTGGCAAACCAAAAAAAAAAAGACATGTCTGGTCAGAGGGGAACCATTCTACCATTTTGAGGTCGGTGAGGGGAAGAGCATCATGAAAAGTGGAACGAATTTAACAAACATCCTGGTCCCTTACCAACTCAAAGAAACTAAACTAGAAGATGTTTGACGACTTTTAGAGCTGCACTTCAGTGAAAACTGGCCAGCGAACAGCAACCTAATATTTCTCAGTGAGGTCTTCCAGGAGCAAGAAGCCATTCGCAACAATATCGTCTGACCTCAAGAGGAAGAAGACGAAGAACCAGCAGATTTTGAGCTGATGGACGGTGTCGAGGATGACCTGACATAACTTAAGTGCCATTTTTCCTTGTTTGGGCATTTTCTTATTTGTACAATTTTTATGCTGTCTAAATTACATTGCACGGTGTTTAGAATATTTTAAAAAAATCTTTTTATCGCACCAGACGTGTTCTATTTTTTGAAAATACATTTTTCCTAATAAACCAAATTGAAACTAAAATACTTCTTTATTAAACATCTCATCCAAATGCCATTCGTAAAACAACAAAATAGCAGGTTTCGCAACCTAAGTTTCATAAACGACTCTCGTCGTCACGGGGGCAAATGTCGTTAAATTCACAAAACGTGTGCAAAAACCGGTAAGTCAATATTTTATTTTAAGTTGTGGGACAGAAGATCCAACCGTAGATTTCACAGAGTTTAGCTGAATTATAAATGTTTTATATTGATTTTCAGGGGTAAAAATATGGTATTAGCTTAAATAGTTTGGTCATAGCAGTTTTTCGTCATTTACTCGGTTTCGTTTACAATGCATTTAGTGGCCTTTGCAAACGGACTACTTAAATGTAAGGTTGAATGCCGAGATTACCTGTTGCTTGAGCTAGAATAATATTAAACAAAGGTTTGTGACATTATTATTATTCATATGCCTCATTCATTAATATTAGTATTAACATAATAAATTAACTCTTTATTGATCATCGTAATGAACTTGTATTTCAAAAATTGTTTTATATGTACTGGTAGCACATTGCGTGGTTAAGTGTAAGAGAGTCCTAACTTCGCCACTACTGAACACATAAAATAAACAAACATTGATCTGTCATGGAGATTGTGCCTCCATCCTTTTCTTCACCACTCTTCAGTTCTTGAAGCATTTTAGCATGTGTCCTAGGAACCCATTCCTTAGTACAGCATGAAGATGGATTTGAGCAATACATACAAGTAGTGTGTGGAACTCTCACTGATCAAATCAAGTATACTCACTTATAAACAGAGAATGTTTGTTGTCATAAATCCTGAGGTCTTGTCCCACTCACTGCACACACAATGATGTACTAAAATCTCTCACATGACTGCTTGCCTCTTATATGGAGTAGCTTGAGGCCAGTGAAGCGTTGCGGGCAGAAGTAGGTAGCCAGCTTCACAATGGAGCTACTGAAAGTACAATTTGCTATAATCTCCTAGCCCATTGCATTGTTAATCCTTGACCTCCCTGCTAAATGGAGTAGCTAACATAGGTCAGTAATATCACTGCTTAAACATTGTGAATTGTCAAGGAACAAAGGAATTTATTATATTTGTTGGGACATATTGGTCATCAGCACCAAATACTTGCATTTGTCTGATAACTTCTCAGCCCCAGTGGTCCGGGTTCGATCCCTGGCTCTGCCAGCAGAAATCTAAGGCCATGCGCACTTCGTGGTGGAAAGACATAAGACTATTTTAGTCACTATAAAAATAAAACGAAACATTGATAAGGGATCATTCTTACATTCGGTGGCGTAGTTGGTAGCATGCTGAACTGCTGTGCCCAAGATCGCAGGTTCAAACCCGGCCGAAGTCATCGGATTAATCCCTCAGTATGCCTTCTTTTAGAGGGGAAGTAAAACCGGCGGTCCCATGTCATAGATTTATGGCACGTAAGATTGCAGGTTCGCCCCTGACCGTGGTCAGTGATTTTTGAAAGGCGGCAAAAATACGATACGCATGTCATACGATGTTGGCATGTCAAAGAACCCATTTGAATTCAGTAGGCCAAGTTCATAATGGCAAAATTAATCTCGGGAGTTTCCGCCAGCACAAAGTTCCTCATTTCTCTACTAGAAAGCGCTATTGTTTCAAGGAGATTAGATATCTAACATCTAACCTCCTTGACTTTCATAGTCAAGGAACTACGAAATTCAACATGCAAGCTACCCTCTGGGTGTCAAATAGCAAAGCTTGCACCAGGCACCCGAGGCCATACGATATTATTATTATGGCACGTAAAAGAACCTACCACTGCAATTGATGGTGTGTAGCTAAATTTGTAGGTTATATTTGGCTGGTTAGGAAACACTCTATCAAGTCCCAACGTTCGCTGCTAGTGTTAGTGACAATAGCATCTGGTAGCCAAAAATGGAACTACTTGAAATTGAACTTGTAGGGAGCTCTCGGGCGTTCAATCAAAATGCCCAGTTTATGGCCATTGGCTGCGATTCATATATCATCATACATAGAATGAATAGCTTCCAAGATTTAGCAGTCTGACATTAGTAGCACTCAATGTTTCCAAGCCAGAGCAGGGCTATATCGCGTACAGATGTTGGCAGCATTGAGCACATTGAACTCCGAACACAGACCATCCTCGCACACCACTATTCATTTAAAATTACTTCGTTTTGGAGCAAATCAACAATGGTGCAATTATTTTGCAAGAAACTGATAATTTTTCATTTGAGCCAATATTCACGTAATATCACAAATTAAAACTGCTAAAATCCAATCATAGGGGCAATACTTGGGCAAATTCTGCATCTATCGCAAGTGATACATACCACTAACCCTTAATGTCCTTTTGATGGTACATACAATAAGATTAATGACGATTAACAGCAAGGTTATCTGCCCTATCAATAGTATTTGTCAAGAATTCAAAAGTTTCCATCTCCAATTTGTCCAAATGGGGCAGGTGACCTTCAAGTTAAAACAACAATGCTTAGCACCTATTCACGTCTAATTTATGAACTCCACATGGAACTCTGATGCGGTGGTGCAGCCAGTTCCCACACTTAGAGGCAAATACTGGGATGGCGGCATAAGTGAAATCACCAGAGAAAGATTTACAATTGTCGAAGTATCCAATTGTTACTTTTGTTTAAAAATATAGTTTCTTAAGAACATTTTTCCCACTACTATAATTCACTTGATTTGAGCACAATTGAGTGGAGTGCTGCAGGCTGCGATGCTCTAGAGCAGTAATGGGCAAAGTACGGCCCGCAGGCCAAGTGCGGCCCTTGAGCTAGTCTAATCCGGACCGCGACATGGTTTCGAATTACACTACCTGCAATTACACACAAGTCATATTTCCTGTTCTGTGTACCTAGAAGTGAAAAACTGTTTCAATCTCATTGTGTTGATGCGTTTCGTGTAATATCTTTTTGCGCGAAAAATCTCCACGACGAATTTGAATGAAGATTTCAGGACTTGAAAGTTATTGAACAGGGCTTGGACGTTTTCAGCATGCCATTTAATGTTGACTTGAAACAGTAAATTCAGAGTTGCAGCTAGAACTGATTGAGCTACAATGTAACAATGAATTAAAGCAACTATTCCTCAACGTTTTGAAAATTGAGTTCTATAAGGCCCTACCAAAATCAAGCTTCCCAATCTCATGCACAGAAGTTAACTGCCATATTCGCATCCTCCTATATCCGTGAAAAGGTGTTTTCTACAATGAAGCTTCGCAAAAATAGCGTCAGAAATAGATTGACAGACAACCATTGAGCTGTGCTACTAAGAACCAGCTCATCCCAGTTTCAACCAGATTATGAGAAACTTTTAGAAGCACAGTCACAGTTTCACTTGTCACATACTCCTTCCTCTTCTAACAAATAATGAAGGTGTGTTCTTCTTTCCAAAGTTTTCTACCATGTGTGGCCTATAAGTTTTGTTTGATTCAAAATTCAGAAATAAAAAGTTTGTAATCTATCTATAAACATGTGTTGTTCTTTTCTTCGGCCCGCCTATATTATTTTGTAATGCATCTGGCCCTGCCGCAAAAACGTTTGCCCATGTCTGCTTTATAGGGCAGAAACTTGGTCCATAACAAAAGCCCAAGAGAGAAAGATGGAAGTGGCAGCAATGAGAATGTTAAGGTGGATGGATGAGTGGAGTGACAAAAAAGGATACATCAGAGATGCAGTGAAAGTGGGACCCATAGTAAAGAAGGTCGAAGAGAGGACTATGTGTGGAAAAGAGTTGGAAATCTGGAGATTGAGGGGTCAAGGAGGAGAGGAAGACAAAAATGAGATGACTAGACGAAGGTTGCAGGGCACCTCAGAGAAAATGGATGGAAGAGAGAAGAAGCATGGGATAGACATTTATGGAAGAGAAGAACCCAGTAAAGTAATGCTCACCCTACGTGGGAAAAGTCTGAGATAAACTACAAGAAGTGGATTCCAGTAATATGGGAAAACAAAATGAACTACCACTACAACAAGCTGGCGCTAGTAGCACATATCAATAGTATGTAGTTAATCTATCAAATATATTTGTAATTTGAATTTATTTATTAATTACTATTGATAATACATTTGTGATATGTGTCACAAATCTGACGGCAAAACCAGTACAGATCACCTGTGAGACAACATATACAGAGAGTACAGTTTGAATGCAACGGAGACCCTCGCTTGCCCACGGCGCGAGCCTGTCTCCCGCCAGGCACTTTGCCATTATGCGGCGCTCGCGCAGCATTGATTCATTGCGTATAGGAATTTGTACTTCAATGTGATCCTTGACCAATTTTTTGACGAACTGACTTACGGAGAGCGATTGTCAAATTACTTTCAACAAAATTCTGCCACTGCGTCGCATTTTCGGTACTAGGATTATAAGTCGGAACGTGTGGCCCCCGCGAAGCCCAGACTTATCACCATGTGACTTATTTGTGGGGGACGCTTAAAAATAGAGTGTATGCGAGAAACCCTCACACTATAAATGAGCTTAAAGACTATATTACAGCTGAAATACAGTCAATCGATGCTGAGGAACTTCAGAGAGTAAATGCCAGTTTCATAAAAAGGTGCCAGCGATGTGTAGCAGTGAATGGGGAACATTTTCAGCACCAGCTGTGAACTAGGTAAGTACAAATTCCTATACTCAATGACTCAGTGCCGGGAGGGCGCTGCATAATGGCAGTGCGTGGCTGGAACAGGCTCGCGCCGCGGGCGAGTGGGCAAACGAGGGTAACAAACTATACTCTCTGTACACAGATTGTATTTCAGTACAAGAGTACATGCAAAAGAGAAGCTACTATTTTTAAATTATTTATTTACATATGTTATGCCCGCATTGGAGCACTTAACCAAAACAAGTATATACATGTCTCACAAAAACAATATTAATGATTCAGCTTCTTATTTTTCTTCTTTTCCCAAAACATTTTCATTCTAGTTGACCTTGCCGCTCTCTCTGCATCGCTTATAGTGTAAGTTTTGCGGGTTAAGGTTTTTAAGGGAAGTCGGATGTTCTTGTTTTTCAAGATATTCTTCTCATCTTTGTTAGCAATTTGGGACATTGTCAAGCCGAGTTCATCCAGATCATTTTGAATTTCCATAAACCAAGAGTTCTTTGTTTTACTTTTGAAAAAAGAATTAAATAATACTTTTAATTGTCTGGTATCCGGCAGGCGTGAGAGATGACAAAAAAAAGCAATTCGCCTTTTTCGCAGAGTATCGACTATAGACTCAGTTTCTTTATAAACCACTTCATTTGGTAATAGACGCCATTGACCATCCACCTGATGTTTTTTATTAATTATAGTTCTGAGAATTCTTCTATCAATCTTCTGTAATGTGTCAGTAACTGATCGAGTGTTTAACTTGAAAAGTGTTTCACAAGCATATATTGCTTCCGGTTTAATAACTGATTCGTAATGTCGTCATTTGGCATTTATGGAGAGTGTTTTTTTTTTGTAACTAGACCAAGTAATGTATTGCGCTTGTCTTAACTTTGTTGTTCTATTTTCGATTGACGCTTTCTCATTCAAATTCCATGTTATAATCTCTCCTAAATATTTAAATTTATGTACAACTTTAATTTCTTTATTGTTGATCAATGTAATAGCTTGTGTTTCCACATCAAAGGATGCCATGATTTCAGTCTTTTCAAATGAAATTTGAAGTCCTACTTTTGCTGTAATAGACCCAAGTTCTGCAATTTGGTGTTTAGCCTCATCTATACTGGTTGCAACCAGTGCAAGGTCATCCGCAAAGGCCAAGCAATTCAGTTTTATATTAGTACCAATCTTTACATTTGGAGGACAAGTTTTGTTCCACTCACGCATTTATTTATTTCATTCTAAATTTATTTTTTAAATATATATAATTGATTTAACATCATCATCATTATCATTAACCGTCTCCAGCTTCCCGGGTGCGGTATAAGAGCGCTAACATATTAAGTGATAATGAGAAAAATATTAATGCAAATAATTAAAAACACAAATAGTTACACTGTGTCACTTAAGTGATCTACCTTAGCTGTTACATCACTATAATACTGTTTAAACAACTTAAAATTTTACCTTTGCCATGTATTTACATCTTTGAACTTCTCTTATTTGCCAAGCAAAGCTTAGGAAATGAGGATATCTTTGAGATTAATTCAAATATACATAACTATCAGACTAGACAAAAAGAATAACCTTCATGTACACACTGCAAATGCAACGCTGTGTAAAAATGGTGATTTCATGCAGCTACAACATTATATAATTGTTTGCCGGAAACACAACAAATTACCCCAGCTTCTTGCTGGAGCATTGTTTCTACTCAGTTAAAGAGTTTTTCGAGTATCGGTAGCCTATTTATATGAATAGATGTTAATGATGTAATGTCAATTTTGTATGTATATATTATTGTTATAATTAATTAGTATTAGTGTAAATTGATGTGTCCTATATAATTGTACAATGCACAACATAATGATTCAATGGATGAATAAAATGAAATGAAATAATAAGTTTATTTAGGTAATCATTTTTAATGTGACGTATAATTACTGTAGTTGTTTGCTGTTCATGTTGGACAATCCCGGTGGTACCGGTACTTCACTAACTAGTGATGGTATAATATAACCACACTTGTTATGGCTATTGTGTGTATGTTGTGAGAGACCTTTTGCCTGAATCTTGCAATAATAATAATAATTTAATTTATTCTCTTAATTCATTGAATTCAATGGCAATATATCCTACGAATCAACAGAGGGTCCAGTCAATTATCTTGTATTACAGTACATATACAAGTGCTACATATTAAATTTAAAGAAAAGAAAAAAGAAACCATAAACATTAAACAAATAGCAATTAAAAATAACATAACATTTAAATCGTAAAAAAAAGTTTTGTGTAGCCATGGATTTTTTTTCTTTTCATCTTTTTATTTTCTCTCTCTCTCTCCCTCTACATATATACATATATATATTCTTCTTCTTCTGCTTTTACGGCCTCATTGGACCATTTCAGTCAATCATTTCTTGGTCCTCTTCTTCAGTAAGTTTCCTTTCCGAGTCGCCCAGTAGCTTTTCATTCGCTCTGATCTTCTCAGGCGTTCCTCATCTGTAAATACCCTTTTTACTGTATTACGTTTGTCTATTTTAGCCTAAAATCTTATTTTTATATCTCTCAATTTTTTTATTTTTGTTGTTTTGTTTTGCAAGTCATCCAAGGTTATTTCTAATTCTTTCATATCTTCTCTAATTTCCTTAATCCATCCTACTTGTTTCATATTCCAAAGTTTCACTACAATTTTTCTAGATAACCTGATTTCTGGTGTCCTCATGATGTGACCAAAGAAAGAAAGCCGTTTCTTCCGAATAGTATCAGTGATGGGCTCCAGTTCTCTGTATACCACTTCATTTGGTACTATCCGCCACTGTCCATCTTTCTGATATTTTTTATTTATGCATATTCTAGCTATTCTTCTTTCTACTTTTAAAATTTTGTCGATTCTGTTTTTCTGAGTAACTTTAAAAAGAGTTTCACTTCCATAGGTCACCTCTGGTTGAACCACCGTCTTGTCTATATATTTAAAACACTAAGCTGTTTTTTGTACACACGAGATTGTGAAAACGACTAAACCGATTGGCTTCGTAAGACATTCTAACGAAAGCTCTTGGCATGCAGATTTGCAGAGTTTCTTTAAAAGGAAAATATATGTTACGGTATATTTTTAAATGATTAAAGAAATATGTAATATTTGACACTCCCGCGCATGCGCACAATGGCCTTTCTCAACAAGGAAAATGGCGATTCCGGCCGCGTCTAATGCTTCTAACTGATATCTTTGTTTATGAGAATTAAGAAGGGTCTCCAATAATGTTAATTATGTTTTTACAATATGCATTGAAATAGAATTATATTAAATAAGCCACGAATTGAAGGACTTAAACTGCAGGTTGAGTGTGTATATTGGTTAAGTAGCTTAATATTGAAGCAACACATAGTTGTCTACATAGCCGAGGGGTTATAGTAACAGGACAGTAATTTGTATTATGCATGCTCGACAGGGTTCGATTCCCACCTCGGATATGTTTTTTTAATTTTCGTTTTCTTCATTCCAACGATTGGTATTACATTGTATAAACACATTTCACTTTTATCATTCCCGTCAAGTAACGAATTCTCTGTTGCTATCCTTATATTTAAAACAGTAAGGTGTTTTTTGTACACACGAGATTGTGAAAACGACTGAACCGATTGGCTTCGTAAGACATTCTAACGAAAGCTCTTGGCATGCAGATTTGCAGAGTTTCTTTAATAGGAACATATATATTTCGGCATATTTTTAATGATTAAAGAAATATGTAATATTTGACACTCCCGCGCAAGCGCACAATGGCCTTTCTCAACAAGGAAAATGGCGATTCCGGCCGCCTGCGCTGTATTTCTCTTGAGAGAAATCTACACTTGGTTACTTTGACCTTTGCTGTTGTAATGGTAAAAGTAATCTGACTAAATATAAAATATTTGACAGGCTGCAACAATTATTTTTCACTGGAGATGATATCTCAAGGAATTTCAGAGAGACTAATCGGCAGTACAATTCTATGTCCTTCGTTTCATTTGGTGCCAATGTTACTGTGCCACACGCATACGGTCCTCATTGTTTTAAAATATATGGAATTGCACATCATCACATTTCTTCGTTATATTCCAAAATTATAAGCGACGGTTTGCGGCCAGTTGTATTAGACTCCTCAGAGTTCTTGAATTCCTTGGAACTAAATGACTTGCCTCCACATACTCGAAACACTTGACCCATAGTTATGCTGCTTAGAAATCTGAACGTTTCCAAAGGGCTCCTAAATGCAACCATATTGCTTGGATTTGGAAACAATAAGTGCAGTTAAAATTAGGCAGAGAGGTCTAATCCTTCGACTTGATTTAACACCAACCGATAAAACACTATCATTTCCTTTTAAGAGGCAATATTTTCTAATTCATTTGGCATACTTTATCACAATCTATAAAGCTCAAGGGGAACACTGAAACGTATAGGTCTCAATTTGCCTCATCAATGTTTCAGTCATGGTCAGCAGTATTTTGCAATGTTGAGAGTGCAATCTTTTGACGCCCTTATAGTTTCAATAGAGCCAAAAAATAATCGTACAACAAATGTACAGTAGGCCTATATAAGAAAATTCATCAGTAAATATTTTTCTATTGACCGTCATGTTTTGACGGGTTTCAACTAGTAATGTTTTAATTTTGTTGCGATTGATAGACATTTTATTTTATATGTAGACCATGTTAATTTTTGGGCTTTTATCATTTTATTAGTTCTTTCTTGCCATGCAGGTTTCTCATCCAAGTTGTAAGTTATAATTTCTCCTAAGTATTTAAATTGCTTCACTATTTTAACTTTCTTGTTATTTACTGTTATGTGATTGATTACAAGTGGATTTGCTACCATTATCTCTGTCTTTTCAAATGATATCTGAAGTCCAATTTTTTGTGCTATACAGTATTTTGTAGGCTTATTATTTGATTTCTGGCTTCTTGAATATTATTAGCCAGTAACGCTAAGTCATCTGCGAATCCCAAGCAATTTAAGTCTATTTGATCTTTCTTGGTTCCAATTCTTATGCTCCTAGGATTTTCCCTGTACCATTCCCTCATTACATATTCCAAAGCACAATTGAAAAGTAGAGGCGATAAACCATCTCCTTGTCTTAATCCTGTTTTAATCGTAAGCGGTTCAGATATTTCTCCTCTGAATTTTACTTTAGACTTGGTGTTTGTTAGAGTTAGTTTTATAATTTTTATTAATTTGGGATGAAGTCCAAAATTCCTTAGTATTTTCAGCAATGAAGATCTATGTATACAATCATAAGCTTTTTTGAAGTCTACGAAGGTTATGACTTGCTGTTTTTGTCTACGTTTGTAGTAGTCCATTACTAATTTTAAGGTGATTATCTGTTCAGGGCAGCTTCGCCATGGCCGAAATCCGCCTTGATATTCTATTTCCAGTTCTAAATGATCTTTACAACGATTATATAGAATTCGTGACATGATTTTATACGTGATATCCAAAAGGGAAATTCCTCGAGAGTTGTCAGGATTTGATTTTTCTCCTTTCTTGTGTAATGGATGTATTATAGCTGTAGTCCAATGGTCTGGCAGTTCTTCTTTGATCCAAATGTTCACTATGCATTGGTGTAATGAAATCTTTACTGGTTCTGCTGCATATTTCCACAATTCTGCAAATGCTTGATCTTCTCCACTCGCTTTGTAGTTTTTGAGCTCTCTCAGAGCTTTGTAGACTTCTTGGATTGTGGGTGGATTTATGTTTTCTGATGGTGTTTTAATAGTGGTGTCTGTATTTATTTGAAGCAGTTCTGGTGGATCATCGCAATTTAGCAACTTGTTAAATGTTTCTGCTAAAATTTCTGTATTTCTTTTATTACTATGAGCTAACTCACCATTTTTGTCTTTTAACATTAATGTTGGAGGTTCATATCTTTGTAGTTGTTTGCTAAAAATTTTGTAGTAATCTCTTGAGTTTGTTTTCGCGCTATTTGTTTCGATCATCAGAAGTATATCCTTTTGGTATAGCCGTTTAACCCTTCGTATTATTTTTTCAGTTATCTTCCTTTGTTTTATGAGATCCAAGTGTGATTCATCTGTTTTTTGACTCTGATACTGTAACCAGGCTTGATGTCTATCTTCCACTGTATTATCACACTCATCGTTCCACCATTGGTGTTTCTTCCTTGGATTTATTGGGGCTACTTGTTCAGCTATTTGTTTCAATTCGGGAACTATTTCCTCTAGATCATCTGTTATTTTAATATAATATATATATATATATGCCGGCCCCGTGGTGTTGGGGTAGCTCGCCTGCCTCTCAGCCGGAGGCCCCGGGTTCGATCCCCGGCTCTGTCAGGGATTTTAAAACTGACGTGAGGGTTGGAACGGGGTGCACTCAGCCTCGTGAGGACAATTGAGTAGCTGTCTGACAGTGAGACAGCGCCCCGATCACGAATACCAAGATTAACGGCCGAGGAGACCGACGCGCTGATCACGCGTCACCCCAATATCTGCAGGCCAAATGGCTGCGCAGCGGTCGCTTGGTTGGCCTTAGCCCGTCATGGGCTGTATAGTGCCAGGGGTTGACTTGACCTGATATATACATTTCCATGGCTACACAAAAGAGAGGGAGCGGCAGACCTCAATCAACATGGATGATGTATATCCAAAGGGACAAGAGAGTATTGAGCCTATCTGCTGATGATGCTTTACAACGAAACGACTGGTGCCTCAGGATTAAGAAAGCCGACCACGCATAACGGGGAAAAGGCGAGGAAGAAGAAAAAGACATATATTTATGGTTTATTATTATTTTCCCTTTTATTTCATTATATTAATTTTATATACGGTATACGTACAGTAGATGTTTTTCTTTAGAGAATTATTGTATAGGTATTGCAAAAGTTGTATTGAAATTCTATGTAAAAGGAGGCATAAGGGTAATTTATAGGGGGGAAATGATAAAGATAAACATTAATTATTCCAATATATTACAAAAATAGTCACCATTTTATTTAATTATAGAGTCATATAGGTGCAAAAAGTGTGTATAGATCAGTATTTCTAATGTTTTGAATTTATAGGTTATAATAAATTTGTCCTGTAGGCAGCGTCGGTAGCATGCTGAACTGCTATGCCCAAGTTCGCGGGTTCAAACCCGGCCGAAGTCGTCAGCGTTCTCAGTATGCCTTCCTTCGGAGGGGAAGTAAAGCCGGCGACCCATGGCAATTGGTAGTGTGTAGCTAAATTTGTAGGTTATTTAGCTCTATCAAGTTCCAACATTCACCACTAGATGTCAGTGTCAGTGACGTCTGGTAGTCAAAGTTGGAACTTTCATTCATCTTCATTCATTTCATCTCTCATTAACTCCTCTTGTGAGGTTGGCGTCAGGAAGGGCATCCGGCCGTAGAAACCAGCAGCCACGTGGTTCATCACATCTCATCCCCGACCCCGTTGGAGATAAGGGGTATGCATAGCTAGCTAGAATAAATTTGTCCTGTAGAATATCATATTAAGTAGCCGTTATTAATGCCATGCTGTTTTGTGTTTTCATAAATAGTACTTTCTTATTTTATAAACTGCCCATGTTTTATTTGAGCAATTTCTTATTTCAGAGAGAAGTTAATTTAAGATTGATGGAATTGTGTGATTCAATCTCTTGTATCCATAGCTGTTTATGCAAATAGGAATGGTATATTTTGCATCTGTTTTAAATCAAGTATGTTGTTCGCGTGAGACAGTTTTTTGAAACGTCTATCATTAAAGTACATTGTTAAGATTGATATATTATAATGTTCTCCTACAGCTCACAGACAGGTGTTGTACCGTGTAAATAAATTAGCGTTTGCACATTGTAATTCCCTTCTGTTGTGAGGGATATCTGCTCCAGCTCTACTACAGTACGGGTAATTGATATGTACACTTTGTATTTTAAATTACCCCACAATTAAACATCAAACAGGCTTAGGTCCGTGCTTCGATTAATCACAGTAAACACGTAGGGGGGTACAGGAGTAGCTACATAATGTAATGATGTAACTTCCAAAGTTATTGTCTGTCAGCAAGGAGAACATTTTCAGCATCATCTGTGAAAAGGTAAGTTCTAACCTTTAACAGGTGATGTGAGGTCATCCAGATTCCCAAGAAATAATAAAACATCTGTGCTTCTTTAATTAAATCTTGCAGGAAGCTGTTATTTATGTTACCTTCTTATCTGAGTGCTGACACTTCACACCCTCGCTGATGAACGTATAATGACTTTAATGATCCTGGTTATCTCGCCTGCGCGCTATCCGCGGCCCGAGCTTGGTTGGCTGGCGGAAGGCGTGCATGCTGGCAGTTGGCTGCCGGCTCCACTCCAGTAAAAGAATCTCCCTGTACAACAGCATAGGGAAAAATGGAAAGAGTACTGGACAGGACGAGTTCTAGCGTGTCTCCAAACAGATTCTTCCGTATGCTCCCAGTGGTCAAAGAAACGCTGGCAAGAGACCGTAACAGACCGCTAGGCCTAATACAAGAAAATTAATGATGATGATGATACTAATATCATGCTATCTCTTACATACACATGCTTCTATAAGTTCACTGTGGAAGTGCAACAGCTCTGTATTATTTTCCCACATGAGCACACTTTACATCAGATTGTAAGAAACCGATGTATGATGGCTGCATAACAGCACAACTGTAAATGCAAACACGTTTTAACTTCAATCTCACCAGAGAAGTCATACCTCAGCGAAGATTTTAACAAGGCATTTGGCATACATGGTTTGGTTCCGATTCCTCCCCCTCCCCAAACCTTTTAAACAGGTAGAAATAATGAAATGTTGCTTTGTGTTCTCAGGCTCTCTGCTAGGAAATGTGTTTCTCAGAATTGACTACTGAAACATGTCCGAAATATAGCTGCTACAGGAGGACGTTTTATACCGAGAATGGTTGATAAACCCTGATTGAGGGTTGGGCCTAATCTCTTTCCGATCTTTTACATACCCCGGATGTGCATCACAGACGATTGTGGGAAGTTTACTATTCCCAGGCCACCAAGTGAATGGTCTACACACAGATGTCAGAATTATTGCGGCACAACGTGCATTTGGAAAGTTTACGGCACCAGTTACGTAAAGGGAACAGATAGAAGCAGGTTTGTTAATGTTGAGTTGTTGGTTCCATTCCCATAACTGATTGCTTATCTTGAAGATGTAATGAATAAAACTAAACTCCTTAACCATGGGCTGATGACCAACATGTTCCAAAACTTTCCCTCTTTGCCAAACAGAGATAAAATATTCCAGGAAAGACAGAGTAAAACACAGAAGTAAACGACATGATTTATTTAAGAAAACAAAACTTATGTACACTTTCAAGCTGAAGCGTTTAAGACAGGTGCGTTAGCTTCCTTCCAACAAACTGCCGTACTAATGGCCTCATAAACAATTAAACTTCCAAAAATCCCTCTTGGTACGCCGGAAGATTTCATCAAGCAAAGAAAAATATTTCGAAATCACTAAATTTGCCAATTGTATACCTGTAAACGTTCTACATGTTTGGCATATGAGAATCTTCTTATAATATTAATATAAAAACTCAGCAATCTTTCTAGGTTTGTGCCGTGTCTTGTGTGGAGTTCCGCCTAGGAACACCAAACTGGCTCATCAGCAGGCTCTTGGTGTCCGCGTCCAGACCACCACAGGATTAGCGAACTAGAAAAATTGCTGAGTTTTAATTCACGGGCCGTGAAAGCCAATGTACCATCCATTATAATCTAGTCTACTGCTATTTACCTTGCACTAACACAACTGCCGACGAGCCGCACAGGAGTTGGAGATAACGCTATCTTTGCCTCGTCTGTAAAACGACACGGCTGTCAAGACATCCGTAGTGCAGTCAACAATAATTTGTGATACCTATCATCAGCTTAGCACTTCCCTCATCAACTTCGCATCTTCATCGATAAAATTTTCCTCATCCCTTGGCATAAGGGTGGGTCGTATCAAAAAATCTTTCAGACAAAAGTTTTAGATAATGTTTAGAGGAGTACTGACCATTTTAAACAGTTTTGATATTGTGCCTATTAAAGGAGGTATTTTTTTTCAAAAAAAACTCAATTTTTTCCACCCCTTTGGTCAATGGTTGAAATGAAAACCCACAGCCTGCTTCCAGTCTCTGACCATGTCAGGAATGGAATGAATGAAACCCCCATCAAGCGGCAAGGATATGAACTGTGCCAGCTGCCGAAGCCTGTCGCACTCCTCTGGGGCAATGATTAAATGAATGACAAATGAAATGACAGTGGAGAGTGTAGCTGGAATGAAATTTTGACAGGGAAAACCGGAGTACCCGGAGAAAAACCTGTCTGCCTCCGTTTTGTCCAGCACAGATCTCACATAGAGTGACCGGGATTTGAACCACGGACCCAGCGGTGAGAGGCCGGCGTGCTGCCGCCTAAGCCACGGAGGCTCTTTGGTCAATGGTTGGTGTTATCAAAACTCTTTACGGAGATAAGTTTTTTGCCCTTATCCGAAGAATAGTATTAACTTTGAATGGATTAGATTCTTTACGTACTAAGAAAGTTATAGCAATATTTCTCTTTTTCGAAAGAGTCCCCCATTTCCACTACCAGCACTAAAAGCCATATGATTTTTCCCATTAACTAACACGACCGAGATTTTATAAGGTGATCGGTGGAAAATGGCGGTAGTTATCGTGTCCACAAAAGTGATACATATTTATATTAATATATATAAATTATAAACTTTTGAACTGACTAGTTTTGGGGGCTGCGGATGTGAAACGCGAAGATATGTTGAAATTTTCCGGAAGTCGAAACATGGTGCCCATTCCAATCTACCTTAGGATTACCAACATAACAAAGCTTTAAACCCAGTAGTACAATGTGAATACGCAGGCACAAAACAAACCATGTTAGTCGTTTGTCGGTTCATGTTCACTTCTCAAATTAAGAATATTCTTCTTGAAATTTCAAGATATAGACCTCTCCACCTATCAACCTGCCTGGCCCCGACTGCCGTTCCAATGTTACGCTGAACAACTGTCAGCCACCGATCGACTCCGTGTAAACGCCACGCTGTCCAAAAGTTAGATTCTTTTGCCTTAGATGCAGCAGCACGCCCTCTGGGAAGAAGTAACACCTACGCCTCACCAAGAATTTAAAATGTAACAGTTGCACAATTGTGGATAGGAGCAGTGTGCATTACACTATTGATGGTCGCGAGTCTCGTCCTGAGAGAATCCTAAAAGCTTCTTGGTTGCTTCTTTGTATTTACTCAATGTTTGGTCATCTTCACCTGAAAGAGAAAATCAGCCATTCCATGTCACAGCACAATGAATGGACCTAATTTTACAGTTATATTTCTAAACTAAATTGCCATGTGTACGCAAATACCACCCACACATTCAACATTTTTATAAAATATAATAATAATGTTTGGCTTTTGCTGATGACCTTGCCCTCTTAGCTCATAACAAAGATGATGCATGAAAGATGCTGGACACATTGCACGAAATAGCTGAGAAAACAGGTCTTAAGGTATCACATGAAAAGACTGAGTACATGGAATACAGACACCGGGAAGAGAGACGTATGCTGGTGGAACATGGAACTGTCAAAAGAACTGATAAGTTCAAATATCTTGGGGAATGGATATAACTCAATGGACTGGATAAAGAGGCAAACAAGGCAAGAGCAAGGAAATTGGACCTGGCCTATAGATTAACTCAGAACAGGTATAACAAACGAGCGATATCATACAAAGCAAAACTCAGACATTACAGTACAGTGGTAAAGCCAGAGGGTCTGTATGCCTCCGAATGTCTAACCTTGAACAAAAACGGGGAGATGAAGGAACTTGAGATAAAGGAAAGGAGGATCCTGAGGAAATTCTCGGACCACAGAAAGATGATAACGGAACATGCAAAAAAAGGAATAATGAAGATGTGTATATGCAGACTGAAACCATTGTGGTCACAATGCGTAAAAGAAGGCTAAAATTTGACGGCCATTTGATGAGAATGGACGGGAACCGGCTGACAAAGAAAATTTTTAAATACATCACAGGGTTGAAAGCTACTACAAAATGGGTAGAAGAGGTCAAAAGAGACACCATTGAAGTTAGACTGACTGAACTTGTCATTCACGATAGGAAAACGTTTCAAAGCCAAGTTGACAATATCACAACACAGGCCAAATTTGGTAATAACAGAGGAGTAGAGAAAGATTAGAAGTGAAAGAATTAAGAGGTTCTGGGAAGAAAAGAACAAAAAATTGACCAGAAAGCCTTAGGTTCCATGCGGTCCACAGTTGGCCAAAGTCGGAAACAAAAAACAAAAAAACAAAACAAATGGAAGTGTATAATTGGGGTGCGTGCATTATTTCAGTTGAACTCCTCCCGTCATAATCTTGATGACGTCATTGGCCTGCCACACATAATACAGTCAAACCTCCGTACAAAGATTACCGATACAACGATAAAGCCGGGTACAGTGATAATTTTATATGACCCCGGCTGATTTCCTATATTTACTATGCTAATTACCCCTCATTACAACGATGAAGTGCAACACCCTGTCATAACGAAGACAAAGTTTCGGGAACTTACTATTTTTTGCTTCTAAGAATGTGACCATAATAGCACATAGTTGTGATAATCATGTAGCGAATAGGGTATAGCCACGGGCGAGCTCTGCTAGGCGGCAAATTAGAAACAGTCATGGAGTTCCTGTGTTTGAACCAGTGTTAACTGTACATTGTTGAGCTTGAGTTGCAGTGTTGGGGTCATACGCAGTTAATTTTTCTGATTTTTGCAATCAGAGATAATTTTAACTATGCCAAACAGTATTTCTCTGCAGGGACACATAAGTTGACACCATTGGTGAACGGACGATCAACAAAATCCCAATGCTTATTTTTTTTTTTTTAAATGACGAGCCTTACAATAGTCGCATATGATGTGTAACATCTCACATAGAAGAAACCTCACGTGAAATTGTTGATACACCGGTATTTTATACTATTATTGGCACACATATTAATCTATTGTAAAAGGGAGTGTTTTACAGATATTGTAGTTTATAATACGGAACTCATTTTATTAGATGATTTGTAGCTTCCACCAGCACTAGCCTAAATAAAGTTGTAGCTTCCACCAGCACTAGCCTAAATAAAGAATACGATATGGATCAACTAGATTAATAGACGCGACACCGCTCATAACCTTAAATTCCTTATAAACAGATCCTCTTGATTCACAGACCAACACGTAATTTCATATGTATTCTGTTAAAATGAGTCATTGATATGATAAATATAGTTTAAAATGATAATCTGGTAGCAAAAATATCTATCCCGTCCGGGATTCGAACCCGAGATCTCTAGATTCACAGTCAGGGTCGCTAAAACCACGGCTATTTCGAGCATGCAAATATAATGCACAAAATGGTGAGTTATTTCTACATTCCAATAATACTGCATTACGGAATTAAGTTTCATTTATATTTTGCTTGTTTTGATAATGTTCCTGCGTGAAATTGAGTTTAAAATGGCTTATGAATAGGCCCTCTTGTGAGTAAAGAGACGGTATTCAACAATAGTTCATGAAGGCTTGCCTAGTTCCCGTATAGCATGTGCTTCAATCAGTGGACACCAGAGTTCGCATGAGCGTTTACCGTCAGAAATGGTATCAATTTCCGACACCGCCCGCTCATTGTTTCCTGGATCTTACCACGTGCGTGTTACACAATTCCGTTCGATCCACCACTGCCAGCTGGATCGTTCCGATCCACTTCCATCCCATTTTTCAAAATCACTCTCACAAAAATATCCAGCAACCGAGTGGAAAGATATTACACATCGAAAGTTTACCAGGTACAAGTACATACATTTTATTTTACCTTTCTTTAAAAGTTGATTCAGTACCTTCTGTTGTAATGTTATGAGTATCTAAGGTGCGTTCAAAAAGTAACGAGCCGGAGACTATAATGCACAAACCGGTGACGACATTGGCTAATCGTGCCGTGTGTAACGAGATGTGGTTCTGACCAGAGCGTGGAAGGTCACAGCCCGTCGCTAGAGGGCACGCGTTCACGTCACGTGCCGATACAAAGCGAGCAGCAGCATGCATCAATAGTCCAACGCTGCCAATTGCATTGCAAACTGTGACATGGAGGTGTCAAGCGAAGAGCAAAGAGGTGTTGTTCGGTTCCTGACAGCGAAAGGAGTAGGGGGAACGGACATTCATCGCCGAATGTCACAAGTGTACGGCGAACACTTCATATCCCTTGCAAGGGTCAAGGCGTGGCACAAGCGCTTCAGGGAAGCACGGGTGTCGTTAGCTGATGATGCCCAGTCTGGGGCACCCCCCTGCATTACCGATGACAACGTCCAGCTGGTTGATGCACTCATTACCGAGGACCGCCAAGTGACAGTGAACGCCATAGCCGCCGTGGTCGGATTGAGCGTCGGAAGTGTGCACACCATCATGAAGGAAAGACTGCACTTGCGGAAAGTGTGTGCCCAATGGGTGCCCCACAGTCTTCAACCACACCAGGATGCATGTCGAATGGCCCACTGTCTTGGTCATCTGCAGCGCTATGCGAGGAAAGGGCACGAGTGGTGGCTGGAGATGAGTCATGGTGTCATCACTTTGAACCAGAATCCAAACAACAAAGCCTCCAGTGGAAGCATCCAGGGTCACCACGACCCAAAAAAGGCAAGGCCATCCACACGAGAGCAGGAAAGGTAATGCTGACGTTCTTCTTTGACCAAAATGGCCCCCTTCTGATACACTTCATGCCGCACGGGACAATAGTGAATGCCCAGCGTTACTCGCAAGCCTTGACCACCCTTCGCCAAGCGATCAAAACAAAACGACCAGGCAATCTCACCCGTGGGGTCATTCTGCTCCACGACAATGCACGACCTCATACGGCCAACATAGTCGCGGCACTCCTGCAGAAATTCAAATGGGAGGTTCTCGGCTACCCCCCATACAGTCCAGACCTCTCTCCCCGTGATTACGCCATGTTTGGTCGCCTGAAAAGGGCTCTGCGGGGCCAACAATTCACCTCGGTTGTCGACGTCTAGCTGTACGTGCGGAACTGGTTCACATCGCAGCCCAGGAAATTTTATGAGACAGCCATTCACTGCCTCGTGTCACTGTGGGACAAGTGCCTCAACAGCCAGGGCCAATACTTCTAACATACAGGTACTGGTTCCTGTAATTACGCCTTCGGCTCGTTACGTTTTGAACGCACCTTATACATGAAGAGTACATATTATAAACCTGCAACGATCAAAAGAGCCTGCGCATAGCACACTTCCCCGCGCATTCACTCCGAGTGGATCTGCGACGTCACAGAGGAGCGGTGGAGGGGGTCACATGCTATCTGGCCGCCGTACGGAGCACACTGCGTAGACGCGCCAATTCGTTGCCAATTGTGTACCGTGTCCATTTTTGCGCTCTTATTGTTTTGTCAGTTTTATATAGGTTTTCTTTCTTTATTGTAGTCCTATAATCCCTTGTTGTGTACCATGCTATTCAAGTAATAGTATAACTTGATTTTCGTTATGGCTTCTACTTCGAAGTCTGGTAGCAAATCTGGATGACCATTAAGGGGACAAGCTAGAGAAATAGTCTATAACGTAATTGTTCAGCTACGGGAACAGAAAACCGTTCATAAACTGAATTATAATGTTGTGGCTTCAACAAGTGAAGCAACCGGTGTTTCAAAGTCACTGTTGTTGTTTGAGTCTTCAGTCTTTTGACTGGTTTGATGCAGCTCTCCATGCCTCCCTGTCCTGAGCTAATCGTTTCATCTCTACATAGCTACCACACCCTACATCTGAGGCAATCTGTTTAACATATTCTAACCTTGGTCTACCCCTACAGTTCTTGTCCTCGACCCTTCCTTCCATAACTAAGCTTACTATTCCTGGGTGTCTTAGTATGTGTCCTACCAACCTATCTCTTCTCTTCATTAGCAGTCGCCAGAAACATCTCTCCTCTCCCACTCGTCTTAATACCTCTTTGTTTGTAACCCTATCTACCCATCTGATCTTCATCATTCTCCTGTAACACCACATTTCAAATGCTTCAATTCTCCTCTTTTCTGCTGCACCAATAGTCTAAGTTTCACTTCCATAGAGCGCCACGCTCCAGACAAAGGCTTTCAAAAATGACTTCCTAATACCTAAATCTATATTCGATGTCAGCAGATTCCTTTTTTGTAGAAATGCTTTTCTTGCCTGAGCCAACCTACTTTTTATATCCTCTTTGCTTCGTCCATCACTGGTTATTCTGCTTCCTAAGTAACAGAAATCTCCTACTTCCTTCAGCTTTTCACCTGCCAATTTGATCTCCATAGAGGTTTCTGATTTATTTCGGCTGCATTCCAGTATTTTTGTTTTACATTTATTAATTTTCATCATGAATTCTTTCCGTAAGACGGAGTCCATACCATTCAAAAACTCATTAAAATCCTCAGGCGTTTCGGCCAAGATGACGATGTCATCAGCAAATCTCAGAGTTGAAATTATTTCTCCTTGAATCTTCACTCCCACTTTACATTTTCCTCCAATTTCCTTCATTGCTTGTTCAATGTAAAGATTGAAAAGTATGGGTGATAAGTTGCAGCCTTGCCTTACACCTTTCTGAATACCAGCTTCTCTCTCATGTCCTTCAGCTCGAATGACTGCTGTCTGATTTCTGTGATCGCCCTCCTATCCCTGTACTTTCTTCCAATAGATTTCAAAATGTCAAACAATTTAGTCCAATCAACGTTATCAAAAGCCTTTTCTAAGTCTACAAATGCCATGAACGTTTTCTTATTTTTCCTTATTCTACCTTCCAAAATCAGCCTAAGACTTAGTACAACTTCCCTTGTTCCTACATTTCTCCTGAAACCAAACTGGTCTTCACCCAACTCCGTTTCTATCTGGCTTTGTAAATTATTCTAGACAGGATTTTCGAAGCATGAGTAATCAAGCTGATTGTACGGTAATCTTCACATCTGTCAGCTCACACTTTCTTTGGTATAGGGATAATAACATTCTTCTTGAAATCAGGGGGTACCTTACCTGTCTCATAAATCCTACACACCAAGTGAAATAACCTGATCAGACCTTCATCTCCTATGCAGCGTAGCAACTCAATCGGTATATCATCTATGCCTGGTGCTTTGTTCCTGCTTAAGTCCCCCAATGCTCTGTCAAATTCTGATCTCAATATTAAATCTCATTTTGCATCCTCATCAATTTCCTCCTCCCTTTCCATCACATGATTCTCAATCTCCTTTCCCGTATACAAACACTCTATGTAAGCTTTCCATCTCTCAACCTTTTCTTCCCTATCTGTTAGAGGCTTTCCATTTATGTCCTTAATATTACAGCACTTAGTCTTCTTTTCCCCAAAAGTATTCTTAATCCTTCGATAAGCTGTGTCTACTTTTCCTAATTTCAGACAATTTTCTATACCAGCACATTTCTCTTTCAACCATTCTTCTTTCGCTTCCTTGCACTTCTTGTTAACCTCATTTCTCAGACGTCTGTATTCTGCTTTCCCCTTTTCATCTCTTACATTCTTGTGCTTCCGCCTTTCATCCATCAATTCGAGTATATCCTGAGTGATCCATGGTTTTCTACCTATTCTCTCTTTCCTACCAATGTTTTCTTCTGCGGATTTTGTTATTTCATTCCTCAAAAGTGCCCATTCGTCTGCAATTGAAGTTTGTTTAGGGTTTTTCATTAGTCCTTCCTTAATACTCTTCTTGAATCTTTCGTTTACATCCTTCTCTTTCAGTCTGTCTATTGCCCACCTTTTTGGCTTTTGACTTTTCTTCAGTTTCTTCAACTTTAATCTGCATTTCATTACAACCAGATTGTGGTCAGAGTTTATGTCAGCACCAGGATATGTTTTACAATCCAAAATCTGGTTTCGAAACCTCTGCTTGACCATAATGAAGTCGATTTGGTTACGCCCTGTATCTCCTGGTCTCATCCATGTGTATATTCTTCTATTGTGGTTATTGAATAAGGTGTTAGCTATGACCAACTCATGCTCGGTGCAGAATTCTACCAGCCTGCTTCCTCTATCATTCCTTTCACCTAATCCGAAATCTCCTACTATCTTCCCTTCTCTCCCTTTTCCTACCACAGCATTCCAATCTCCCATTACTATAACATTTTCATCACCCTTGATATACCTCAGAATTTCGTCTATTTCATCGTAGACCTTTTCAACATCCTCATCATCAGCTTGACTGGTAGGCATATAGACTTGTACCACTGTGGTGCAGGTAGGTTTAGTATTTATTTTTGCTACAATAATCCGTTCACTATATTGCTCATAATATTCCACCCGCTGTCCAAGTTTCCTACTCAATATGAGGCCAACCCCTGCTTGGCCATTGTTTGATTTAGTGCTAATGACCCTATAGTCTCCTGACCAATAGTCCTGTTCTTCCTGCCAGCGCATTTCACTAATCCCAACCAAATCCAACCTCAACCTATCCATTTCCCTTTCTAAGTTTTCTAACCTTCCATTTCCTAGCAGACTTCTAACATTCCACGCTCCGATCCGTAGAATGTCAGAGTTCCTCTTTGTCACTTCTGTGATGTCACTCGTGAAGCATATAATAGCGGAAGGGAAGACGTCTATGGCCAAGGGTCGGCTGCAGTTTTCTACACCTGATGGCAAAAGAACAGTCCATAAGAAAAGGATCGAATTAGATGACTTTGATAAAGGTAAGATTCGTCGGAAAATAAGTGAATTTTACGTGATGAAAAAAACTGTACCTACACTGAAGAAACTGAACAAGGTGTTAAAATCAGAAGAAATACTCGACTGTAGCAGAGAGTATCTTCGAAGGCTGTTGAAAGAGATGGGGTTCCGTTAGACTAGGTGCCGTAGTTCTCGAAAGTTGTTGATAGAAAAACCTGATATCGTGGCATGGAGAGGAAGGTACCTCAGACAAATTCGTCAGTACAGAGAGAATGGTCGGAAAATAGTGTATTTAGATGAGACATTCGTTCATTCTACTCACTCTGTCCCATCGTGTTGGCAATCTGATACAGAGCTGAGAAAATTACGGGCTATAGGGAAAGGCCCTCGCATTATTGTTGTGCATGCCGGGGGAGAGGAAGGCTTTGTAAACAACGCCTTATTGATATTCAAATCGAAGCAAAAAACAGGGGACTACCATGACGAACTTTATCAATTTTTCTACCTGGGTGGAAAGGCAACTGCTTCCGAACTTAAGTCCAAACAGTGTGATTGTATTAGACAATGCCAGTTATCACAGCGTACAAGAGAATAAGAAGCCAACACTTTCGTCGCTCAAAAAGGACATAGTTGATTGGCTTACGCACAACAACATACAATTTGAAGAAAGGATGACCAAAGCGGATTTGTTGAGGTTAGTGAAAAATGTCCCTAGTGAGAAGACTTACAAAATTGATAAAATGTTTACCAATGCCGGGCACAGTGTTTTGCGTCCGCCACCCTATCACGCAGACCTCAATCCTATTGAATTAGTGTGGGCAGACATCAAGGGTAGAGTGGGTGAATCTATGTCAGACTTTCTAGAAGTGAAGCGTAGACTTTGCGAGCAAGAATTTTCGGAATATTCACAGTCCAAATGGAAAAAATGTTGCGAGCACGTACGCACGATAGAAGATGAATATTGGTCCAAGGATGCTCTCATCGATGACGCCATTGATAGCTTCATCATTTCTGTGAGTGATGGCAGCTCATCTGAATCTGAGTCCGAGAATGACAGCAGTAATCAGGAAGATGATAGTGAGATGGCAGATGATATACAAGAATGACAGGTATGTTATACTGCCTCTTATGACTTAATCCTTTTCCTTAATAAGCGAGTGTTTTGCATGAATTATTTCGTGTTGTTGTGAAGTAACCAATAGGCCTACATACAATCCAATGACATCATCATTTTCACCGTTCTATTTTATGTTAGTTCATGTAGGTTTGGAATTTTTAGTTTATATTTTAATATTTTTATCGCAGTTGGAACGCAAAGAGTGCCTGTTTTTAAGCGTGTTTCAACCATGCGTCACATTTAAGAATTTATATCTTAAAACCCCGACATCAGATCGAATCCAAATTTTAACACAATATACATTGGGATGTTTTATAACTGGTTTATTAATTGCAAAATTTTGTGTGTCCAAGAAACAAAGTTGTTATCATTTTTGTAAGGTAACTTTTTCTCGGCTCGGGGTGGTTAGAAAATTGTGTTCTTGGTTGCGTTGAAATTCTTATACATTAAGAGGTTATGCTGTATGACTGTGAAATAAATTCACTTATTTTATATCGGTTTGTATTTGTATGGGAAAATAATACATGGTTTCGCCTGACAGTGCGCACATAGGTCTTGTCCTTGATCCCGTACTGTCGGGGAAGATTGGACGAGCTGAAGTGAGCTGTGCGAACTGAACTAATCGAGGGTTCTTTTGTTTGTTGTACCTTTATAGAGTACAGCACTCTACCAGATTAATTTTATATTTGTTTCGTTATTCTATTTGACCTTTAAGGTACAGTACTGTAGTAGTCACTGTTAACAATAACCCTGCTATAACAATATCATTTTCATGGTCCCATGAATATTCTTCTACCTAGGTTTGACTGTATATGGTAAAAATATGGTGACTACAACCTCGAACCTCCATGCACAATTCCTGTCTCCTGCGGATGTTGAAACTGAGCTGTAATAGTGGCTGGCAAATGTACGTCTTCCTGCGGACTATAAAGATCAAGGGAGGTGAGATTCACCATAGGCTTCTGAGAAAGGTTGGTCAATGGGTATCACTTTCTGTGATCAGGTTCACCAGCAAATGGCAATTGCAGCCATTGCACGGGAGAGGTGCCTTCATTGGTATGGCCAAAGGAACAGTTGCCAATTCTACTATACGAAATGGAAGGGCAGAGCCAACATGGATGTCCAAAGCAATGTTGGCAAGATAGAGTAAACGCTGACTGATGACCAGACTAGACAAATGTCTTGCTGAGGAACAGTATGGATTTAGAAGGAGAGGAACAAGGGATGCAATTGGTCTGTTAAGAACTATTGGTGAAAGATACATTGAAAGAGAAAGAGTAATATACTGTTTTTATAGACTTGGAGAAAGCCTTTGATAGAGTTAAGTGGAATATCTTGATGGACATTCTAAGGAAGAATGGAGTTGACTGGAGGAAAAGAAGGTTGATTAAGAATCTATATCTCCAAAAGAAAATCATAGTTCAAATTGGGAATGAGTTGACTGAGGAAAGCAGAATTGGAAGGGGAGTAAGGCAGGGATGTCGTCTGTTTTATATGTATCTGGAGAAAACACACATTGCAATTGCCAAGGAGGCATTCAATAAGAAACGGGGGCTGCTTTGTGGGGGTATGGACAAAGGCTTGAGGAAGAGAATGGTGAATGCTTTATTTGGAGTGTAGCACTATTTGGAGCTGAGACGTTGACAATGAGAAAAGAGGAAGAAACAAGATGTTCAGAAAAGAACATATAGCCTACTTTCTCCTAAATGCATGGGTATTCTTACAACTCTTTGTCCTTTTTTAGGAGTATAATTGAATGTTGGTTGTAGTAGCTTGTTGAAATACAACGTTCTATACGGATATTAAACACGAATATGAGGTTGCTATAGAGCATCAAGCGTTTAGAAAAGACTGTGGAGCCTTATGGCGACAGTGTTGCTAACTCTATGCAGAGGTAGCGCTGACGTCATACGTTGTGTTCACCCGCTCGAGTACTGCGCTTTCATAAGTTAGCGAGACAACCACAACCACAGCAGCTACCTGAAATAGAACACTCTCAGGAAGAGCAGTTTGCAGGTGTTAACGGATTGGACCAGTATTAAGGATACTGTATGCGAAGAGAACCAATAACGACATTCATTTCGTTGTGATATGACGCATGACTGATTGACAGATGTCGAGAGCACAACCCTTCCTTCCTTCTCGGATGCATGCAGACGATGTTAACAATTTTTATGTCAGCAATACTGTTGATCATCACCTCTTTTGTTATTAGTTAGGCTGTAATTTAGTTTCTTTCAATTTTTTCTTGTTGTTTTGTTTAGATTAATATTTGTAATATTGTAGTGAGTTAGCCGTGCGGTTAGGGGCGCGCCGCTGTGAGCTTGCATTCGGGAGATAGTGGGCTGGAACCCAACTGTCGGCACCCATGATTCGATCGAACAGAAAATAAAACAGACACACAACAGTAACACCAATGACGGATAGTGCTTCAGAACTTATGTTGTCGGCGGAACTGAGCACGTGCTCCACTCCGGGCGAGCATGCAGCACAGGACGAGGCTCTTCTTTCCAGAGTTCTAACCTCGAAAATTTTTAAATTACTAAGACGTAATATAAGCGATACTTGCACGCAAAAACAAAGGTAATCAGTTGGCAGATAATTGTAGGAAGCTATTATGACGAAAAATATATATGTTCAGAGTTCTTTCATGATAAAAGGTGAGACAACAAAACCAGTGTAGGGGGGATTTCCGTTAAAAGTAAAAGCCCATAAGACCCACAGTCTTTTCTAAACGCTGGATGCTCTATAGTGCTACCTCTGTAAAAAAAATTCATTCAATTCGGTTTAACTGTGTTTGAATTGATATGGGGAATCGATTTGCACACATACATGGCCGCTATCTGCAAACTATTGTGCTGATGACCTTTTAGTTCAGTCAAAAGATGCTTCCCACAAAAAGGTATGTTGTTGCAAAATTTGGTAAGAGATCAAATGATTAGGTTGGTCGTAATTTGATTAAAGCTTTTAACATTTGGGTGGCCGCAATTCCGTTTCCATCAAGATGGCGGCGATATAAAACATGACACTGAGCTGCCCTTTGCTAGTGCTACCTCTGTAGCAAATTTTGTTCAATTCAGTTTAATCGTGTATGAAAAGATAGGGGGAATCGATTTGCACACATACATGGCCACCAACCGCAAATTATTAAGCAGATGACCTTGCAGTTTGGTCAAAAGATTCTTTATACATAAAGGTATAGTGTTGCAAAATTTGGTAGAGATCAGATAATTAGGTTGGTCGTAATTCGATTCAAGCTTTTAACACTTGGGTGGCCACCATTACGTTTTCGTCAAGATAGCAGCGATATAAGACATGACACTCGAGTGTGTGATGCTAGTGCTACCTCTTTACCAAAGTATGTTCAATTCAATTTCACCATGTTTGAATAGATAGGGGGAATCGATTTGTACACATATATGGCCGCCATCCGCAAAAGTATTGGGCTGATGACCTTGTAGTTTGGTCAAAAGATTCTTCATACATAAAGGTATGAAAATAAAAATCCACAGCCTGCTTCCAGTCTCCGACCGGGTCAGGAATGGAATGAATTAAGCCCCCATCTAGCGGCGAGGATATGAACTGTGCCGGCTGCCGAGGCCTGACGCACTCCTCTGGGGCAATGATTAAATGAATGACAGATGAAATGAAATGATAGTGGAGAGTGTTGCTGGAATGAAATTTTTGACAGGGAAAACCGGAGTACCCGGAGAAAAACCTGTCTGCCTCCGTTTTGTCCAGCACAGATCTCACATGGAGTGACCGGGATTTGAATCACGGACCCAGCGGTGAGAGGCCGGCGTGCTGCCGCCTAAGCCACGGAGGCTTAACATAAAGGTATAATGAGCAAAATTTGGTAGAGATGAGATGATTAGGTTAGTCGTAATTTGATTTAAGCTTTGAACATTTGGGTGGCCGCCATTACGTTTTCGTCAAGATGGCGGCGATATGAAACTTGGCACTGAGGTGCCCTTTGATAGTTCTACCTCTGTACCAAATTTCATTCAATTCGGTTTCACCGTGTTCTAATTGATAGGGGGGGACAGACATTCAGAGTACACACACTCACACACACACATTTTTTGGCCCTGTGTAGATCTCATAAGTCTACTTTCATTTTTTGCAAAAATCGAAAGTAGGCTAAAAAGATTGGAGACGTTTGAGATGTGGATATGGAGGAGAATGGAAGGGATAAAATGGGTAGAGAAAGTGCGAAATGAAGACGTGCTGAAAAGAGTTGGGGAGGAGAAAAATGTATTAAAGGTAATCAGGATGAGGAAACAAAATTGGCTTGGTTATTGGATGAGAAGAAATTGTTTACTTATGGATACAATGGAAGGAACGGTGAATGGTAGAAGACGATTAGGACGGAGAAGATTCCAAATGGTTGACAGTGTAAGTATGAAACAACAGAGAGAGTAGCAGGAGGAAGGTTTGCTTGGGGAGCTGCCTGCCATGCGAGGACCTGCCCTACGACACAACACCGATGATGATGAAGCCTAGGTTGGTGCAAAATAGCAAACTAACATCAGGTCAGTGGACCCTGTGCCGTCGCGAAAACACTAGGAGAAAGGAGAATCATACCGTAATATTGTGATAAGAGCGACCACCGAAACAGTTTCCTAGTGATTGCCAGTGTAATACGACAAACCATAGGCTCGTGAGCGATCCCGATCTTATTTCTAGGACAGAGCACACTATGTCAACTCCCATGGCTGCTGACGTCCAGTCTTACTGCGGAGCTTGGACAGGTTAGGGATTTTCACAAACCTGTCTTCTTCTTTTTCTCTAGCATTTGTCCCACAAATTAGCAGGGTCTGCTTTTTTGGTTCTCTGTCACCATATTACACAATCGTGTGCGATGTCAGGATGTTTCAAGTCGGGCAATTTTTAAATCACCAACGCTGTCTCGGTCGTCCTATTGGTCTGTTTCCATCTATCCGCAATGCCAATCCAGTGTGTGCAACTGTCGTTTCAGCGGCTCGTAAGACATGGCCATACCAGCGGAGACAGCTTTCCCTCATCTTATCAGTAATTGGCACTACTCCACATCGCTTGCAAATGTCATTATTGCTGACATGATCCTGGAGTGTCAAGCCAGAGCATCTTAGTCTCCGTCACACCAAGTTGCTGTTCCAACTCCTTAGTTGAAGGCCAGCGTTCTGCCCCATACAGAGCAACGGGACGGACCACAGAACGATAAACTTAAGACTTTAACCGGTCTGGAATCGATGAGCGGTTAAAATACACAAAACTAAAAATATAAATCTCTTTCGTAAAATTAGGGAGCGATAATTATTTGATGGTGGGCAATATTCGCGTATGTACAGTCAACAGCTACAACTTACCCTGGTTGATGAGTTCGGACACAGCCTCTTTGAATTGCTGCAGCGTTGGGTTCTCGACGACGATGTTGGTGTCTTGGTCGGTGTTCTTGGGCCAGTTCAGTATCCTGAGAGCGCTGACTCGCGATGGCTTCCTGCCCCAGTCGTAGTACTCCATGTCCTCCAGCGTCTTCTCGCTCTCCCAGGGTTCCACTTTCTGTGAGCAAAGAGGACACTTTAAGTTATTTGTTCTCGTCCAAGACATCACACAACAGTAGAGATGGTATAATCTGGTGCCTAGGTACAATATGCAGTCTGCATCAAATGAAAATGTATCATTTGCAGACTGGACCAAGGTGGACATGGTGGGAAGACCGTAATATTGTTTGAATTTTACATTTATTTATATACAGTATATAATTTGCACATCATCTTATCTAATGAACTAATGCTAAAGGAAAATTGATTTAATTGTCATTTAAACAAAGCTAGTCAAATGATATATTGAAATGTTAAAAGCAATTTGACAATGTTACCTGTATAATTGCTTCTTCATTCGTTCGACACAACAGTGCCCAAATGTTACGTGAATCATTTGAACATTAATACATTTCTCTAATAAATGGTCGACGTTTAATTTGATGACATTTTCGCACCTCAAGCAAGCATCATCGGGTCCAAATATACAAGACAAAACCCACAATGCCACCTACTAAAAGCACAGCCAAAACTTAAAATGCTTACTGATGACCATTAAGCACCCGAAAAAAAATTATGTACAGTAAAACTTCTTTAATACATTTCACACATATACATCTACAGAAAAGGAATCTGTTGACATCGAATATAGATTTAGGTATTAGGAAGTCATTTTTGAAGGCCTTTGTCTGGAGCGTGGCGCTCTATGGAAGTGAAACTTGGACTGTTGGTGCAGCAGAAAAGAGGAGAATTGAAGCGTTACAGGAGAATGATGAAGATCAGATGGGTAGATATGGTTACAAACGAAGAGGTATTAAGACGAGTGGGAGAGGAGAGATGTTTCTGGCGACTGCTAATGAAAAGAGATAGGTTGGTAGGACACATACTAAGACACCCAGGAAGCTTAGTTCTTAGAAGGAAGGGTCGAGGACAAGAACTGTAGGGGTAGACCAAGGTTAGAATATGTTTAACAGATTGCCTCGGACGTAGGGTGTGGTAGCTATGTAGAGATGGGAGGCATGGAGAGCTGCATCAAACCAGTCAAAAGACTGAAGACTCAAACATCTGGAGCCTCACCTGAGACTCGTGGTAGAGCGCCGTCAGAAGATACAAGGTGTAGTCGTAGTTCTGCTGCCTGAGAGGACAACAGTCCGCCGTCAAGGTGATCACTCCTGTCTCGGGGTTGTGGCGCTTCCCCACAAGCCTCAACAGTTTGTCCGTGGCATGGTAGTCCAACTGGAGGCTGTCCACCTTCACCTAGAACAACAAACAAGTGATTGCTACCTCCACCAATCCAGTTTCAGGCCACGAGTGTTACGACTCATATAGCTAAAATTCCAGCCGAGTCCACCATTATACCAACTTTCACTATACTATTTCCGTCTTGTATTGAAAAGACGGAATCAGTATAGTGAAAGTTAGAAGAATATTCAATATGGACCTATTAAGGAGAATAATACTCTTATCAATGAGGCAAGTCAAGCCAAGAGGTTTAGATATACAGTGCACTCTCGTTAATTCGCGGTAATTAATGCACGAACTTCCGCGAATTATCCGCAATTATTTTTGTTAAACCTAGTAAAAACAAAACTATTGTTTAAAATATTGAAATAGGCTTGAACACGCAAAATAATTATAACACTTGATTATAGTAGGTAGTGTCTTATAAGACATGCTAGGCTAGAGGTAGGCCTATGTGGATTATGCCTACATTAATATTTAAAAAAACAAAAAACAGTCATCACGTTTTGTTTCTTAGATCGATTATTCTAATTTTCGATTATACATTTCCGAAGAAAACATTATATGAGAACGAAAATTCATCTAGTTTTTCTATATAAGAGATAAGTGTGACGAGAGACACTAGCTTGACTGTGGGAAACTTTCGAGATCTCCGTTGCGTGTTCGGTTTATTCGCTTGCCAAAATCCTTTCCCACATATGGTATAATTTATTGTTAATGTGGTTCTTCTTTATATACAGAGAGTTTATTTTGTATCTGACGGAGACCCTCGCTTGCCCGCCCGCGCCGCGAGCTGGTCTCTCACCGAGCATTTGGCCGTAATCCGCTTCTTGGCGCCACAAGTTTCCCTCCATTGCAGTCTGCTGAGAGCTTTAACAGTGTGAGGTTCAGTTTAGCCAATTGTTCACGTGTTTAGTGCTCAGTATGCTATTCCAATGCGATTTTCATTACGTGAACGTGTATATATATAATACCTTCATAAAGTACAGGAAATCTTGTGCGAAAACACGACGGAAATTCCATCAGAAATTACCAAACAGACCCCTGCCTAGCGTCAATACAATAAAAGATCTAGCAAAAAAGTTCAAACAGACAGCTTAAAGACTATATTACAGCTGAAATACAGTCAATCGGTGCTGAGGAACTTCAGAAAGTAAATGCCAGTTTCATAAAAAGGTGACAGAGATGTGTAGCAGTGAATGACGAACATTTTCAGCACCAGCTGTGAACTAGGTAAGTACAAATTCCTATACTCAATGACTCAGTGCCGTGCAGGTGCAGCATTACGGCAAAGTGAGTGGCGGGAGACCGGCACGGGCGAGTGGGCAAGTGAGGGTCTCCGTCAGATACAAAATAAACTCTCTGTATATAAAGAAGAACCACATTAACAATAAATTATACCATATGTGGGAAAGAATTTTGGCAAGCGAATAAACCGAACACGTCTTGAAGTAGTTTTAAGTATAAAAACTCTATTTGAACATAAGATCACAACAGATGAGATTGCACAGAACTTAGCGTGACTTCACTCGACACAAAACTCGTAACTGATCGTCTTTCTTTCTCGCGACTTCCCCTCGACTCCTCTACGCGGCGCCACCGGGCGGTGCCAAGACTGGCGGGAAATCCAAGAACGGTTCAACATATTCCGATTCCCACAATCGGCCATCCTGCAGATCATCCGCCTCGGATGATGAGTCGTCTCCAGCCCAAGTAGATTTTGTCCATCACAGAACTTGAAAAGGATACCATCCTGCAGGGTGTAATCCTTGTATGGCTTCGTCTTCAGGTTCTCCATGATCGCACACAGACCTTCATCAGCTTGCTGAGTTCGTTTCAGCCTGGCAACGAGTCCAACGACGAGACCGTAGAGGACCATGGGATGGAGACTCAAGGCATCGGCGTGAGGGATTTTCGCACCCAGTCTATGATCCTCTAACATCATGGCCCACCTTGCAACTCTCAGAGTGAGGTCCTTCTTGTCCATCATCTTCTAGAAGGCAAAGCAGTCGGTTATGATCTTGAACATGATTCCAAGCAGGTACACTCGGAGCTTTTTCAAGGTCGTCACCACAGCTAACACCTCGAGCTCGTAGCTGCTGTACCTTTCCTCCTGTGGCGTAGTCTTCTTGCTCAGATATTGAACAGGATGCAGTTGACCATCGTCTGGGAAAGGTTGCAGTAGCACTGCTCCATTACCATACTTGCTTGCATCAGTATGGGCTTCCGTCTTGTAAGACGGGTTATGCATGATGAGGACTGGATCTTCGAATAAGGCTTTTTTCAGACTTGTGAATGCAATCCTCTGTTCTTGCTCAAAGTTGAATCCATCGGTTGACTTCAACAGATCACTGAGCGGCTTTGCAATCTTGGAGTAGTTTAGGATGTACTTCCGGAAATATCCGGAAAGGCCAAAAAAACTGTGGACTTCGGCTAGCGACTTGGATTCTGGATAATGTTGAACTGCGGCTGCTTTCCTAGGAGATGGTGAGACAGTTCCATCTTCTGCAACGTGTCCTAGGAACTCAATTTTCTTTTTCAGGAACTGGCACTTCGAGAACTTAATATCCAGATCATGAGTTTCAGCTACCTCTATCACTTGCCCAAGCTTCTCTATGGTATCATTTTCATATTTTGCTGGGATTACTACATCGTTCATGTACACCAGGACTGTGCCGGCTTGAATCAGTTCTTTGAATATGCAGTTGATAAAGCGTTGGAACACAGGAGACGAGTTGCAGAAACCAAATGGAACTTTCAGGAACTCATATTGGTCTGAATGTGTCACAAAGGCCAAATACCTTCTGCTCTCTTCCTTGACTGCAACGTGAAAAAATCCATTTCGGAGGGCATCACTCAGCTATTCCAGGACGTCATCAATGAGTGGTAGTGGGTATCGATCTTTGACAGCTTTTCGATTTACTGGACGGTAATCGACGCACACCCTCGGAGACTCATCTTTCTTCCACACAACTACCACTGGACTAGCGTACTCAGACATACTGCGTCGGATGATGCCATCTTGGGAGCCACTGCTGCACTTGCTTCTCTACAATCTCTTTCTCAGCTGGTGATAAGCGTCTTGGGTGACTGTGAATCGGTTCTTCTTGTTTCATCGTGATGCTCATCTCAACGCTGGTACACTTCTCCTTGCGCGGCGAGTGTTCATTGACCATCTTTCTGATTCTCAAAACGGCCTCTTCCGATGCCTCTCCTATGTCCAACTCCTCGGCTGCTATCACGTTGATTCGGTACAAGTACGCTTCTGATATCTCCTTGGACATCTTGACACCGGTTTTGCTGATGGTAGTTACGGCTTGGTCCAGCAAGTCTTTACCGACGATAGCTGGCAACTTGAGTACATCTCCAGACACCACATAGAAATCAGTCAAGTAAGTGTCGTCGTCAACCTGGACGTCAGTTGTAAAATATCCTAGGGGTAGCACCTCACTATCACCGAAACCCTTAAGTACTATGGCGGTCGTCTTCAGCTCGGGATCGCCCATCGCTGCATAAATGTCTTCACGGATCAGATTGATTGGGCAGCCCGTGTCCACCAATGCGCCGATCCTCTGGCCCTGGAGCAACAATTCCTTCATCTTCATATTCGACTTGGTTCCCAAAGCGACGTTCACTGTCTTCTTCTCTGCATTCTGCTCAAGGTTTGGGCACTTGGAAGCTATGAGTCCGAAGCTGCTGCAATTGAAGCACTTTGGACCCTGACTCTTGTGTGGACATTCTCTGGACTCATGACTGTTCTTCTGACCACAATTGTAGCATCTCTTTACAGACGAGATCTGCTTCTGCCTGTTGTCTCCTCTTGGTGTATTTTGGTTTGTCGTCTTCTCATTTATCGTCACCTTCTGGGAGTTTCGTGCATAAGCTCTCTCATAGATCTTCAACTTGTCCTTGAATTCCTTGATGTTCCTTGCTCCATACAGAATCATCTTGGATCCAGCGTCGTCCTCGATGCCATCGATGACGTATTGTATCAACGATTTATCATCGATTGCCGACCTGCTGGCTATTTTTCGCATCACCAGGAAATATTCCTGAAGAGTTTCAACTTATGTTTTTCGTCGATTGGTTAGCAGTCGATGAATCTCTGCTGCACTGGTATCATCTCGGAATTCTCTCTTCAGGGCTTTCTTCAACTTGTGCCAGGATGTGATGCCACGTTCACTCCGCACGAACAACTTAGCCAGTCCTGTCAGCGACTCTTTTGCAAATACGTATTTCTGCATCTCGTCCTAGCCCATCAAAGTTGCTGTTTCCTCAAAGTCCTCAATCCAACGTCGCACCGGATAGTTCTCACTGCCGTCATACGTTCTGACAGAGCCCTCTACATCTCGGAAAGTCAACGCAAACTTGTGTGCGACTCCACAGTTTGCAGTGTGCCACGAGTCCACCACGTCCTGGTCGACTTCTCCTTCACTTGAGCTTTATACTCCAGTCTTCGATTTGTGTTTGGTCTTTGTTATGGTTTTATGGTGAGGCCTACCTCCTATTGCTTTGGCGAGTTTCTGGTCTTCGGGCGAGCTAGATGAATCCGATGATGATCCTGACTTGCTCGAGGTTGAATGTTTCATGGATTTCATCCCAGCCATTTTCTCCTTTAACTCACGTAATTCTTCCGCCAGTGCTTCGTTTGCCTCTTCCATCTTGCTCATCACATCTTTCGTTTTACCAGTCTCTTCTTCTTCTTCTTAGTCTTTAGGCATCCCCAGCCACGAAAGGTCCATTAAGTTGTCACAGACACGCTGCACAAGCATGGCTTTCTCTCCAGTATATTCAATTTTTAACACTGTGCAAATGGCAATCAGGTCAGCCTCGGTGAATTCGGTCTCAATGAATTTCAATTTCACCAGGTGTTCTGGTGAGTCACGTTCAAACTCGAATCCTGGGAATTCTCTTATGCGCTGCCTGTTCTTTCGATCACGTGGCAGTTTTTCGAAAATGAGGTTATGTAACGTCTTAATCACGGCCGTGAGCGCCGTCTTAATGTTATTATTCACTTTTTCAATATCTTGCAGACACGCCACCTTGTCCGCCATTTTTCTTTGTGTTGCGGCACTCGCGCTGAACACTTTTCTTTTCGTCGTCTTAGGCTTCAGGATCCTGGAACTCGTCTTTTGTAGCCTGCTCGAACCACCACGTCTTTGGAAGTTGAACAGCTGCTCGTCTTGTATATTCCATGGACCCACGTCGTCGTCGTAAATCTTGCCAGAACTATGTCGTCAATTCACGCCTTGTCGTCCTCCGTCTTTGGTTTTATCGCTATAGGCCTAGGCAAAATTGCCGTTCCCCACTTGAAATCCTTCACATCCCGAACGAGCCCCCAAATGTGGGAAAGGATTTTGGCAAGCGAATAAACCGAACACGTCTTGAAGTAGTTTTAAGTATAAAAACTCTATTTGAACATAAGATCACAACAGATGAGATTGCACAGAACTTAGCGTGACTTCACTCGACACAAAACTCGTAACTGATCGTCTTTCTTTCTCGCGAATTCCCCTCGACTCCTCTACGCGGAGCCACCGGGCGGTGCCAAGACTGGCGGGAAACCCAAGAACGGTTCAACATATTCCGATTCCCACACATATGCATTTGAAAACAAAAAAGAAACAAATTGTATTGAAAAGGAGGAAATATTATAGTGAAATTTAGTAGAATATTCAATATGGACCTAATATGGAGAATAATACTCTTATCCACCATTATATGCGTGATTTATGGGCAAGTAGAGTAGTATGGTATATTGGCTTTCACGGCCAGTGAATTAAAACTCAGCAAATTTTCTAGGTTTGTGCCGTGTCTTGAGTGGGATTTCACCTAGGACACCAAGCTGGTTCATCAGCGGGCTCTTGGTGACCCCACCCGGACCCCCACAGGAGTAGCGAACTGCGTGCTACCTCCCTTTTTATGACGCGCACCTGTGCAGGGACACCAAGAGCCCGCGATGAGCCAGCTTGGTGTCCTAGGCAAAACCCCACACAAGACAGGGCACAAACCTAGAAAATATGCGGAGTTTTAAGTACAGTAGTGCCAACCCAATGCATGCGGTACTGTCATATATCCAGTATCGTAAAACAAAAAAGCGCACAGTTAATGGGATATTGCGCCAAGTTCCATTCTAAGTTTGACATGGAATGTGCGAGATAACTATTTCTAATTCCAATCCCCTGGTTTATGTCATGCTCAGTGGGAGTATTCATACATCAATAATATTTATCCAGACCAATGGCTTTGCCAATTAATGCTTTTTCATTACATGTGGTGTACTTTGTATCCGACATGTTGGCAACAGATCACATGCGCCTCGGGAACATGGCTGCCGTCGTTGAATGACGTAATATAACAAATATTTCTGGTGCACAACGGACAGTAATTCCAATAAAGGTATCAATAAGCCAACTGTCTCCTCCAGAGCATTGCACCCTTTATTCAAGTAACCAGATCAATTTTTTGAAATTTGATAATTTGTTTAACTCTTCTAACTGGTTTGATGCAGCTTTCCATGCCTCCCTGTCCTGAGCTAATCGTTTCAACTCGTCATAGCTACCACACCTTAAATCTGAGGTTTAACATATTCTAACCTTGGTCTACCCCTACAGTTCTCGTCCTCGACCCTTCCTTCCATAACTAAGTTTGCTATTCCTGGGTGTCTTAGTAGTTAGTTGGTTGGTTCCTAGGTTTAGGGGCTGCGACAACGCGGTCATGTAGCCCCGTGTACTTTGGGTGTGTGTAGAATCTGTCTGATAACCGGTGTTAATTGTGATGGCTGTATTAGTGTGTGTATCTGTTTTTTAATTTAAGTACAGACTGCAACTTGGAATTTTTCAAATAGTTCCTACTTTTGCCGCCAAACACCACCGTCAACGACTACTAGGCCTAGTTCAGAACGTAGCTATTAGACGACACCGCAGTCTGCTCTTGGCAACGAACGTAGAAACCTAAGAGCGTTGTTTACATTCTTAACCTATCCAATTTAGCTTCACACAGGTGTAATTAGTGGAAGGTTCTTTAACATGCCATAAATCTATGACATGGGACCGCCGGCTTTACTTCCCCTCTGAAGGAAGGCATAATGAGGGATTTTTAACGCTCTTAAAAAATCCGACGGCCTCGGCCGGGTTTGAACCCGCTATCTTGGGCATAGAAGCTCAGCATGCTACCAACTATGCCGCCGGTGTCTTAGTATGTGTCCTACCAACCTATCTCTCCTCTCTTCATTAACAGTCGTCAGAAACATCTCTCCTCTCCCACTCGTCTTAATACCTCTTCGTTTATTACCCTATCCACCCATCTGATCTTCATCATTCTCCTGTAACACCACATTCCAAACGCTTCAATTCTCCTCTTTTCTGCTGCACCGATAGTCCATGTTTCACTTCCATAGAGCGCCACGCTCCAGACAAAGGCTTTCAAAAATGACTTCCTAATACCTAAATCTAAATCTATATTCGATGTCAACAGATTCCTTTTTTGTAGAAATGCTTTCCTTGCCTGAGCCAACCTACTTTTTATATCCTCTTTGCTTCGTCCATCACTGGTTATTTTGCTTCCTAAGTAACAGAAGTCTCCTACTTCCTCTGGCTTTTCACCTGCCAAGTTGACGTCAATAAAGATTTCTGATTTCTTTTGGCTGCATTCCAATACTTTTGTTTTATATTTATTGATTTTCATCATGAATTCTTTCTTCAAGACAGAATCCGCACCATTTAAAACTCATTCAAATCCCCTGGTGTGTCAGCAAAGATGATGATTTTAAGCAAATATGATAAAATGTTCCAGTTAGCTCAAACAATTTGCTAGCATTTCGTTCCAATGTACCATTGGGCTCTTCAGTTAGTATGGTACACCTCACCAAGACGCGTAGCTATACTCTGTATTTCAAAAGAATGAACGTGAAGGAAATGGCGGGAGCTTGGAACAGCTGACCGCTACGGGCTCCTATTGGCTGGATTTTGACAACTAATACCATACGTTGCCAGCTTACTGTTATTCATTCAGTCGCCTGTTAACTGTGTCGGAGTTTGTTTCATTGCCATCGTTTCGTTTACTTTAAGCATCGAGTAAATAAGTTGTAAATAGTACCGCAGGAAGAACGTGGGAAAATGCTGGAAATACAGCTGGAGACCGCGCGCGCCAACCTGTGACGGCCGGCTATCGTTCATTTCGACATCAAACTATTTTCATGGTTAGCCTTGTTTGTTCAATTCAAATATACTTAATTTAGAATACATGCGTGACGCACAAAATAGGCTATGTACATTTAGTCTTAATGTTTACGTATCCAGTAGTGTTTCATTGCATACCGTAGTGTTCAAATTAACGCTTGTCATTCAATAACCTACAAATCGACAATGTAAAATCACTGCAATAATATCGCCGCAGAACAGCTTGTTTGTGTGCTTGGTGCTAAATACTTTACCTTAACATTACGTATGTGGAGGCTATTATTGACCGTACAGAGTGAGTGAGTTTGGTATTGTCATGATGTTAATTCTGCGTTCTGTGTTAACTGCTGTAAACTGCGAACAACCGTCACCCAAACTCTTGTTTCATCTTGAAGGATATAATCATTGCATGGTGAGTGTTGATATATTCATCATCATATTACTTTGTGTTTGTATGTTGTATTATATTTGTATAGATGTCGAGTGTGTTGGCCTCTTTCTCGTATTTATTGAATAACGGTGACAAAGGTAGCATAGCTTCGGTGTGTTATTTATTCATTTTATACCGTATTTCTCTATTTGAATGTCCTCGGCGTTGACTCAGGATCGACATTTGCATTATATTGCGCATAATAGTACCAAAATAATATCCGAAGTGTAGTCCTGTGTATTATTCGAATCAGCTGTTCTACATCAACTATAAAAACTTGGCAACACAGCTCAGCTGTTCCAAGCTCCCGCCATTTCCTTCACGTTCATTCTTTTGAAATACAGAGTAAAGTGCACACTGAGAAGGCCATTGCAAGACACTCAATACATGTGTATTTATGTCACGAGCCATTGTCCGGAATGCGAAAGGAGGAGGGTTAGCTGGTTTGGCAACCAGCTGTAAAAAAAGCTAACACCGAATGCTGGGCGGCGGTAAAAATCTCGACCCCCTGAAGGGGCCAACGGCTTCTGGCGGATGAGCCCCTTTAGGTGGGGTAATGGCCCCCTCAGTGTGGGAAATGGCACTGAAACCCTTTAAGGTAAATGCACCAATGGTCGTCATGTTAAGGGAAATTTAGACAAGAAATCACATACACCGAACAAATTTTGGTAAATTTAATCAACAAAAGCACTGTACCTAACCTCAAACTCTACTCAAACACTAGGAAAGACAAAATATCAAAGATATTCGTTTTAGGAAAAATGACGTATTTTTTTTTTTAAGTGTGTTTTTGCGGCACGATGAATTTGGATTTTTCCTATATTCGTCACCCGTTTGCACCAATCGCCGTCACATTGTTAATTTTCCTCGTCTGCTGTTTATAATGCATTTCTGTCAATTGTTGCATAATACACCGATTTATCGCCTTGGAGGCTAACATTTACGAATAAAACAGTACCAGTAATTATGTTTTTTAATAAAAATGGAATATTAAAAAAAAAAAAAAAACGGCAACGGGAAGCGGGATTGGTGGGTAGAAGACATACGAGCAGGAAAATATCGTAATTCTGCTCTAAACAAGTGAGACCACGGCATAACAGCCCAGAAAACGACCATTCGCCGAGGCCTAACACCGATTGTTGCCATAGAAACCCTCTGAATTCGCCACTCATGTACATTTTTCTTCCAGGCAGTCTTTAGTAGCTTAAAAACCCCTACATCCGTGGGTTGAAGTACGTGTGTGACATTAGGTAGTAAAGCGACCAAAACAATTCCATGATCCTCACAAAATTTACTAGTATGTATGGTCAAGTGTGAGAAGTGCCAGTCTATGAATAATGTCAGGGAGAGGAATCTCCTTCTCAACCAAACCAGGATGAAATATGTTACTGAGAAATTCGTAAAACACTTCACCCCGTCATTCACCCGTTTGGCGATTTGCCAATGCCCCAGTGTGCTGGCATTGAGGCAATAATGATGTCTTGCGGCACACGTTCATACTTGAACACTACAAGGGAAGGAAAAATATCGCCGTGGGCATTGCCTGATAGAAGTACCGAAAGCATTCTTTCTCATCCGAATTCACTTGCTGATATATTGTCTTGTAACCCCTGTTCGCCAGCACTTTGTTACCTTTTGGATTGAGAAAGAAAACCGTCTCGTCAGCGTTGAACAGTCGCCGAGGGTCTGACAAAATAGACTGGAAGTCGTTTTCCACTGAATAGCTGTAGACTTCTGAAACCCAGGTTTTATTTTGATGTTCTGTAATTGCAGCACGGCTTACTGTCAAATTTTGAGGGGTTCGTAAAAGATAGACCTGGATTTCTTTTTATGAAAAATTCACGCCATTTCCTTCCTGGCGGCCATCTTTGAAAGGAAAGTTCCTCTTCAATTCTTGTGTAAGGCATTGGACACTTTTGCAAATCGTCCCTTCATAGTGAGATTACCCATTGAACTAGCATAGCCTCAGCTTCCTTTGTTAAAATGGAACTTAGCCCCATTTTCCTCTCTCTAGGAGATTTTCCTTTAATTTTGTCCGAGAGGGTGTTTCTCGGAACACCATTCCTCTCCGCAGCCTTTTTAATACTCATGCCGTCCTCCACAACGGCCTTAATAGCAGCTTCCATTTGCTCAATATCATAATTCAGAACTGTGCGTTTCGACATATTGCCTGGTGCAGATGACCTCGTAGTTCCGCCCCTTAAAACAACAATAACTATCTAACATATTGCCTGAAAGCAAAGATTTAGTCTTAGAATAATATATTATTTATCATCTCAATAAAAATAAAAAAAATCCTCTGTAGCACGCCTAGCCAAAAAAAACTAGGCCTACTGAGGTGCGGCCGTCAAGAAGAGAGACCTACGTAATAATAACAATACCCTGTAAATGTTTATTGGTTGCGAAACGTTAACACAAACATTAACATTATCGTGCACTAGTGTTCGTCACGAATGTGCTCTAAAGTTCGTCAGCTATGACGACTACTGGACACGATGACCAAATGATAATTTAATTAATACAGGGTCCTTTAGAGCTACATTATAAGTATATTGCCGCTGTTAGTTAGGTCTTGCAAGGAGAAATGACAATGTGCCAGTTTTCGTCACAAATTACAAGCATTGGTAAAGTGCATTTTTTTTTAAATCCAGTGTTCATCACCGGCATTTCTAACAAAACTAGGCACGTGAGCACGAAATAACAAATCACATGTTACAGAAACAATGGCTCAGCTCACAGGAGATGTTTGACGCAAGGAATCACCTATTACATCGCACGCATGATTTCACAAAGTTGCTCCTTAACAAATTCACAAAGAAATTTGATACAATGGTCCGGTTAGCTCAAAACAGTTGCCAGCGTTTCGCCCCAGTGTACCAATGGGATCTTCAGTTGGTTATGGTACACCTCACCATGTTGCCACGAGCAGCGCCAATGTACTATGGAAGTCAATACTTCCTTTCAAAAATAATGTTAGCTTACCTAGCTAATCCATATTGGAAATATCTGTTCCCGTAGGAAACAGGATGTAAAATTGTCCGATTGAGCTATGTACATTAACAAATTCACAAAGAAATTTGATACAATGGTCCGGTTAGCTCAAAACAGTTGCCAGCGTTTCGCCCCAGTGTACCAATGGGCTCTTCAGTTGGTTATGGTACACCTCACCATGTTGTGCCTTGCAGCGGCCTTCACAGTATGTACTAGCCACGCGTCTTGGTGAGGTGTACCATAACCAACTGAAGAGCCCATTGGTACACTGGGGCGAAACGCTGGCAACTGTTTTGAGCTAACCGGACCATTGTATCAAATTTCTTTGTGAATTTGTTAATGTACATAGCTCAATCGGACAATTTTACATCCTGTTTCCTACGGGAACAGATATTTCCAACAAGTTGCTCCTTATCGGGAAGGTATGACGCATCTCGTAATACTTCGTGCGTTGAGAAAGACCCGTTGACATGCTTATTTTTTGTACTTATATATGAGAGTGACGAAGACTGGATCAGTGACAAAAACCGGTACAGTTACCTTACGTATATTTTGGCCCAACGGCAAAACAGACAGAGGAGGAACTTCCCTTGTGGTCTCAACGGTCATGGAGGCGGATGAGGCCATGCCAGATGAACTGGCTGTGAAGTCGCAACTCAATGGTATTTAGAATCTGCAGCAGTCCATTGCAGTCACGGTGCTAGAACTTGCACGTCTCATTTCATTTGTGCCGCAGGGTACAGTTCCGAGATCATAGTGTGTGGGTCACTTCCTTACAAGTTGTGATCCACCTTAAACAAAATCTCACTTGTGGCACCTTTTTCCTGCTGTCACATCTTTCAACTCAAGTCCAGCGGCGATGGGATAAGGATGGTGCACCGTTTACTGTGGCGGAACTCTACATCGACCACTGTCAACTTATTTGAATAAGAACGTCGCAGACATGAAGAGGCCAAGCGACAAGCAAGAAAGCTTTGTCAATTACAACCCCGCCCTCTCCCAACCATTCAATGCAATTTATGTGGGCAGATGTTTTATGCCAGGATTGGCCTGTTAGTCATCAGAAACACATCCACAAGCTGGTCTGAAAAGCTCTATGCAGGAAGAAGTATGTGAACAGTATTCGGAATCGAGTTATAGCCGACGACGTCACGAGCAATGCCAGTGCACTACGGGAGTCAAGCTCCCTTTCCCAAAGCAATAGAACCTTACCTTGGCATCGATATATTAGCTCAAACGGACAAATACATGATTTCTTTCGAGAACATTCGATTCTATAAGATGATGATGTCATCAGAAAATCTCAGAGTTAAAATTATTTTTCCTTATTTGGAGTAAAAAGTATTCGGTTCATTGCGACATTACGATCCGGCCCCGTCTGGGGAAATTTTAGTTACATCAGTGACGTTACCGTGATGTCACTACTGACGTATTCAGTCGCATTGCTTGCCGGGAGCTCGTCATCCGATTGATACATTAGTTTTGCGCGGTTCTCTCGTGACAGTCGGCCATTTTTTTCACCTGTTTGCGTATATTTATAACGAGATTGTGATATTAGTAGTGTCGTCTACGCAATTGTGTTGGCGAATTGTAATGATAGTTTGAATTTGTGAATGGCGTGTGTTAGAATTCCATTTTGGTGCAGTGGTGTGTGACGTAGTATTTGGATATAACGGGCTGACGTATGTGGAAGGGGCGTGCTGGATGGTTGTTGGTAAGTACTGAAAGATTGTTAGTCACTTCATATTCTTTCGTGCTCTTATACAGTCCTCATATCAATTGGTAATGGCTGATGTTGCTGGCCCCAGCGGTTTGTGCGGCAAACGCAAAGTCGTTTCTTCATCAAGTACCGGTAGCTCTGACAGTGGCGATGAGGTTATGGAGGCACCTCAAGGGGCTATGAAGTTAATTGTACTGTTCGGTATCCTCTCGACCGTACAAGGGGCTGTTGATTTCGCTCGCGAAGAGGGTCTCTTGGGCAAAGAATATTTTTGCCCGAAGTGCGAAAGGCCGATGAAAGATTCCAAGGTGCCAGTCTCTCGCAGTTCAGACGGCATTATGTGGCGTTGTTCTAAGTGTGTGTGTTGGCGCACAATTCGAAAGGGCTCGTTCTTTTCCAAGGCACGGATCTCTATTAAAGATGTTTTGCTCATTGTGTACTGTTTTTGCCGGCGTATGCCTATTCGTGATGTTGTGCATGAGTTGAGTGTATCTTCGCGTACTGTTGTTGATTGGTTTTCGTCTTGTAGGGAGGTATGTAGTGCATGGGTGCGTGAACGTGGGCCTTTTGGGGGGGGAGGTTGTTGTTATTGAAATCGATGAGAGTTGTTTCGGTAGGCGGAAATTCAACAAGGGCAAGCGAATGAAAAATACATGGGTTTTTGGGGGGGTTGTTCAGGGTAGTCAGGGGAGGGATTGTTTTTTTGAAGTTGTTGCAAAACGGGATAAGGGGACGCTGTTGAAAGTCATTAAAAAGCATATTAAGGTTGGGACAACTATTTACAGTGATATGTGGGGTTCTTATGGGGGGTTAAATAATGAAGGGTTTATACATTTTGCTGTTAATCATACTGAGCAATTCAAAGATTATGAAACAGGGGCTTGTACCAATACAATAGAAGGGTTTTGGTCTGCAGTGAAATATAGCATTGGGAAGGGGAAAAGAAGGGAAGGGTCACTGCAGAGTCATTTAGATGAGTATGTGTGGCGGAAGAATGTCGATCCCGGGGTGTGTCTGTTTGAAAGGTTTATGGCTGATTGTCGGAGAGTATATCCTCCAAGTGTGAGAGATTAGTGGATGTGGTAAATGTGTTATTTATGTTAATCATTTTCGGCAGGGAATATTTTGAATGCTAAGGGGTAGGGGGATTTTGGGGTGGGGGATTAGCTTGTGTAAATGGTCAAGTGGAAATGATGATTGGTATGTCCCTGCCGAATGAATTTTTTGTTGTGAATGAATGGTATATTAAATTTATATTTTTTTTTTTTGTTATTTTTTCATAGGATTATTGTTTTCAGTTTGTGTGGGCCAAGTTTTGGTCTTGAAGTGTTAATTCTTGTTTTCGGGGTTTATTGTTCTATTTGAGAAGTAGCCATGCGTAGTAGCGTTTAATTGCAATAATGAAGTATATAAATTTTTATTTTTTGAAATGATAGGCTAGGTTAATTTAATCTAATTTTTAAAGTACACTAAATCATTGTACATTTGTTTTCATTGAGAAGTCTGCGTTAATTTGTCTTTCATTTTACATTACGAAGGAACATTGAATTTGTTTTATTGGCCAAGTTGTGCCCTTTTTAATTTATTGTTCGCAAGCTGCGGTTCTTTCTTGTTAACTTTTGAGTGTATGTTGTATGCCTGGAGTGATTGAGTATGTATGGGTAAGTATGTTATTGTAAAGATGAAATGTAAACTAAATTATTTGTTGTTCACTTTAGACCATCCTCCCTTTTCATCACTTTCAACACCTTAGCTTATTGAAAATATATCATTTATGATATGCATACCTTTCGGGGAGTTATTTCACAATCTCTTCATACTCAATAGCCACTGCTGCACCGCAATAATTGTTATTTCACGGAAAGAATGCAATCTTTGACAGTCATGTGACACCCGAAATACGATCATGTGAATAAGTTACCAACTTGAATAAAGAAATTCACCACACGCCTTCGCTACTAAGTTAGGAACTATCTTGTGGAAAATTACTGCTAGTACTACAAGCAAGGGGGTCTGGGGCGTAAGCCCCAGGTTAGGTTTGTTTTTGTATGTAAAACATTAACCTTTTCGCTGCTGAATTGTTACAGTGTTAGCGCACCCTCTGTGCTGGATTCTTTTAGGCAACCACTTTCACACAGAAATTCACCAATTTGAACATAAAATACAAGTGGTAACTGAAAATAATTTAAAGTAATTTACTCACCAGTGTGTTCATAAAGTATTGGCCACGGTTGATGTTTGGGATCCAGGGTTCGATTCCACATGAGTTGGTGAAATTTTGTCCAGTAGAAAAAAAATTAAAATTGTAATTTACACCGTAGACTATGCTCACTAAATGCACGCACTATATACATCCCATACACACACACTTCCTAACAGAAACATTAAATTAAACACACGATATCACTAAATAAACACCCGAATCCAATATTACCTCAAACAGAAATATCTAAAATAATTCTAACACATACATTATCCTATACCTAAACTTTCGCGAAAAAAAATAAAAGCCTGCCTTCAACTAAATAGGCTATACAATTTATCTATACTAATAATTGAACACTAAATATGTGCAACGATAAAGTTTACGCTTCTAAACATTCTAATAATTGGTATCAAGCCATTTCCTGAGCCTGGAATGCTGACTGGGTGGCTTAGCGTCAACAGTCTGTTTATGAAACTTGTTTGTTTCGTCCGCTACCTTTGTCAACACCTCTTCATGGACAAATAACTCAAAATAATCTATTTCGTGTGATTCAGGGGTCAAATTAGTATTTGAAATACCCGGGTTTGGCACTTGGAATGCATGCACGTTTGGCGCGAACTCGTCCTCGGACCACGTGGGTAGGCCTAGGTCAGGTTCATTTCTTCCCCTCTCTATCGGAATATCTTCAACATTATCACTATCACTGTCACTTCCAAACAGTTCCCTAATATCCCCATCGTCACTTCCGACACTATCTAAATCCACATCAGACTCAATCTCCTCTAAAAGCGTAAGAATTTGCTCCGGACACATAATGCGCGCGCTAGATGCAGCCATTACTCATACACGATGTTTATAACTGTGTGACGAAAGAAAAACATATTTCCCGCAACGTTACAAGTGTGTATTTAAGGAACTAAGTGGTTGAAAATGTAGCTAACAGATGGCGTAAGAATACACAACATTTACAAAGCATATCGAGTATACTCGATCGCAGCACTGATGGCACAAAGTTCTGATCGAGTATACTCGATCGCAGCACTGATGGCACAAAGTTCTGATCGAGTATACTCGATCGCAGCACTGACGGACCGCTTGAGGCAGATCGAGTATACTCGACCGCAGCAGTGAAGCGGTTAATAAGATAGAATTTATGTCCGCCACTAGGTCGAAAATTAATGTTAGTACCACAAGCAAGGGAGCCTCCGTGGCTTAGGCGGCAGCACGCCGGCCTCTCACCGCTGGGTCCGTGGTTCAAATCCCGGTCACTCCATGTGAGATCTGTGCTGGACAAAACGGAGGCAGACAGGTTTTTCTCCGGGTACTCCGGTTTTCCCTGTCAAAATTTCATTCCAGCATCACTCTCCACATCATTTCATTTCATCTGTCATTCATTTAATCATTGCCCCAGGGGAGTGCGTCAGGCCTCGGCAGCCGGCACAGTTCATATCCTCGCCGCTAGATGGGGGCTTCATTCATTCCATTCCTGACCCGGTCGGAGACTGGAAGCAGGCTGTGGATTTTCATTTTTTTTCACCACAAGCAAGGGGGTCCGGGGCGTAAGCCCCAGGTTAGGTCTCTTTTTGTATGTAAAACATTATAAATACATAAATAAACACTGTAATTGAGTTCACTTAGTGATTTCATACATCACGTGTGAAAGCTGCGGTTCTTTCTTGTTAACTTTTGAGTGTGGGGGTGAGAACTTCGATTTCAACTATGTAAGTGGGTCTATGACAGCGGAGCAGTGAACATCTAATACTCCTGATATCCTCCTGACTATTAAATCAGGTAATTTCAGTTTTTAAAGATATTTATACAAAGAATGGTCTAAAGTGAACTGCTACCACTAAATTTTTCATTATCTGGTTTTGATATAATTTCTGAGCCATGGAAAAGAAAGAGTTTTTTTGTGTGTGTGTTTGGAACAAATACCTGCCCAGCATTGGGAGTCATTAATTGCGAGGTGAGTGGAATTTGATGTCTGTTGTGTTATGTTCCTATATTTATTTTTGTTGTTGCATTTCATTGAAAATTTGTCATAGTAAGTTAAGTGATCGGTAACATATTGGTCAAAATTGGAATTTACAAGAACACCTGCAAAAGACATACTATAACAGTCTCTTGTATTAGCGAAATAGGTTTCATACAGTGGAAAACATAAAAAGACTAAACCTTTAATGTTTTATACAGAAATTATAATGCTATACACATACCTCTGATTCGAATTATGAAATTGTAAGAATTGCGATGTGTATCGGAATCTAAAATTGCGGAAAATTGAAAATATCAATTGAAGTCGCGAAATTTTTCTACGCATCGAAATATGCAATTGAGCTATTTAGGTGAATTTTAGATTTCGATGCACGTTTTTTTTCAATTTTGAAATTGTAAGAAATACGATGTGTATCTGAATCTGCAATTGATCTATATAGTCCAAGTGTAGATTTCGATGCGGAAAATTGAAAATATCAGTTGAAATCGCGAAATTTTTCTACGCATCGAAATATGCTCTTGAGCTATTTAGGTGAATTGTAGATTTCGATGCACGTTTTTTAAATTATGAAATTGTACGAAATACGAGGTATATCGGAATCTACAATTGATCTATATAGTCCAATTGTAGATTTCGATGCGGGAAATTGAAAATATCAATTGAAATCGCGAAATTTTTCTACGCATCGAAATAAGCAATTGAGCTATTTAGGAGAATTGTAGATTTCGATGCACGTTTTTTTCAATTTTGAAATTGTAAGAAATACGATGTGTATCTGAATCTGCAATTGATCTATATAGTCCAAGTGTAGATTTCGATGCGGAAAATTGAAAATATCAGTTGAAATCGCGAAATTTTTCTACGCATCGAAATATGCTATTGAGCTATTTAGGTGAATTGGAGATTTCGATGCACGTTTTTTTAATTATGAAATTGTACGAAATACGAGGAATACCGGAATCTACAATTGATCTATATAGTCCAATTGTAGATTTCGATGCGGGAAATTGAAAATATCAATTGAAATCGCGAAATTTTTCTACGCATCGAAATAAGCAATTGAGCTATTTAGGTGAATTGTAGATTTCGATGCTCGTTTTTTCAATTTTGAAATTGTAAGAAATACGATGTGTATCGGAATCTGCAATTGATCTATATAGTCCAAGTGTAGATTTCGATGTGGAAAAATGAAAATATCAGTTGAAATCGCGAAATTTTTCTACGCATCGAAATATGCTATTGAGCTATTTAGGTGAATTGTAGATTTCGATGCACGTTTTTTTAATTATGAAATTGTACGAAATACGAGGTATATCGGAATCTACAATATTGATCTATATAGTCCAATTGTAGAATTCGATGCGGGAAATTGAAAATAACAATAGAAATCGCGAAATTTTTATACGCATCGAAATATGCAATTGAGCTACATAGCTCAATTGTAGATTTCGATGCGTAAAAAAATATCGCGAATTCGAAGGTTTTTGTGTTTCCCCACCCAAAAACCCCTATTACCCAGGCTTTTCCCGTAAGCTTGCTAGAGGAGTGACGTCGTTGATGACGTCATGGTAGACGCCATTTTGTTTTAGGGGAATTTTATCGCGGCGGCATCGCAATGGAATATTATCCCAAGTATTCTTGATCCTTCAGGAAATGGACAATCTTGTTGGGCTACCTTTTGAACCTCGAGCCTCAGAACTCACAGTTTTCCATAACAGTAGGAAAGAATTACCTTGAGACTGACGACGCGTGCCAGGGGATGCCTTATGCTTGGCGATGAATAGCAGTAATCCGAGGTTATCACTTCTACAGGAAAGTGTTGGTCGTAGTTTCCTTCCTGGAGACCTTCCGGCCATGGGGTGCAGAACTTCTTGAGAGCCTCGCAGTGTTTCTTGATGGCAGGTGGAGTCAGATGGAGGAAGTTGGGAATCTTCATCAGCTCCGCATTAGCAAACTTTCCTGGAGAAACACCCTTCTCGTTATAGCCCTGGCGCAACGGCAAGGGGACGCTCGCCGGGTGGAACGACCTCGGGCCGGGCCAGACGCTGCTCCAGTCCTGGTCGACGGGCATCACATTTGTTCTGAAACCAGACAGCCATCAAATGTTTTCCTTAATACTGCTTTTGAAAATTGCCACAATACTCCAATACTGGATACTTTGTATTTTGCTGTTTTTAAAGTGTGCCATTATAATACCAACATTGAGCATTATAGATTATTTTTTACTAGATGAGGCTGTTTGTATGAGCCGACTCAGATTGTAATTTAGGCTCATTAAAAACTCCAAACAGATATTTTAACCGAGGAATAAGTAGTTATATCAAGGGATACAGTATTATGCAGAAAGCCTAAATATCACAATTATTTGGGATAAAGCAAATATTTTTTCATTATAAGCCAATTTCCCATTTTATTGCTAACTCCATGCCACAAAAATAAAACTGCAAAGGCCTTGACAAAGCACTAAAGTTAATCAATAGCTGAGCTTTTGGAAAATGTTCCTAATGCTCAAAATTACAAACTATAACCTGTTGCAACTCACCGAGGAGGAGCGCTCTCTGCCTTTTTAAGCCGTCTCCTCATTATTCTCTGAGCCCCTCGACCCACGAGATCCAACACTCGGAATTCCTCTGTAACAAGCACAAGAATCACTGAAGACAATGATTATTTTAAGTAATCTAGATTAAGCAACATCGAATAGAATGCTGCAATATCTCAAAGATAGGACTAGTTGTTGCATAAATTCAGTTAGGGGCATCTTGGTCATCAGCCCCATGTACTTAGGTGTTCAATTTGTCAGATAATCTGTGTTCAAACAATTTAGTAGTGTGTCCAACTGTAATTATTTGATCCAAGAGATAGGTGGACTTGAAATAAGGTACGGTAGCATCCTGGCATTTGCTTGGTGGGATAGTGGGAAAACCTGAGAAACCAGGTTTGAGTCTTGTGACTCGATGATCGGGTAAACATGCCCCCAAGTTGCAGTACTCATGGAGGAAAGAAATATTTACCTTACAAGAAAGCATTTGTGATGCTCCCTGGTGGTTTCCAATCAGAATAGCAATTTCCAATCCCCATCATACCCACCTACCAGTTGGCCAAAATATGTGGGCATGACAGTACCAGAAAACAACAGGATATAATCCCGTGGAAATGTAATGTTAAGAGTTTCATTCTTCGTCTCTACCCCCATGTTCAGTGAGTTAGGTTATGGTAGGTCCTACCTTTTGGTTCTGCTTCCGCAACTTGGGAGTAACTCCGAGTGGAAGCAATTTTGAAACATAGTTCAGAATGGTTTCTCAGAGGAAAATTCCTCTCGATAATCTTAATTATTTGAGCCATTCCCTAAAGTTACAAGAACACTAAAAAAATATATATACCACTCGACTTATGAAAAAAGTAAACATTGGAATACCAAAGAACAAAGAATATGGGTAGCCAAAGAATAGTAAAATACACGGTAAAATACTAAGAAGAAAAAGAAAAGAGATTGAGGCCAATGACATCAACTCATCCTGAAGAAAATACCTGAAGCTCCTCATGTTTTTTTTTCTTTTTTTGTAGGAAATAAGGCGGAGAATGACATGAAGAGTGACATAATTGAGATTTGTATTCATTATTTTATATGTGAGTTCCAGAATCGTTTCGAACGGCTGAAGTGATATTTATAATAATAATAATACGGGGAAAGCACACAGATGTGCATTTATAATAATAATAATATTAGATTTGTATTTTTATTGCAGCCAATGGCCATTGTTAAGTGACATTTGAGATGTGCGTGGTATTCTGATAAACTGGTCATCCCGCCGTGTTTAGTCAACTATAGAAGGCAGTGATCAGCTGTGACACTTTCGTGTGGTTCATCGTGGCAACTTTCGCATTTCACTTGTTCTATCAGCCTCAGGTCCTGGTCAACGTGGCTTCCGTCTGGTCTGAAACGTGCAAGACTGTAGTGCTGTAGATCTTTTGTGTTATTCAGGAATTACTCCAAAATGTTCTTGAGATTTGCTGCTTTTCTGGCACTACTGTGCTGGGCAACTGCCGATACGTGTTCAAAACCTGAAGTTTCTGCTTCAGCATACACAACACAAGATGCCACAGTTTTAACCAATATTGCATTCATTGCGGAGTTCTATCTGAAGTGTGCCAATGGAGTGGAAGGTATTCCTCTTTACGCAGAAATCAACGGGAAAACTATCCCTGCCGCCAGAATTGGAGACAGTAACCATTACCAAGTGAGTTGGACCGAAGATTTGAAGAAGGCAAGAAGTGGTGACTACAGTGTTAACCTCTACGATGATGATGGTTATGCTGCTTTGAGAAAAGCTGCGAGAAGTGGCGATGATCCTTCCACTGTTAAGTCACTTGTTACAATTGTCGTAAATTATCCTGGAGCCTACCAAGGACCGTGGGTCAATTCCGAATTCATGGCAGCAATGTTGGCCGTTTTGGTGTGGTACCTGGCATTCTCTGCCAAGTCGAAATTATTATCTTAAAGGAGGTGTGGTGAAATTGTTGGTGTATCACTCATTTTTCATGTTTGAAAGCATAGGTTGTGTCAGAAACTTAAAAGTTTTGTGAGAATATTGTAGTGTCTGTGATAAACCCTTGGTGCAAAAAGAATTCTGTGAACATTCTCAGTTCTAAAAGATGTAAATTTTCTACTTGAGTTCCAATCTTGACAGAATGAAAGGACATACTGCATTTCATCACCATATTGTATTTCAAATTTGTGTGTTCAGACAATAGGTGTAATGGGTGGTTTACATGATATTAAAGAAAAGATGTTTGTAATATTTGTTTGTGTGAGATAGAAAATCCGTATCTCCTCTGGCTTGTATTTCCATTCTGTACATTTTGTTAGTTATGATTCTTGGGAAACTAACCTAAAGCAGGTAAAATGCAGAGTCCTGGGTCTCTATTCCTAACCAGGGCAACGTGGTAGATACTGGAAGATGTAAATGTGACTCTTTTGAACACTATAATCTGTATTACGAATGATGAACGCTGACCTCTGTCAAAGCCAGTACTGTATGTGGGGAAATGCCGCTTTGCCACATTGACATGTTATGACTTGCAACATTCCAAGAGGTTTGAAGAGAGAGACAAATACTGGAAAAATTAGCTCTCCTGCTTGGCGGCCAGTGGTATGTTAGCCGAATTAGTATGGAAGGACATAATCAATGCAACAAAATGAGATCACGATGATAATAATAATGGCTCTCGTATAGTATCCGTTGCCCGTTTCGAAAGTACGCTATTTTACTTAGTAGCACTCTGAAAATGGTTTGTAATTACTCTGCCACGTTATTAAAGCCATTAACAAACACCGCGTAAACACTTCCAAAATAAGGAAATTGTCAACATTAACTTTCAAGTAATAAACTTATCAAAAAGCACGCCGCCATGTTTGCTGCCAACTTGCTGATTGTACTAGGCAAAACCATTGGCCTGGATAAAGATTATTGATGCACAACTACCCCCACTGTGCGTGACAGAAACCAGGGGTGTTTATATTAGTCTTAACGTGGCCCTGCGAAAACCATTGGTCTGGAAACAATAATGTTGGTACTCCGAAAAAATTCAGTAACAGCCTCTAGCGATAAAATATTCAACTCCTGCATATTAGTAACATTGGCCATTTCTATAGAAAATTTTTCGGGTTTCAACGGCGGCGGCAACATATACTACACGAGTTCCATAGTAACTTACCTAATCGTTCTCGCTGCTACTAATTATGGGTTCTTTTCCTCTTCGTCATTCGCATTATCAACAAAGCCGTGTGATGACCTGGCGTGAAGAATAATAAATGGACCGCCTCTTCCAGACAGCCCTTTCATTGTCCCCTGAACTGAGTCGGCACTCCCACTCTTAGACACTGTGACCAGCGTTGACCTACGTTTCATCTAACCACATAATATACATAAAATTTTTGTCCTTAATATCACTTAAGAACTGACACCTCAAAGCCACAATATCTGGCCTCTCCATGTTCACCTTCCTGCCATAAAAAATAATGTTAACTGTAGCCTATGAAAGAATAAGCAGATGCACTTCAATAGGTTCACAGCATAATACAGAAAGTCCAGTTTGTATGTATCGGAGACCCTCGCTAGCCTGCTCGCCCACGGCGCGAGCCTGCCACGCACTTTGCCGTTATGCGGCGCCGGCACGGCACTGAGTCATTGAGTATAGGAATTTGTACTTACCTAGTTCACAGCACTGCTGCACATAGCTGGCACCTTTTTATGAAACTGGCATTTACTCTCTGAAGATCCTCAGCACCGATTGACTGTATTTCAGCTGTAATATAGTCTTTAAGCTCATTTATAGTGTGAGGGTTTCTCGCATACACTCTATTTTTAAGCGTCCCCCACAAATAAAAGTCACATGGTGATAAGTCTGAGCTTCGCGGGGGCCACACGTTCCGACTTATAATCCTAGTACCAAAAATGCGACGCAATTCTGTCATGGATGCTTCGTCATTGTGAGCAGTGGCAGAAACTTGTTGAAAATAAGTTGACAATCGCTCTCCGAAAGTCAGTTCATCAAAAAAATTGGTCAACGATCACATTGAAGTACAAATTCCTGTACTCAATGCCGCAAAACAGCAAAGTGCCTGACAGGAGACAGGCTCGCGCCGTGGGCGAGCGGGCCAGCGAGGGTCTCCGATACATACAAACTGGACTCTCTGTACTAATGACAGGGATGAGTCGCGGCACAGTAGAACACTGCCTCAAACCATGTGCTCACTGCTCGCTGTTGCCATGGAGTTTACCCCGCATATCTCCTCACCACACCTCGCCCTTCAAGTGGATGACAGCTGTCATCGTATTACAGAGCTCATGAATTTGCTGCATATAAGGTGTTCCATAGTATCATTTGTATCGCAATGTGTGGGTGCTGAAACCATTAATCTAACGTAGTATATGTGAGCATATGAGGTTTGATTCTCTAGTAACTTCCAGAAAGACTCTAATACGTTGGCATGGATGCTGTTGGGTGGCGACATGAAAGTCGTTATTTATACCATGCATTTTACTATTTATGGAGTCATTCATTTCCGTGTCCGGTCAGCATTTCCAAAAAACTGCAGCTGTGATGGCCTTTTTCCTTCCTCTAAATACATCTTCTATTGTGCATGGGTTGTCCAGGAGGGGGCAGATAAGTAGGTGGCTTGGGTCTTGTTCAGCTCCACATTCACAAGAGATGTTTGCATCTGCTGGAAGGATCCCCATATTTGCAGGTTGGTCTTGCATCGAGGGACACTCACTCTTAAGCGGTTGAGGGACCTCCACACAGAATAAGGTAGGTCGGCGCCAGGAGCCAGTTCTTCCTTTGGTGACATGTCTGTTAAGACGAGTTGTCCCTGGTGTTCTCTCCAGCGGCAGAGTCCTAGCAAGGAAACTCTTGCGGGATCTGAGGCGAGACCTTGCTGCCTGGTGACCATATAGTGGATGTCGATGGTCATTCTCCTGCTTTGTTCTCTCGACGTCTGCAGCAGTGGCCCTCCGGATGTTGGGTGGGGCTATTTCAAGAATAGGGTATAGGTTGTGCACTGGTGTTGGTTTCAGGCATCCTGAGATTATCCTTCTGGAGGAGACCAAATACTGGCTTTTACACTTCTACTTGGCAGAGTATTCAAAATATACGATTCACCTTTCTGGGAGTCGTTAGGAATTGAAAATACTGCCAATTGTCACTGCTGCACCGGAAATATCTGTTATATGACGTAAATAAATGTTTTTATCATTTCAAATGATCTAGTCGTTATGCTTGGATCTAACGTTACGGTTACGGCCTGTATGACTAGTCTGAGTTTACTGCTGGGGTCTGGCGTTGTGCAATACAGGGTGACTCCTAAAGAGATGTACACGATGTCAGATAAGAATACAGGGTGACCCTTAACGGGGTGTACAAGATGTCAGACAAGAATACAGGGTGAGTCTTAAAGAAGTATACAAGATGCCAGATAAGAATACAGGGTGACTCCTAAAGAGGTGCACAAGATGTCGGGCAAGAATACAGGGTGACTCCTAAAGATGTCACACAAGAATACAGGGTGACTTCTAAAGAGATGTACAAGATGTCGCACAAGAATACAGGGTGACCCTTAAAGATGTTTGCAAGATATCAGATTCAAATGATGGGTGACCATTAAAGAATTGTAAAAATGTCAGACTCAAATACAGAGGTGCCCGCGTGGGAAGCCTAAGTTAATGGGTAATGGAGTCTGTTGAAAGAGTCCTGGGGCTTCAAGCGAAGCGAGAAGCCCTCCTGAGCCTTTCTAACATTTGTAGCATGCGTCATTTGAAATGATATAAAGTCTAGTCTCTCAGACTGACTGTATCTTTTTTATTTCTTGCTCATTCAAGGACGGCAGCCATATTCCTGAGGCGCATGAGGTTCTTCAACTGTTACTCGGACACATACATTGACGACAGTTCATTGTTGCCAATATGTTGGATACAAAATACACCACACGACACACGTAATATTATGTGAAAATCCATTGGCTTGGATAAAGATTATTGATGTGTGACTACACCCACTGTGCGTGAGAAAAACCAGGGCATTATATATTAGGTCGTTACCTAGCAATTTTTGGTCCAGGCAAAAACAATTGGTCTGGATGCAAAACTTATTGATACGTTTTTGGGTGATTTCAGTTTTAGCAGATGGGTGGATAAAGATCAGATGTTATTTAAAGTAACTGGTGCACTGTGGTGGTTTGTATAGAAGAGGTGCTTGAATGGAATTTGGCACTTTTTTGTTTTACGATACCGGCTATACTGTGTCTTCAGACATGTTAACGTCAAGGTTGTTGATGTTTGACATTGCTCCGTATTGACGAGATTATATAACTAGAATAAAATAATTATTCTTGTAGATATGGGTCCGCCCAGTCAATACCTTTAATTATAATATAATCAAAGATCACATCTATTTATACATTACAGGACATGTTTCGGGATCCCATTTATCCTGATCCCTTCATCAGCTTATATAAGATTGGCCCAACAAATTAAGATAGAGCACTCCTTTGTACAAACATAGTTAAAACAGGGTGATAAAATGAAAATGGAATGTATGGTGCGTGAAAACATATGGCAGACACTAAAACCTAATACACTCGATAAAACATGGTTAAAACACAAAGTTAATGACATTAGAGATAAAAACACTGAAAGCTAAAATAGCAAGTCCCAATTCGTTAAAATGCATAAAATTCAGCATATTAAGATAAAATGTTTTTTCGTGAAGTGGTTATTCCTTGTCATGTAAAACTCTTAATTCTTGTGTGTTCACACTGTGCTGAGTAAGTCTTGAAGTTTACAAATCTTGAAGTATGCACTATTGTTTAAGCTTCATAATATTAAGCCTTGATATATATATACACACATCAAAAAAAGTTTTGCATCACCTCGGTTCCAAGAGTTCCGGAACCGTTAAATACAAAGGGAATAGAGATCAACACAAACAACATTTCAGCTCGTTTTATTGCTCATGAGACCCACACATTGCATGTTGTACCATCATACAGCTAGACTTTCAGCATTTGTGGTCCAGATTGCAGTACACACCACTACCTCTAATACCCAGTAGCACGTCCTCTTGCATTGATGCATGCCTGTATTCGCCGTGGCATACTATCCACAAGTTCATCAAGACACTGTTGGTCCAAATTGTCCCACTCCTCAACGACAATTCGGCGTAAATCTCTCAGAGTGGTTGGTGGGTCAAGACGTCCATAAACAGCCCTTTTCAACATATCCCAGGCATGTTCGATAGGGTTCATGTCTGGCGAACATGCTGGCCACTGTAGTCGAGCGATGTCGTTATCTTGAAGGAACGCATTCACAAGATGTGCACGATGAGGTCGAGAATTGTCGTCCATGAAGACAAATGCCTCTCCAATATTCTGCCGATATGGTTGCACTATGGGTCGGAGGATGTCATTCAGGTATCGTAAAGCCGTTTCGGAGCCTTCCATGACCACCAGTTGCGTACGTCGGCCCCACATAATGCCACCCCAAAACATCAGGGAACCACCACCTTGCTGCACTCGCTGGACAGTGTGTCTAAGACGTTCAGCCTGACCAGGGTGCCTCCAAACACGTCTCCGACGATTGTCTGGTTGAAGGCATATGCGACACTCATCGGTGAAGAGAACGTGATGCCAATTCCGTGGGGTCCATTCAGCATGTTGTTGGGCCCATCTGTACCTCGCTGCATGGTGTCGGGGTTGCAAAGCTGGACCTCGCCATGGACGTCGGGAGTGAAGTTGCGCATCATGCAGCCTATTGCGCACAGTTTGAGTTGAAACACGACGTCCTGTGGCTGAACGAAACGCATTATTCAACATGGTGGCATTGCTGTCAGGGTTCCTCCGAGCGGCAATCCGTAAGTAGCGGTCATCCACTACAGTAGTAGCCCTTGGGCGGCCTGAGCGAGGCCTGTCATCGACAGTTCCTGTATCTCTGTACCTCCTCCATGTCCGAACAACATCGCTTTGGTTCACTCTGAGACGCCTGGAAACTTCCCTTGTTGAGAGCCCTTCTTGACACAAAGTAACAATGCGGACGCGATCGAACTGCGGTATTGACCTTCTAGGCATGGTAGAACTACAGACAACATGAGCAGCGTACCTTCGTCCTGGTGGAATGACTGGAACTGATCGGCTGTCGTACCCCCTCCGTCTAATAGGCCCTGCTCATGCATGGTTGTTTACATCTTTGAGCAGTTTTAGTGACATCTATGAACAGTCAAAGGGACTGTATCTTGGATACAACATACACAGTCAACGTCTATATGCCGGAGGTCTGGGAACCGAGGTGATGCAAAACTTTTTTTGATGTGTGTATATACCGCGTATATTGGCGGACACAGCTGGAATGTTATCTATGTAAGTCATGATCTAAAACGGGGATAGTGGGTGGGTAAAAGTCAGCGGAGGAGTAAACATCTCCAGCTTTACCCACAGGTCTTCTACAGAGTCTTTATTTTTGCTTGGCAAGGCAATTCTGCTTGACCTTGGCTGGCGGTCCCCGACCAATAGCCGGCTGTTACAGGTTGGCGCGCGTGGTCTCTGGCCGTATTCCCACGCTCTTGCTGCGGTAGACGTGTGAGCTCCGATCTAATGGGTGGTTTTATGAAGCTACTGTGTACTGTATTATCTTATAGTTTATTTTATTTATCGTATGGCTTTTTGTGCCAGGAGTGTCCGAGGACATGTTCGGCTCCCCTGAGTCTGTAGCTGCTTCAAGTGGACTCCCATAGGGTGAGGTACAAGTCGCGTTCAATTTCAAGTAGTTCCAACTTTCGCTACCAGATGTCAATGATACCTAGTGGTGAACGTTGGAACTTTGATAGAGTGTTCCAACGAAATCTTACCTAGAAATTTAGTTTCACGCAAATTTAGTCTGTGGAAGGATCTTTTATATGCCATAAATATATAACATGGGGCCACCGGCTTTACTTCCCCTCTGAAGGAAGGCATACTGAAGGATTTTTAACGCTCTTAAAAGATCCGACGACTTCGGCCAGGTTTGAACTCGCTATCTTGGGCATAGCAGTTTAGCATGCTACCAACTACACCACCAAAGCTGCGTATTGCATAGTGTTTTATTGTGATTGTGTATAGTGCTATAATGCCTTATGTGAAATATTCGTTACGTGAACGAGTATATCTGCACAATACGTACATAAAGTGCAAGATATCTTGAGCTAGAACAAGATAAAAGTTTCGAGAGAAATTTCCAGGGAGACCCATTCCTATAAATCGAACAATAAAACAACTGGCTAAAGGTGCCCGTACACTGGAGAGTGATTTTCATAGAGCAAGTCCAGCTAGACCGCTCTAGCTAAACTGAGTGCGTGTACACTGTAGAGTGATTTTCCCTAGGTAGAGCATTCGTAGAGCGGAGATAGAGAAATCTACCTGGAGCACTCTCTGAACCTGTGTACACTGTCAAACGTAAATGCACTAGGTAGAGCAGCGCTAAAACATTCTGGGAGCAGGGAGTCTAGGTTTTATTGCGCTGTGTTGTGAAGTTAAAATGTCTTCAAGAGAGCTTTTAGCATCTGTGGTGGTTGTGTGTGCCTTGTTAAAAAAAAATTATGAAGAGGAAAAGAAGGCTGTGGGTGAGGAATTGGATATCAAAAAGGAAATACAAGGGAATGCATGCTAAATTATTGCAAGAGTTATGTTCAGAAGATTCTGAAGCATACAAGAACTTTTTAAGAATGATCAAAATTGACTATTCTTTCCGAGTACAATTCCAAATTTAATAATAATGTTATTGGTTTTACGTCCCTCTTAACTACTGTGGCTTTTAGAGACGCCGGTGTGCCAGAATTTTGCCCCGAAGGGGATCTTTAACGTGCCAGTAAATGTACTGACACGGCTCCCTCAAATGCCAGCTGACTGCGCCAGGATACGAACCTGCAACCTTGGGTCCAGCATGCGGGAACATTACCGCTGAGCCATGCAGCCAGTTAATTCCAAGTTTCTGGATATTCAATTAATGCTAATGGTTTTTTCACGATTCCACACATATTCAGCCATATTCAAACACTATAATTAACAACAAACAAATAACCCCAACAATCCACCACTGACTCTACATAGAGCACTTTCAAAATTCAACCGAACGAATAGAGCTAGACTGGTCTAGCTAGGGCACCCAAATACTGGTTACACCGTAGAGTCAGCCGGCCCTAGCTAGAGCTTAGAGTGGTCTCCGCTAGGGTTCTCTACCATCTGTGTACACTGGAGAGGAGCTTAGAGTGCCCTAGCTAGGGCTACTCTACGCTCTAGCTAGAGCAAAAGCTCTCCAGTGTACAGGCACCTTTAGAGATTCAAATGTACAGGTTCAGTAAAGAATAAAAATAAACGGTAAAGGTCGTTATTTCCTTACTGAAGCTAAATTAACCTGAGTAACCGTAAACTTCATACGGAGATGCCGATTATGTTTGGCAGCGGGTGGGGAATATTTTCAGCATCTGCTGTAAACATGGTGAGTAAAAATGCGTGATACTGATTTTCAGCACCGTATTCTGCCGTACATACTCGCGTGCGGCAGCCGGCAATTGGGCCGTCACTGGCGGAGCACGGGAGCGAGAATGTCCTTGCCAAGCAAAGACCCTGTATATGACTGTGTTTGTCCACAAATCATGCGTACATTGGCGGACACAGCTGGAATGTTATCTATATTCTCCCAGGGCTCACATTTTGTGGGACGTGGGTTGGCGACCACGGGACTCCAGCTGAGTCCGGCATTGCTTCCACTTACTTGTGCCGGGCTCCTCCATCTTCTTTCCTGTCGACCTCCCTTGGTCAACTCTTGTTCTTTTCCGACCCCGACGTTATTAGGGTATCCGAGGCCTAGGGAGTCTTTCACTTTCCCGCCTTAATTGGCCCTTGTCTCATCTTTCCTGATCCCTCCTTCTTCGAGGGGTCAGACCACTTGTTTTCTTTTCATTATATTTCCTTTTCTCTTTAAGATTCGTGCATTGTTTATGTTAATTGGCTCCCCGTTTATCTAAATTCTCTTTAGCGTTTTTTTTTTTGCATCTACACTACATTTTGTAGGTATGTTTAATCTACGTTGCATTTTGTAAGTTTTTTCGATCTAAATTGCTTTTCGCGATTGTTTTCAACCTCAATTGCATTTTGTAAAGATTGACAATCTAAATTGTTTTTTAGTAAGTCTTTCAATGTCGGAGCCGGGCATTTTAGTGAGTATTTTGAATTTCAATTGCATTTTGTAAGTATTTTCAACCAAAACCGCGTTTCACAAGAATTTTAAATCTAAATTACATTTTGTGTGGTGGGCATTTTGCAAGTATTTTGGATTCTCAATTGCATTTTGTGGGTTTTTTGAATCTAAATTACATTTTGTCAAGTATTTTCAATCTAAATTGCATTTTGTAAGTATTGTCAATCCAAATGGGGACAGATGACCTCGTAGTTCTGCCCCTTAAAACAACAATAACTAACTCAATCCAAATGAGTAGTTTGAACCTAGCCTGTGTAAGTATTTTCCGTCTCACTTAATTTTCATTTTGGTTTCCATTTCATTGCCATTTTCGCTATCACGCAGATCATTAGGGGCCGATAACCTAGATGTTAGGCCCCTTAAAACAACAATTATCATCATCATGTTATCTATATAGGTCGTGATCTAATACTGTAGGGCAGCTTTAAGGAAGTGTGATTTGACTGCTTTCAATGTCCATTGATCCTTTGTTCAATTTTTTCCCATACAATATCTATTCTATATCTTGCAATAGGGACAAGCCCATGGTGGTTTCTTATGAGAGTCTGGATATTGCCTCGGATGTCAAACATGCCTTTTGTGGCAGCTGTAATGTCAGTTCCAGGTATTAGAAGGCATCGACTGTAATACCGCTGCTAGGTAGCCTATATTCTGTCAGCTGCTTCTTGACATCTGTTGTGGAATTATCAATTGAAATTCCTTGTGTTTCACTATTGATTTGCCTGTATCAAACACTAGCACATGTTTCGGGCTGTCCTTGCCCTTCTTCAGCTAGGTATAGTTCATTGTCATCAGTAGGGCTCGGATTTTTAGGTAAATAAATATTTTTGTATGTAAATACATATTTTAAGCATTTTTTTCTATAAATACATAAATTCCTGCTTTTCACTTATTAGCACTTAAAAAGACATAATATTTACATTTTTTTAAATCAGTACGCTAGATCTTTCAGTTTATTGCATTTTTGTTCTGTGTTACTTCAACGGGGAAGAACCTGTGAGCTATCTAATCTTCATGCCGAGCATATGTCAGCTTCCAACTGTGTTATTCTTAACTTGTCGCCCCGTGCCACTCACTGTGGAAGCCGGGGATTTCCAGATAATTCTACTTCTGATGGGGGCGTTCTGTTCTGCCAACCATGTGGGAAAGCAATCAGGGCTGAACAGTGATCTTAAGTTACACAACACCTCAAGGGCAAGAAACATATTGCCGCAGTTTCGCGCCTTCAGAAGAAGTGTTTCGCGATAATCGTCGGTCATTGTGATGGACGAACTGAAGATATATCTCGTGTATTGTAATTCTTCAGTAGTCCATGAGGCATACTGTAGCATAAATTGCATTCCTGAGTACAGCATATTGCTAAATTATAATTAAATTTTTTTACTTTGTGTAACATATTTCAGGTATTTTTAATACATAAAAATTAAATATTTTCCCGATTTTTGGCACCTAAAAATCCGAGCCGTAGGCATCAGGTACAAAATGGCATGTGCTTGTTTACTGCAAATTCCTTCTTTTTTTAAAGCAGCAGATGTCCTATTTGACTAGCGGCTTCGGTGGCATAGTCTGTAGCATGCTGAGCTTCTATGCCCAAGATAGCGGGTTCAAACCCTGACGAAGCCGTCGGACTTTTAAGAGCGTTAAAAATCCATCAGTATGCTTTCCTCCGGAGGGGAAGTAAAGCCGGCGGTCCCATGTCATAGATTTATGACATATTAAAGAACCTTCCACTAATTACACCTGTGTGAAGCTAAATTGGATAGGTTAAGAATGTAAATAACGCTCTTAGTTCCTATATTCGTTGCCAAGAGCCGACTGCGGTGGTGTTTGGTAGCTAAGTTCTGAACTAGTAGTCGTTGACTGTGGCATTTGGCGGCAAAAGTAGGAACTATTTGAAAAATTCTAAGTTGCAGTCTGTACCTAAATTTAAAAAAAAACAGATAACACACACTAATACCGTCATCACAATTAACACCGGTTATCAGACAGATTCTACACACACCCAAAGTGCACGGGGCTACATGACCGCGTTGTCGCAGCCTCTAAACTGAGGATCCAACCATACGTGGTAATGTTAAGCAGCAGACAGTTGAGGGTCTCCCTGTAAAACGCCATCAGTTTGTGTTGTCTTGGCAGTGGTGATGCTGTCAGCATGTTGTGCATGAGCGTTGTAAATTAACTTTCTATACAGTAAGGAGGAAAGGACAACATAAAAAGGGAATCTTCATCATCGTTGACCTACTCCAGTTACCCGGGTGTGGTATAAAAGCCCCCTCCGTCTCTGTCGATCCATGAACCATTCTTTGTTGACAATCCTGGCCTATCTCCTGTAGTTTCTTCTTCACCAGATCTGTCCATTGTTTTCTAGGTCTGCCTACTGGTCCCCTCCCTCCTTCATACTCCCTTCTTGCAGTTTTATTGGCACTCATTCTCTTCACGTGGCCAAACCACTTCATTCTAGCCTTCTGTATATTTTGTAGTACGGTGTAGAACAGCGGAAATTTGTTTTCCTTTTCCCTTTTGCATATGAAAAGAGGTTGGTTGGTTGGTTCGTTCTTAAGTTTAGGGGCTGTGACAACGCGGTCATGTAGCCCCGTGTACTTTGGATGTGTGTAGAATCTGTCTGATAATAGGTGTTAATTGTCATGACTGTATTAGTGTGTGTTATCAGTTTTTTAATTCAAGTAAGGACTGCAGACTTTTGAATTTTTCAAATAGTTCCTACTTTTGCTGCCACCGTCAACAACTACTAGTTCAGAACTTAGCTACCAGACGCCACCGCAGTCGGATCTTAGCAACGAACGTAGGAACCTAAGAGCGTTGTTTACATTCTTAACCTATACAATTTAGCTTCACACAGGTGTAATTAGTGGAAGGATTTTTAACATGCCATAAATCTATGACATGGGACCGCCGGCTTTACTTCCCCTCCCAAGGAAGTCATACTGAGGGATATTTAACGCTCTTAAAAAATCCGACGGCTTCGGCCGGATTTGAACCCGCGATCTTGGGCATAGAAGCTCAGCATGCTACCAACTACGCCACCGAAGCCGCCCATATGAAAGGAGATATGTACATGAATGAATACATTTTGTGCGTGAAAGAGTCCAGAGTTAACGTGAACATAGTTTTGAAAGGAAAAGTTTTAACACATAGTAATAAAAATGTCCTGCATAACTCAACAAATTGCTAGTGTTTTGCCCCAGTGTGCCAATTGGGCTCTTCAGTAGGTAAAGGCACACCCACTAAGACACGTAGCAGGCACACACTCAGAAGGCCATGCAAGACACTTTGCTACATGTGCAGCCAAGTCACGAGCATGCCAGTGTAACATGGGAGTCAAAAACTCCACTCCAAAACAATAAACCTTGCTTTGGCATCGACTATAATCAAATGTTCTCTAAAGAGAATCAAAATGAATATTGTCCGTTGAGCCATTATAATTGTGTGTGCCTGCTACGCATCAGGAAAGATGAGACAAAGGCCAATTGAGGCAGGAAAACTAAATAATCCCTAGACCCCCTCCCCGTGTGGGTGCGGGATAGAATACAGCCATGGTATGCCCTGCCTGCCGTAGGAGGCGACTAAGAGGGAGCCTTTTAAAGGTCGATTTAGAATTTCTGGTCCCAGTTCTGGTTTGACCCATAGAAATAAACATGCATGCTGTTTGGGGAAGTGCCAGAAAGCCTAGACGGTATACCACATCCCGTCAGGTGGGTGCGCCATTCAGTAGTACTTACAAAAAAGGTCCCTGCATGGCCGAATATTCGGGAGTGAACAAGAACGGAGGAAGAAGAGGAAGCACGAGTTGTGAGCTACTAGGAAGGTTCAGTTGGAGTCTTGGTATATTTTAAGGTAACAGCCAGCTTTTAGAAGTCTCTTTATTCGTTCACATAATAAGCACCAAACAACATTAAGTACTAAACGTCACTCAACAAAAACAATTTCATAAATAAGTTACAAAATAAAAAGTTCACAGAATTGTTTTTAACTTGCACAATACATTAGGGAGAAACAGAGCCGTACGGACGCACACACAGTGTACCAACATTAGGGAGAAACAGAGCCGTATGGACGCACACACAGTGTACCAACATTAGGGAGAAACAGAGCCATACGGGCGCACACACAGTGTACCAACATTAGGGAGAAACAGAGCCGTATGGACGCACACACAGTGTACCAACATTGGGTTTACCACACACTGGACATGGAAATGAAAATAATGATGATTGCACATGATCTTTTTTTTTGCAACCAATTTGTTACAAAAAAACAATATACAGTACAAAGTTTTTGCAGCCTTCTCTTAGTGTTGACAATTGATATTTTAGCTTTCAATCGGTCAAGCCTCCTAAGTACAGTAGTATAGATCGCAGTACAAAATTTCCCTAGACACAAAATGACGTCATGGAATAAACTTAAGGTTTAAAAAGATGCCCGTTAATTCTATGGCCTCACATACACGAGCCTAACCTGGTACTTTTAATGAAATTTTAAATTGACCACCTTTTCAATGCACATTTAGAGGAACAAGTTTTGGGAGTTCCTTAATCTCCCTTCATCAGCCAGGTTATTCTTTTGTATGTCCCAGTAATTTGGAATACTGCTCGAGTCCAAGCTCTGTGAACTTGTGGGATGAGGTGACTCAGGAGGCGGGAAGAGGAGGGCCTGTCAACAGCCCGCCGTGTTATCTATTCCAATACTGCTAACATAGGGCAGTTGTTCAAACAAATCATTGTGGTGTTGCGAATGAGTGAGTGATCGACCAATGTATTTGGTTCTTTCACTACAGACATAAGTCAAGAGTTCGATACGAAGGGACTAAGCATCAGTCGATAGAAGACAGTTGGCTTGGTAATAAGTAGGAAACCCGAAGAAATCCATCTCTGACTGTGATGACACTATACATATTATTGATAATTTTAAGTATTTGGGCAGCTATGTCTCTGCAGACAACACCATTACACATGAAATCAGGACTTGAGTACATACGGCATCACATTTCTATCACTCTGTATGCAATTTACTGTGGGATGAATCCTTTCCTTTAACATCCAAAATCACGCTTTACAAAACCTATTTCATGCCAATATTGACTTATGGACTTGAAGCAGCCACTTGAACAGCACCTGACAGTAGCAGACTTCAAGCAGTTGAAATGAAGTTCCTCCGATCTTGTCTGCAGAAGACCAGGAGAGATAAAATACAAAATGAAGGAATTAGGCAACAGCTCAATTTGGATAGAAGTCTGCTTGACACTAGAACTATTGAAATGGTATGGGCATGTAAAGAGAATGGCACCTTACAGAACACCAAAATTATATTTTGACCACCTAGGTAAGAGACCAAGGGGATGGCTTCGAGACATCTGGGAGAAGCAAATCTGGAGAGACTTGGCCAAGAGGGATGCAGATGGCAGAAGAAATTGGAGCACAATATGTGGGAGGACCGGACAAACTGAAAGAGGCTCATTTATATCCGTACCCGGCTTGCTGGAGCAGAGAATGATCATGGATGATGATGACTACGGACGGAAGTAAGTTGGTATCAAAATACCAGTCACTGAACTCCTAGGAAGACACAGATTACAGTGGTTTGGACACTTCATGAGAATGGACAGAAATAGAACACCAAGAAATTATTTCGACAGAGAAGTGAGAGGAAGGGGACCAGTAGGAAGGCCAAGAAATCCATGGATATACACAGTGATGTCCGAGGTCAACAAACGGAATGTGAAATAGGAAGACTTAGAAGAACAGCAACTCGACTCTTGACAGAAAGAAATGGAGAGCGCTTGTATACCACACCTGGGAAATTGGAGCTGGGAAATGATAATGACTACGGACTGACCAGGAACCCCCACGTCTCTCCTCATCGTCCGCGATCCTCATTCCTCTCAGGTTCACAGAGCCTGTGCCGACCTACTGAAAGTTCCGACACTGAATGTTAAATGCTATGAACCATAAACTCTCCAGGTATCCCTCAATGATTTAAACTTCCCCGACAAAACTTGCTTCAAGCAAACACTTCCAAAAGATTCACAATGTATTTGTAATTTTTTTCCTAGGAAAAATGACTAGCATTTAAAGCACATCAAGAAAATATCTCTAAAATACTGATAGTAATAATAATTTGCTTAGTTGCAGCTTTGTCATTACAAATATGAGAGACACCGTTCAGTGTATGTTTGGGCTTCTCACAGCTCGGGCAAGGACCTGTCTCATGTCAGTAGCTTCCTATTCCCAGTAACCTGGCGTCCCAGTGTATTATCACCCATCAAGACACAACGTAGAAGTCCTAAATTTATTGCTTGCAGAATTTTAATTGCGTTTGCATTGTTGGAATTTCTTTTAAGAACTCAAAATATTGCTGAAATTTTCTGCGAATGATAACACTAATCCAGATCGTTCAGAACTTATTGATTTGCCCTCTTTTTTTCAAGTGACATTTTGAAATTTCAACTTTTCACAACTAGTTTTTGCAAAATATTATGAATATCTTTGTTTCCATTTTTTCCCGTTTTAATATATTAATGAATCGCTAATTTTCCACTTTTCAATACTACTCACTTTGTTGAGGACTAAGTGCTCAATGTTAGGGAATTGTTACCGCTAGACGTGGAGCGGGCCAAGAGGGGGGAACACATCTACGGTCATACAATGAGAGCAGTACTATGTACTAGACTATGAAAGTCTTGCACACAAGGGATAGATACCGCTCAGCGCACGACCGAGCTCTCACATAACATGCGATGAGGTTTCGCTGGCGACGACTGCACGTCTATCACAGGCGTGTGGCTGGGCGGAGCGAATTAGTTCAGATTTTCGCCACCGGCAACAATTCGTTGGCTGTGTAATACATGTTTCAGCTCTCCTAAAGCCTTCGTAAGCAATCTCAATAACCATTGTCGCCATTAGGTGCGAGTCCATCAATAAACATACACTTAAAAATAAGGATGAAAGTGACACTGAGATGATGTTTAAGAGAAATGTTATAAAATGGTTTTGAAAATGCTGTTTAAAATTTTTCCAGCATTTGACGTCTTCTAAAATAATTCCCTCCATCTTCAAAAAATCTATCCATAACCAACGATGGAAATATATGTAATTATATAAGGATTTGTTATTTGATATTATTCTCTTGTGTAGTTTGTTTGGAGACTTTTATATCAACAAGATAAAAATGAGTAGGGACTCTTTAACTATGAATTTGATGCTCCTCTGTATGTTGGACTTCAAAAATTCAAATCTGGGCAAAAATGATGGAGCCAATAGCTTTTTTTGAACATCCCAAAGCACTAAAGGAGGTGTCCACTAACATGATGAAACAAAAAGCTACGAAAACCATTTTCAGGACGGCAGAGGTGGGATTCGATGCCAATTATGAGCTAGCGTGTTCGTGCTCTCGGCCACAGCGGCCGGTAACAATACATTCAGTGTCTCCAATCCTGTGCTAAAGACACGTTTCCTCTGGTGATGAATTAGTGTTGATTAACAGAAAATCATCAATCGATTGTTATTGATCAGTTCTAGGAGGTGAAATGTTGTCAAGCCCTTTTATTGGGTGCCAGGTTATGAGGAATAGGAAGTAATCTGAGAGCCCATTTACTGTGCTGTTTCAATACTTTTCATAAATACATGGAACATGACTACATCTACAGTTCAGGATATTCCTCAAGGAGTTAACACGATATCACAACATATTAACAGTGGGAGGGGTGATTAGACACTTCCGATTGGAAACATTTAACAAGTTCTGAAGCAATATTCAGGAAGTCTGGACAGTTCAGAATGCCTCTTCACTCACTTTCCACACATGTTCTGCCTTCTTCCTCCACTGCACCCTTCTTGCAGCACACTGCCCCTCAAACGATTTCACATGGCTCATTCTGTCTTGAATTTACACTACATTAACCCTAGTATATTAACATTATGCAATTGATGCTTAATACCAGTGCTTTTTTTTTTTTTCTAAACAAAATTTAAGGGGTACTCTCAGTCATAGTCGACAGAACATATGATCTTGCAATTTTCAGCAATTTGGAGAGTCCGGTTATTACTTTATGGGCTGACATGTTAAATGAAAGGTTGCATTGGGTTAATTTTTGAAATCATTAATTCATTAACTTGCAGCTTTTTCAATGCCTGGGTGGATATAAAATAGTTCGTTATTTCCTTCATCCTTCAAAACTAACCACACTAACCCCGCCTCCAAACACTGACCAGCGTGTTTATAAGAACACAACTCCCTTTTCCCGATTGATAGAGTATGTTACTTATTTTGGCTAAACAAGTACATTTCTTCGAATAAGGCAGCAATTACACAAAGCTATTGTCGAGCAGAAAATAATATGGCCTATTGTTTCGATTATGCCGCTGAGTGCCGAGTTGCCAACTAAAAGAAACTGATTCAATCGATCGATTTAAAACGAAGATTACTCGAAATCTCCTCCAGCTGTTGTGAACAGCGCGTTGACGCCAGCTGATCGATGAACTTTCAAGTCGGAAGTTATATTTGCCGCACTAGATACAAATGTACCAATAATTTTTCATAACAGTTTTCAATTGTTTAAGGGGAAGCGCACGTTACTTTACGAACTTTGTGCTAAGGCACCAATTACTGAAATGCTTTAAATTAATACGGTATATATTTCGTAATGTAACACTATATACACTGAATCCTATGAGGTCTTTGTAGTTTAATACGCTAAGTCCCATCTTAAATACAACAAATACGGAAGTAGTTTACATTGACGTAAATAGCAGTACGTAATCTCTCCAGCCTCTTATACTGTCTGGTTTTTATGAGGTACTTTATAATCCCTCTGAAGTGATGTGACATATCTACATCAAATTACCCACCTCTTTGTTATTGCCATGGAGAAACCAATCATCATCATCATCATCCTCCAAGTCCCACTCCAGTCACCCGGGTGTGGTTTACAAGCCTCCTCCACTCCTTTCGGTCCTTCCATTTTTCCTGTTCCATCACTTCTGCCACATCCAATCCAGCTTCTCCAATGTCCTTCAAAATTGGTCCAACCACCTTCTTCTCGGTCTTCCAACTGGTCTCTTTCCCTCGACTTCTCTTTCTAATTCCACATGTCCGAACCAACGTAACCTTGCTTTCTGTATCTTCTGATTTAACGGTTCCATATTTAACTCTTCTCTGATTTTAATATTTTGAATTCTATCCCTTCTTGTCTTGTTAATTGAAGTTCTTAAAAATTTCATTTCTACTGCTTGTATCTTACTATTTTGCCTTTTATTCGTTGCCAGTGTTTCCAGTCCATATGTTACATTTTTATTTTTTTTTAGCGTATGGCTTTTAGCGCCGGGAGTGTCCGAGGACATGTTCGGTTCACCAGTTTGTAGCTGCGTCTATACGGACACCCAATGGGTGAGCTACAATTACCGTCACGTGTGGAGTGTTGTCTGGGAAGGAAAGTTTGACTGTAAGGACGAGGAGTTGGAAGGTAGCGGCTGTGGCCTATAGTTAGGGACCAACCCCGGCATTTCCCTGGAAGGAAGATGTGAAACCACAGAAGACCATCTTCAAGGTTGCCGGCGGGGGGATTCGAACCTCCTCGCCTCCCGGATGTGAGGACTGCCATCAGCCATGCCGCAACGACCACGGCTAACTCACCCGGTACAATTGGTATGAAATACTGTTTATATAATAATTTCGTTCTCTTGGGTACTTTGTCATCCCATAAAAGTTCTCTGACTTGATGATAAAATGTGGTACCTTTAATTAGTCTGTTATTAATTTCAATGTTCATGTCATTACTACCTAGATATGTAAACTGTTCTACATTCTCTAACCGTACCCCATCTATGTTCAATTGACTTTTCTTTTTCTCTTTTCCACAGTACATGACTACAGTTTTCTTTTTACTAATAGGATAGTTTCCAGGCAATTCTTTTCCCCATGATTATGCCTCTAGAACTGATTGTCATTAATAACAAAAGCACTGACATCACTACCATAGACCAGTAGAAGCACTGCTGGAAGATGGTAGGATGGGGACAGATATAGAGGGAATTCTAAGTAGTTAAATTATTCAATACACGTAAATTTTACGTATGTTAGTATTGTAGGGTTAAGACCCTCTGCCAGTGGAAATCAAAAAACAATATGCAATTTGGTGGGAGAATCAATTGTAGCCAACCTTAAACTGAAGCGTGTTGGTAGAGACTCTTTGAGGAATATCCTGTTGACGTACACGTACACACATACACAAAAGATTAGGAACTGTCTGTCATCAGGTATCAGATCTTCACATCTTCAGTTTACTCTGCACTTCATGCATCACCTGGGCCGAGCGATGCAGCTTGTTACGCTCCTCGTCCGTGAGCGGCTGCTTCACGATGTCGCTAACTCCGTTGATGCCGAGGACGCACGGCAAGGACAGAAACACCTCATCTCCTATTCCATGCTGGCCCTGGAGACCAAAATGTGAAGTCATTCACAATTCAAAATGCAAATGAGTTATCAGACTGTACTTGCTTAAACCAAAAAGAGTTAAAATTGTCGAAGAAATAGGACTGGGGAAAGGAGTGAGACAAGGATGTTGTTTATCACCTATTCTATTTAATATATATTTAAAATAAATTATTAAAGAATGTTTTGATAAAGAGGAGGTAACAGATTTGAGTGTACACGGTATTCGTTTTGCAGATGATACGGTGGTTATGGGTGCGAGTGAAAGAGAAGCAACACAAATGTTGAAAGACCTAGATTAACTTTGTAAAATATATGGGATGAAAATAAATGAGAAGAAAACAAAATGTATGGTCATAGGTGGAAAAGGTGAAAAAATTACAATAAAATTTGAAGATGAAATTGAACAAGTCCTCATCATCATCATCATCTTGCACAGTTTCCAGCCACTGGCCGGGTCTGTTTGGAACACAAGCCTCTCCAACGTCTTCTGTCTTCCCACCATCTCTCAGCCTCCACCCTTGTCCAGTCTTCTCCTCTCTTCTTCACGCTTTCTTCCACCCCTTTCAGCCACCTGTCTCTCAGTCTCTTTCCTTCCCACTTCGTCTCGTGTACTCTCCTGGGTATCCTCTTCTCCTCCATTCGTTTTACATGTCCATACCATCTAAGTCTAGATTCCTCTATACCATCCTGTAATGGTTCCTCCTTCATTGATTCTCTGGCCCTCATTTCTTATTCTGTCCATCTTTGTAGCTCCAATACTGCTTCTCAAGAACCTCATCTCACTGGCCTGTATTTTGCTCTTCTCCCTTCCTTTCATAACCCAGGTCTCCGAGGCATACGTCAGGATAGGGACATAGTACGTCCAATATATGATCTTTTTGCTGTTCTGGGGGACATCCTTGCTCCATAACATGCTGCTCACACTCCTCCGGAATGCTTCTGCCTGTCTCCCCCGCTCATTTATTTCTCTATCGTTTCTTCCATTATCTTGTATCAGGCTTCCCAGATACTTGAAACTCTCCACTTTCTTCAGCTGTTCCCCACCAATTGTTATTCCCGTTGTGGTTCTTTCCTTCTTCCTTGTTGTGATCATCTCACTCTTATTTATGCTAAATTTCATCCCATATCCTTGTATTATTCCTTCCCACACGTCCAACTGTTCCTGTACCTCCTCATCCTTGTTTCCCCAAATCATCAAATCATCTGCAAACACCATTGCTTTCATCTTTCCTTCCCCAATTACTTGTGCCACTCGGGTCATTATGTCATCCATCACCGCAATGAAAAGTAACGGTGACAGTGCACTTCCTTGTTTCAGGCCGTTTGTCTGTTCCAACCAGTCCGATCTCTCTCCTCCCACTTTCACACAGCTCATGCTTCCCTTGTACATCTCCTTTATCCTCCTTATAGTCCATTTCTCTACTCCTTTATCCTCCAGGGACTTCAGTACTTTGTTTCTGCATACACTGTCCTATGCTCTGTAAAATACATGGGATGAAAATAAATGAGAAAAAAACAAAATGTATGGTCATAGGTGGAAAAGGTGAGAAAATTACAATAAAATTAGAAGATGAAATTGAACAAGTAGATAGTTTTAAATACCTAGGAAGTTGGGTTACACATGCACTAAAGGAATACGAACAAGGATTGTAATAGCAAAAGAAACCCTCAGTAAGAAAAGAAAATTATTTTGTGGAGCAGAATGGGAGAGAATAAGTTGGGAGGACAAAGTGAGAAATGATGATGATAATTGTTGTATTAAGGGGCCCAACACCTAGGTTATCGGCTCCTAATGGTCTGGATGTTAGCGAAAAAGGCAACGAAATGGAGACCAGAAAGAAAATTAAGTGAGAGAGAAAATACTTACAAAAAGGAACTCATTGAAACTACTCACAAAATGGAGAGTGGTAATACAAAAGGGAATTTAGAACGAAAATACTCACAAAAGGAATAGATTGAAAAATATACACAAAATGTAGTTTAGGTTCAAAATACGTACAAAATGCAATGTAGAGTCGAAATTCTTACAAAATGCAATTGAAATTGAAAATACACAATGCAATTCAGATTGAAAGCTCCCATTTGAAATCCAAAATATTCACAAAGTGCAATTGAAATTCAAAATGCTTACAAAATGTATGGGAGATTCAAATTACTCTTTTGGATAGACAATACTTACAAAATGCAATTTAGATTGAAAATACTTACAAAATGTAATTTAGATTCAAAATACCCCAAAAAAGCAATTGAGAATCAAAATACTTGCAAAATGCCAACCATACAAAATGCAATTTAGATTGAAAAGACTTGCAAAAAACGGTTTAGGTTGAAAATACTTACAAAATGCAATTGAAATTCAAAATACTCACAAAAAACCCGGCCCATATATTGAAAGACTTATTAAAAAAGCAATTTAGATTGTCAATCCTTACAAAATGCAATGGAGGCTGAAAACACTGTCAAAATGAGATGTAGATCGAAAAGACTTACAAAATGGAGTGTAGATTAAAAATACCAACAAAATGGAGTATAGAAGCAAAAAAAATCGCTAAAGGGAATTTAGATACACGGAAAGCCAATTAACAAAAACAGTGTGGGAATCTGAAAGAGAAAAGGAAATATAATGAAAAGAAAACAAGAGGTCTGACCCCTCGAAGAAGGAGGGATCAGGAAAGAAGACAAGGGCCAATTAAGGCGGGAAAGTGAAAGACTCCCTAGGCCTCGGATACCCTAGTACCGTCGGGGTCAGAAAAGAACAAGAGTTGACCAAGGGAGGTCGACAGGAAAGAAGACAGAGAGGAGCCCGGCATAAGTAAGTGGAAGCAATGCCGGACTCAGCCGGGGTCCCGTAGTCGCCAACCCACGTCCTACTAGATGTGAGCCCCTGGGGGGAATAAAAGTGAGAAATGAGGAAGTACAGCGAGTCCGGGAATGTTCTCCGCAGCACCTACATGCGTCTGCGAGAGCTAGCTACAGCAGTTACGTTGGCAGCACGGCTGCTGCTTGCATCATATTAGCCTTTCACGAAATGATTGCCGGCGGTCGAGATAGGAACTATTCTTTGTTTACTTGTGCCACACGTCAGCCTGCTTCGTTGACAGGTACAGTTGCGCGAGTAGGATATGACTCAGCTCACGTAGCCTCTGTCATCGTTTAACTGTCCGTGGTGACATGACCTCCTATGACGCGCAATGCTGCTTGACTTATGTGCAGAATGCATTCTGTCATCGCTGTGTTCCCAAATAATAAGCAAACAGTATAGCCTACTTTGTACTCACCACAGCCATTCATAACAGATGCTGCAAGTGCTGATGACACATACGCTCGCTAATTGCAATACACACTGACGATTTCAACAGGCTACAGCCCACACGTGTGGGATTCACTCTGTCAAAGACACCGTGCTACCAACTAAACCGATGAGGCAACCACTCACAGCTGCACGTAACCACTGCGGAGAACATTAAAGAAAGTAGGAGAAGAAAGAATAATGCTAAAGAGGATAAGGGAAAAAAAATTAAGGAAAATAAGGAGATGGCTTAGTGGAAAGTGCATTAGAAGGGAAAATCCGAAGAGGAAGAAGAAGGTTTCAGATGCTCGATTCCATCAAGATTGATAAATCGTATGAGCTGATGAAATGTGCTGCTGAAGACCGGATAAGGTGCAGATACCGGCAATGAGGAAACCTGCATCAGGCAGATCAACTAATGATGACTTACTTTGACCAGTGTCGAGACGGCGTGAATGTTGCCTCCGTTACGCAGGATACCTTGTACCAGCGTGGCCACGCTCAGTCCGATGGCCCAGGACGTGTAACCCTTTAGCTTGATCACTTCGTAAGCACTGCAAAGCACAAATACACAAGTCTTAAAGATGGTTTCTATTTAGCTAATATCTTTCATTTTTTATAAAAATGTTTTGCGGTAACAGAACAGCTGGATGTACTGAAGGAAAATATTGATAAAAGGGAAATTAAAATCAGTGTAGAGAAAAGCCAGGCAATGGTAATGGCAAGAGCAAAGAAAGAAGGACGGAAAAGGGATTGCTAAAATTGGAGATGTACATCTGGAAATAGTAGAGCACTTCAAATAGGGTAAACTGTACTGTCATTGGCACTGCTTGCATTTATTTGAATATAATAGTATTTTTACAACAATATCATTCCCACAGAGTGTTTTATCTTTCCATTCTATTACTCCTTGGCCTCTATACTTCATCGTACTGCCACCAGGTGAACAGTTTTGAAGTGAATGTTGGAACAAGTTGGTGTTGTTCATCACTGCTGGTATTTTGTTGACATCTTACAGTTTTGTTCAGGTTACTAGATCCAAACGTCGATGTTTGGAGCTCAGTATACAAACTGTATTTTAAGGGTAAGTGTGAAAACATGTTGAATACGCCTTAATGTATTTGTTCTGTGTTTATGAAGCACTCTAACCTATAATTATTCTGTGTAATGGGGGTGCCAATTAGGCCTACTGTATTAAAAATAACGATAAAATGCAATACTTGGCCCCCTGTGCCAATAACTGTGATTTTGGTTTTCACAGTCTTGTTCCATGTCTAAGGTCTTGAACAATGTGTGTCAAGTGGGAAAGAATTTGGTTCTACAAGTTTGTATTAAAAACAGGAGGTACACAAAGAAAAGAAAGGTGCCAAGAACTGTACCTGACCAAGGTGCCAACAACTAAGCTTAGGTGCCGAGTACTGTCTGCTCACTTAATATTTCATAACCGATTTATAATATGTTAAGTCTCTATATTTAGTTTTTTAATATTTATAATCAGTATTCATAATGTACAGAACATAAGAAAAAAAAAGAGAAACAACAGCAGATTTTCTGTTCAAAATTATTCATTTAATTGCTTAGTGTCCTTAAAGTGCCAATAACTGTACAGTTCATCCTACTTAGAAAGGGAATTGATGGAAAATGCAAGATTGGATCTTGAGATCAACAAGAGAATATCAGGTTCAGAGTTTAATTTGGGATAAAGACACGAGACCTATTACTTACCAATAATGCCACGTGGATACGGATTAGAATAAACCCACCGTATGCTCTGCCTGTCATAGGAGGCAACTAATAGGGCGGACATGACTGACTGATTTGGAAGACCCCTGTGGATGGGGAGGGCAGAATTCATCCACGGTATCCCCTGCCTGTCGTAAAAGGCGACTAATAGGGAGGCCTTTTCAAAGGTCTCTTTCGATTTTCCGGTCCCAATATGGTTTGACCTTAGAAATAAACACGCATGCTGCTTAGGGAAGGGCCACCAACTTGGCCATCTGGCCATAAAGCCTAGACGGTATTCTCCATCCCGCAAGGTGGGTGCGCCATGTACCCTTGCAGTAGTATCCACCTCACTTATGAAGAAACCTTGGTTTGCAGATGACACTCAATCTTACATTATCCGACGACGCGGTGGCTGCTGATCTCGTCATCTGCTTTATAAGCGAGAGTGGATTTAGGCCAGCAATCTAAATTTTCCAGTGTACATTGACTCAACAACTTGTTCGGTTTTGAATGCTGAATTTTTGTTTTCCGTATTTGTTTACATTATAATTATTAGTTTTTTTTAAATAATTTTTGGTCATTTCAAATTTAGGTATCCACCTCTAAATTTTAAATTCCATTCCGAATCTGCGTTAAGAGGGGCAGATGACCTACTTAAAATAATAACTAACTAACCTGCCAATAATAACATATGGAGCAGAAACTTGGCCGATGACAAGGAGAGATGAAAGTAGAATACAGACAGCCGACATGGAATTCCTGAGGAGTATGGTGCAGAAGACTAGGAGATAGGAAGTGTATGTACAGAAGCTGAAGCAGAATGGACATGTGAAAAGGATGAATGATGAGTGAATGCCAAAACAAGTGATGGAGAGACGGATGACTGGAAAGAGAGGACGAGGAAGACCTAGAGTGCGGTGGATGGATTTGGTGAAGGACAGTGTGGGAGTGTTTGAGGAAGGATGGTGGACAGACATAGTAAAGTGGAGGGGTGTCAATATTTTTTTTCTCCGACCCAGGCCAAGCTGGAAAACATGATGATTCTGCGGTAAGAGGGTGTCATCAAAGTACACAACCAAGAAAGTGAATTCATCTGTGGTAAGCTTTCTGTGTGAACTTTGTATCCATCCCGGATGAGTTCTGTAACATCCTCTTTGTTGTGGGTTACTGTTGGTACTACTGGAATGTTTGTGGTTACACATACAACGTATTTATGTAACACGAAGGAGTGAAGAGGCCATGTCTGTCACCAGGTGCAGTGGCGTACCAACAGGGTGAGCGGCTTTGGTGGAGTAGTCTGCAGCATGCTGAACTACTGTGCCCAAAATCACGGGTTCAAACCCAACCGAAGTAGTAGATTTTTTAAGAGCGTTAAAATCCCTCAGTATGCCTTTCTTCGGAGCGGAAATAAAGCCGGCGGTCCCATGTCAGATTTCATCATCATCATCATCATCTTGTACAGTTTCCAGCCCGAGGCTGGGTCTGTTTGGAACATAAGCCTCGCCACTTAGTCCTTTCTTCCCACCACCTCTCCGCTGTCACTCTGGTCCAGTCCTCGCCTTCTTGACACATTCCTTCACTCCTTTCAGCCATCTATCTCTTGGTCTTCCCCTTGGTCGTTTCATCTGCATCTCGTGGATCCTCTTGGGAATATTCTTCTCTTCCATTCTCTTTAAGTGTCCATACCACCTCAATCTTTATGTCTGCAAAGGCTCCTCTTTCACTATTTCCCTGACCTTTTCATTCCTCACCCTGTCTCTTCTTGTTACTCCGATTTATGGCATGTAAAAGATCCTTCCACTAACTAAACTTTTGTGAAGCTTAGATTTCATTGAAACACTCTAACAAAGTTCCAACATTCACCACTAGGTGTCAGTGACATGGTAGCGGAAGTTGGAACTACCTGAAATTGAACGGAACTTGTAGCTCACCCCATGGATGTCTGCTCGAAGCAGCTACAAACTCTGGCGAGCCAAACATGTCCCCTGACACTCCCGGCACTAAAAGCCATACGCTAAATAAATAAACCTAAAGGGAGGGATTTAGGGTTTCAACGCCCTAGTGAGGCTCCTGTGATGATAGAACTCACCTCTGTACCACTTGCTTGTGCATCTCCTCCCAGTTCTCTGTGTCCTTGTCTGTTCCAATGTCTGGGTTGATCTCTCGCAGCCTCACACCGGCAATGTTCACTCCCGACCACACGGCAACTGAAAGTTTTAAAAAAGATTGTCTAATTAGAAATAACAATTGCATTTTCGTGACTACATTCATGGAGGCTTTCAGCAACGGCCAGAGGTCGCATCCCGTATTCTGTAAGCTAAGCCTTGAACAAAACAAGATCTAAGAACTGATCCTGTAATCCACTTGCTCTAAGACTCGACTCCAGAAAATCTTGTCGGGCCCTGCCTCCACCTTGTCCCATTTATGAAACTCGTCGCACACCTTTGCTGGGGAGATTCACTTCATATATGGGGCGTAACACAGTACAATCTGAAATCTTTGCTGTGGCCAAATGCTTTTATAAAATCTCATCAAATGCAAAGAATTAATCTTCAGACTAGTAATTTGGAAGTGTTTCCACCTAAGAACAGTGGTTATCTGAGCAGTCTATCTATAATCATACTAATATACATATAAATGAGATGCTGTGTGTGTGTTACTCAATCACACAAGAACCACTGGTCCGATTTACATTAAATTTTACATGGAAGTAGCTGATTTACCTGGTTAACATATAGGCTACTTTCGATTTCGATACATTGCACTATTTAAAGATGGCGACTATTTTAGTGACATCACTACACCCTTTGGTTTCAAACTTTCATATTTCCATTTCAAATAAAAAGAGAACGCTAAGAAATAGCAAACTTTTGACAAACTTTTGATGGCATATACAAGGTTTAAAATTTAATTCTTTATCCGAAAGGTCCTTATCACTTTTTGTCTATCTCCAACGGTTAACGAGTAAAACCTAAATTTGTGCTATAAAACACGGTCAACGCCGAGCGGTGTAGTTGGACAAAATGTTCCATCCTTACTCTCCCTCCGCGCAGCACCTCGCCTATTCCCTGTTTTAACTGTCACCTTCACATTTCAATTTATTTATGACCTGATACGAAGCACGGATACTTCAGCTCGTTTCAGATAAGTCTCTACATTAATAACTCGTAGACACACACTGCTTCTGTATGTTGTTTACAGCAGAGTACTCTTACAGTAGGTTTACAATTCTATAGTGGTTTTAGGGCTTACCCCCTGGCACTACAGCCCATGAAGGGCCTAGGCCTACCAAGCGACCGATGCCCAGCCATTTGTCCTGCAGATTATGGGGTGACACGTGGTCAGGGCATTGGGTCCCCTCGGCCATTAATCTAGTAATCTGTGACCAGGGACAGCTACTTGATTGTCTTCACAAGACCGAGTGCACCCCGTCCCAGCTCTCACGTCAGTTTCTGAAATCCATGATGGAGCCGGGAATTGAACCGGGTTCCTCTGGGTGCAAGGCAGGTGCGCTACCCCAACGCCACGGGGCCAGCGATCTTGGTATGCTTCAGAGTGCACCTGGAGGTCTCTTGCCCATGGGTAGTTCACCATACAAGACCTGTGATACGTGGGACATGATCGATCCATCTAAGCCAGTGGTTCTGAACCCGTAGAAGTCTGTGGACCACTCAGCCTGAAATTGAATCATGTACGGACCACCCCTCCTCCCTCCTATACACCTTATCAGTTGTAACCCTTCTTCAATAACACTTATTTTAGAGATATTTAAATTCAAACTCTGATAGTCATCGCAGCGAATACATTCGTCGGACGATTCTCGTTCAACGCACATCATTTCCGAAATCCCCATTTATTGGCCACTTTTAAGTACTGGTGGACCCTTTTCTCCCGCGGACTACTCCCGGGGCACTCGCGGACCACCGGTTAAGAACCAGTGATCTAAGCCGATGATTATGATAATTGTTGTTTTAAGGGGCCTAACATCGAGGTTATCGGCCCTAATGAAATGAAATGGCATGAAATGAAAGGATGAAGATAATAACAGCTCACTGCCATGGATGAAACGAGAATGGTTTATATAAAACAAGACAGTGAGCCCCAACAATAATGATGCCACATTTGAATAAAAATGGTAAAAAGGGGGATGGTAAAAACGATAAAACAAATAAGGCATAGTGAACAATAAAAGACAAACGCAATAAAAAACATAAAACAGGAGTACAATCACTCACCACTACTGTCTCCGTGTTCGCCGATGATCCAGCCATGGCAACTCGTGGGGGCAACGGCGAGGCGCTGAGACATGAGGAACCGGAACCTGGAGGAGTCCAGATTGGTTCCAGATCCAATGACTCTGTTCTTGGGCAGACCGCTCAATTTCCAGGCAACGTACGTCAGGATGTCCACTAGAAGAACAGAGCGTAATATTAATGGGCAAGTGTCATGTTAACACACACTCCTAGACATTTACTACTTATTAGCATTTATACTGGGATATTTCATAGGTAATGCCGTTATTTAACTTTGGTGTTTTATGGCACAATAACCGCCGATATAATCCATAGAGCCACGCCTGGGTGGAACTAACAGGAGTTTTATGTGATCCGAAAATACCCATAAGACCGAAAGGTAAAGTTTATAAAACTGCCATAAGACCAATCCTACTCTCTGATAGTGAAACATGGGCTACCACAAAGGCACAGGAGCAAAAGCTACATACCACAGAAATGCGTATGTTACGTTGGGCAGGTGGAGTTACTGTCTAAGATAAAATCTGTAATGAACATGTGCGGGGCAGTTTCAAAGTAGCGCCTATAACTGAGAAACTTAATGCAGAGTCCAGGCTAAGGTGGTATGGACATGTTAGGCGAAGACCGGAGAATCATGTAGTGAAGAAGTGCCTTTCCATGGCTACACAAAAGAGAGAGAGCGGCAGACCTCAAACAACATGGGTGACTAATGTCCAAAGGGACATGAGAGTACTGGGTCCATCTGCTGATGATGCTTTACAACTAAACGACTGGCGCCTCAGAATTAAGAAAGCCGACCCCGCATAACGGGAAAAGGCGAGGAGGAAGAAGGTGTTTTTTAAGATAGAATTGATTCGCCAATGCTGTTTATAGGAGGCCACGACTAGATATGCGTTTATTGCGAGAATGTATCATCAAAAGATTCCATACATCATCAGATTAAGAAACTTGGGAAATGAAACAGAAGCTGCAGATCTGTACCTCATGAATTGAACCCTGAACTGGTTCAACGTAGAGTGGATCAGTCGTCAGCTTATCGGTAACCTCATTTATCAGGAGAATTACCATATCTGATCAAAATTGGGTCTATTACCACAACGCTGATGCCTTGAAACAGTGGCTCAGTCCCAAACAACCTGCCCAAGTCATCGTTAAAAGGATCTGTTCCGACCCGACAGTGATGTGTGTGTGGAGGAATTTTGAAGTAGTGATTCACTGGGAGTTAGTTCCAAACGGGCATGCAATCAATAGGGATCTTTATTCTCAACAACTAGAACAAGTTCATGAAAACTTGAGACAGAGATACCCAGCATTATAGTGCCGCCATCGTTACTTCTGACTTGACAGTTCACCGGCTGGCGATACGGTGTTGCCAGTCCACTAACGCGAATCAGCTGACTTACATGAATATAGCCGTAAAGTTAACAAAACACTCGTAATGTGAACAGACATGTTACACACAACATACTCGTGAATAAGTACATAGTAGCAGAAATTTCACATATACTGCGGTTAACAGAATATTTCTGAATGAAGCAGAAAACAATTGTAACAAATTTTTCACCATTACCTTCTCGCGTCCGGAGTCGAAGATGTTCCGAGTTCGAGAAAATGTATTATAAAACCTATAAAGGGAACACACCACTCATTTCGAAGTCACTATTGCCGTCTGACCCCACTCAATGAGCACATTCTTTCTTGCTGCCATTGTTGGAGCTTTGTCGTGAATGACACTATGATACGGGGCATTGTCCATAACAATTGTGCTCGCAGTTTACTAATCATTTCCCGGGTTCGACTCCTTAGTGGAGTCCCTTGTCCTAAGGCCTTTCCTCTCTTTGCGCTTGGCTTCCTCGTGCTAGACACCGGCCTACTCACATGCATCACAGAAATAACAGTAACACTCATCTAAAGGTAACCTACAACTACACGTAATTATACTACACTATGTCAAACGACAAACAAATATTAAGCTATTAAATAACAACAGACTAGATTAATACCAAAAAGAAAAATATACGAGAAATAGGAGAATACACAAAGACCGCCAATGAAACTAACCAAGCACAATGCAAACAGCTGACAACATGTGAACGTAAGATGTTAGCTCGATATATCAATTTGAATGGCTGCCTGTGATTGGCTGGTTAGAGTGTAGCTGTGACGTAGCACTGAAACTTCCAAGTCTGAAGTAAGGATGGCTCTAGTATAGTTAACCGAAAGAGTTCTCTTGCTGCAGGACAATGCGAGACCTCATACTACATGAACAGCCATGGAACTGCTACCATATCCAGCATAGACTCCTGATCTAGCGTCTTCAGATTACCATCTTTTTCGATCCATGGCCCATTTCTTGCACAAGAAATTTTGAAAATATTGAAGTGTGGAAGTGGGTATCGCCGAATTGTTCGCATCAAAACCCAGAGACTGGTACCGTCGCAGGATGAGATGGCTCAAGACCATAGACTAATGGTCTCTACTTTGAAGAATGGTTTAAATTCTTGTCAAAAATTTTCCAAATAAAAGTTTCTTTAAAGAAACGACATTACTTATGCGACATCCCCCGTATATAAAGACAAGGAGGGATAAAGTGAAAAATGACAAAACCAGGACAGACTGTGAAAGCCAAAATACAGTCTTTTTGGAAGCCTTCATAGGGAGGGTATGGCTGCTTGAGCTTTAGTTCCCTCAGTTAAGAGGCACAGGTGCGCTTCATAAGAAGGGAGGTAGCGCGCAGTTCGTCACTCCTGTGCACACCTAGAGCCCGCTGATGAGCCAGCTTGCTGTCCTAGGCGAAACCCCACACAAGACACGGCACAAACCTAGAAAAATTGCCGAGGTTTAAAGTTGTTCAAGCTCAAATTGTAAAATACTTTTGAGGGGTATAAAATGAGGTCTCGTGCTTCTACAAAAACCTCTATTTTACCTATCCCCTAGTTTACCCAGTGAAATCTATCTCCGCCTTCCGGCGTGCCGGCAGGGATTTTTTAGAAAAGCTATGGACAAAGAGATGATGATGATGATAATCAGTGCTTGATTTGTAAAGAAAGCGGTTCCGGTACTCTGGGCTACCAGGTGGTGGTGGGAGGGGGTTGGGGGGGGGGGGGGGTTGTGTCTTTAAGGAATATTGAAATATAGAGTTCTAAAAACGATATTTTTGCGCTTTTCTGAACACCTTTAAAAATTAATCAGCGAACAACATTGCAATCTAAATTTGATTGCAATTTGAAATTAAATTTAGAGTGCTATAGCAACATTTTTCTTACCATTAGCCATTGGCCTATATTAAATTTTAATGTAGGCCAACTATGCTACCATTCAAACAATGTACATTATTTTCAATTTTTTTATGTAATTTAAAAAATTAAATACATTCGGCTTATTTCTTGTTTTATAATTTTGTCTTTACAGTTTTCTGAAATAATTATCCAGGCAAAGACCAAGTTGACCATGACAGTTCCACAGTTCTAAAAATTATATTATATATTCGACTTTTCCTCCGATCAGAGGTTTCGGTACGGCGTACCGGTGCGTACCGTCACAAATCTACCCCTGATGATAATTGTTGTTTTAAGGGGCCTAACATCTAGGTTATCGGCCCCTAATGATCTGGGTGACAGCAAAAATGACAATGAAATGGAAACCATAAGGAAAATCAAGTTGGACTGAAAATACTTACAAAATGGAACTCAGATTGAAACAACTGACAAAACAGAGAGTGCGAATACTTACCAAATGTAAAGGTAATTTAGAAGGAAATGCTCATAAAAGGAATTTAGATTGAAAAATATGCACAAAATGTAGTTTAGGTTCAAATTACTTACAAAATGCAATGTAGATTGAAAATGCTTACAAAATGTGGTTGAGTTTAAAAAAAACTCACAAAATTTAATTTAGAGACACTGGGAGCCAATTCATAAAAACAGGGCGGGAATCTTAATGAGAAAATTAACTATAATGAAAAGAAGGCTGATCCACGAAGAAAGAGGTCCACGAAGAAAGAGGTATCAGGAAAGATGAGAGAGGGCCAATGAAGGCGGGAAAGGAAGAGACTCCCGAGGCCTCGGATACCCTAATACCGTCGGGGTCGGAAGAGAACAAGAGTTGACCAAGAGAGGTCGACAGGAAAGAAGACGGAGAGGAGCCCGGCACAAGTAAGTGGAAGCAATGCCGGACTCAGCTGGGGTCCCGTGGTCGCCAACCCACGTCCCACTAGATGTGAGCCCCTGGGGGAAAACAGCAGATCATGTAACTAATCGCCAATGTTCTTGAAGGATCTGACGATGGTCGCTCGATTCGCAAACCATCCCCCTCTTTTAAAAACATGTTATCACTGTATCAGATTTCTGCCAACTCATGTTGAAAAGTGAGACGCCTTACCTGGATTGCTGACGATGAGCAGAATGCAGTCTGGGCTGTATTTAATCAACTGAGGGATGATCCCCTTGAAGATGTCTGTGTTTCTCTGGACCAGATCGAGGCGAGACTCTCCTTCCTTCTGACGAGCTCCGGCCGTCACCACACAGATCTTGGAGAGGGCCGTGACGGAGTAGTCTGAAAAGTGTATACTGTGCGCTCTGAGGAGGGCTTAAAACACACTCATTCTCTGCTACACGTAGACTTTCCGATTACTGATATTCTTTGAAACCTAACATTCTGTACTTCTCTGCAGGGGCATATATACAATTTGTTTTCGGGGCGGGCTGACTATCCAGCAAAATTGTGAGTATTCTCAGGGGATTGTCACTGCAAAATGCCCAGAAATATCAACCAATATCTTAAGTTGGAGGGGAAAGAACAGACTGGTTCAGACAAATGAGTGGCCTGAAACAGGGTAGTGCACTGTCACCCCTTCTCTTTATTGTGGTTATGGACGAGGTAATGACACGGATAGCAGGAAAGATAGAAGATAAGATGAAAGCAATGGTGTTTGCAGATGATCTCATGGTCTGGGTAAACAAGGAGGAAATTCAGGAGCAACTGAAGGCTTGGGAAGAAACAGTGGGAGAGTTCGGATGGAAGTTCAACATCAGTAAATGTGAGATCCTGTTAAGAACCAGGAAAAAGGACAGACCAATGAGTGGGATAACACTTGGAGGTGGACAGCTGAGGAAGGTCTCAAGTACTTGGGAAGTATAGTGGAGGAAAATGGGAGAAATGACAAAGAGATTACGGAACGCGGCAGACAGGCAGAATCATTTCTGAGAAGCATTAGGAGCTTAGTGTGGAATAAAGATGTCCCACAAAAAAGCAAGGAAGGGTTATACAGAAGCTACTATATCCCGATACTGACCTTTGCATCAGAAATTTGGATAATGAAGAAAAGAGACATAAGCAGAATACAGGCAAGTGAAATGAAGTTCCTGCGAAGTAGGTTCGGAGTAACAAGAAGAGACAGGGTGAGGAATGAAAAGGTCAGGGAAATAGTGAAAGAGGAGCCCTTGCAAGGTAGGAATGAGACATCAAGACTGAGGTGGTAAGGACACTTAAAGAGAATGGAAGAGCAGAGGATTCCCAAGAGGATACACGAGATGCAGATGCAGAAGAAACGACCAAGGGGAAGACCAAGAGATAGATGGCTGAAAGGAGTGGAGAAATGTGTCAAGAAGAGAGGCAAGGACTGGACTAGAGTGACAGCGGAGAGGTGGTGGGAAGAAAGGACTAAGTGGTGAGGCTTGTGTTCCAAACAGACCCAGCCTGGGGCTGGAAACTTTACAAGATGATGATGATCATCTTAAGAGCATATCATCATCATCATCATCATCATCATCATCATCTTGAGCAGTTTCCGACCGCTGGTCAGGTCTGCTTGGAACATAAGCCTCTCCATCGTTTCCTGTCCATCCATAACTTTGTGTAATTACTTTAGAAAAGTGTTAATTGTACAATCCTAAATTTATATAGCCTACAATTACTGGCAATACAAAAAAAGTTTTAAATTACAACATGATACAAAATAAAATTTTATTACTTAATGAATTTTCCATTATGGCCTGTGGAGTGTGAATGGCGAATTTCTAAATATTTGTCAAATTATTAAGCAGTAAGGTAAACAGATTTTTTTTTTTTTACAAATTGATAATTTATTTCTCAAAAGTGCCGTTCTGTGGAATTTTCAGTTTTGCCTCACAAGGCTGAGTGTACCCCATTCCAGCCCTCGGACCAGAATTAAAATTTCTTGGCAGAGCCAGGAATCGAATTCGGACCTCCGGGGCGGAAGCCAAGTATGCTAACCATTACACCACGAGGTAGTCTAATTTCAATCTTAATATTGTTTATAACTTAGCCAATAAGGTAAGATTAGGGTACAACCAATTTTACAATTATATTAAGCTTTTACCAAAAAATACACTTTCTTAATTTGTATTGTTTTTTCCGGGGGGGGGGGGGGGGGTCTGGAGCCCCCACAGCTCCCCCTTATATACGCCCTGCGTCTCTGCATCGGCAGTGTTGAGGAGAAAATTTTAACTCTTCGTCTTCCTTCTCCGTACATTTGTTTTCGCAATAACTTGTCAGATAATTAATCCCCACTTACCTGTGCTTGCACTGATCTTAGCATTCTTGAGGAAAGTTGATCCATGCTGCAGGTCCATTAGCTCCCCCTTAAGCTTATCGGCCACTACGTCCACCAGTGCCACCTCGCTGGCAATGTGCTGGAAGGAAAAAACAACAAATTACAAATTGTTTTTCTCCCACTGCCCACACCTGCCTGTCCACGTTTCTATTCTCTTTGTCCTGTTCATCGAGTGTTTGAACAAGACCAATACAGCCTCGACCCACTGGAGCAGCTACTACCTGGTATTCTTTGGTTTATTTCAATTAATTCCAAAGAGCCATAGGCTCGTACAGAGGAATTGTACAGTAATATGTGTGTTTACACACCAAGGAAGAAAATTCTGAAGGTAACACAAATTGATGAATAAGGACATAGGCCTATTATAAGGTTGATACCATATCTAAGATTGTTTAGACCAAGGTCCCTTAAAATGATAAGCACTTAGGATTTTTAATCTTATACATAACTTAACTTATTTGATGTATTAAGATGCATCGAATTTTCCCCACAATAATTCCATAGTTTTCCTCTTAAATACTGACAAAGTTGGTGCACTTTTTACTTCATCAGGAAGTTTATTATATGACTGTGATGCAGAGAACTTGAAACTATTTCTACCGTATTTAGAAGAGTGAATGATATATAAGGCTACGTCCTTCGCATGCCTAGTTCCATAAGAATGATTGTCCGAGTTCAAGATGTAGGGAGAGCTATAGAGTATTGTGTTGTGTTTAATCTTGTATATTAGCATAGCTGCTCGGAGTTCTGCACTTATGCTGAGGGGTAGAATTTTACTTTTGATGTACAGACCTTTTACTGGAGTGCAGTAAGGAAGGTTGAATATGTTTCTAATAGCCCTATTCTGAATAGTCATTTAATCATTCAGTGTGGATTTCCTGCAGTGAGCCCAAATAACATTTAAATATTGGAGCTTGCTATGTACAAGTGAATAGTAGATTTGTTTTACAAGGTTTAGGGGAATAAGATACCAAAGTTTCCTTAGGATCCCTACTACAGGTGAGAGTTTCTTAGCAATTCGTTCAACGTGTTCAATCCAGGTCAGGTGTTTGTCAATGATTAGACCTAAATACTTTGCCTGATTAACCTCTTTTATTTCAATATTATTTATATATATTTTGTCATGTGTGATTTCTTTCATGCTTTGTTTTGAAATTACCATGTAATTGGTCTTCTGTAGGTTCATTGTTAATTTATTGGCCTGGAACCATTGTGAGAGAGTATTTATATCTTGTTGCACATTTTGTATGATTTCAATTAAGTCTTTCCCAGTGTAGAAGATATTTGTATCATCTGCATACAATTTGATATGCCCTCAAATTACATTCCACAATATCATTTATATACATTAAGAATAATGTAGGTCCAAGTATAGATCCTTGTGGAACGCCATGAGTTATATATTTTCCTGAACTTATGCATTTATTCAAAGCTACATGCTGCTTTCTTCCAATAAGGTAGCTTTGGAACCATTTTAGAGCTGTAACGTGTTTTTCGAGGGTTTTTTATGCCACTGGCATAAGTCAGTAGGAAGCCATTCTATATTTATTTACGCGGCAAATTGTTCAGCCAAGATAAATTTTCATGTTAATTTATTATTATTATTAATTTATTATAATTATTATTAAGGTATTTTCGGAGCATTTTATAAAAATTATTAGCATTCAGATAGGTTTTCTATGTCTTAGAAAACGCTATCAAGCAAATTATTACGAACGACAATATCATAGGAAATTATGTGATTACGGAATTTAACAGAGTTTCGTCAGTTAGGGTATATTATGAGAGACATGAGTCACTGGAAATTCAAATACAAGCTTAATCTTGTCGGGAAGCATGACGCAAGCTTGGGTCGCATCGTCAAGAAAAGGCGAATTGTTGGAACGGAATACGACTTCCTCTTACCGCCGAGTGTAATGAGGCAGAGGAGGGGAGTATAGCGCGTGGGGTGCAGCCAATCAGTGGAGACGACGTAAGCTGGAAGACTGCTCCGGAGTGGGGAGCCAACGTGTGCATATTTCGTTCGACGCGCCGTGGAACGAGAGGAATCTGTGTAGAACTTGCCGAGTACGGTTGCAAGTGCGTGTCGCTCCGATGTTCAGTGGAGTTAGCGACTATCTTTGTGAAACTTAACCGTGGTGGTTGTACGGTTTGGGTCCGATGTACGGACCATAGAATTATCTAATCTACCAGAATATCATCAAATAACGAAGAAGATGGCGACGTCCAGGAGACTGTGGGAAGCACACAGCATCATCCAGTACGAGGGAAATGCTTTAGCAATTTCCAGTGGTAAGCGCAAATGACGCAGAAATACGCAATCTCTCATTTTTCTTTGTTTTACATTTCATATTTCAGTAACTTCATAGCTTGGAAATAAGAGTAAAATCAATTTATCAGACTCCGTTTTCACGTAATTTTCTATCGGTAATATTAAAATCGCAACGCTCCAATTTAAATTTTAAACTTATTATTATTATTATTATTAATTTTGCTATACTTGTTTTATATAATAAATTCATTTCTTTTACAATGCAATCTTTGCTTTCAGTAGGTAGCATTAGATATAGACCAACTCCTTCTCCTGATACAATTGTTTGTTGGGTTAATGATCAAATCATACCACGATCTGAGTGAATAGATTCTTGAAGGTGTTCTCCCAGAGCTAGACGTTGTTAAATACAAATTTAGATTTCAGCATTGCATTGAGGTCTTGGCGCCCATTAAAACAACATAGCTTAGGCAAAGGTCAACAGTTACAATTATCACCCAACAGTTAGGGGCAAGCGAAGCTGCTACATTTGTCGCTACCAACATGGGGCATTAATAACCGCTACATTTGGCGCCCAACGTGGGGTTGAAAACCTAATAACATTTGTGGAAGGAGACGGGTATATATTTCTGTGCCTGTATTTTGGGGGTTATTTGTCTGTATCAGTGTATATCATTATGGGGGATGAGAAAGAAAGACAGATGAGGTTACGTAGTGGTCATCAACGGGAGAGTGATGATACGAGCAGTATGTCGAGTGATGGTAGTACCGGGGTAGCGGAGGTAAATCCCGATACTGAAACAGGGAGTGTAGGCGGCCAACCAGAATTAAAGACTTTACTTCTCGAGTTCATGTATCAGAACAAAGTTAGTAGTGATGCCTTAAATGCAAAGTTAGAACAGAATAATGCAAAACCGGAACAAAACAACGCTAAATTAGAACAAAACAGTAGGGAAAATAAAGAAAGTACAGATGCCTTAAATGCTAAATTAGAACAAAACAGTAGGGAAAATAGAGAGAGTAATGAATCTTTGAACACCAGATTAGAACAAAACAGTAAGGAAAATAGAGAGAGTAATGAAACTTTAAACGCCAGATTAGAACAAAACAGTAAGGAAAATAGAGAGAGTACTGAAACTTTAAATGCTAAATTAGAACAAAACAATAGGGAAATGAGTGTCAAATTCGAACTGATTAGAGGTGAGATCAGGGGGGTGATGGAAGAAAAGGCTAAAGAGATTATTGCAGATGTAGACAGAAAATTAGGAAAAGTACAGGAGGAGTTGGAAATTAGAATCAGTACACAGGCTGAAATTTTAAAAGAACTAGTGCAACTGGAAACACAGCAGGCCAAAAAGCAATTGGGGGGAGAAATTGACAAAATTCAGGTAGCAACTAAAGAGGTTAAGGAATAGCTGGGGGGTAGAATTGAGAAAGTCCACTCACAAATAGTTGCAGAAGTAAATGATTTAAGAGAGAGTAATAGAGAGAGCATTAGCAAGATTGAGGAGAAACAAGCAAAGCTATATGATAAAGTAGAAGAATCAGAAGGAAACATTAAATTAACAGTAAACAGTATTGAGAGGAAGGCTGAGGAGAAAATCGCAGAATTAGAGTTAAAATTAAAAGCTAGGATCAGGCAAGAAAATAGTCAGAATAGGCCAGTTTTTGTGAATAGCACACACAGGGAGGTAGAACTGGGCAAGTTCAGCAATCGACAGGGGTGCCCAATGGAGTTCATGAACACTATAGAAAATAAATTCGGGGAGAGGTTGGAAAATGGTAGTATTGAGTGGTGCCAGGTAGTTGAAATTTTAGAACAAGTGTTTGTGGGGGAAACGAGGAATTGGTTTGCTGTCTACAGAGACAAGTTTACTGATATTAATGATTTTAAAATGAAATTCAGTGAAAAGTTCTGGAATGAGGTCATTCAGTCGCAGCATCGTGAGGGAGTAGTGTGTGGTAAATATAACCCTAAAGGAAGCTCCACCATGACCGAATACTTTTTAGGGCAGGTATTAGTGTGTAAATATCTGGATGGCTTGAAGGAGGAAAGTGATGTGGTGAGGTTGCTACTTAGGCACTTTCCCTATAGAATCAAGGAGGCTGCTTGTATCCAGAATGTAAAGACTATATCACAAGTAGAAAATTTGTTAAGCACATTTGATGCACTAGGGCGAGGGGGTTATGAGGACAATTTCAATCGGAACCAGGGTAATAATAATAATAGACCTAATGAAGCCAGGCATCAAGAAGTTCAAGGGAACGGTGGCGAAGGGGCCAACGCTCAAAATAGAAATAATAATAATCAGCTAAATCAGAACAGAGGAAATGGCTATGGTAATCAGTATCAAGGGAGGAACAATGATTTCAGGGGAAATCAAGGGAGGAACAATGATTACAGGGGAAATCAAGGGAGAAACAATGATTTCAGGGGAAATCAAGGGAGAAATTATAATGACAATAATTACAACCAGAATAGGGGTCAAGGAAGAGGACAGCCTAGTGGTAGTAATATACAGCCAAACAATGACAACACAACTCAGAACAACCAGACCAGTGCAGTAGTAACTAGTACTACGGCCAGCTGTAGCGGTTCTTTAAACGCGAACCAGGCTGCGAAGTAAGGTCAGAATCTGTCTGTAGCATGCCCTGTCCATACAATTATACAGGAACCCTATGACCTAAATGTAAGAAATGAATTATTACATGAACTAAATGATGAAGGTATTATTCATGAAGTGGTTAGTAAGAGCCCCATAGTTAAATTTAACGTGTCCGAGGCGTACACAGATGTTTTAATTGATAGTGGTTGTATGAAGAGTTGCATAAAATGAAAGGAACTGGAGTAAATTTTGAGGAGATGCCAATTAAAAGCACTTTTGTTATCACAGCTGTTGGGAAGAGGTCTAAAGTAATTTCTAAGCAAGTTTTAGTAGACATTAAAATTAATAATCATGTAGAGAAGCAGATTTGTCTTGTAATTCCAAATTTAGTATTCAGTGTTATCTTGGGTTCAGAGTGACTAAGTAGAGTGTCTGGTAACTTATGTTATGATGTAGGGAGTTTGAAATTTAAATGGGGAGATTCTGAAGTAGAAGTAGCGTTCAATGACCATATTCAGAGGAGTAGTATTGTAGGTGTGATTTGTACTTTAAATGAGATATCGCCAGCCGTAGAGCGGGGTTCTCCATGTTTTGTGGGCAGTGTGATTACGAACGGAAGTCTAGAGGACTCGTTACGTGAGGCTGCATTTCAGGGTAATATAGAGGATGAACAGTGTGTTCGGCTCTATGATGTGTTATTGTGTAATAGGAGAGTTTTTGAGGATCGCATTGGTATGGCCAATTGCTATACACATTCATTGAACGTTATTGATAGGTCAGTATTCACAGGACATAGATATCCTGTACCTTTCGCTTATCAGAGTGCAGTTGAGGCACAAATTAACCAGATGCTTGAAGATGGGATTATTGAGCACTAACAGTCCATATGTTAATTCTTTGATCACGGTACCCAAGACCGACGGCACTGTTCGTATTTGTTTAGACACTCGTTTGGTTAACAGTAGAATTAGTTCAGATCAGCTGAAATCTATGTCAATAGAGGAGTTGATGCAAACATTTGAGGGGAAGAAGTATTTCACTTGTGTAGATTTGAGTTCCAGTTTTTGGCAAGTGCCACTTATGTACGAAGATAGACCATTTACAGCTTTTAGTCATAAATATAACCTTTATCAATTTTGTAGAACACTTTATGGGTTAAAGAGTAGTTCAGCAGCTTTAATTAGGGCTTTAAACATCGCATTAGGGGATGACACAGGAGAGTTTGTAACCATTTACATAGATGATATGGTAATTAGTTCACGCAGTTTTGAGGAGCATCTATGTCATTTAAATATAGTTTTTCAGAAGTTAGATCAGGCAGGGTTCACTTTGAAGCTGTCTAAGTCGTCATTCTGTCGGTCAGAAGTGACATTTTTAGGTCATAGAGTGTCGAGTAGAGGTGTAACACCAGAAGAAAGTAGGGTTAATAAGATACTTAACGCCGAGGTGCCACAGAATGTTAAACAGTTAAAAACTTACCTGGGAATTTGCAACTTTTTCAGGAGGTTCGTTCTTAAATACTCAGGGTTGGTAGAACCATTCAGGGAATTGCTTAAAAGTGGGACTCGGTGGAGATGGGAGTCCAAGCATGATCACGCTTTTAGAGCGCTGAAGGAAGGTTTTGAGAAAGCTGTAGTGCTGAAATATCCGTTAAAAGAGAAGGAATGTGTGGTTATGACAGATGCTTCACATATAGGCATTGCTGGAGTATTATGTCAGAAAGATGATGAGGGTAATCTGTGCATTGTCTCTTTAGCCTCGCGAGGACTGACAGCAGCAGAAAAAAGATACACGATTACTGAGTTAGAGCTTTTAGGCATTGTTTTCAGTTTAGGGAAATTTAGAATGTATTTAGTAGGGGGGAAATTTGAGATCCACACAGATCACCATGCATTACTGTATATGAGAACTTGTAAACTCAGTTCTAACAGAGTTAGTAGGTGGATTCTTGCTCTGCAGGAATACGAATTCACAGTAAAATATATTAAAGGTAAAGATAACATTCTTGCAGACATGCTATCGAGGGACATGAATTTATGTAGGGATTATCCTGTGGTTAAAGCAGAGGACGGTATTTTAATATGTGCATGTGTGGACAGTAGCAACAGGGCATCGTTACAGACACTGAGAAATATGCTAGTGGAGCAACGTGATGACGTTAAGTTAAAGGAGCCACTGGCTAGGTTGGAAATAGGTGAAGAAGAGTATGTGAAAGTAGGACGGTTCACGTACAAGATGCAGGATGGGCTTCTTGCAAGGAAATGTAGGAATAATCGGTGGGCAATATGTGTTCCTGCCACTTTGCGGGAGGAGCTAATTTGGTTCATTCATAGGGAATTAGGACACTTTGGTGCTGCCAAGGTCTTCTATGAAATTGGTCGTGACTTTATTTGGAGTAAAATGGGAAGGGATGTTAGGAGGATTTTAGCTAAGTGTGACACCTGTCAAAGGAGTAAATATCCAGTTAAATATTTAGTGGGGGAGAGATCTGCAGTTCTCACCAGTAGTCCCGGTGAACTACTGTGTGTGGATTTATTTGGCCCGATCGTTAAAGGACAGTACGGCTACGAGTACATTTTTATAGTTATTGACGCTTTTAGTAAGTATGTCAAGCTATATCCGCTAAGGAAAGCCACGGGACTAGCGTGTAGCCGTCTGATCATTAATAAGTATGTACCTGAGTTTGGCCTTCCTCTCAGGATACTATCTGACAGTGGACCACAGTTTACTGCAAAGAAATGGATAACCAGTATGCAGGAAGCTGGTATAACACACGTTCATTCCTCTGTAAGGTACCCTCAGGGTAATTCTGCAGAGCGTCCATTAAGGGAAGTGGCTCGTCTTTTTCGGACTCTAGTGCATGACAAGCATGCGGCCTGGGTTGGACATCTTCCCAAGGTCGAGACTTGGCTGAATTCTGTCCAGCATGAGAGCACGAAATTGACGCCATACGAAGTTCACTTCGGAAAAAGACCACAAAATGAACTAGCGAGGGTGTTGGGATTACATGAGGGTAAGCAACCGGGGATGGATTACACTGTCCAGTTGGCGAAACAGAATTTATCTAAGTCAGCACAAAAGAGAATTCGCCAACAAAAAGAAACTAAATTTGACCTATTCGAGCCGGGAGACAGAGTCTTACTTAGAGTGCCGAAACAGTCAAATAAGCTAGAGAAAGTCATGTCCAAGTTCTTTTATCTCTACGAGGGCCCATTTATAGTTTCCAAACGTATTGGGAAAACAGCATATGTGCTGGAGAATAGTGAGGGAAACAGATTATACGGGACGTATAATATACATAGTCTACGAAAATATGTGTCATAAAGTGAGTGTGTTTAGCTGGCGAGCCAGCCTATCAAATGAGTAAGTGTGGTATTTGGTGCGTGGGAGGAGTTGGTCTTCCAGGCAGGCGTATCAGAAGTCACACAGGGGGGTAGTATGTAAGTAAATGAGAGTTTTTAAGGTACAGGGAAATATGACGGGATTGTCGGATGCTCTTGAGCACTAAAATGTCTCGGTACACCAAGGCCAGAATTTGGTAGCGCTGGTGAATTCCCATTTGCCTCCAAGAGATGGGTGAGCGCTTGAACAGGGTATTTTTGCTTAAGGCGTCCACGAGGCAAAAGATGGGCCATCAGAATGGGAGACAGTCCTTCATGAAACTCATACATATCAGCACACGTGATTTCTGTTTACGGCCTCGCCATGTAAGATTTGTAAGTGTGTAATTTAAGGTAATTTGTAAAAAGGTATTATTTGTGTGAGGAGAACTGGTCTGTGTTGAGAACTAGTACTAAGTAGAATATGGTCTACGGGAACTTAACAAGACAGGGCGATTACGGCACAGAAATATTTGGTGTTATATGTAATGCGCATTTACTTTTTTTTTTTTCAGAAGTCAATATTAATTTAATCTACTTTAAAGAGATATTAAGTATTATGGTCACGAGGCGCTGCCACAATAGTGTGATCGTGTGGTCAGTGATAAGTGGAATTAAATGTCACCATAAGGAGGGGACCTCCAGTGAAATTAGGAAGTTCTATGGTGATATAAATATATCAGAACACCTTCAATGCGTGTGATATGACATCATAAATACATAGTGCTCACACATTAATTATGTCTATTTCTCCAACATAGAGAAATTTGAGAGGCGGAAATATCCGTGGAACACTATTCTATATGTAAAACATTGGACTGGTTGCAAAGTGCAATCCATAGTGACAACAAACTTTGACGCAAAGTGCGTGAAGAAAAATTATGAGTGTATATATCTGTAATTTAGGGTGATTTCATTTATGTAATATGTATTTTGGATGGGGTTTATTAATGTGTCTGGGATAATCGGATAATGGACCGTTGTCACGGTAAATCATCCGATGATCCGAGGCGAATATGTAACGTGTTTTTCGAGGGGTTTTTATGCCACTGGCATAAGTCAGTAGGAAGCCATTCTATATTTATTTACGCGGCAAATTGTTCAGCCAAGATAAATTTTCATGTTAATTTATTATTATTATTAATTTATTATAATTATTATTAAGGTATTTTCGGAGCATTTTATAAAAATTATTAGCATTCAGATAGGTTTTCTATGTCTTAGAAAACGCTATCAAGCAAATTATTACGAACGACAATATCATAGGAAATTATGTGATTACGGAATTTAACAGAGTTTCGTCAGTTAGGGTATATTATGAGAGACATGAGTCACTGGAAATTCAAATACAAGCTTAATCTTGTCGGGAAGCATGACGCAAGCTTGGGTCGCATCGTCAAGAAAAGGCGAATTGTTGGAACGGAATACGACTTCCCCTTACCGCCGAGTGTAATGAGGCAGAGGAGGGGAGTATAGCGCGTGGGGTGCAGCCAATCAGTGGAGACGACGTAAGCTGGAAGACGGCTCCGGAGTGGGGAGCCAACGTGTGCATATATCGTTCGACGCGCCGTGGAACGAGAGGAATCTGTGTAGAACTTGCCGAGTACGGTTGCAAGTGCGTGTTGCTCCGATGTTCAGTGGAGTTAGCGACTATCTTTGTGAAACTTAACCGTGGTGGTTGTACGGTTTGGGTCCGCTGTACGGACCATAGAATTATCTAATCTACCAGAATATCATCAAATAACGAAGAAGATGGCGACGTCCAGGAGACTGTGGGAAGCACACAGCATCATCCAGTACGAGGGAAATGCTTTAGCAATTTCCAGTGGTAAGCGCAAATGACGCAGAAATACGCAATCTCTCATTTTTCTTTGTTTTACATTTCATATTTCAGTAACTTCATAGCTTGGAAATAAGAGTAAAATCAATTTATCAGACTCCGTTTTCACGCAATTTTCTATCGGTAATATTAAAATCGCAACGCTCCAATTTAAATTTTAAACTTATTATTATTATTAATTTTGCTATACTTGTTTTATATAATAAATTCATTTCTTTTACAATGCAATCTTTGCTTTCAGTAGGTAGCATTAGATATAGACCAACTCCTTCTCCTGATACAATTGTTTGTTGGGTTAATGATCAAATCATACCACGATCTGAGTGAATAGATTCTTGAAGGTGTTCTCCCAGAGCTAGACGTTGTTAAATACAAATTTAGATTTCAGTATTGCATTGAGGTCTTGGCGCCCATTAAAACAACATAGCTTAGGCAAAGGTCAACAGTTACAATTATCACCCAACAGTTAGGGGCAAGCGAAGCTGCTACATTTGTCGCTACCAACATGGGGCATTAATAACCGCTACAGAGCTATACCTCGGACACCAGCATTTTCTAATTTTGACAACAGTATTTTATGATCTACTGTATCAAAGGCTTTTGTGAGATCAATAAATAACCCAACTGCCATATTATTTTTGTCAATAGTTTCTTGTAGCATTGTTATTAGGTCAATAGTTGCTGCCTCAGTACTAGATTTTTCCCTGAATCCATATTGCATATTATGAAAGAATGTATTCTTGTTGAGAAATGAAAGCAATCTTGTTTTTACCACTTCTTCCAGAATTTTTGAAACTACCGATAAAATAGAAACAGGTCTATAATTATTTGGATTTCTTTTGTCACCACCCTTAAATATAGGAACTACTTTGGCCACTTTTAAGTCATCTGGTATCATACCAGTAACTAAGGACTCATTAATCATTTCAACCAAGATTTTAATAAATGATTGCATATTGTTTTTAATGAAATTTGTCTTGATCCTATCTAAGCCACAGCTCTTTTTATTCTTTAAATTTGTGATGATGGACTTGACCTCTGCTTCATCTGTTGGATATAAGTAGAGGGAATTTGACTGCTTGTGGTCCTTACTGAGGATTTCCTTCTGTTCAGGAATACCTTTTGCTAGACTTCCAGCAATGTTTGTGAAGAACAAGTTAAATGATTCGCATAGCTCTTGATTGTCTGTGATAATTTTGTTGTCTATTTCAAGTGAAGTGCATGTCTCAACTGTTGGTTTTTTGTTGTGTATGATTTCTTTGATAGTCTCCCAAGTTTTATTGGAATTGTTTCCATATGTTCTGAATTTTTCTGAGTAGTTATTTGACTTTAGTCTTCTTTTTGAGTTTGTTACACTATTCCTGCATCTACAGTATTCTTGGTTCATATCATTATTATTTTTGTGAAGGGGATTTTTGAGCTTTGCATGCAGAGTGTCTCGTTGTTTTATAAGTGTAAGGAGTTCAGCTGTGACCCATGGTAAGTTAGTAGTCTGTCTTTTATTGTTAGTATTGTTTGTTATTTTTCTTTGGCTATGCCTATTCCTTAGATTCAATTGTTTGATGAAAGAGTTATATAGAGAGTTAACAGTACTGTTTGCATCATTATGGGAATCAGCGTTTATAGATATATTAGTTTCAGGAGTGTGTTGCCTATCCCAAGAGTCCTCGTGTGTTGTTGATTTTGTCGAGTTATGTGACTGAGTGTACGTGCTATAATTGGTCTTGGAAATATCAAGAATTAATATACTGTGATCACTAATATCATTGCTGACATTTGATATTTTATAACTTAATTCTGAATTGTTTAGTGACACGTGATCTATTAAGGTAGCTGCAGTGTCACAAAGTCGTGTAGCATATTTAGTGTTGCACTGTTTAAACCCATAGCATGCTATTAGATTTAGATATTTCCTTCTTAATTGATCATCAGCTAGGATATCAATGTTGGTATCTCCGAGGAAGATGCATAATTTATTGTTTATCTGGCTAAGAAAACTTTCAAACGAATTTAAGAAGGGTATGGCATTGCTTCTATTGGGGTTATATGCTGCAATAATATCAATGCTTTTATATGTTGGCCTATTACTTTTAACATCATCTCTGAATACCTCAATCCACATCAAACTATGATTCATTTCACACTTTCTTTTAACATTCACTTTCCATTTGTGTGATACATAAATACCCAGACCCCCACCAACTTTGTCATCTCTATGAGCAAACACACTTGTGAAATTGTTGAAGTTATAAAAATCTGCCTCATTACTTTTCACCCAGGTTTCTGTAACTACCAATACATCTATCTGGCCTATCATTTGCAAGAGAATTTCAATGTCATCAAGCTTATTCCGAATACTTCTGCTATTAATGTACAAACACCTAACCTCTCCACCGAATTCTAATGAGTTTATGCATGCACTTATATTACAGTCCTGTTGCATGAACTCATCCAAACCGTTGTACTTATGTTCACTGCACTGTACTTCACCTAGGTGTCCACTTGTAGTCAGCGCTTTCTTCTCTCTAAACAATAAGATATCATCACTCGTTCTAGCAATTAGTTTTCCGAGAGTAAAAACTTGGCAACTCTGTTTAAAAGTTTTCCAAATTTCATTGTTCCTCTTCTATTGAGATGGAGACCATTCCCTTCTAAAAAAATAATGTTTTTTTTTTCACTACACAACCAATCCAGTGTTGAATTCACGGCATTAATGTATCGTGGGTCTATGTCACGTCTTTGTAATACATCACTAACACACACTTTTGAACCCGGAAAGGCACTTTTCACTTCGTCCACGAGCTTGTCCATGTCATTCATAATGTGAGTTGGTGTTGGAGAACTGTTCAAGCAATTGGTCCCTACATGAATCATTACCACCTCAGGGTCTTCTCGAACCTCGTTTGCCCATACCTTTCTAGTTAATTGATCAGTTCTTATTCCTGGATAGCAATAGACTGCGGCATAATCAACTACTGGGCCTACATTTCGCAGAATTGAGTCACCCATGACAAGTACACGGGGACGTCTCCTTTTCTTAGGGTTATGGGTAGGTTTGTCGCGCATTGGTTTGATGCAGCTTTCCATGCCTCCTTGTCCTGAGCTAATCGCTTCATCTCTACACAGCTATCAGACCTTATCACAACAGATTTCTTTTCCATATAAATGCTTTCCTTGTTTGTTCCAACATCCTTTCTATATCTGGTCTTGCTTCCTAAGTAGCAGAAGTCCCTTACTTCTGGGTTCAATTCCCGGATCTACCAAGAAATGTAATTCTGGTCCGAGTATTGGGCCAGAATCAGTGGCGGGTCAGGTGTGAATCGGATGGCGAGCGTCGATATACACAAAAAAAAATAAAGAGAATAATTTGTGGGTGGTTATGTAGCCCCGTGTACTTTGGGTGTGTGTAGAATTTGTCTGATAACTGAGGGCATTGGAAAGTTGGTGTAACGATACGACAAATGTTTCAATAGTTTTGGCGATTAGGTTGAGACATAAGAATAAAACAAGCAAACATTTACTAGTAAATGAGTTTGGTACAGTATGTCAATCTGTTATTTTTAAACAATCCATCGGAACTTGGGGGGGAAACAGCCCTCGTATTTTTGTTTTAAGGGGCGGAACTACGAGGTCATCTGCCCCTGACTAATTATTATCCGAGTGAAAAAACAGTCTCCGAAATGAAATATAAAATAATATATTTACAGATTCAAATTAACTGATGAGCATTTGAAGTCTCTGCTGATAATTTCCACAACTGCAAACTTGTCAGTGGAAAGTTATAGCTACATAAATCTCTTAAGGACACTGGGTTGGGGCAATGGCTTATTTTACACTAAACAAGATCTAACCTTTCTAAGCCACCTGCTAATAATAAATATAAAATATTATTGTCTGCATTTGTACAGGGTGTTCAAAAACCAAGGTCACAGAAAGCAGTTCTTACTTACTCCTCGACACTACGGCCCTTGCAGAACCTTGGTCCCTGGAACTATCTTCTTCCAAAGCTCTCTGTCGATTGCCTTGGTCCTCCATCTCCTGACTCCCATGGTACATAGATCGTCCTCCATTTCCTCGATCCACCGCTTTCTTGGCCTACCTCTATGTCGTCTACCTCCTGGATGCCCCTCCAGCACTTTCTTAGTTTCTCTTATTTCCTCCATTCGATGGACATGTCCAAGCCAAGCAGTCTTCGCCACTGTTACTATATCCTGTTCATTGTACAGGTCTCTAAGCTCCTGATTTGTTCTAATGCACCATCCCAGCTCCGTTTTAACTGGTCCAAAGATCTTCCTCAGTACAGTAGAATCTCGCAAACTCGGCACTCGGTAATCCGGCACTTCGGATTTCTCGGCCACCCTGATGGGAGAAAAAAATCGAATGTTTCTTTTGTTCTTGTCTTTCTGCACAGAGCGTTATTATGTTTTCTTTCGTCTTCTCCATCACTGGAATTATCGACAGTTAAATACCACGCGAAACAAGTTGACCTACAGTACATTGTAAGAAGAGTAACGACGACCTGATAAATACAGCTACAGTACAGTAAATGCACAAACTGTTGGCAGTAACAAGTAAACAAACGGTTCTCGCGCAGAGCGTTGTATTTATTTGATTGCGCATTCTCCGCAATTCTGTTTCTTCACTGTCTTCGTGACGAGGCTTCAAGAAACACGTTTCAAAGTGAAAAGCAAAAAAACATTACTTATTTTTTTACAAAAAAGTAAATGGTAATTTTCATTAAGAGAAAAAACTATTTGCCTAAGGGAATTGTTTTGTTCATATTCAAGTACTGTAGTGGCTTAATCATTTTAAAACTTGTGTTTCTGTTAAAAACAAATAAATTTACTGCATTGCATTACTTTTAAACCAAAACAAACAGCTTATTTCTTCTTTTTAACACATTTCCCGATAACCTGGCATTTTCGCGAACTCTGCCACGCTTCGGTCCTCATTAGGCCGAGTTTGCGAGACTCTACTGTACCTTTCTTCCTCATGTCATTAACCTTTAATCTTCTGTTTTATTTGCTTTATTTAATACCCAAGTCTCAGCTCCATATGTATCCACTGGTCGAATGACAGTTTTATAAATAGTAACCTTAGCGTTCTGTGATACTTGCCTGCTTCTTAATGTTGGAATTAAAGCAGCATAACATCTATTTCCTGCAGCCAGTCTGGTGCTGATTTCTTTTTTAACTTAGTTTTGTGAAGTCATCAGAGAGCCTAGATATCTAAATTCCGACAACCCCTCGAAACCCTTTTCTCCACTTCTAAATGCTTGTGCAGCAATTCTAGTATATACATTTCTCAAGTTAGGTACACTTTCTTTGAAACTTTCTTGTCAAGGATACTTATTTTTTTTCCTGGAATGTAAAGAACATGTGACTTGACAAAATGAACGGATTGGATTTATAGAATAAAAAAATTAAACTCCAAAAAAATATTTTTGCCTCTTAAATTTTATGATTTTTTAAATGCCTAAATTGAAAAGATAAAGATTTTAAATATCTTGCGGTTCATTCTATAAAACTACATCGTTACCGACATACAGAGTCATTGAAGAAGGTTGCAGCAATTTCAAAAAATCATATCTCCCGTTCTAAGTGAGATAAATTAATAGTTCGACCTGAAAACTAATCAGGAACTCATCGACTGAGTTTTAAATGTGACTGTACTCCTCCCCGTGACCTTCAGCCGATGCTCAGAATGAGTGCACGACAGGAAGCTGCCATGCCGGTGCTATTCAATGGCCTCCTAGAAGCCCCGACTTGACACCTCTGACTTTTTAATGGGGATACGTAAAAAACATTCTATTCTGTGAACTGGTCAGAGATCAGCAACATTTAAGACAACGCATCACTGCTGCTGTCGCTACAATCACCCTGAGATGATCCAGCACACTTGGGCCGAGATAGACTATCGACTGGATGTTTGCAGAGCAACCAAGGAAGGGCACATAGAAACATTATCAGGTATGAAAAAAAAACACTTTTTGAGTTGGTGAATTTAACAAAAAAATACTCGTTTTAATATCTCAAATAGTTCCTGAGCTGCAACCTTTTTCGACTTTAAGTAGTTCCTGAGAAAAGTGAACCAGAATCTCTAAAATATTAACTTGCAGGATTGTTTTCTGTGATGATGATGATGATGATGATAATTGTTGTTTTAAGGGGCCTAACATCGAGGATATCGGCCCCTAATGATCTGGGTGATAGCGAAAATGAGAATGAAATGGAAACCAGAACAAAATTATCTGAGACGGAAAATACGTACAAAAAGGAACTCAGATGGAAACAACTCACAATATGGTCTTACAAAAGGGAATTTAGAACGAAAAATTGCACAAAAAGAATAGATTGAAAAAGACCCACAAAACGAAGGCTAGATTCAAAATACGTACAAAATGCAATGTAGCGTCGAAATACTAACAAAATGCAACTGAAATTCAAAATACTTACAAAATGCAAATGAGATCGAAAATACATACAAAATCCAATTGAGGTTCAAAATACTTACAAAATGCAATTGAAATTGAAAATACACAATGCAATTCAGAATGAAATAGGCCCTATCCCAGTTCCAATCCAAATTATTCACAAAGTGCAATTGAAATTCAAAATACTTACAAAATGTAATTGAAATTGAAAATGTTTACAAAATGTACGGTAGATTCAAACGACTCAGATGGATTGACAATACTTACAAAAAGCAATTTAGATTGAAAATACTTGACAAAATGTAATTTAGATTCAAAATACCCACAAAATGCAATTGAGAATCAAATATGTGCAAAATGCCCGCCAAACAAAATGCAATTTAGATTCAAAATTCGTGCGAAATGCGGTTTTGGTTGAAAATACTTACAAAATGCAATTGAAATTCAAAATACTCACAAAGGTCGCTCCGCCATATTGAAAGACTTACTAAAAAGCAATTTAGATTGTCAATCTTTACAAAATGCAATTGAGGTTGAAAACAATCGCGAGATTTAGTTTAGATCGAAAAAACATACAAAAAGCAACGTAGATTAAAATGCCTTAAAAAATCGCTAGAAGGGAATTTAGATACACGGTGAACCAAGTAACAAAAACAGTGCGGGAATCTTAAAGAGAAAAGTAAATATAATGAAAAGAGGAGAGGAGAGGGGAGAGAGGAGAAGGTCCGCCCCAAAGGTAAGGGAGAAAAGGGGAAAACTGACCCAGCTCAGGAATCCCTCAGGGTCGCTAACTCCCGAACTCACCAGCCGTGAGCCCCTGAGGGCGTAGCATTATCTACGGTGCACCAGAAGTGGTGGGGCTACATACACCCTGCCTCCTTAAGGGCCTTGAGCACCAGGCAGGAGGTAAAAGGAAAAGGAAAAGAAGGCTGACCCCTCACAGAAGGAGGGTATCAGGAAAGAAGAGACAAGGGCCAATTAAGGCGGGAAAGTGAAAGACTCCCTAGGCCTCGGAGAACCTAATACCGTCGGGGTCGGAAGAAAAACAAGAGTTGACCAAGGGAGGTCGACAGGAAAGAAGACGGAGAGGAGCCCGGCACAAGTAAGTGGAAGCAATGCCAGACTCAGCTGGGGTCCGGTGGTCGCCACCCCACGCCCTACTAGATGTGAGCCCCTGGGGAAGGGGAGGGGGGTTCCTGTGACCTTGTTTTTGAAACCCTGTACGAAATCAGACAATAATATTTCATGTTTATTGTTAGCAGGTGGCTTAGAAAGGTTAGTGTAAAAGTAACAACCATTGACCAAATGGAAATAACAGATTTATATTTTAAATTATCTCATTTAATTGTGTAAAATGAGTCATTGCCAAAACCCAGTGTTTCAATATCATGCCACTTACTGTAAGGTTTTAGAATAATATAATTACAGTTAAATTGTCCAATAGCATTATGTTTGTCAGTTATTGTGTTCTTAACTGGTCTTTAAATAGAAATAAAAGCATCTGATTAGTATTTGTATTTGATTGTAAATTATACAAAATAATCAAAATAAATGATGGTGGGCCGGATTGGTGTTGGCCCGCGGGCCGTAGTTTGGAGACCCCTGTTCTACGAGATTATTTGCATCAGATTGCGTAATTATTAGCGATTGCAATTGCTTTGCCGAACTGTCCGCCTCGTGGCTAGCATTCTCGGCTCTTCCAAGAAATTTAATTCTGGTCCAAGAACTGGACCTTGAGGTACACTCAGCCATCCTGGAAGTGGTTTTCCGTGGTTTCCCACTTCTACTCCAGGCAAATGCACTACAGTATAAGGGTTGATTAATTACCAAGAGAGAACTTACCTGAGTGAGCACGCTGAAGGCACACGCCATGCCGACCTGCCCCACCCCCACCACCGTCACCTTATTGCCAGACGTGGGTGCCGGGTCTGCAACCTGGTCCAGAAGGATAGCCTTGATGGTCGACATTCTGATCTACAAACAACAACAGTCACATTCTACAAATTAGTAATAGTAAGAAAAAGGACATATTTACAGAATGGATGATTGCAGATTTTTTAAAGGATGTTCAAGTACCTTGATGGGAAAAGGTCAACGACATGCTGGGTTCAAGAGGTAAATAAAGATTTAGAGAGAAACACCGTAATATAAGAGAAAAAAAAACGGAAGCTTGTAGTTTAACGTGACCGTTAATCTCGAGATCATGAGCCACGGGACCTCCTTTTGTAACGTGTTTTTCGAGGGGTTTTTATGCCACTGGCATAAGTCAGTAGGAAGCCATTCTATATTTATTTACGCGGCAAATTGTTCAGCCAAGAGATTTTTTCATGTTAATAATAATTATAATAAATTAATAATAATAATAATAAATTAAGATATTTTCGGAGCATTTTATAAAAATTATAAGCATACAGATAGGTTTTCTATGTCTTAGAAAACGCTATCAAGCAAATTATTACGAACGACAATATCATAGAAAGTTGTGATTGCGGAATTTTACGGAGTTTTCGTCAGTTAGGATATTTTGAGAGACATGAGTCACTGGGAATTCAAGTACACGCTTAATCTTGTCGGGAAGCATGACGCAATCCTGGGTCGCAGCGTCAAGGAAAGGCGGATATATGGAACGGAAGAAGACTTCTCCCTCTCGCGCGCGGTGTGTAATGAGCCAGAGGAGGGGAAGTAGCGGGATGCTCAGCCAACCAGTGGAGACCACGCAAGCTAGAAGTCGGATGAAGAGTGGGGATGCGACGGATGCATATATCGTTCAGTGTTCCGTGGAACGAGAACAATCTGTGTAGTTCTTGCCGAGTATGGTTATACGCGGGGGTCGCTCCGATGTTCCGTGGAACGAAGACTATCTGTATAGAACTTAACGAGTACGGTTGTACGCGGGAGTGGCTCCGATGTTCCGTGGAGTGGAGGACTAACTTTTGTAAAACTTAACCAGTGTGGTTGTACGAGTGTTTGGGTCCGATGTACGGACCATAGAATTATCTAATCTACCAGAATATCATCATATATCGACGGAGATGTCGAGGTCCAGGAGACTGTGAGAAGCTCACAGCATCATCCAGTACGAGGGAAATGTTTCGGCTATTTCCCGTGGTAAGCGCGAATGACGCAGAAATACGCAATCTCTCATTTCTCTTTGTTTTATATTTCATATTTCAATAACTTCATAGCTTGGGAATAAGAGTAAAATCAATAATTTATCAGACTCCGTTTTCACGTAATTTTCTATCGGTAATATTAAAATCGCAACGCTCCAATTTAAATTTTATACTTATTATTATTATTAATTTTGCTATACTTGTTTTATATAATAAATTCATTTCTTTTACAATGCAATCTTTGCTTTCAGTAGGTAGCATTAGATATAGACCAATTCCTTCTCCTGATACAATTGTTTGTTGGGTTAATGATCAAATCATACCACGATCTGAGTGAATAGATTCTTGAAGGTGTTCTACCAGAGCTAGACGTTGTTAAATACAAATTTAGATTTCAACATTGCGTTGAGGTCTTGGCGCCCATTAAAACAACATAGCTTAGGCAAAGGTAAACAGTTACATTGATCTCCTAACAGTTAGGGGCAGTCAAACCGTTACAATTGTCGCTACCGACATAGGGCTAGCAAACCTGCTACAATTGTCGCTCAACGTTAGGGCTAGCAAAACTGCTACATTTGTACGCTCAACGTGGAGCAAAGTAAATACCGTTTCACTTGTCATCCCAGCCTAAGCAAACCTGCTACACTTTTTACGTGGAATCTGAACCACAGGACATGGCATTTCACTTCGAAAATCTCACATGCAATGACCGGGAGTCGAACCCGGACCGCCTTGGTGAGAGGCATACAAGAGAAGAAGACACTGTGGACAGAGGGAAGATGTTAAGTGTGAAAGGATTCCAGAGAAGAGTGGAAAGGAAACCTGGGGCGAAGTGGTCTGAGGACAGGAAGAAGCAGCATAGTCTACTGTTACTTAGGAAGCAAAATAACCAGTGATGGACGAAGCAAAGAGGATATAAAAAGTAGGTTGGCTCAGGCAAGGAAAGCATTTCTTCAGAAAAGGAATCTGTTGACATCGAATATAGATTTAGGTATTAGAAAGTCTGGAGTGTGGTGCTCTATGGAAGTGAAACTTGGCTGGTTGGCGCAGCAGAAAAGAGGAATATAGATGCATTTGAAATGTGGTGTTACAGGAGAATGATGAAGATCAGATGGGTCGATAGGGTTACAAATGAAGAGGTGGGAGTGGGAGAGGAGAGATGTTTCTGGCGACTGCTAATGAAGAGAAAAGATAGGTTGGTAGGTCAGAAAGTAATACACCCAGGAATAGCAAGCTTAGTTATGGAAGGAAGGGTCAAAGACAGGAACTGTAGGGGTAGACCAAGGTTAGAATTTGTTAAGCAGATTGCCTCGGATGTAGGGTGTGGTAGCTATGTAGAGATGAAACGATTCGCTCAGGAGAGGGGGACATGGGGGGGCTGCATCAAACTAGTCAAAAGACTGAAGACTAAAAGAACAACAACAACAACAATAAAATATATATATTTTTTTTAAACAATCAAAGAGGCAATATTAAGAAGGTCTGGCTGCGTGGCTCAGGGGTAACGTTCTCGCTTGCTGAGCCCAAGGTTGCAGGTTCTAGACCTGGCGCCGTCAACTGGCATTTGAGGGTGCGCAAATGCGAGGGAGCCGTGTCAGCACATTTACTGGCACGTTAAAGATCCCCTTCGGGGCAAAATTCCGGCACCCCGGCGTCTCTGAAAGCCAGTGTAGTTAAAAGGGAAGTTAAACCAATAACATTATTATTATTAATATTACCGACAGTAGTGGCTACGCGGGCTAAAGCGCTGCGTTAGGTCAAGGGGCCAAGCTCTCTGCTGACTCGGTAGACGCTTGGGTTCGAGCCCCACCGTCGGCTGTCCTTGAAATGGTTTTCCGTGGTTTCCCATTTTCAACACCAGGCAAATGCTGGGACAGTACCTTCTGACAGGCCACGGCCGCTTCCTTCCACATCCTTGCCCAGTTTCATTCATCTTCATCCATTCCATCTCTCATCCCGACGCGCAGGTCGCCCACGGGCGTCGACTAGAAAGACCTGCACTCGGCCTCTCAGGAGGCTACACGAAAAAAAAATATATTAATATTAAGAAGTGGTAGCTGTTGTGGTTATATAGCCCCTTGTACTTCAATGTGTGTGGAATTTGTTTATAACCTGTGTTAATTTAATGCCTGTGTTAGTCATTCAAATGAGGATTGGGAGGGAAATGGCCGTGGCCTTAATTTAGGAACCATTCAGACATTCACCTGGAGTAGAAGTGCGAAACTACGGAAAATAATTTCCGGAATGGTTGAAGTATGAATCGAACCTGCCTCTTCTCAGTTTTACCTCACGAGGCTGAGTGTACCCCGTTTCAGCCCTTAAACCAGAATTAAATTTCTTGGCAGAGCCGGGAATCTAACGTAACAAGGCGGACAAGTGGTATTGCAATTGATCCCTTAATGTGCACGTCCTACACAAATTAGCTATGCATTTTTGAATCGATTGATCTCGTCAACAATCTCATTGATATAATAATAATAAGCTATTATGGCAAGTTTTTCGTTTAGCCTTGAATTGCTATGAGCCTCATAACAAGCCATATTTCATACTGCTACGACCACCGAGGCCCGAGAAAAAGTTGGTTTACAAAATTAACAACAACTCCTTTCAGAACCGTCGGACCACATTAAAACTCTGTACACACGTTAACAATAAGTTCCTTCAAGACGTATCCAAGTTTCATTACGATCTGAATAATACTTTTAATGTAATGATGTTTCTAAGTGAGCGCTCCGTTAAACTTTGTAAAGAAACCGGCACGTTTTTTGAACAGCTATAAAAGTTTAACGTCACAATATCAATGTTTACTCTTCATAGCTAAACGCAGAATAAAATAAGGAAAAGTTTGGTGTAGCTTGTCTTTATGTAAGACAACGGGTAACGGTTTTATTGACTTCTAAATTCTAGTATCTACTCTACACTCTTTCCCAGACCATGAGAAGCATGAATAAGTCATTAACATAATGCGATCAATGTATTCGGAAAATAAGTGCCGAACCGGATTCAAGTTGGAAGTTACTGATTGAATCCAGGGAAATATATACAACTAAGGGGCTATTACAAGGTTGCTGTTTATCACCGTTGCTGTTCCAAGATTTATGTAGACGTCTGTTTAAGAAAATGCCCCAGGAAATCTTGTACAATGGGATTACAGATGCACCAGGAGTAGCCTATTACTTACATCATCTTTTTACTGATGACCAGGTGATATTGACTCAAGATGCCTCTTATGTGATGAGGAAATTAATTGAGGAATATCAAATGTGGGGACTAAATATCGATTACAACAAAACGGAACACCTTACATTAGAGAATAATGGTGGTGAGAAACTACAGATCGCAAATGCAGAAATTCAGGCACTAAATTTTAATATTTGGGTTCAATAATAGAAGCTGGGTGAACACGTTCACCTGAAATTGAGAGAAGAGAAAGTGAGGCTTGGAGAACGATTGGGGCATTAACTTAAATTCAGTCTTATGGAGCAGAAATATATTAAACAAAACTAAGAAACTTATTTACAGTTCATTGGTACAAATTATTTTGTTATATGGAGCAGAAACGTGGACGTTAAACAGACAGCAATTATTGGAGGAGGACGGCAAGAAAATAAAGATCGGATAAAATTAGAAATACGAGGATCAGATAAATTATGCAGGTTTAAAAAAATGTACTAGAAGTGGTTGAATAAAGAACATTACAATGGTTTGGACATGTGAAAAGGATGCGGAATAGTAGAATTCCAAATGTAATGTTACATTGGCAAGCTGAAGGCAAACGGAAACGGGGTGAACCAAGAGAACAATGGATGGATGGTGTAAAGAGAAGCTTGGCTACCAGAGGCTTAGCCGAGGAAGATGCTGAAGACAGACATTAGTGGAGGAGTAGAGTATTTTTGGGTTGAAGGAAAACCACTATTGTAGAATATTCCTAATAAAGGAAAAGAACAAGAATAAAAGAAACTGGTAGGAAGTGGTGCGAGGTGCGAGGATAAGAAGGCGAAAACTGGGCATAACACAGGAGAGAATACGTACAAGACAAGAGGGAATACAATAAGAATCAGAAACAAAACACAATAATCGATGATTATGATGTTAATATTGTTGTTTTAAGGGGCCCAACATCTAGGTTATCGGCTCCTAATGGTTTGGGTGATGGTGACAGATGAGATGAGAATGAAAACTATAACTAATACTAACTACAAACTTACATACTAGAAGAAGAAATGGTAAAAAAATAAAGCATAAAGCAAATATAATACAGGAGGGAAAGAAATGTCCTCAACCCTCGAAGAATGAGGATTGAGGGACATGGAAGGGAGGAGAGCCATGAAAGGCAGATAGGAAATGGGAAAGAGAAGAGGGCCCACCCCAAAGTCAGTGGAAAAAGAAGAACGGACCCAGCTCAGGAATCCCTCGGGATCGCCAACGCCCGAACTCACCAGCCGTGAGCCCTTCAGGGTGTAGCACTATCCAGGGTGCACCACAAGTGGTGGGGCTACATACACCCTGCCTCCTGGAAGGCCTTGAGCACAAGGCAGGAGATATAATGAAAAGGAAAAGAGGGTTGAAGGAGGGTATCAGGAAAAGATGAGACAAGGGCCAATTAAGGCGGGAAAGTGAAAGACTCCCTAGGTCTCGGATATCCTAATACCGTCGGGGTTAGAAGAGAACAAGAGTTGACCAAGAGGGATCAACAGGAAAGAAGACAAGAGAGAGGTGCCCGGCACAAGTAAGTGGAAGCAATGCCAAACTCAGCTGGAGTCCCGTGGTCGCCAACCCACGTCCCACTAGATGTGAGCCCCTGGGGGGAATAATCCTAAGATCAGTTGAAGGATAGGCTATATGCTAACATACCGGGTGATTCATCTAAGTTGACCACCTCAAATATCTACGGAACCGTTTAAGATATCATCATTCTGTTCTCAAATTCTTAAAATCGTACTACGGGACTCATACAACACGGCCCATTTCGCTCCCAGCACATATTGTACGTATTTACGAGAAACCGGTAGCACCTTTAGTTTTTTAAATGGGACTATACTAATTTCACTCACTGGAACAACTAAGAATTAAGTGACACGTTCAGTGATGTGCTTATTTTGCCTTTTGAGGTATTAAAGGTTTCCATGTGTGTCGGCATTAGACAGAAAGCGATGCACCAGCCGCTGGAATGTGGAGTGCATGTTCTCTTGCGTGACCCACTCCTTGTTGACAAATTTGCATACCGAATGTATTCCATTCATAGCATACTGTAAAGTGTACATAATCAAAATCAAGTCTCGTATGTACGTGTACCTTTACCCCCCCCCCCCCCCTCTCCATTTAGTCCTGAATCCTTGTGGAAATATCTGAAAACACCTCAATGAAGAGCATAAATAAAGTACGGAATTCTTTAGTGCTGGCAGACCTGTGATAATGACTTAATGTACGTAATTATTAAAATCAGAAATGTAACGAAACTCGCCCATTTAGTTCATTGCGAACGTCTCGTCTAATGTTAATTCCTACGAGTCCGGTTAATCATCGATCTCTTTGATTATGTACACATTACAGTATGCTATATGGAAACCTTTAATATCTCAAAAATTACTCGTCGGATCTGCAAAATCAACAATCATTACTTACATGTTTATGAGGTAAAATATTTGAGTGTATTCGTTTTGCAGATGATATGGTGGTTATGGGTGAGAGTGACAGATAATCAACACAAATGTTGAAAGATAAAATTTGTGAAATATATAGGATGAAAATAAATGAGAAAAAAAAACCACGAAGTGTATGGTCATAGGTGGAAAAGGTGAAAAACTTGCAATAAAATTTAGAAGATGAAATTGAACTAATAAGATAGTTTTAAATACCTAGCAAGTTGGGTTACACAAGAAATGATGTATGCACTAAAGAAATAAAAACAATGATTGCAATAGAAAAATAAACCTTCAGTAAGAAAAGAAAATTATTTTGTGGAGCAATGAAAGTAAGCCTAATAAGGAAGAGATTAGTGAAATGTTTTGTTTGGAGTGTAGCAATGCACGGAGCGGAAACTTGGACGCTTAGGAAAGAAGACTAGAGAAGAATAGAGGCTTTTGAAATGGAGGAGAATGGGGAGAATAAGTTGGAAGGACAAAGTGAGAAATGAGGAAGTAATAAAAAAGACAGAATGATGCTAAAGAAGATAAGAAAAGAAAAATGAATTGGATTTGGCACTGCCTAAGAGGAGATGTTTTGGTGAAAAGCGCATTAGAAGGGAAAATCCGAAGAGGAAGAAGAAGGTTTCAGAAGCTGGATTCCATCAAGATTGATAAATTTTATGAGCTGATGAAACGTGCTGTTGAAGACCGGTTAAGGTGGAGAGGAAACCTGCCATCAGGCAGATAAACTGATGATGACTTGCATGAATGTCAGAGTAGTTGCTAGAAATGCTATCCTTCACACATTGCACCAACGTAGGAAGTTTTGGTACACTCGCTATAATTCATCGAGGGCGTGGTGGCTCAGCGGTCTAGCTGTATGCCTCTCACCAAGGCGGTCCGGGTTCGATTCCCGGTCAATGCATGTGAGATTTTCGAAGTGAAATGCCATGTCCTGTGGTTCGGATTCCACGTAAAAAAAGGAGGTCCTGTGGCTCATGATCTCAAGATTAACGGTCACATTAAACTACAAGCTTCCTTACTTCCTTCCTTATAATTCATCCTCGCTGATATTGCGTTCTTGAGAGCCTCCAGAGTACGCGGATTGTTTCTGTATACCTATTGTTTGAGGTTCTCCCACAAGTAAACATCGCACAGCACTGAAACTTGCGAACACATTAACTGTAAGACTTCTTCTTGATAAGATAAGTTTCCACAAGGAAAACTCGATGTTTGGTTCTATACGGGATACGAGATAGGCTAGAATACGCACAGCAAGTATTTATTATGAAAACTAAGTTATCTCGTCAGCTGCGTATGTAATAAATGCAATGACAGCATTCAGGGCTTATCAGCGTATGCTATAAATGTGACTGCGAGTCATTGCGACGTGTCCGCCGCACGGCTATTGGAAAGCTCCGTTTTATAGGGAGGGCTCTCACTGTACTAATTGCTTAATACGCAGCTCGAGATCTGAACCGTAGTCAAATATGGAAAAACAAAAAGAATTGGCGATATGTAAATCGTATTCAATAATAAATAAATGATTATTGTGACAAGAGTATTATCTCTGTAGACTCGTTGCGTAGTGTCTTCGCTGTCACCGCCGGGGCCCGGGTTCGATCCTGGAAGTGGTTTTCCGTGGTCTCCCACTTCTACTCCAGGCAAATGCCGGGATAGTACCTAACTCAAGGCCACGGCCGCTTCCCAGCCAAATCGTACCTCAATTACAAATACACACAGTGGTACAGACATCACAGTGACACAGGTTATCAGACAATTCATTCTACGCACACCCAAGTACACGGGACTATATGACCACTATGCCTCAAAGCCCCTAATGAATAAACAACAACAACACCAGTAGATTTAAGACTCATAAATGAATTCCTTGGGTGAAACAAAAATCAAAATTGAGACAGAAGCTGATATTCAGAAAGGTGTAAGGCAAGGCTGCAACTTATCACCCATACTTTTCAAACTTTACATTGAACAAGCAATGAAGGAAATTAGAGAAAAAATCTTAGGTGGCGTAGTTGGCAGCATGCTGAGTTTCTATGCCCAAGGTCGCGGGTTCAAACCCGGCCGAAGTCGTTGGATTTTTTAAGAGTGTTAAAAAATCCTTCAGTATGCCTTCCTTCGGAGGGGAAGTAAAGCCGGCGGGCCCATGTCATACATTTATGGCATGAAAAAGAACCTCTCACTAACTACACTTGTGTGAAGCAAAAATTTGTAGGTTAGAATTTATAACGCTCTATTAGTTCTAACGTTAGCCGCCAGGTGCCGACTGCCAGTCCGCATGCTAGGTGTTTTGGACGGTAGCATTTGGTAGGAAAAGTAGGAAGTACCCTCTAGGTTGGTGGTTGCCCACGGACTCAGCGAGGGAACTCACCACTACCGCCTCTATGGGCAGTGTCCTGGAGCTTGGAACATCTGGTCGGGATGGATACAACTGGGGAGGTGTGATCAGCACTTCGCCCTGGCAGCCTCACCTGCAAAGCGAACAGGGGCCTTATGTGGGATGGGAAGGAATAGAAGATAGGGATGGATAGGCTAGGAAGAGGGAAGGAGGCGGCCGTGGCCTTACAGTAGGTACCATCCCGGCATTTGCCCGAAGACGAAGTGGGAAACCACGGAAAACCACTTCGAGGATGGCTGAGGTGGGAATCGAACCCCCTCTACTCATTTGGACCACCCGAGGCTGAGTAGACCCCGTTTCAGTCCTCATACCACGTTTCAAATTTCGTGGCAGAGCAGGGAATCGAACCCAGGACCTCCGGGGCGGCAGCTAACCATGCTGACCGCTACGCTACGGAGGCGACAGGAACTACACTCACCGCCATAAAAAGCGAAACACTACGAATATCAGACAAAACTCAACATCTGACAGTTTCATACCTGGTATAAATTGAATGCTATGACTTTGCAGCGATATGGAAATGTGCCGTGATTTAATTAGCTTATTAGAGAAGTTTCAGCGCAACAATTATTAAACCTTGTTGATCGTCACATTCACAGCACCAATGTTACAGTTTCGCGCCTTTGGACAACAATAACCACAAACAGCTGTGAATTCTCGTGCCTCGTATTTTTGTGAACATTACGGTTTGTCTACAACATTAGGGGCAGATGACCTCGTAGTTCCGCCCCTTAAAACAACAATAACTAATTAACTAACTGTCTACAACATTCATAATCACACAGTGCAACAGGTCGGAGGAGAGTAAGATGGATTCCAGATTTCAACATTTCCAAATTCGTGTTTGTGCACTGTTGTGATTGCCATGCTCATTAATGTTTACCAATTATTGTGCCAATTAGTTTAATTAACTTATGATACATAGCCATATTGTTGTAATGTCATAGTATAACTAGACTATATGGTTAAATTACAAGGTTTGGAACAGCCCATCATTGAAATTTAGTCTGAAATTTGTAGTGTTTCGCTTTCTTTGCCGGTGAGTGTACTTGAAATTGCCGTCTGCAGTCCTCACTTGAATTAAAACTGATATCACACACTAATACAGCCATCACAATTAACGCAGGTTATCAGACAGATTCTACCCACACCCAAAGTACACGGGGCTACATGACCCAGGCGCGGATCTGGAGTTTGGCTTTGGGGGGGGGGGGGGTTTCAGAGAATGGAAATTGTTAAGAAAAAATGGTATCACTAAAAACGCAATCACAAAATAATCAAACGTACAAAACCAGACCATTTTTTTTGCAAGCTACATGGATAGAAATTTGATGCGTTTAGCGCACCAAAAATATTCGTACAAATTGCAACGGCGTGTTTTGCGACTTTTACATCGAGCTTCGAGAAAAGTATCAAGTTACGTTACAGTTTCGGCAAGTCGAGTTGGTACCGACAAAGGGAGAACGTCACAGCTTATATTGCCAACCAAGCTTGCAATTTGGACGTCGGCAAAAACATTTGGTGCGAAAGAAGCCCCAAATTCCTATCCGTGCATTGCTGCACATTCATCGTGACATCACTATAAACATCGATTCGGTAATCACAAGGTTTGCTAAACAAAATTTAGTTATATAAATAATCGTTTTTATATAACAGGTAGGCTATGAAGTTGTAAATATGTACAGTTGTAACAGAACACAATTGCAATAAAGATATTTTCAGTATTGAATAAAATGAAAACTGTTTTTCAGTTATAGTTAAGTTTTATTTGTCTGATTGGGTTTTCGTTTTTTGAGTTAGCAAAAAAATTTGTCTCCGTTTGCCCCCCCCCCTCTTGAATCCGCGCCTGACATGACCGCGTTGTCGCAGCCCCTAAACTAAGGAACCAACCAACCAACCAACCAACCAGAGAAAAATTCAATGTAGGAGTGAAGATTCAAGGAGAAATAATGTCAACACTGAGATTTGCTGATGACATCGTCATCTTAGCCAGAGAAGTTGAGTGAGATTTTAAATGGTATGAGGAAAGAATTCATGAAGAAAATTAATAATGTAAAACAAAGATAATGGAATGCAGCCGAAACAAATCAGAAACCTCTATGGACATCAAGTTGGCAGGTGAAAAGCTAAAGGAAGTAGGAGATATAACCATTGATAGACGAAGCAAAGAAGATATAAAAGTGACAGTCAGTCTGAAAGACTGGACTTTGTATCATTTTAAATCCTACAAATGCTGAAAAATGCTAGAAAGGCTGGAGGCTTCTCGTTTCGCTCGAAGCCAAAGACTTTTGACATGTTAGAATATTATCTGCATAATACTTATCTTTCCTATCTTGTTTCAAATTACTCGCGAACCGCAAGTGCAAACCAAGGTCAAGAGCGCGGGATGCCGTCACGCTCACAAGAGCGCGCGGGGACGTGCCCCTTCCATCCAGTCTAAGAGATATGCTCTCGCGGACTTTTTTGTAGAACTTTTCATGCTGACCAATTCTTACGCTCATAGTATATTGATATGTTTAACGGTTTGCCCAGCGTAAGCTTAAGAAGCGCACGGACGCCAACTTTGTTTTCGACTTTTTCACTGAAATCGTTACTGCTTGGCTTCCTTCCATCATACATAAATTATTTTCTACAGAATCTTTCCTCGAGATATCCTTTACAGAATGGTGAAACCCGCATCAAAATCCATCCAGTGGTTCTCGAGATTATCCGTGACATCCAAGAATCGGGGATTTTTGTCTTATACTAACGAAGTAGAGATTGTCGGGGAACACATGCACCAAGCGGTACTATGACGTCACACGCATCAGTGCAACTGGGTACATTTCGTCCCGTCACCGTAACGTAACGCCAAACCCCAGCGTAACGACCAAGTCGACAAGATCATTTAAAATGATAAAAAGTAGGTTGGCTCAGGCAATGAAAGCAAATCTGTTTACATCAAACATAGATTTAGGTATTAGAAAGGCATTTATTGAAAAGCCTTTGTCTGGAGCGTGGCGCTGTATGGAAGTGAAACCTGGATTGTTGGCGCAGTAGAAAATAGGAGAAGAGAAGCATTTGAAATGTGGTGTTACAGGAGAATGATGGGTAATGAAGAGCTATTTAGATTGAGTGAGAGAGAAGATATAGGTTGGTAGGACACATGATAAGACGCCCAGGAATAGCAAACTTAGTTATGGAAGGTAGGATTGAGGACAAGAACTGTAGGGGTAGACCAAGGTTAGAATATGTTAAACCTTGGATGTAAGGTGTGATAGCTATGTAGCGTTGAAACGATAAGCTCAGGACAGGGAGTTATGGAAGGCCGCATCAAACCAGTCAAAAGACTGAAGACTCAAAACAACAAGAACGTTTTCAAATCCTTGTGTAACCTTATCCTAATGATGTCACCTGGGTCTAGACATTATCTCTGATCTAGATCACAACACCGCCAGTTAAAAGGGTAAGATGAGATGGTGATGATGATAATTGTTGTTTTAAGGGGCCTAACAGCTAGGTTATTGGCCCCTAACTACTTATTTGGATTAATACTTACAAAATGCAATTGAGGTTGAAAATACTCGCAAAATGCAATTTAGATCGAAAAGACTTACAAAATGCAACGTAGATTGAAAATACCTTCAAAATGGAGTGTAGAGAAAAAAAACTCACTACAGGGAATTTAGATACGGTACACGGGGAGTCAATTAACAAAAACAGTGCGGGAATCTTCTAGAGAAAATGAAATATAATGAAAAGAAAATAAGAGGTCTGATCCCTCGGAGAATGGAGAAGGGCCAATTAAGGCGGGAAAGTGAAAGACTCCCTAGGCCTCGGATACCCTAATACCGTCGGGGTCGGAAAAGAACAAGAGTTGACCAAGGAAAGGAAAGAAGACGGAGAGGAGCCCGGCACAATTAAGTGGAAGCAATGCCGGACTCAGCTGGGATTCCGTGGTCGCCAACCCACGTCCCACTAGATGTGAGCCCCTGGGGTGGAGATGAGATGGAGTCCGACTTAGGTAAAAAGTACTTTTAAAGTTTTCTAGTGTTCCTTGCAGTAAAACATGCTTAAACATTTCAATAAAAATTAATAATATCAAATGAGTAACAACAGTGAAAACCGATTGTTCAATCTTGAAACAGTAACGAAAATTTACGTGGCATCGGCGTTACCGTTACTCAATTGAACTAGTAACAGCCCGAGCAAAAACTACGAAGATGAATCGCTAATTAAGATACCCATTTAACCCTTTATAGGGCAAAACTATTTTTTACTTTTATGTGTAACAGCTTCGGTGGCATAGTCGGTAGCATGTTGAGCTTCTATGCCCAAGATAGCGGGTTCAAACCCGGCCGAAACCGTCGGATTTTTTAAGAGCGTTAAAATCCTTCAGTATGCCTTCCTTCGGAGGGAAAGTAAAGCCGGCGGTCCCATGTCATAGATTTATTGCATGTTAAAGAACCTTCCACTAATTACACCTGTGTGAAGCTAAACTGGATAGGTTAAGAATGTAAACAACGCTCCTAGGTTTCTACGTTCGTTGCCAAGAGCAGACTGCGGTGGCGTCTAGTAGCTAGGTTCTGAATTTGGCCTAGTAGTCGTTGACGATGGCGCTTGGCGGCAAAAGTAGGAATTATTTGAAAAATTCTAAGTTGCAGTCTGTACTTAAATTTAAAAAAAACAGATAACACACACTAATACAGCCATCACAATTAACACCGGTTATCAGACAGATTCTACACACACCCAAAGTACACGGGGCTACATGACCGCGTTGTCGCAGCCCCTAAACTTAAGAACCAACCAACCAACCAACCAACCAACCAACCAACTTTTATGTGTTTCTACATTTTAATTTATAACTTATTAATTAAAATAATGTTATTTTTGTTTTAAACAATTATTTTCATAATCCCTTTATAGTTATGTTTATTATTGTAATTTTATTTCTATATGTATATTTTATTTTTACACTTTAATTGTTAATGTTTTTAGTTTTAAATTATATCCAACACATTACGTTAAATATTTGATTTTTAGAATATACTATCACTTCGGCGTGGAAATTCTCCTAAATTTGGCTTAAAGATTAAACTATCAGCATCTTTGAAACTGTCCTTATGACAGGTGGTTAATATAGAGACCTCTATTCCATAAAGGGTTAACCAGGTCAAAGACCGGTTGACAGCGCTCGCATAAATTAAGAAAATACTATTAACATTATTCCATAATTTGGGGAAATTGCCGTGTGAAAATAAAATTGAAAATAAAATTTAAAACTCTTAGAAATTTCGAAAGGAACCTTGGCTCCTTTTTCTATAGAATTGTTTTATGTTCACACGGCAAAATCTCAAACGCATAAATAATTGTACTAGTAATCCGGGCCGTGAAAGACTTAATCTACACATAGGGAAATACTGCTCCAAAATCACTTGCTCTGTTAAAGCTAACATTATGGTATGCTTCTACTCACCACTTGCTATATCCACGAGTGTAAACAGCTGCACAACTCGGGTTTTGACGTCCACTTCGTTCCAATGACACCGCCTTTATGAGCCAATAAGTGAGCAGCTCTCGTCTTATGAAGGTGACCTTCGACCACATTCTAGTCAAGCCAACACTTACTTTCATAATATTAAAACATGCCCGAGACGCGTGATATTAAAAACAATTCAACATACAATATTTAAAATAACTCAATACATAACAATGCCTTTAATTTTTATTGATTTCTTGTGCGCGTCATCCACTAGAATTGTGAGTTGGACTGCGTAGTAGTTTGTGTACCTAAGGATGTGTGAGGAGGCACGAATGTCAATTCACGGAAAGCGGCACGCCTACTTTTACCCACGAGTATTTTAAACATCTGCCAATTTCGTGAGGCAAAGGGAAGCTTGCGTCATCTCTCTTTAATTTAACATCGTAGAGGTCTGTCTGTGCTTGGGCGCACGTAGGAACCCGTTTGTTTTAATACGGTCACTTTCACGGAGGAATGGGGTTAGCAACGTACGGCTTATTCCGGCTTGCGTATTATATTTAAAACGCTATCGCCAACGAGGAAGTACGGTACTGACGACACTTCGCGGAAGGATAAATCATTAACTTGGTATTGCTTGGGTTACTGCTATGTTGCATCATGAAGGCTCAGCAGCTGTGAGTTAACACACTAGGCACACGGAAAGGTTCCTTGAAATACAACTTTGTCCCATCTTCAAATGCTGGGACCCCCCAGGGGCTTACATCTAGTGGGGGGACGTGGGTTGGCGACCATGGGACCCCAGCTGAGTCCGGCATTGCTTCCACTTACTTGTGCCGGGCTCTTCTCCGTCTTCTTTCCTGTCGACCTCTCTTGACCAACTCTTGTTCTCTTCCAACCCCGACGGTATTAGGGTATCCAAGGCCTAGGGAGTCTCTTCCTTTCCCGCCTTAATTGGCCCTTGTCTCATCTTTTTCTGATATCCTCTTTCTGCGAGCGGTCAGCCTTCTTTTTCTTTTCATGTTATCTCCTGCCTTCTGCTCATGGCCCTCAAGGAGGCAGGGTGTGTGTAGCCCCACCACTTCTGGTGCACCCTGGATATTGCTACACCCTCAAGGGCTCACGGCTGGGGAGTTCGGGAGTTGGCGACCCCGAGGGATTCCTGAGCTGGGTCCTGTTTTCCCCCTTTTATCCCCTACCTTTGGGGCGGACCCTCTCCTCTATCACTTTCCTATCTGCCTTTTATGGCTCTCCTTCCTTCCAAGTCCCTCAATCCTCATTCTTCGAGGGCATTTTTTTCTTCCTGTCCTTTATTTGCCTTATCCTTTATTTGTTTACCATTTCTTCTTCTAGTTTGTAAGTCTGTAGTTAGTATTAGTTATAGTTTTCATTCTCATCTCATCTTTCACTATCACCTAAACCATTAGGGGCCGATAACCTAGATGTTTGGCCCCTTAAAACAACAATTATCATCATCATCATGTAATGCTGGGAAGGTATCGTCTGATAGCGCAGAGTCGTTTCCTTCCAACTGCTTGCCTAATTTAATTTATTTCCTCTCTGGTTATCTCCTGGCGTGGCAGGAAGGGCATCCGGACGCTCACCACAAACCTCATCTCATCACGTCCCCGGCTAAAGCAATCCACTGTGGAATAAATGACGGTCACTAACACATCGAGTTAGTTTTACGGAAGATTGTCACGTTCAATGTAGAAGTTGTTGGATTGCTTTATCGATAGTCCTGCTCATTAAATCGTGCCCCGTGGTCGCTGTTAGCGACCATCCTGAGTGTAGTGTTTCCGCACTCCTTCCAGGATAATGCTGGGATTGTACCTTACTTCAAGTCCCGGGGCGCCTACCACAATTATGTCACTATTATTAATGATCGTGTGGCCTCCGGAGAGGACGAGTGCAGGTTGACGCCCGTGGGCGACTTGCGCGTGAGGATGAAGGGATGATGAAGACGTCACATACACCCAGTCCCCGAGCCACGGGAATTAACCCCTGGAGATTAAAATCCCTGATGGCTCGGCCGGGAATCGAACCCGGGGCACTTTCGGCCAAAGCCTAGCGCGCTAACCATTTAGCCACAGAGCCGGACAATCATCTCCCTAATACAGCTACACACACTTTTATGTTGTGTTGGCTTTGCGACGACTTCGTGGTCATGTAGCCCCGTTTATTTGGGTGTGTATAGAATTTGATAACCTGTCTGTATAGTGTGCTTTTAATGCATGTGAAGATTAAGAATAACCCCCTACGGGCACACATCTACTGGGACGTGGGTGGCGACCACGGGACCCCAGCTGAGTCCGCCATTGCTTCCACTTACTTCTGCCAGGCTCCTCTCCGTCTTCTTTCCTGCCGACCTCTCTTGGTCAACTCTTGCTCTCTTCCGACCCCGACGGTATTCGGGTTCCCGAGGCCTAGGGAGTATTTCATTTTCCCGCCTTAATTGGCCCTTGTCTCATCTTTGCTGATACCCTCATTCTTCGAGGGGTCAGACTTCTTTTTATTTTCATGTTATCTCCTGCCTTCTGCTCAAGGCCCGCAAGGAGGCAGGGTGTGTGTAGCCCCACCACTACTGGTGCACCCTGGATAGTGCTACACCCTCAGGGGCTCACGGCTGATGAGTTTGGGAGTTGGCGCCCCCGAGGGATTCCGAGCTGGGTCCGTTTTGTCCCCTTTTTCCTCTGCCCTTGGGGTGGGCCCTCTCCTCTCTCCCTTTCCTATTGGCCTCTCGTAGCTCTCCTTCCTTCAAAGTCCCTCAATCCTCATTCTTCAAGGGTTGAGGGCAGTTCTTGTCTTCCTGTCCTCTATTTGCCTTATGCTTTATTTGTTTACCATTTCTTCTTCTAGTTTGTAAGTCTGTAGTTAGTATTAGTTATAGTTTTCATTCTCATCTCATCTTTCACTATCACCCAAACCATTAGGGACCGATAACCTAGATGTTAGGCCCCTTAAAACAATTCAGATCATTTTGTGTTAAAAGGTCAAGAGTTTAAAACTAGAATATTTCCCTTCCATTTAAAATACAGGGTGGCTCAAAATTCACTACCTATTGCCTGGTTTAGATTTGAACTTTCACACCGGGTGGTGTGGTTCATCTAACCGTTAGTTACTAATGTGAACACTAGAGCACACTGATGTCTCAAGTTACTTTCCCACACAAAAGGTTTATGAAGTCCGTCCGCAAACATCGACACATGGATATGTTCTTGTTGCCTAGGTAACCCTGTAGGACTAGATCTCGTGCACTTAAAATAACACTTCCGAATAAATTTGAATTAGGAAAGCTTTATTAGGGATTTTTGTTGACGGTAAAAATCTATGTTGGTAGCACTGTTTATTTTAATGACACTCGGAGACGCTAGAAGAAAAATCGAAATTTTAAACGACTTTTAGTAATTCCTGGCAATTTTAGTCCAACACTAGTAGATTGTTGGCAACAACTTTAATCGCTACCTCTATCCCTTCGGTGGCGTAGTCGGTTGCATGCTTAGCTTCTATGCCCAAGATCGCTGGTTCAAACCCGGCCGAAGTCGTCGGATTTTTTAAGAGCGTTAAAATTCTTCAGAATGCCTTTCTTCGGAGGGAAAGTAAAGCCGGCGGTCCCATATCAATGTAAAAGTACCCAGGCGCGGATTCAAAGGGGGGGGGGGGGGGAGGGGTCACGGGGTCATGAACCCCCTCCCCCAAAACGGAGACCAATTTTTTTTGCAAACTCAAAAAACTAACACACAATAACCAGACAAATAAAACTTAGCTAATTTTAACTGAAAAACAGTTTTTTTTTCATTTTATTCAATACTGAAAATATCTTTATTGCAATTATTATGTTCTGTTACAACTGTACATATTTATAACTTCATACCTGTTATATAAAGACGATTATTTATATAACAAAATCAACTCGTCTATTTTGTTTAGCAAACCTTGTGATTACCGAATCGATGTCTATAGTGATGTCACAATTAATGTGCAGCAATGCACGAATAAGAATTGGGGGCTTTTTTCGCACCAAAAAATTTTGCCGACGTCCAAACTGCAAGCTTGGTTGGCAATTTAATCTGTGACTTTCTCCCTTTGTCGGTACCAACTCGACTTGCCGAAACTGTAACGTAACTTGATACTTTTCTCGAAGCTCGATGTAAAAGTCGCAAAACACGCCGTTGCAATTTGTACGAATATTTTTGGTGCGCTAAACGCATCAAGTTTCTATCCAAGTAGCTTGCAAAAGAATTGGTTTGGTTTTGTACGTTTGGTTATTTTGTGATTGCGTTTTTAGTGATTTTAGTGATTCTTAACAATTTCGATTCTCTGACCCCCCCCCCCCCAAACCGAACTCTAGATCCGCGCCTGAATGTACCTACCACTACAAATGGTAGTGTGTAGCTAAATGTGTGGGTTATTTGGTTTATAAACGCTCTCTCAAGTTCCAACGTTCACCGCTGGGTGACAGTGTCAGTGACAGTGGCATCTGGTAGCCAAAGTTGGAACTACTTCCAATTGAACTTTCATTCATCTTCACTTCATCTCTCGTGAGGTTGGCGTCAGGAAGGGCATTCGGCCGTAGAAACCATCAGCCACGTGGAATTTCATCGCATCGCATCTCATCCCCGACCCTGTTGGTAACTGGTTTGATGCAGCACTCCATGCCTCCCTATCCTGAGCTAATCGTTTCATCTCTCCATAGCTACCACAACATACATCCGAAGCAATCTGTTTAACATATTCTAACCTTGGTCTACCCCTACAGTTCTTGTCTTCGACCCTTCCTTCCATAACTAAGCTTGCTATTCCTGGGTGCCTTAGTATGTGTCCTACCAACCTATCTCTTCTCTTCGTTAGCAGTCGCCAGAAACATCTCTCCTCTCCCACTCGTCTTAATACCTCTTCGTTTCTGTACCTCAGAACCAGACGAACGTGTCACATTATGCCAACTTTTCAGGAGAGCATAAAAACTGTAGAAAATGAACGCTATGTCTGACTGCATGGCTAACACTTGAATTAGCCAGAAAAAAACTATTGACATTATTAATGTTGTATATACTTAACCCCTTTATTGGTATATCCTTTAGAATTAACGCAATATTCAGTCAGGACTGGACTTACGTCTTTTTTGGCTGTACTATAAAGTCGTTTTAGGACTTAAGACTGGACTTGCGTTATATTGGCTGCATTAATATACTCTTTTCCGCCTAGTCTCTTCTTCCTTATAAGGACTTGAGAGTATGTCTTACTCACGAACATTCCAGCCAGCGGACTTGCGTGTTAATGCATTGTTAAAGCTTCAGAACCACAATAACGTAAGTGGATTTAAGTTTGTCTGGCTCAATCATAGGTTGGGACTTACGTCCTTACAACCCTTAGTAAATGCAAAACGCGATGTTTCCCCGGACTTAAGTTGTTATGGATTAATGTAGGATGAAATTCTACATACAATGATGTAATAACCTGAAAATCGTAATTTTTGGACTTACGTTAATCTGGTTCTGAGGTACAGATTTGTTACCCTATCTACCCATCTGATCTTCATCATTCTCCTGTAACACCACATTTCAAATGCTTCAATTCTCCTCTTTTCTGCTGCACCAACAGTCCAAGTTTCACTTCCATAGAGCGCCACGCTCCAGACAAAGGCTTTCATAAATGACTTCCTAATACCTAAATCTATATTCGATGTCAACAGATTTATTTTCTGTATAAATGCTTTCCTTGCCTGAGCCAACCTACTTTTTATATCCTCTTTGCTTCGTCCATCACTGGTTAGATTAACAAGTTGAATTCTGTAAAAGGAATAACTGAAATACGGCAAAACCTGCCTAAAGCAGAACGCAATCGTTCCCGATATATTTTTCCGTTTTCACAGGCTTCCGTTTCACAAAGGGTTCAGTGTTAATAAGACAAAATACAGTACAAGGAAACCCTGTATTATCACATGGGATTGATTACAATGAAATAATAATTTAAAATATAGGTCTGTAAATGTATTTTCAACTTACGTACAAAAATGTCAGTTTCTATGCTCGTTCCTTTGTTTCCACATGTCTTTCAAAGTGCATTGTCGCGACTTCTATACAAGAGAACGTTGTATGATCTCCTTTGCATCCTGCATTAACTCCAGGAGTTCTGGAACATTCCTGGAAGCCTGAAGGTCACTCACAACAGATAGTGCTTCTCCACGAGTGTGTACTTTTATCATTTCAAATGATCTTGTCGACTTCGTCGTTATGCTTTGGATCTAACGTTATGCGTTACGGAGACGGAGACGGTGACGTCATGCAGCCGCGCGGGAAGCCTAAGTTAATGGGTAAAGGACAGCGAGTGCGTGACGTCATGCAGCCACGCGGGAAGCCTAAGTTAATGGTTAATGGAGTCTGCTGAAAGAGTCCTGGGGCGTCGAGCGACCTGGGGCTTCGAGCGAAGCGAAAAGAATACAGGGTGACTACTAAAGAGGTGTACAAGATGCCAGATAAGAATACAGGGTGACTCCTAAAGAGATATACAAGACGCTAGATAAGAATACAAGGTGACTCTTAAAGAGGTGTACAAGATGGCAGAGAAGAATACAGGGTGACCCTTAAAGAGGTGTCCGCGCGGGAAGCCTAAGTTAATGGGTAATGGAGTCTGTTGAAAGAGCCCTCCTGAGCCTTTCTAGCATGTGTAGCATGCGTCATTTGAAATGATATAACGTCTAGTCTTTCAGACTGACTGTAATTTTTTTAGCTCTCTTTCGTTGCCTTATTCGTCATCGTCGTCCATTTCATCCACGACATCACACCTGCTGTTTTCGGCAGCAATAACAGCTGCACTTCGAATAATCCTAATTTTTTATGTTTCCTAAGAATTTGGTGCAACTCTAGTCACGCTCAAAATTTAGTACTGTATATAGATTTGTATTATGGATAAGATAATCCGTCTTAGTCAGGTTATTTTCGCCTACAGTTCCGGAATTTCTTTATTTTCCGCGTTAGGCAGGTTTCCGGTTTACAGTGTCATTTTACATAGGAAATACCTCCGTTCCGAATTTTTTTTCTTTGTCCAGGTTTCCGGTATAGAAAGGGTCCGCTTTATGTAGGTTTTGCTGTACTTCAAAACTGGAGGATAAAAACTACTGTAAATGCTTGCTATGACACTTGGAATTCAAAAGTTGGCAGAGCTTAGCGATGTCGTGTTGTTTTATAATGGGACGTCTAAATGCCGTTGATCGCGATTGGACATTATCCAGATCAGAGGTAATCGGGATCGCGACCGTGACGTCTAATAAGCGGGGTATAACTTAAGGGGCTTCTACACTGTCAATGTTAATTTTGAACTTTGTATTTATTTATTCTTTTCTCAGAATTGTTAATAAAAGGTAATCGCAGGGATGTTTTCTATTAACACGGGATTTTCAAAAATAAATGGGTTTTTGATTTTTCATGGATCTTTCTAAAATGAACATTTCCATGGATAAATTAAAGTAAAGTTTGAAAAACGTGTCGCCTCCGTAGCGTAGCGGTCAGCATGGTTAGCTGCCGCCCCGGAGGACCTGGGTTCGATTCCCGGCTCTGCCATGAAATTTGAAAAGTGGTATGAGGACTTGAACGGGGTCTACTCAGCCTCGGGTGGCCCAAATGTGTAGAGGGGATTCGATTCCCACCTCAGCCATCCTTGAAGTGGTTTTCCGTGGTTTCCCACTTCGTCTTCGGGAAAATGCTGGGATGATCCCTACTGTAAGGCCACGGCCGCCTCCTTCCCATTTCCTTGCCTAACCGTCCCACTCTTCCCATCCCTTCATCAGGACCCCTGTTCGCTTTGCAGGTGAGGCCGCCTAGGCGTAGTGCTGGTCACACACCCCAGTTGTATCCCTGATTCAGAGTCTCAAGCTCCAGGACACTGCCCTCAGTGGCGGTAGAGGTGGGATCCCTCGCTTAGTCCGTGGGAAAAGCCAACCCTGGAGGGTAAAATGATAGCGAAAAAAAAAGTTTGAAAAACGGCTGTGTTGAAATTTAGCACTTGGGCCGTTTTTATTATTAATAATATATTGCAACATCCTAAAGGCACCGTGCATGCACGCTGGGCATGTACTAGTGGCGCTGCACAGCGCTTGCTCTGCAAATTAAAAGTGGACCTCGAAGCTTCATTGAAAGGCAGGCAGAAAATGGATCTCAGCATCGAATGTGGCTTTCCGCCAATAAAGTTTACTAGCTTTTCTCTCTCAAAGATAGCCAAAGGTGAAAACTTATGTCTAAGTGGGCATGTAAATTATGTGAAGGAAATATAGAGAGGTGATACTTCAGTCATCTCGGCAGAAGTGATACGGCAAACATCCGTGACACAACCACCATATAATGTGAAACTCCAAGTAAGTGTTATTCTATTTTTTGTGTGCTCCACGTACTGTAACTTACTCATGTTAAGTAAATGTAACACATGCCTTCGTTGAATTAATTTGACAGGTTGATTTAGAGATGGGCAGCAGTCGACTGAAAACAGTCGAATGAATTCAACGACTACTCACCGTATCATAAACAAGTCGTTTGCAAACGACTGATCCCAAAGCTATCGTTGGAAATCATTCGAATGAAACAAGTAAATGGCAAACGACTACTTCCAAGCGAATGGAATTATTCGAATAAAAGTAGTCGTTGTAAACGACTGATCCCAAAGCAATCGTTGGAAATCATTCGAATGAAACAAGTCGTTGGCAAACGACTACTTCCAAGCGAATGGAATCATTCGAATAAAAGTAGTCGTTGTAAACGACTGATCCCAAAGCAATCGTTGGAAATCATTCGAATGAAACAAGTCGTTGGCAAACGACTAATTCCAAGCGAATGGAATCATTCGAATTTAAGTAGTCGTTCTAATCAAACGACTTCTTCAGGATAACTTCATGCTACAATTCATTGTGCTGTATGTTTATTGTAGAGCTTTAATTAATAAGTTAAGTATACAGAGGTGGCCAAATTATTAGACTAAAGCTTGAAAAATAACATATTGAATTTTTCTAGCTAGCCTTACAAATGAAAATTAAACATGCTTGTGACTCATTACTTTGTATGCATTCCTTTGTTGGAAATAAGCATTTTCATCCTTTTGGGCATACTTTTAATGAGTGTTTGGCAATTGTTTTTGATGTCATTGTCATGGTGCCAAATCCGTACCAAAGTTTCAATCAGACCAATTTTTGTTGTAAAAGTGGTTTTCTTGATTTTCTTCTTGACAATAGCCCACTAATTTCAACGAGGTTCATGTCCAGGCTATTTCCGGGCCACGGAAGCACAGAAATGTTTTTATCACTGAGGAATTGAGCCACTTTCTTGGCCGCATGACAGGGAACACCATCATGCATGAAGACACAAGGATTTTCTCCAAACCAATCTCTTATCTGAGGTAAGAGACGCTTCTCAGGGACTTTTATATATTGGTCCTGCATCATGGTACCCTTGACAATATATAATCTTCTGGTTCCATACACAGACATCATACTCCAGACCATAACTTTTATTGGATATTTTACTGTCTGTTGTATGCACTGGTGATGAAACTCTTCTACTGGCCTCCTACGAACGTACCGACTCGTTTTTTCACTTACTTCAAATATAGATTCATCACTGAAGCAATCCTAGGGTCAAATTTTCATTTTAGTAGTGCATTGGCGGCATTATTACAATCAATCAAGGAACAATAATAACAACAATTTTTTAAAGTTTCCAGTGAGCATTGTTAAATCTATGATAAGAGTAGTTAATGTTTGAAAAACTATTATTTTGATGTTACATGTACCTTTCAGTCATCTGTAGAGCAAACTTGTAGTCCCTTTGCCCTTTCCAATCTCTTTTTTGCCAAAACTGGAGTGATCATTGCTTTTCTTCTGGGTCGTCTAGATTTTAATTCACTATTGTACAATGTTCTTCTTACAGTACTTGCAGATATATCTATGCCACTACTCTTCAATTTATTTCGTAGTTCATTGCTAGTAGCTGAGCGATGGTTTCGTGAAATTGACATCAGTTTTCGTACAACTCTAGGGCTTAATTTACTTTTCCTACCACGTTTTTCTTTTCGTTGTGACTGGCAAACTTCACTGTTTTCCTCCATTTTCTTACTTCTACTTACTGATTACTGTGCAATATTAAGTCTTGTTGCTGTCTCCTGCTGTGTGCAGTATCCTTCAGTAAGCAATGCTCTTGTCATCCCAATTTTTCATGGGGACATAACACTTTTTCCTCCCCATAAACATAAAATTCCCTTGATTGGTCGATGTTATGCACTGCCTTCTAATCACGTCGCAAATATAGGATTAAATATGTCAGCATAAAGCACCAAAGCTCTACTGATGGAATTAAGTGAAAATAGTAACTAAACAATCACTAAATTCTTGGTAAATTTCAAACAAACAACAACATGTGCACAGAAATAAATAGTTCCTTGAGACAGCAGGCAATTATTTGTAACCGTTTTGCCAAACTATGAGACAGAAAATCCTAAAATCATTATGCAAATGTCGCTATATCATTGTAACAACACCAGTGTCAATTCCCATAGAAAAACAAATAAATGTGTACTCAGCACAATTGAATAATGCATTTTCAGACCTTTAGTCTAATAATTTGGCCACCTCTGTACCTGTAGGTGCCTATAGTTTTATACAGTTCGTTGATTCTTTCAATGAAATAGCCTAAATCCAATTGTCCAAGTTATTGGACAATTCAATATTGTCATTCAATATTTAGGTTATGTTTGAACTCCAGATACCGGTTTTGTGGCACATCATCCCAGACAAGCCGGTATATAACTTTGCCTCCCAGTCAGATGGATCATTTAGCCGTAATTTTGAATTAGAGTAAGGTTGTAGTATGCGTGGTCAGATTTAGACAATAGCCTACTCCATGAAGGGGTCATGGCTACGCCTTCTATGTTTGTTTAATGAATAGAGTAACTGAAATGAGGGATGTATACTGGTTTTAAGATTTGTGGAATGAGTTTATGATTTTTTAAATAGAATTTAATGAAGTCTTCAGTAAAGTTGAAGGAGACATGATCGTGTTTAGACAATAGCCTACTCCATGAAGGGGTCATGACTATGCCTTCTATGTCTGTTTAAGGTGTAGTGTGGCTGAAATGAGGGAGGTTTACTGATTTTGGTGTTTGTGGAGTAGTCTTTTCGTTTATAATTTAGGTTTTTGTGAAGCTTGTTGCGGAGTTGTTTTATGGATTTTATTGCTCTGCAAATGAAGTGTATTAGGGGTTTCTGGGTTTGGTTTAGCTGTAGTTTACAGGGTTATGGCTGAGAGTTGTTGTAGCAGGCCAAGCAGTGGCGTGCTGTTTGGGAGGGGGGAAGGGGTTAGTGGCAAAGACATGAGGGCAGGGATGGAAGAGTTGTAGCGTTGTCTGTGGTTAAACTGCCGTGGCCTTATGGCTGATTTTATGTACTGACATCCATCATAAGATAGAGTGGTGATGTGAATCTCTACATCTATTTCAGCGGGTACTGTGAGGACAGCTTGACCGTACGCACAAATTGATTCTGGTCGTCAATTGTTTGGAGATGGGCAGCACCGCAGCAGTCGACTGAAAAATGTTAAATCCATCGACTTGTTTGACTGCTTTTAAAAAAAAGTCGAATGAATTCAACGACTACTCACCGTAACATAAACAAGTCGTTTGCAAACGACATATCCCAATTGTGATTTAACTTTTAACATGTAGAACGCGCTCGGATAGTTTTACGTTCTGGTCGTCAATTGTTTCAGCACATGGATAGCGCGCGCATTAAAAAAACTTAGTATTTACATTGTTGCCAACATCTCCACTGAAAGTTCGCCCTCGTTGCTGTTCTAAAGTGTTCTATTTTCGTGTGTATTTACTATGAAGTGTGATTATATCAATGTTGGCTATGGAATTGTTCCCGGTACTTAAGAACTCCCTCTCAGTAATAGTGATTTAATTTACTCTTAGGTTAATTAAGTTGGTCTATTACTTCACTTATCCACAGTACATACAGGTAATGTGCCCTGTATCAATACCGGTATCGGGGAACATTTACTCACACATTTTGCATTAAATGAAATGTGCATCATTGCAAATAATGACTGCACTCTACACGACGTAAACCACCATTTCGAAGCACAGTAAAAATAAATAAATAACTTTGACCATTTGCATGTTGCCGAGCGTCGAGTAGTCCAAACTAACGTCTGAAAAAATAGGTGGGTTAAGGAGAAGTTTGATTTTCATCTGTTGGTACGACTCAACTCAGCCGGTAATGGCTTGCAGTGCTTTGAACGCTGCCTAGAAGCGACTACTTTCAGTCGAATACATGAAACAACACGCTTAGGAGCTATGCGAATTCAGGTAACCATTCGACTGAAAGTAGTCGACTATCTAGTCGATAGTTTCTTCCAATGAATGACTAGTCAGTCGATGGTTAAAAGTAGTCGATAGTCCCATCTCTAGGTTGATTTGGAACGAAATGTTGTAGCAACATAATGCCCTTGCCCTGCTGGAGAAGGGACACCTGCAAGCACATTGCCAGTGTATTTCATCATTTCAACAATGAATGGGGATGCCTAGCTCTACGAAGCTTCTAAAGAAACAATATTCAAAAGGTAAGTGTGTAGAGGAACTTGATCCGAGAAAAGAATTTAAACACACAGTTCCTAAGTTCTGTCTCACAAAAGATGATCTACAAACTATTAATTGAGGCGCCTAGAATCAAAACCCGCCAAATCCATATTTTATGAAAATTGAGATAAGCATTGTTTCATATAGCTTTTGCTGCGCTGAATTCATTAAAACTATTATTTTGTTACAAAACCCGCTACATCCTACTGTAAAACGAAGTCAAAGTTGAGGCTTAGTTGCAATATCCGCCAAGTCCAACGACAGTTTCGCCATTTTTGGTCACAAAACCCGCCACATCCACATCAGCCAATAGGAGCACCCATTTCCGCCATCTTACCTTCCATGATGCTTTGCGAAGTGTGTAGCCTACTCTTTACCCAAGGCTACTCTTTACCTACGTGCATTAGTCAGAGAATGTAGGCTACCTCTGCCTGACGTGATTAGAATGGTTTATGTTGTACTTTCTGATAATAATTTGTTTTGGATAATTTTGACAAAGAACAAGAAGAACAATAACATTTTGGTCTGGGTGATGTTTTCCACAGAACTGACATTTGCGAACACAAACGTGTCACGAAACCTGATTTTGATATGACTCACGTAAAGCCAGAAGCCATAAACAGAGGAATTGTCCTTCAAGCACAAGAAGTGAAAGGTGTTTCGAGACTGCTTTCGAAGCATTCTGGAGAAAGATGGAGGGAAAATGTAGAGCTGCAGTTTTATTGCAATCTGCAAAGTCGTGGCGAGCACGAAGAGAATGATGATGATTGAGAAACTACTATTGAGGATGAGGTAGAAACAGAAATTGTGTAGCTATAACTTCCAGTAAAGAATGGGATTTAATAGTTGAATGACGATAGTTTTGTCTCTAAAGGCCTGGACCATAGTAATTGAATATGAATTTAATTTGACGCTTTTCCTTATTATTGTTCAGTACTGTAGGCTACAGTATTGCCGGCCTCGTGGTGTTGGGGTAGCGCGCCTGCCTCTCACCCGGAGGCCCCGGGTTCGATTCACGGCTCCGTCAGGGATTTTGGAAACTGACGTGAGGGCTGGAACGGGGTTCACTCAGCCTCGTGAGGACAATTGAGTAATTGACAGTGAGGCAGCGCCCCGATCACGAAAACCGAGATTAATGGCCAAGGGGACCCGATGCGCTGGTCATGCGGCACCCCAATATCTGCAGGCCAAATGGCTGGGGATTAGGCCCTTCACGGGCTGTAGTGCCAGGGGTTATTTACTGTACAGTATTATTACCCTTTCAGGAATTGATTGCCGGCGGTGGAGATGGGAACTACTCTTTACGTAATTGTGTCACACGTCAGCTTGCTTCGTTGACAGGTACAGTTGCGCGTGTAGGATATGGCTCAGCTCCAGTACCCCCAGTCATCATATAACTCTCCATGGTGACATGAGCTCCTGTGACGCTTATCTGACGCAATGCAGCGTGACCTATGTGCAGATTGCACTCTGTCAACGCTGAGTCCTCCGCTTTGCACCGCAGAGCTCATGCTACAATAAACATAAACGCTGACACAGCCACACTCAGCGACAATCAAATCTTGAATGGGTAATATGAGTTTTATTCTTTTTCTGTTTATTCTAATAAAACACAAAAACCGCCCCTAAAAACAACAATAACAACAACAACAAAACAAAAAATTATACGTTTTTTTTAATTTTATAACTTATATTTAGTTAACTTTCAATCAAATATTAATTTCTGAATAAAGCTTACGCAGTTTCTACAATCTCTTCGCAACTTCAAATGTATTAGGGCTCTTTGGTATCAAAACCTGCCAAATCCAAATCTTAGTAACAAACCCCGACTAATCCGAATTATTGCTTTATATTTTTCTACATACATGTTTAACTATATCGGGGATCAGCTTCGTACTTCGTCACTGTTTTAAAAAATAATTAATTCATTTTTTAGTGAAAAAAGTATTTCTTTTTGGGTATTGGTTCGTTTGTGACAGTTTTTGCCACTTTGCCGAAAAAGTAAAGGAATGGATTTGGTGGGTTTTGATTCTAGGCACCTCAATTGTCCGTTGCGTTACATGATCGATGAAGAAAATAAGACCGAAATATATAGGACTTTGTAAAAGTGTGATTGAATTTTTGATGTGTAACATCTTTCCACTCGGTTGCTGGATATTTTTGTAGGAGTGATTTTGAAACTGGGACGGAAGTGGATCGGACGGAAGTGTGTAAGACGCTTTAGCAGCCAGGAGGGATGCGATCCAGCTGGCAGTGGTATCAAGTGGAATGTTTATCACATTCGGATTACTTCAAGGTTTGGAGGCGCCATTACAGATATTTCTACAATAAATCATCTTCAATTTGTCGTTCTTTGGTGTAAAAATATTCATTATATCATATTTGCTGAAAACATTTATGATTTATTAAGAGTCTGTTTTTCAATCTCTGGATAAAAGTGATGGGCATCCGCTCCCCGAGTAACTTTCGTCAACACTTTCATACTAAACGGTAAACGCTCATGCGAAATCTGGTGTCAACTGATTGAAACACAAACCACATGTTAAAAGTCTTCGTATCAGTATTTAAATGATGATATGCTTTAATATGGAACATTGTAACTTGTCGGCAATGCCGGTATTATGTTTCTGCACAATGGCTATTCAGATATTAACCCACATTGCGGTAATGCAGCGATCAATGTAATATAATATCGATGTTTTTATACGGGAACTGAGGTAGCTTTTCATGGACCACTATAGGAATTCCCTTTACTGTCAAGTAGGCGTATTCATAACTAATTTAAAACTCAATTCCACGCAGGAACATTATCGAAAAAAAAAAAAAAAAATATTAATGGAGCATAAAAATACTTCCATATTATTACCGACACGTAAAATTGAGTAACTGTCTTGTACTCTAAATTTCTGTGGTTGTAATGGCTGCGTGGATAGCATCTTGGTCTGCGAATCATGAGGTCTCAGGTTCGTACCCCAGTCCCGATAATTATTTTTGCTATCGGATTATCGATTTAAACGATATCTATCATAACATTATGCGCCATTTTAACATAATCTACATGAAATTACGATTTATCTAATTTTAATTACAATAGTTTGCACCAAGGAGGCGTTGGGAAATTTGATTGTATTGAACATTATTTCTAGTAGTCTATAGACAGGCTAGAGTCTATGGTTTCATTCCACCTCTTTATTTACAATATAATATGTGATGTTTTTACAAACAAGTGTGAAAGTAGCATATCTCCAATTCAATCTATACATTCATCATATTACCAGTATGAAAATGGAGCGTAAATTAACATTTTAAGAATGTCCAAGCTGTGTAGTATACGAGTAGGATAACATGTCAGATGACTTCACATACATTTCATCTCAATTTCATAGTAGGATAACATGTCATATGTTACACATCATATGCGACTACTGTAAGGCTCGTATCTTTTATTGTTGGGTTTTGTAGAATGCGATGTGCTAGAACAAGACTGTAAATTTATTATTTCTAAAATACTAGAGATTCAAACAAAAAATAAACTATCTAGTGAAATAGCATTCAGGCCGCTGATTGAAGAGGTGGAAGAGTTCTTTGACAGTAACATTTTGCTCTCCACCAACAAAATCATGGATATGGCAGTGTCAACAATTAGCCAGGCAAACTGCGCAGAATGGTTTCACCAATGAATCATAAGGATTTCTGCTAGTAACAGAGTACCGGTACATCAAATTAATACAAAGCGGTGAAATTTGGATTTATTCGCAGACGTTCTTCTTCGTGAAAATAACAACGCAATTATGCCTCTAGAAATGTGTGAGGGAAATGGAAGCAAATACTGGGCAATCATATCTACTGTCGACCAAAATATTATGTGCACTCGAGTTTGAAGGTTGTTTGTGAAGTAACCAATAGACCTACATAAAATCCAATAACATCATCGTTTTCGTCGTTCTATTTTACGTTAGTTCATGTAGGTTTAGAATTTTTCATTTATATTTTAATATTTTTTTATTGCAGTTGGAACGCAAAAAGTGACCATTTTTAAGCGTGTTTCAACCATGCGTCACATTTAAGAATTATTATCTCACAAACCCGTCATCAGATCGAATCCAAATTTTAACACAATATACATTGGAATGTTGTATAACTGGTTTATTAATTTCAAAATTCTGTGTGTCCAAAAAAGAAAGTTGATATCATATTTGTAAGGTAACTTTTTCTCGGCTGGGGGTCGTTGGAAAATGTAGTTCTTGGTTGCGTTGTAATCCTTATACATTAAAAGGTGTGCTGTATGATTGTGAAATACGTAAATTAATTCACTTATGTTATATCGGTTTGTATTTGTACGGGGAAATAAGACATGATTCACCAGTTAGCCGCTCCGGGGAAAGCTGTACAGCGTTGGCAAGATGGAGCCCATCACGCGTCATGGCGCGCCTCGCTCGGAAGTGATGGGCTCCATATCAGCAACGCTGTACAGCATTTCCCGGAGCGGCTAGCTGGTGAACCATGTCTTACTTCCCCGTACAAATACAAACCGATATACAATAATTCAATTAATTTACGTATTTCACAGTCATACAGCATAATTTTTTGATGTATAAGGATTACAACACGACCAAGAACTACATTTTCCAACGACCCCCAGCCGAGAAAAAGTTACCTTACAAAAATGATATCAACTTTCTTTCTTCGACACACAAAATTTTGAAATTAATAAACCAGTTATACAACATTTCAATGTATACTCTGTTACAATTTGGATTCGATCTGATGACGGGTTTGTGAGATAATAATTATTAAATTTGACGCATGGTTGAAACACGCTTAAAAACGGACACTTCTTGTGTTCCAACTGCGATAAAAATATTAAAATATAAATTAAAAATTCCAAACCTACATGAACTAACGTAATATAGAACGACGAAAATGATGATGTTTTTTGGATTTTGTGTAGGTCTATTGGTTACTTCACAAACAACCTTCAAACTCGAGTGCACATAATATTTTGGTCGACAGTAAGTGGCGCAGTGTGGTCTGGTTGTTCACAGGCAGAAACCGTGGTTATGTGGCAGCCCTGATTGAATAATGTATGCAAAACGGAAATCCAGCATATTTATTAGAAATTAAATGTCCATCATCTTGTAAAAATAAATTCGTAATAGGTGGGGCAGGAAATGTCAATGTAAACTATCTATATTTAAACAAAGAGAAGAATGCAATGCTGAAAAGAACACATATATATTATACACAATGACAAATGCTTATGTACATAACATGTTTAAATGTTTGTGATTTATATGTATACAGCAGAGTTCAGCAGGTTCGAGCCACATTACACAAAGATGTTCAGTTCTTGAAAATTGTGTGCTTAAAATAGAACACTTTTATTTTAATGATTGTTTGCCAAAACTATGTAACCATACACCTAAATGAGATGTTGTCAGTTGTGGTCCAAGTATTCTTTCAGAAATAATAAGCTGTTTTTATAACTATATTGTTTTCAAGATTCCATTTACCTAATTTTCACTTTTAATTTAGAAAACTGAAAATTTCGAAAATTACCATGTTTTACATTGTGACATAAATTGTTTAAGGAGGCTTATTATTCTCTGATAATAGGTGATTGAAGATTAGTTAAAACACAACACATATTATGTACTATGTCATCCACATGAGGTAATAGTTCAGTAGAAAGTTTTGTTAAGATATTAAATATTTTAATTACCGCGTTGTTGCAGCCCCTGAACTTAAGAACCAACCAACCAAATATTTTAATTCGTTGAATACACCTTTCAACGGCGGCTTCGGTGGCGTAGTCGGTAGCATGCTGAGCTTCTATGCCCAAGATAGCGGGTTCAAACCAAGCCGAAGTCGTCGGATTTTTTAAGAGTGTTAAAAATCCCTCAGTATGCCTTCCTTCGGAGGGGAAGTAAAGCCGACGGTCCCATGTCATAGATTTACGGCATGTTAAAGAACCTTCCACTAATTGCACCTGTGTGATGCTAAATTGGATAGGTTAAGAATGTAAACAACGCTCTTAGGTTTCTATGTTCGTTGCCAAGAGCCGACTGTGGTGGCGTCTAGTAGCTAAGTACTGAACTTGGCCTAGTAGTCGTTGACGGTGGCGCTTGGTGGCAAAAGTAGGAACTATTTGAAAAATTCTAAGTTGCAGTACTTAAATTTAAAAAAAAAAAACAGATAACACACACTAATACAGTCATCACAATTAACACCGGTTATCAGGCAGATTCTACACACACCCAAAATACACGGGGCTACATGACCGCGTTGTCGCAGCCCCTAAACTTAAGAACCAACCAACCTACATCTTTCAACATGAATCCTAACACTGGCAATACTATGAGTTTAATTTATTTCCTCAACAACTGTTAATTTTCCATTCTTTAAGAAGGGTTGTGTGACGACAACAACGTCTCGACCTTGAAGACTTGTCTTGATTCCAGGAAACCCTTTATCAGCCATGACGTCATCCATCACCTGCTTGTAGCAAGGAAAGCAGACCACTATCATTAGTAATATATTTATGTGTCACTGGAGGTGAAAAAAAAAACCGTGAAAATATCGAGTGCTTAAATTTCGATTGTGCAATTAGTCCGGTGGATAGGTTTACGTAAACTGACGTAATCGATAGTACACAATAATATTATCTCGCATGAATTTATTTTTACCTGCACGAGTCGAGGCAATGACATTTGTACACAGGCATGCTTTCCCATAAACTACGAACTACTGTCGACCAAAGTATTATGTGCACTCGAGTTTGAAGGTTGTTTGTGAAGTAACCAATAGACCTACATAAAATCCAATAACATCATCATTTTTGTCGTTCTATTTTACGTTAGGTCTTGTAGGTTTGGAATTTTTAATTTATATTTTAATATTTTTATCGCAGTTGGAACATAGAAAGTGCACGTTTTTAAGCGTGTTTCAACCATTTAAGAATTATTACCTCAAAAACCCGTCATCAGATCGAATCCAAATTTTAACACAATATACTGTACCCGATACCTAGTTTAGGCTATCGGCTACGCCAGCAGACATTAAGCTGTAGTTGAGGTTTTGGAATGAATTAAAAAAAGATAGCGCACCGATCGCGTCAAGAAGAATGCCAAGATGACGTAGGAGGTCTGGGATCAAGGAGGCATTGAAATCTGTAAGAAGATAGAATTATGGATAAAGATGTGAAGCTTTATTGAGATATATATGGAATTATAGCAATTAAACATCTTAGAAGAGGATATATAACATGCATTATATGTGGAAATAATTTTATGGAAGTCAGATAACCCTTAAGTTATTTTATAACGGAATAGCCGAGATGATCTGGGTTCGAGACTATGATCGTGACGCAAGAGCACTGTGGTGGGGGACTACACCACGTGCCTGCGCCAAGCACATAAGCAAGAAGACAGTGTCAGCAAGTTCAGTTGAGCTCAGTTAGACGAGCAGGTAGGAGCAGCTCTATAGCGCAAGCGAGACGCACCGTGAAGGTCACGTAACATACAGAAACTGTCACGGCAAAAGTGTAGGCGACAGTTCCTGCATCGCCGAGCAGCGAAGGCCAAGCGGGTCATTGATCCAGGCGGGCTGGCCGAGGAAGCAATTACAGACGGCCGGGATATGTCAGAACCGCACTGCAAGTAGTTGAAGGCTTTATTTCAAGCGACATTTCGACGCAGTTTGAACATAGCTTTTATTGAGTAACTTTATGACTATGCTGTTCTATAACGCATTCGAAACTACTTTAACTATTTCAAGTAAACGGAATGTTGTTAGCATAGGCACTGATGAACATTAGATCGTGCATTAATAAGATTTATTTCTTATGCAGTTTCATGAATTACCTAATACAGACAACTACAGGGTGTTTCGTAATTTTGAACACTCTCAAGTAAAATTTTATTTTACGAAAGTGGAACTTAGCAGTCATTTGAGATTGAACTTACAATACTCAAACTGAACATTTAACGGAACAGTGGCGTAACTTAGAAGAGGAGTAGGAGGTCCGCTGTTTCCATGAACTTTTCCGAGAGGAGTTGGACAATATCCGCTATGGGTAATCCGAAGTTCAACATGTCCGAGTAGACACTGATAGAGACAAGATGGCACCGCAGAGCGATGGATTCGATTCCTGACGAGAGGAGTCCACCAGCTGATTCACTTGGGATTTCGAATGCAATCGTCATTTCATGGATGGAATGATATTCACGCCGATCTTTCGAGAAATTCTTTATGTAGGGAAAATCGACGATCTTGGAAATTTAATTACAGCTGATTATGAAAGGTACTGTAAGAGTCATAACTACCTAATGCGATTATTTTCATGAATACTGGGCACACATGTATATTTTTCTAATAGGAGTGATATGATTATTAAGACATGGTTTGAATTTATATACTTCGAATTTGCTAGAATATGGAGTGACCATATGATATGGCAGGCATCATTATACGAAATTCTCACCATTGATTGGCTTTATTAAGCAGATGTTTGGTCTTTTAGACATTTTTCCAGCTAGGATATTTTTCATGAATAGTTTTTTTTTGTGTAACGAGTATTTCGAACTCGTGATCTGCAATTGATTATCAAAAATTACTTCGTCAGTTCATTGCATACTAGCGAGTGTGTATTATTCATCAGTAGGGATTTTTTCCATTGGATTGTTTGGAGATATTAAGAAGTTATTCACTTTAGTGAATGGACATCGCTTTTATATGACAACTAGAAACTTGTTGATTCCTATCTGGTACATTCACTCATATAGACTACGAGATGGGGTCCTTCGTATTTATACGATTGTATGGTGGCTACTCATCTTACCCATCGTTCAGGGAACTATCATCCAAGTCGACGGGGCGAGGTCTTTCGTATTTATACGACTGTACGGTGGTTACTCATCTTACTCGCCATTAGGGACTCATTTTTATCATCCGAATGTACACGAGATGTAAGTGAATTAAACAAGGAACTACTAGTCACATATCAGTCGAAATTTTGTTAAATAAAGTAACGATAAATGTCAACAGGATTGCATTTAGTAATTCTTGTTTGCCAATCCAATATTTTGTTGCTATACTCTTTTGAGAGTAATTTCAGTTTAACAGCTGTTACAGCTGATGCTTTTGATGAGTTTTATAATTGTGTTTGATACCTTTGAGAAGGATTTAAAGTAATTGCATCTTGTAAGATTAATCATTAATGGTCAAGATTTATGTTAAGGCAGATCAGTATTGCAGATTTTGATATGAGAGATTATAGCACATTGGTGTTTTTCTGTGATGTGAGTTATGAAAAATTGTAAGAGAATTTATGCTATTTGAAAGCAGATCTTAAATTACTGAAGTAATATTTTTCCAATTGTTTAAGAAGTTGTCTAGATGTGATCAGAGTAATTACAGTTATTGGAGATTGTGTGCGTTGATAATTTGAAGCCAGTTATATATTTTTTGTAGATCATGCAACATAGTTAAGTGAAGTTTGTGATAGGCATTTTGTGGAAGTTGCCATGTGATAGTTGCAACGTTGATAATGTATTTTGAGGCAGACATGAGGTCGTCGTACCCAGTCTAGCGTAGTTGTTGAGATTCATGCTGTATGTGCTGAATATTTATGGAGTTTTTGTGGAGTAATTCTTGTATTCAAATGTGATATTTGAAGTATTGAAGAAATGTAATGTCGTTGTGGATAGTTTGATCCAACGTGATGTCGTGGAGGCAATAATATTTTTTGGCATGATAAATTAAATACGGGATATAACTTGGAAGTGATAAAACTGTAAGACAACGTTCTATAAACCTTATTAAACAATTTCTAGGAAATTAAACAAATAAATAAAGTTGATAATACAAGATTTTCTGAAAATAATAATTAACGAAATAATAATCTGAGATTTAAGCATATTAGCGATCTGACCTAATGAAATAAAAATCAGAATGACTAGATGAAATAATGAAAATCTAAATAACCAGATGATTGAAATTTAAATAAGGTGATGAATTAAAGATTGGATAAATAAACTGATTGAAATAAATTAATAGACGATTGTAATGATGATGAATAACTGAATTAGAAGGTGATAATTAATTAAAGAAGCTGATGATTAATGAATTTACATGGAATTAAATAAATTTAATTGAGAGATAATTTGAAGGAATTGCAACTTGAGTTGAGAATTTAAATGATGTAATGGTGATGAATTAATGATTTTGACAGGAAGATGTAGAATTTTGAAGTGAGAATTAATGTGAGAAATATTTAATTTTGATGATGACGATAATGATGACCAATGAGAATTTGAATTTTCTGTAATTCACAGATAAGTGATTATGAATGACGATGTAAATAGTGTAAATTAATTATTCGATGTTTAGGAGCATTTGATTAACATGTTCAATATTCAAATTATACCATGCAAACCATAATTTACGTGATATTTAATATGTGTGATTATTATATGTGTATGTTTAGACAGATTAATAACAATTTTAAATCCACATTGATGTTAAATTAAAGAGAAATTAGGTCTCAGGTTTCACAAATGTCAGTGACGAAAGACATAGTGCTACAGTGATCCTGAGAACCCAAGAGAACTTTATAAATTTTTCTTGTTATGTGGATAAAAGTAATTTTGGGTTAGAAAAGAGATGGTTCGATTTTTGGACAATGACAATTTAACTTTGGCATTCGACCATACTCTTAGGTAGGAATTATATTTAAAATGTCTGTCTGACTATCAAAGTAAAATAAATTTGTTTTTATCTTAGTTGTGATCTGATGATGGTGTGATGTTCCTTTTTCTTTCCTTGTCTTGAGTAAGGCTTATCCGGAAAGGAAGTGGTTTGCTAGGAATTCAGTTGATGGCGCCCATTTATATTTGCATTATTTTTTATTAAACTTAAGCCCGTAACGACCCTAGAGATACTTTGTCTCGTGATACCCACTGCTTTTTCGAGAACTCAGCTGAATTTCCGACACATTCCTTATTTGACCAGAGGTTCATTTAACTCCGCTCTGTCCTGGAACTCCAGGAATGCGATGTTATAGCAGATGGGTCATCGCATCCCCAGGACGAACGGGTACAGAGAGAGAGGGAGAATTGTCTTTATCCAACTAGTGGGGCTTTTCGATTTTGTTTATTCTATGGAATCACATCAGATTTAGATTACTGAGAGATTGATCTCAAGTTCATTTAAGTGTGTTACAAAATTTATTAAACTTAGTCAGACAATGTACTTGTGTGCCCAATCCAGTGTTCATGTTAATCGTATTAGTAATATCATGTTAGTTATAAGACATTTTTCCTATACCCAAGTGAATGCAGGAATTGAGACATTGTGATGTGTTGTTGTCTAACGTCTCTATATAAACCCTATATTGAAAATATAATTATGTTGCCGGAAGATTTAGCTAAGGTGTTAGGAGAGTTACAGACGGGTATGTCTGGTATTGCAGAAACTATTTCTAAGATGGAAACGGAAGTTAAAGAACAAATTAATAATTCAGAAGCTAGATTAGAAGCTAAATGTAAAGAGAATGTACAAGCATTACAGTCAAGTACTGAAGAAAATTTAAAGTCATTACAGGGTAGTAACGAAGGCAATCTGAACGACAGTTTAAAGTCATTAGAGACTAGGCTACAGACTAGTACTGAAGAAAATTTAAAATTATTGCAGACTAGTACTGAAGAAAATTTAAAATCATTACAGATTAGTAACGAAGCTAATGTAAAATTATTGCAGTCAACTAGTGAAGATAATTTAAAGTCATTAGAGACTAGGTTACAGTCAAATAGCAGAGATGAGTTGATGTTATTAGAGACTAGGCTACAGTCAAATAGTGAAGCTAACTTGAAAGATAATTTTAAGTCATTGGAAGAGAAATTACAGTCTCGTAGTGAAGAAACTAACACTGAATTAGAAAACAAGTTAACTAGATTAGAGAATAGCTTAACTTTAAAGAATAATGAGATGCTGAAGACTTTACAATTAGACATAATTGCAGTAAACATGAAAGGAGAGGAAAATGTTCAAATAATAAGAAAAAATATTATTGAATTAGAAAGTAGAGGAGAAGAAAATATTTTTACTTTAAGAACAGACGTTATGTCCATACAGAAAGACATTAAATCAGATGTATCGAAGTTGAGATTCGACATCGATGGTTTAGTGGCAGATGTAGGCAAAATTCAAGATTGGTCTACCGAAGTATCTTTCGAGACTAAGATTAAAGGTCTAGAAACGAATCTAGGTAACGAGATTAAAGATTTAAAGACAGTAATTGGGACCATTAAAGAGGAAGTCTTGGGAGAGGTCAATTCTAATTTAAAATCATTAGGAAATCAATTGCAGAAAGATATCAGGAAGATAGACCACGATATAGAGCAAAAGGTCAATGAAAACTTAGCTTTATTTAAAAATAGAGTCGGTGCAATCGTGGAAGAACGGTATAGTGAGGTCGATGCCCAAGCAAAAGAGAAACGTGAAGGGTTAGATGAAAAATTAATCGCAGGTATGGCAAACTTAGAAGCGAGGTTTACGGAAAACAAGGAAGCGATGAAGATAGATTCAACTCTATTTAGAACAGATGTTGATCTGTTAAAAGAACAAGTCGCGTCAGTAAAGAACACGTGCGAAGGAAAAATTGACAAGTTAAGAAACGACTTAGACGAGTGTAACAAAACGCAGGATGTTACATCGTTAGATGAGTTGAAAACTCAGGTCAAGACCGTGGAGAAATTAGCAGAAGACAGGATAACTAAACTAGAATCCATGTTTAACAGTTTCACCAGTCAGAATATAACATCAGGGGAAACATTGATAAATCAAACAGCGATAGACCGCAGTATGACTAATCAAGAAGCGAGCATGGGAGCTGACCGTCAAATGCAACCGAATGTGACATTCGAAAGGGCCAGTTCAACCCCTCAGGATAATCCAAGTTCGAATAGGAGTACGTTGGGTCCAAGCGAACGATACTCAGGTCCAGTCACCATTATTAGGAACCTGGATGACAAGCCGAGAAAGTTTTCGGGAAATACAGGAGTCACACCAGTCGAATTTCTGCGAGATATTCGAGACTACATGGCGGAACATAGGGTAGCCAAAGAAAGAGAGCTAAGGATAGTCGAACGCGCCTTAGATGGATCTGCACTTACGTGGTTTAGAGCGTTCAGAAGCAATTTTGCGAACATGGAGCAATTTGCCATAGCTTTCTTGAGGAGATTTTGGAGTGCCGAGGATCAACTTAACGTAAGAGCGGAGATGTACTCAAAACGCTATTCTACGTCACATCCGACGCATTATGCCAACTATTTCACGTCACAGCTGGCTAAATTACAGTTCCTTATTCCTCCATTGCCAGAAGAAGAGCTTTTGCAAGCTATAGCGAGACAGTTACCGATTGAGGTACAGCGATCACTGATAGCGTCGGGAACCAATACACTGGAACACTATGACGACATTTTACGGCGATTGGACTATACAAGCACACAAGTTACACCTAGAAGTAACAGAAACGACAACAGAAACACGCAGGAAGTGAATGCGGTAGTCGTAGACAATGCAGCTCAAACGGACAGAAGGGATTCCTGGGAAAACCGACGGAACGAAGGGAATCGAGGAAACATCCGTAACGCTCGAGGAAATGATCGATATAGAGGACCATATGAGAGGCCATACGATCAAGAAGCGAGAGATAGCCGATATAGGAATTATAACCAGAATTCCAGATATCAAGACAGGAATCGATATAACAATAGATATCGGGGCAGAAATATTGGAGCCAAGGTCAACAGTATAATGGAAACGACAGGCAGGATGGCCGAAGAAACGATCCTGACGATAGAAGAGATAATCGTGGACATGAGAGGTCGAGGCAAGAAGATAGACAGCCTAGTGTACCACTCGAGGAGACAGTGAGAGATGTCAACCGAGCAAGCACGAGTGGCAAAGGAAGAAATAACGTCAGAATAATTCGGAATCAAGATGCTGATCATTGGAAATCATCATTATTGAGAGTCAGAAAGAACCATCATGCTGAGTAAGGGAATTGTAGAGCTATCGTGTACATGTATTATATATAGAATGCCTGAGAGTGTATTTTTTTTTCTCAATCCTGATAAAAAAAAGGAGATGTACGGGAGAGATGTACCCGATACCTAGTTTAGGCTATCGGCTACGCCAGCAGACATTAAGCTGTAGTTGAGGTTTTGGAATGAATTAAAAAAAAGATAGCGCACCGATCGCGTCAAGAAGAATGCCAAGATGACGTAGGAGGTCTGGGATCAAGGAGGCATTGAAATCTGTAAGAAGATAGAATTATGGATAAAGATGTGAAGCTTTATTGAGATATATATGGAATTATAGCAATTAAACATCTTAGAAGAGGATATATAACATGCATTATATGTGGAAATAATTTTATGGAAGTCAGATAACCCTTAAGTTATTTTATAACGGAATAGCCGAGATGATCTGGGTTCGAGACTATGATCGTGACGCAAGAGCACTGTGGTGGGGGACTACACCACGTGCCTGCGCCAAGCACATAAGCAAGAAGACAGTGTCAGCAAGTTCAGTTGAGCTCAGTTAGACGAGCAGGTAGGAGCAGCTCTATAGCGCAAGCGAGACGCACCGTGAAGGTCACGTAACATACAGAAACTGTCACGGCAAAAGTGTAGGCGACAGTTCCTGCATCGCCGAGCAGCGAAGGCCAAGCGGGTCATTGATCCAGGCGGGCTGGCCGAGGAAGCAATTACAGACGGCCGGGATATGTCAGAACCGCACTGCAAGTAGTTGAAGGCTTTATTTCAAGCGACATTTCGACGCAGTTTGAACATAGCTTTTATTGAGTAACTTTATGACTATGCTGTTCTATAACGCATTCGAAACTACTTTAACTATTTCAAGTAAACGGAATGTTGTTAGCATAGGCACTGATGAACATTAGATCGTGCATTAATAAGATTTATTTCTTATGCAGTTTCATGAATTACCTAATACAGACAACTACAGGGTGTTTCGTAAATTTGAACACTCTCAAGTAAAATTTTATTTTACGAAAGTGGAACTTAGCAGTCATTTGAGATTGAACTTACAATACTCAAACTGAACATTTAACGGAACAGTGGCGTAACTTAGAAGAGGAGTAGGGGGTCCGCTGTTTCCATGAACTTTTCCGAGAGGAGTTGGACAATATCCGCTATGGGTAATCCGAAGTTCAACATGTCCGAGTAGACACTGATAGAGACAAGATGGCACCGCAGAGCGATGGATTCGATTCCTGACGAGAGGAGTCCACCAGCTGATTCACTTGGGATTTCGAATGCAATCGTCATTTCATGGATGGAATGATATTCACGCCGATCTTTCGAGAAATTCTTTATGTAGGGAAAATCGACGATCTTGGAAATTTAATTACAGCTGATTATGAAAGGTACTGTAAGAGTCATAACTACCTAATGCGATTATTTTCATGAATACTGGGCACACATGTATATTTTTCTAATAGGAGTGATATGATTATTAAGACATGGTTTGAATTTATATACTTCGAATTTGCTAGAATATGGAGTGACCATATGATATGGCAGGCATCATTATACGAAATTCTCACCATTGATTGGCTTTATTAAGCAGATGTTTGGTCTTTTAGACATTTTTCCAGCTAGGATATTTTTCATGAATAGTTTTTTTTTTTTGTGTAACGAGTATTTCGAACTCGTGATCTGCAATTGATTATCAAAAATTACTTCGTCAGTTCATTGCATACTAGCGAGTGTGTATTATTCATCAGTAGGGATTTTTTCCATTGGATTGTTTGGAGATATTAAGAAGTTATTCACTTTAGTGAATGGACATCGCTTTTATATGACAACTAGAAACTTGTTGATTCCTATCTGGTACATTCACTCATATAGACTACGAGATGGGGTCCTTCGTATTTATACGATTGTATGGTGGCTACTCATCTTACCCATCGTTCAGGGAACTATCATCCAAGTCGACGGGGCGAGGTCTTTCGTATTTATACGACTGTACGGTGGTTACTCATCTTACTCGCCATTAGGGACTCATTTTTATCATCCGAATGTACACGAGATGTAAGTGAATTAAACAAGGAACTACTAGTCACATATCAGTCGAAATTTTGTTAAATAAAGTAACGATAAATGTCAACAGGATTGCATTTAGTAATTCTTGTTTGCCAATCCAATATTTTGTTGCTATACTCTTTTGAGAGTAATTTCAGTTTAACAGCTGTTACAGCTGATGCTTTTGATGAGTTTTATAATTGTGTTTGATACCTTTGAGAAGGATTTAAAGTAATTGCATCTTGTAAGATTAATCATTAATGGTCAAGATTTATGTTAAGGCAGATCAGTATTGCAGATTTTGATATGAGAGAATATAGCACATTGGTGTTTTTCTGTGATGTGAGTTATGAAAAATTGTAAGAGAATTTATGCTATTTGAAAGCAGATCTTAAATTACTGAAGTAATATTTTTCCAATTGTTTAAGAAGTTGTCTAGATGTGATCAGAGTAATTACAGTTATTGGAGATTGTGTGCGTTGATAATTTGAAGCCAGTTATATATTTTTTGTAGATCATGCAACATAGTTAAGTGAAGTTTGTGATAGGCATTTTGTGGAAGTTGCCATATGATAGTTGCAACGTTGATAATGTATTTTGAGGCAGACATGAGGTCGCCGTACCCAGTCTAGCGTAGTTGTTGAGATTCATGCTGTATGTGCTGAATATTTATGGAGTTTTTGTGGAGTAATTCTTGTATTCAAATGTGATATTTGAAGTATTGAAGAAATGTAATGTCGTTGTGGATAGTTTGATCCAACGTGATGTCGTGGAGGCAATAATATTTTTTGGCATGATAAATTAAATACGAGATATAACTTGGAAGTGATAAAACTGTAAGACAACGTTCTATAAACCTTATTAAACAATTTGTTAGGAAATTAAACAAATAAATGAAGTTGATAATACAAGATTTTCTGAAAATAATAATTAACGAAATAATAATCTGAGATTTAAGCATATTAACGATCTGACCTAATGAAATAAAAATCAGAATGACTAGATGAAATAATGAAAATCTAAATAACCAGATGATTGAAATTTAAATAAGGTGATGAATTAAAGATTGGATAAATAAACTGATTGAAATAAATTAATAGACGATTGTAATGATGATGAATAACTGAATTAGAAGGTGATAATTAATTAAAGAAGCTGATGATTAATGAATTTACATGGAATTAAATAAATTTAATTGAGAGATAATTTGAAGGAATTGCAACTTGAGTTGAGAATTTAAATGATGTAATGGTGATGAATTAATGATTTTGACAGGAAGATGTAGAATTTTGAAGTGAGAATTAATGTGAGAAATATTTAATTTTGATGATGACGATAATGATGACCAATGAGAATTTGAATTTTCTGTAATTCACAGATAAGTGATTATGAATGACGATGTAAATAGTGTAAATTAATTATTCGATGTTTAGGAGCATTTGATTAACATGTTCAATATTCAAACTATACCATGCAAACCATAATTTACGTGATATTTAATATGTGTGATTATTATATGTGTATGTTTAGACAGATTAATAACAATTTTAAATCCACATTGATGTTAAATTAAAGAGAAATTAGGTCTCAGGTTTCACAAATGTCAGTGACGAAAGACATAGTGCTACAGTGATCCTGAGAACCCAAGAGAACTTTATAATTTTTTCTTGTTATGTGGATAAAAATAATTTTGGGTTAGAAAAGAGATGGTTCGATTTTTGGACAATGACAATTTAACTTTGGCATTCGACCATACTCTTAGGTAGGAATTATATTTAAAATGTCTGTCTGACTATCAAAGTAAAATAAATTTGTTTTTATCTTAGTTGTGATCTGATGATGGTGTGATGTTCCTTTTTCTTTCCTTGTCTTGAGTAAGGCTTATCCGGAAAGGAAGTGGTTTGCTAGGAATTCAGTTGATGGCGCCCATTTATATTTGCATTATTTTTTATTAAACTTAAGCCCGTAACGACCCTAGAGATACTTTGTCTCGTGATACCCACTGCTTTTTCGAGAACTCAGCTGAATTTCCGACACATTCCTTATTTGACCAGAGGTTCATTTAACTCCGCTCTGTCCTGGAACTCCAGGAATGCGATGTTATAGCAGATGGGTCATCGCATCCCCAGGACGAACGGGTACAATACATAGGAATGTTGTATAACTGGTTTATTAATTTCACAATTTTGTGTGTCCAAGAAACAAAGTTGTTATCATTGTTGTAAGGTAACATTTTCTCGGCTCGGGGTGGTTGGAAAATGTAGTTCTTGGTTGCATTGTAATCCTTATACATCGAAAAGTTATGCTGTATGACAGTGAATTGAAAATGAAAAATCCACAGCCTGCTTCCAGTCTCCGACCGGGTCAGGAATGGAATGAATGAAGCCCCCATCTAGCGGCGAGGATATGAACTGTGCCGGCTGCCGAGGCCTGACGCACTCCTCTGGGGCAATGATTAAATGAATGACAGATGAAATGAAATGATAGTGGAGAGTGTTGCTGGAATGAAATGTTGACAGGGAAAATCGGAGTACCCGGAGGAAAACCTGTCTGCCTCAGTTTTGTCCAGCACAGATCTCAAATGGAGTGACCGGGATTTGAACCACGGACCCAGCGGTGAGAGGCCGGTGTGCTGCCGCCTAAGCCACGGAGGCTCGGTGCTGTATGACTGTGAAATACGTAAATTAATTCACTTATTTTATATCGGTTTGTATTTGTACGGGGAAATAACACATGTTTCACCAGCTAGCCACTCCGGGAAAAGCTGTACAGCGTTGCCGAAATGGTGCCCACACGCATCATGGCGCGTCTCGCTCGGAAGTGATGGGCTTCATCTCAGCAACCCTGTACAGCTTTTCCCGGAGCGGCTAGCTGGTGAACCATGTGTTATTTCCTCGTACAAATACAAACCGATATAAAATAAGTGAATTAATTTACGTATTTCACAGTCATAGTCTACAGCATAACTTTGTGATGTATAACGATTACAACGCAACCAAGAACTGCATTTTCCAACCAACCCGAGCCGAGAAAAAGTTACCTTACAACAATGATAACAACTTTGTTTCTTGGACACACAAAATTGTGAAATTAATAAACCAGTTATACAACATTCCTATGTATATTGTGTTAAAATTTGGATTCGATGTGATGACGTGCTTTTGAGATAATAATTCTTAAATGTGACGCATGGTTGAAACAGGCTTAAGAACGTGCACTTTTTGTGTTCCAACTGCGGTAAAAATATTAAAATATAAATTAAAAAATCCAAACCTACATGAACTAACGTAAAATAGAACGACGAAAATGGTGATGGTATTGGATTTTATGTAGGTCTATTGGTTACTTAACAAACAACCTTCAAACTCGAGTACACATAATACTTTGGTCGACAGTAGGTGTTGGTAGGCGTGTTATTAAAGAAACTAAATGTTGCAATACAGATGAAAAATATGAAGTAGAATCTCGAGGCTTTCAAGGTTAATCTTCATTAAAAAAATATTCAGAACTGGGAGACTTCACAGGTGTTAATTCAGTTGTGTTTAAGTTTACTTTCAAAAATTTTGCCGGAACAGAAGGAAATGAAAATCATAAGACAAAATCGTTTACTTCTTTTTCTTATAAAAATGAAAACTGGTTTATCTTACTCAGCAATGAGAGTATTGTTTGGTGTACATCGCCCAACAATATCGAGGATATTTTCGACGACACTCATAATTATTGCAGCGGCTACAGCGAACTTGGTATTCTGGCCTAGTAAAGAAACAATGCCCATTGCATTTAGAAATAGATATCCCAACTGCAGAGTAATGATTGACTGCACGGAAGTGAAAGTCGAACAGCCAAGCAGAATAGATCATCGGATATTTTTTAATTCACATTACAAGGGTTGTTACACTGTAACATTTCTGATTGGGATAACCCCAAGTGGTATGATAAGCTTTAAATCAAAGTGCTATGGTGGCAGATCCAGTGACACATATATTACTAATGATTAGGGCCCGGATGTTGATGACATGTCATCTTTTTACTGAGCTGTCTGAAACAATGCTGAAGTACATAGAAACTCCGGACGGGCCACCCCGTCTTCAAATATGTCATTTTTTATTTTGCATCTTTTTGCATTTTTTGCTATTTTCCATTTTAAGAGCATTTTTTAAGTTTGGTAGATTTGTTTGGTCTTAATTTAGAGAAAACGGCCTTTTAAGGTCATTTTTTTCCCAATTTAATCACGTCACAGCTTTGTATGAGGAAGTTACGTATCCCAGAGTTAAGAAGATGCTAGTAGCTGATACAAGATAATTTAAAATATTGAAACATTGATTCCATTGCCCTAATCAACCGGGTGGAAACTAGTCTTAGCAACAATCGTGACGAAATTGCTGCGGGTATTGCAACAAAACTGGACAAAACATTATACAAAATCTCAGACATTCTTTCTGGTGAAAACTACTGCATGGATGGGATTGAAGAGGATTTAGCAGCAAACGACCATCCTCACTTCAAGTACGCTCCGAACACATCAGTTGATGTTGAACGCAGCTTTTCGAGATATAAACACTTGGTGGCTGATAACCGCAAATCATTTACATTTGGCATCACAGTGACATTCGTAGTGCAGTGCAACTCAGACTTAAGTGAACATAAACCTTTTGTTAAGTGCTAGAAATCTATTTTGATTGACTTTTCAGTTTGAACTTAAGATGTCATTTTTGAAATATTGGTGAGTTTACAAGAGTTTAGTGCTTTTCAGTCGGTCAACACGAATGTACCCAAAAGAGATGGGTTATGCCCTAATCCTGAAATAAATTACATGAGATTAATAAAACACTAGGATGACCAGTTTCGATCGTCAAGCGATCATCATCAGATCCAATACACTTAGGCTATAAAATCTATGTTTGAAATACAGGTGAAAATATTTACAATATGTACAATTATTTAGTTGCAGTATTGGTACTGCAACTGTCAGTGTATGCTAAATGCAGTATATATGTTAGGTGAAATGCTAAATGGTGATGGCTATCCGGAGATTGTACTTTAGAGAGATTATATGGCTGTAAACTATGGTTAAACTATACAATTTTAGGCTAACTACTTATCTGATTGTCTTCCGTACTACAGCTATTCGCAGTTTCCGTGCTCACTTGAACTCGCTGTGCGGTCGACTGCAACTAAATAATTGTACATATTGTAAATATTTTCACCTGTATTTCAAACATAGATTTTATAGCCTAAGTGTATTGGATCTGATGATGATCGCTTGACGATCGAAACTGGTCATCCTAGTGTTTTATTAATCTCATGTAATTTATTTCAGGATTAGGGCATAACCCAGCTCTTTTGGGTACATTCGTGTTGACCGACTGAAAAGCACTAAACTCTTGTTTACTAAGGCAACACTGAAAATATGGCTTCAAACACCACAATTGGTGAGTTTATTATTATAAGATCATTTTCTCAATTTTATAGTGCATTTTTCGAATTTTTCGATCATTTATTGCAGTCATTTTTGAAAATGTTAAGTGCATTTTTTAAACTTTTTTACGGCATCAACATCAACATCCGGGCCCTAATAATGATAGTGGTCTGCTTTCCTTGTTACAAGCAGGTGATGGATGACGTCATGGCCGATAACGGGTTTCCTGGAATCAAGACAAGTCTTCAAGGTCGAGACGTTGTTGTCGTCACACAACCCTTCTTAAAGAATGGAAAATTAACAGTTGTTGAGGAAATAAATTAAACTCAGAGTATTGCCAGTGTTAGGATTCATGTTGAAAGGCGTTACCTACATGATCCCCTATTACCAGTTAGCACTATGGCCTCCTCTGCTTCTACACATCTCACTTTGAAATCGTTCAACACTGAATCCAACCATCGCCTCTATTTCTCTTACTCTCTACAGCCAAACTCATTAACCTCTTAGGTAATCTCTCCTCCCCCATTCTCTTCACATGACCCCACCATCTGAGTCGGCTCATACGAACAGCTTCATCTAGCGTGTTCATTTGTAACTTCGCCTTCATCTCTTCATTACGAGTACCTTCCTGCCATTGCTCCCATATATCAGGTACCTCTAGCTTATGTATCCAGCTCTCACTTCCATACAGCAACACTGAGCGATGTAGGGAGAGTTTCTTTCTTGCAGAATGCTGTAGATCAGTGTTTCCCAAACTTGTCTGTGTGTGTACCACTTTAAGAGATGAGAATCTGTCGCGTACCACCTAACTATAATCCCCACCACCACTACACGACACACCAAAGGATGGATTGTAAAATGTGATTGTTAGAGTTAGACTTTTGGAGTTAAAGTTCAAATAATAAAAAGTATGTCCAGTTGTTTTATTATTTATCACAATAAGTATTCAATTCAAACATTCAGAAATAACGCTGTACAAGTATTAATAATAAAATAACTCTTAATAATTAAACATAAAAACCAAAGTTCAACTAACAACTACAATGTGAAGGGTGAGCTTGAAGATTAGAAGCCAACTAAGGAATTTCTGGTTTAAGATATCTGAGTCTCTAACGAAGATTGTTTTCCACTGTAAGGAGCCTATTTCGGTATTTATTCATGAGATAAACAAGTGAAGAAAATGCAGTCTCACACAAGTACGAAGTAGTGAAAGGCAGAAAAATCTAACTGCTTTGTCAGCTATGTCTGCATAGTCTGCACGCCTCTCAACCCAAAACTTCACCAGAGTCATTTTTGAAAAAGTTTGCCTTAGTTCTGAATCACAATTCAATTCATAAAACTGCTCCTTATCTTTGGCCTTAAAGTCCACCGGCAACATATCAATGTTTTTATATTTCAAAATTTTATATTTTTATATTCTTCATAACATCACCGCGTACAACTGCAGCAGTACGAGAGTACCACCAATGGTACGCGTACCACAGTTTGGGAAACGCTGCTGTAGATCACAACTCTTATCTTTTCCCCATCCTGAGAGAATACATAGCCCAAGTACTTAAAATGTTCCAAATTAGTTCCTCATATCTGGCATTCTATTTTATTGTGTTCCTTCCCTCTCGGCATAACCTTCGTCTTTGAAATGCTGATCTCCATACCATACATACTCCCTACATTTCTGTTCAAGCTCAAACATGTTGGCTTGCAAACTTTGGACGGATTCCGCCATTACAACCAGGTCATCAACATAGGCCACACTGCTTACCTGGTATGTCCTTCAGCAAATGGTAAACATTAGTGGAGAGAGGTTCAAAGACGTCAAAAAAGATTTGGAAAGAAACAATATCTGAGAAGAAGATACACCACTGAGAGATATTTTAAGGCTAAATGTCCTAAAAATGGAAGGATTCCAAGAGAGGAAGAGAAAAAAATAACCGGCTCGAAATGGTCCGAGGAAAGGAAGAGGAAACATAGTGAGATGATGAAGGAACACTGGAGGAAGAAGAAGGAACAAGCAAAGGAAAATCATTAAAATTGGCTCGTGGTCTCCAGACCGCCGAAGCGAAATAATAATAATTAGGGTCCACATGTTGATGACATGTCATATTTTTACTAAGGTGTCTAAAACAATGCTGAAGTACATAGAAACTCCGAACGGACCACCCCGTCTTCAAATGTCATTCTTATTTCGCATCTTTTTGCATTTTTTGGTATTTTTTCCATTTTAAGAGCATTTCTTTAAGTTTGGTAGAATTTGTTGGTCTTATTTCAGAGAAATCGGCCTTATAAGGTCAATTTATTCCAATTTAGTCATGTCACAGCTTTAAATGAGGGAGTTACATCTCTTAGAGTTAAGAAGAAGCTAGTAGCTGATACACGATAATTTAAAATATTGAAATATTGATTCCATTTCCTTAATCAACCGGGTGGAAACTAGTCTTAGCAACAATCGTGACGAAATTGCTGCGAGTATTGCAGCAAAACTGAGAAAAGTACTTGACAAAAACACCGGGTATAAAACATTATGCTAAATCTCAGACATTCTTTCTGGTGAAAACTACTGCACGGATGGGATTGAGGAGGACTTAGCAGCAAACGACCTTCCTCACTTCAAGTACGCTCCAATCACATCAGTTGATGTTGAACGCAGCTTTTTGAGATATAAAAACTTGTTGGCTGATAACCGCAGATCAGTGCAGTGCCACTCAGACTAAAGTGAACATAAACCTTTTGTTACGTGCTAGAAATCTATTTTGTTTGACTTTTCAGTTTGAGTTTAAGAAGTCATTTTTGAAATATTGGTGAGTTTATTATTATAAGACCAATTTCTCCATTTTATAGTGCATTTTTCGAATTTAAAGTCATTTTTACAGTCATTATTGAACATTTTAAGTGCATTTTTAAACTTTTTTACGGCGTCAACATCAACATCCGGGGCCTAAATAATAATCATTCATTTCCGTGTCCGTTCAGCATTTCCAAAAAGCTGCAGCTGCGGTGGCCTTATTGCTTCCTCTAAATACATTTTCCATTGTCCATGGGTTGTCCAGGAGGGGGCAGATAAGTAGTGGCTCCACATTCACAAAAGGTGTCTCCATCTGCTGAAAGGATCCCCCATTTTTGCAGGTTGGTTTTGCATCGAGGGACACTCACTCTTAAGCAGTTGAGGGACCTCCACACAGGACAAGGTAGGTCGGTGCCAGGAGCCAGTTCTTCCTTCAGTGAATGAAATGAAAATCCACAGCCTGCTTCCAGTCTCCGACCGGGTCAGGAATGGAATGAATGAAGCCCCCATCTAGCGGCGAGGATTTGAAGTGTGCCGGCTGCCGAAGCCTGTCGCACTCCTCTGGGGCAGTGATTAAATGAATGACAGATGAAATGAAATGATAGTGGAGAGTGTTGCTGGAATGAAATTGTGACAGGGAAAACCGGAATACCCGGAGAAAAACCTGTCTGCCTCCGTTTTGTCCAGCACAGATCTCACATGGAGTGACCGGGATTTGAACCACGGACCCAGCGGTGAGAGGCCGGCGTGCTGCCGCCTAAGCCACGGAGGCTTCCTCCTTCAGTGAATAATAATAATAATAATAATAATAATAAAACTCTTGCGCCACACTGGCCTGGTGCTAGTCTTGGAAAGTGACACCAGACTTGCACCGTTTCAGTGCATCAAACCTGAAGTACGTTTCGAGACAGATCCAGGAGTCGTAACCGGGCCTCCAGGGTGGTGGCCAACACTACAATAGCACATGTTATGAAGTATAGGCTACAGGTTTGATTGAACTGGTTCTTTCCCTGAAATTCCCGAGAGTGTGGTGGTGGGGGAGGTTCGATCTCCGCGTTGAATACATTGCGTTCAGCGCATTATCTTATCGCTTGCAGTGGGATTATATATGATATCCCGTGTCTACATTGCTATCACACAGCATTGCATTTTAGGGGTCGGTGTAGCTTAACGCCTTCAAAAGCTAACTATTATCATCTCTGATTTGAATGAGTTTTTGAATGGTATAGACTCCGTCTTGAAGAAAGAATTCATGATGAAAATCAATAAATGTAAAACAAAAATATTGGAATGCAGGCGAAATAAATCAGAAACCTCTATGGACATCAAATTGGCAGGTGAAAAGCTAAAGGAAGTAGGAGACTTCTGTTACTTAGGGAGCAAAATAACCAGTGATGGACGAAGCAAAGAGGATATAAAACGTAGGTTGGCTCAGGCAAGGAAAGCATATCTACAGAAAAAGAATCTGTTGACATCAAATATAGATTTAGCTATTAGGATGTCATTTTTGAAAGCCTTTGTATGGAGCGTGCCGCTCTATGGAAGTGAAATTTGGACTGTTGGTGCAGCGGAAAAGGGGAGAATTGGAGCGTTTGAAATGTGGTGTTACAGGAGAATGATGATCACGAGTGGGAGAGGAGAGATGTTTCTAGCGACTGCTAATGAAGATAAGAGATAGTTTGGTAGGACACATTAAGACACCTAGGAATAGCAAGCTTAGTTATGGAAGGAAGGGTCGAGGACAAGAACTGTAGGGGTAGACCAAGGTTAGAATATTTTAAACAGATTACCTCGGATGTAGGGTGTGGTAGGTACTATGTAGAGATGAAACGATTAGCTCAACCAGTCAAAAGACTGAAGACTGAAGACTCAAACAACACACTACATTCTACCACATATAAACCAAAGAAACTGTTAAAGTACCTCATGTGTAGAGGGACAGATGACCTCGTAGTTCTGCCCCTCAAAACAACAACAATAACTAGATATATGTGCATTTCTTAAAACTGTCTTCAGTTAAGTTAAACATTAAAAGTCAAATTCAAAATGACGATTGTTAAGTTGTTGGGTTTCCCTAACAAGTCAAACATTTATACCCGTAAAACTCAGCAATTTTTCTAGGTTTATGCGGTGTCTAATGTGGAGTTTCAGGCTCATCAGCGGGCTATTGGTGTCCGTGCCCGGACCCCCACAGGAGTAGGAATTACTGAGTTTTAATTCACTGGCCGTGAAAGCCAATATACCATTTATTGTTGCTCTGTTTGTTGGAGGTTACTTTGTAAGGTAACAGCTACAATGCTGACCTCCTTCGGAACGCTATTATTAGATGAGATGGAGGTACAACGACAGCTAGACGTAATAAATGAAAAGATTGAGCAACGGGCATTGAAGATAAATGTGGAGAAGAGTATAACAGTGGTGATGAGTAGAGCTAAGAAAGAAGGAAATGGGGTAATCAAAAACGGAGTTAAGGAACTGGAAGTGGTGAAACACTTCAAATACTTGGGAAGTGAACTGACTGAAAATGGAAGACTAGATTTGGAAATTAGCAGAAGAATACAACTCGGGAGCTTTTTACCAACAGGTACGGGGACTAGTATGCAACAAGGATATACCAATTAAGGCTAAAGAAGTTATGAACAAAGCATTTATGTTCCTATAATGGCATAGGAGCAGAGTATAGGCAGCTGAGATGAGATTCCTGAGAAGTATGGTCCAGAAAACGAGGAGAGACAGAGTGAGAAATGAAGATATACGGAAAGAACTGGGAGTGCAGAAACTAAATGACAAACTGGAGCAAAACAGATTGAGATGGTTTGGACATGTCAAACGGATGAATGAAGTAAGGCTACCAAGACGAGCACTGGAACGACGGATGACAGGGAAGAGAGGACGAGGAAGACCAAGAATGCTTTGGATGGACTGTGGAGAATAGTATTAGAAAACGGAACCTGGAGAGGAACACTGTGTCGGAAGAGGAATGGTGGAACGGCAGAACAAAGCGGAGAGGAACCATATTTGCCCTCGTCCAGTGTCAGCTGGGAAAGGGGAAATGAAGATGACGATGAATCATTTGAAATTTGCATATTGTTTCGTGGAAATATATATTTTAGTTATAGTTAGTTATTGTTGTTTTAAGGGGTGAAACTACGAGGTCATCTGCCCCTAAGGAAATATATATTTTTCACAAACAACCATCCAATGAAGGCTCACGATTGTGGTCATTTTTGTTGACCCTATCACTATTTACATATTTACAGAGGTGCCAACCTTTGAAGTGGGTTATCAGTAATCCCTTATATTGCCCCCCCCACCCCCACTGAAAAATTTTCACGTCAAATCCAAAGCATGTTCCTCCCTTCTCGATAATGACACCATCTTTGTCCTACCCGGAAGCAACCTATAGTAAAGATATCATATTACACAATAAAATTTGCATATTACTTGCTAGTTCTGTAATAAAAACAAAATCCTTCTTGCTTGTTTTGCACCCAGTAACTGGTTTTCCGTGAAAGTTTTCCTGTAACATACCTCCCCCAGTAATGACATTTTCACCTTCTGAATCATAATCGATTCCAGTGTAGATGTGCTTAATGTAGGTCTGAATGGTGTCTGATTTTTTCCTAACAACACTGAAAATTCTTTCTGTGGGGGAGTTACTGTGAGGAACAAGTAATATTGCAAATACCACATTACTTAAAGTTTTATACACTTTCATTTTTAAGCTCAGCAATTTTGCTCCAGTTTACATCAATTGTATGTCCTTGTAAAATATATTCAGGGAATGTAACACACTGATAAACAGCAAATTCCTCTTCAAGTTTGTCATGTTCACTTTCCTTGACCAAACTTGGGAATCTTTGAACAAAATAATCAAGAGATGAATAGGAAACCTTCATTCTAAGAAAATATCGCGATGTTACACGATCGACGCTGGCCTCAGCCGTTTGACGAGAATCCCGTAGTTTTCACGATAGAACATGGAGAAAAATCGCTATTTACATAATTAGTGTCACTTTTAGCCGATCGACGAGATTTCCATTGTCCTAGAGGTGGACACGGGAAAATATAGCACAATTACGCAATCGGCGCCGCTTGCTGTACGTTCGACAAGAATCCAGTTGTTCTCGTTATCGAATGCGGAGAAATATCGCGATGTATTGCAATCGCTGCCACTTTCGGTCGTTATACGAGGATCACGATGTCTTCGCGGTTGGTCACCGAGAACGCGATAATATGCAATCGGCGCCGCATTCGGCCATTCAACGATTGTCCTGACAGAATGGCGGAGGCAAGCTCGACGATGGGCATGGTTAAAATTCACGAGCAGTTATAGACATGTTGTATGGTCGGCGCCATGATTCCCGCCGTCCCTATGCTGTGGTTGGGTGTTCACGGTGGATCACGAGGAGAAATGAGTATCGCGATGCTACGTAGACTGTCATTTCTAAAAGGGTTGACGCAGTTCTCGATCCCCGTACGCTTTTAAGGCTGTGTCCCAATACTCAAGTTGTCTGCTATTGACTAGCTACTATGTGCTATGCACTACGGAGATTTGGGACATGTCTGCTTGATCACAGCCTCCTTCATAGACTTGTGTTCTGAAACGCACTGGACTTACATGGTACCAAACCAACACTCAAGATGGCGGTGATCTGTTACTCCTTGTAAGCTCTCTGCGCTTTCATCAGCTGTTTTAAATAAACAATACCTGAATTATACGATCATGGATGCGTCAAGAAGATCACATTTTAGCCGAGCCCTAATTATGGTTTGTGTTTGGCTTAAGTCAACGACAACCTACAATTAACATAACCTACAATTCCGATAAGCTACAATTTATATAACTTCCTTGATGTAGTCGACAATCTAGCATGCACTTTCGTTCACTAGCTACTACAGACTTGATTGCTATGTGCTAAGCAGTATTGGATCACGACTTCTGACGTCACATCCGGCAAAGTAGTCGACTATCTAGTTCACTACGGCTGAAATTATACTATTGGGACACAGCCTTAGTATACAGTCATGGGGAAAATGGCGAGTAGGTTTCGGGATATTTCGTGATGGCTGCCCAATCACCTTTGACGGGATTCCCGCAGTCCTCGTGGTCACAAGTTCGCGATTGGGCACGGGTTTTATGATTTTACGCAACTGGCATCGATCTCGGTCCGTTTGACGAGATTCCCGCAGGTAAGTCGTGCAGTCAGCCGGCCATCTTGAGCATGTGAGTTCGGAGGATGAACGTTTGAAGTAGGTACCGTATCGATTATTACGAATTATTCTGATGGGATTGCATGAATAATACGACAAGAGGGCAAATTTTCTTTCGAATTCGAATCACGAATTATACAAGTTTTCGAGATAACCGGTTAAATTATCCGTACAACCAAAGTTCGAAGGAAAAGTCAACATAACGGAATTTCGAATTAACCATACTGGATGTCGCTAATTTTCGAGACGGATAGATTTTTAAAATAAAAATGTATTTCGAAGCATTTTCGGGATTCTTTTTTCAAAACTGTATCATTTTGCAAGATTGTGACATTTAATTATTTCGCGTTATTTCTGGACTTCAATTTGAGATAGTCTCCAAATTTAAAGGTCAATAACAGAAATGAGAGGTTTCTGTTGAGTTTCGGAAGTTTTCGCGAATAAACGTCTCGCGGAAAGTCAGGTTTCCTAATAATGCAGAAAAATATTTCACACAAAACTAAAAACTCTTCTCGATACCGGAATTATACATTGGACCGATTTATATCACTCAAGGTGTCATCAGTATGCATTTCCTTGAGATCGGGTACGGAGAAATATAGCTTATGCAATCGGCTCCATCGCAATCTGTGAGCCAAGTGGCGCGAGTTTAGACGATTTAAACAGACCTCGGAGAATTTTCGTTACCTCCAACTATGCAGACATAAAAATTAGCTACTATTACTTTCGTTACCTGTTTGTAAAATTAGCTACTTTTTCGTTACCGGTAGACACCCTGTAACTTTCCTTTTTTTTTTCTTTCATAGAAATGTATTTTTTTCGTGATGTCACTTTTCCGTAATAATTTCGTCTTCGACCGTAATGCCGTAATCGTGAGCTGAAATCCGTAATAATTACGGACAATCCGTAATAGTTGGCACCTCTGTATTTATTTATTTATTTATTTATTTATTTATTTATTTATCGTATGGCTTTCAGTGCCGGGAGTGTCCGAGGACATGTTCGATTCGCCAGAGTTTGTAGCTGCTCCAAGCGGGCACCCATAGGGTGAGCTACAAGTTCCGTTCAATTTCAAGTAGTTCCAACTTTCGCTACCAGATGTCACTGACACTTAGTGGTGAACGTTGGAACTTTGATAGAACGTTTCAACGAAATCTAACCTGAAAAATTTAGCTTCACACAAGTTTAACTAGTGGAAGGTTCTTTAACATGCCATAAATCTATGACATGTGACCACCGACTTTAGTTCCCCTCCGAAGGAAGGCATACTGAAGGATTTTAACGCTCTTAAAAATCTGACGACTTTGGCCGGGTTTGAACCCGCTATCTTGGGCATAGAAGCTCAGCATGCTACCATACACGTGATTGTAACACAACTTATACTTAAACAGTTACCAGGGAAAAGTATTTGAAGAATACAGTTTTAGAAAATGAACCACAAAGTTATCAGATTCCTTAAACAGCCCGAGCAATGCCAACCTTATAAAATCATAACTCCTAAACTAGTGCAGATATTTATACAAGAAGTTCCGTGACGAACTAAGGAGCATACTTTTCTTAAAATTAAGATTCATGCCAATGATTAATCTGTATGAACCTATCTAGAATAACGACGAAATTAAGTTGGTAATATCGAAATACCTGGTATAATGTAACCAAATAGAGCACTACAGTTGGCAGCCCCTGTGACTGAATTTATATTCCTAGTTCCATCTCTTAAGGTACAGAATACAACATTTGGTTGAAGTCCAATGGATAGCATAGTCGTTACATGCAGTTAGACATTGAATCTATCAGCGCGCGTAAAATCATGTTGGCAATAATGTCATGCATGTGTTGGTAAGCAATAATCTGAAATATTATGATCTATTGTTGTGCCAATTTTGGATGAAATCCATTTGTTAGTATAGAAGTTACATGTATTTTAAAGTTGGACCTATCAGCAGGCTTAGAATCATGTTGGCAGCACTGACATATTCGTTACTGCAAATTCATCTATAATGGCAGATAATATGTACGTGTGCAATGTTTAGAGCTGTTGGCTTGCATACTTTGTGATATATTGATATTAGTGTAAAAATATAGAGACAGCATTTATTAACAGTTGGCAGCCCTGGTTGCACTTAAGAATACGCATACGCACACACACACACACACACACACACACACACACACACACACACACACACACACACACACACACACACAGAGACAGAAGGAGAAACAGACATTTTCCCGGATCGATCTCATAAGTCTACTTTTTCCTCATTTTTGCAAACTGTGAAAAGTAGGCCAAAAATAATTTTAAACCCGGGATATTTGAAGGTGTTAACCTGTTCCGACCCCCTTAAGATGATGTTCCGAAATAGAAATCTTCATTTTGATTGATATCCAGTGCGTGAGAGAGGGCTCGTGATCAGTGCTGTATCGCCAATGGAACAAGTAAATATTTTGTTGTTAATTCCTTTCAGGGGTTTGATCACCAGCCCCGTGTACTTGTATTCCGGCATTTGGCTGGAGGGAGTGTGGGAAACCACTCAGGTTAGCCGGAGTTTAGCTGGCCTCACGGTCGTGGTGCACAAATTCGCTGCGGGATGAACGAAATATTTAATCGCAAACAGTTATTGGCGCTTGACGCTATTACGAGGGCAGATCAAAAAATAAGTTACACTTGCCAGTTATGGCCATTTATTACACCAACAACAGCAACACGCCTATAACGACATACAATGTAACGTCACTTTTGCACATAGTTTCCAAGAGACTCCAAACATTTCTGCGAACGCACAACCAACTTGTCGATGCCGGATACATTGAAAGTTCCTCCAGCGTTCTGCAACCACACGGAGACAGCGGCCTTCACCTCCTCATCGGTCCGAAAACGTCGACCACCGAGCTCCGTTTTGAGCTTACCGAACATATGAAAGTCACATGGTGCTAGGTCGGGACTGTAGGGTGGCGTTGCCAGACCTCCCACTTGAAACGCTGCAGCAGTTCGCTCGTTTGGTGGGCCTTGCGAGGTGTTGCGTTATCGTGCAACAAAATCACACCGGCGCTTCTCTTTAATCGTGCAATTCTTCCTTTTGGCCCATAGGAATCGGATTGTCGCACGCACCTCATATTTGGAGTGAACGTCCAGTCGACGCGCCATTGCTTTTGGCCGCTATTCACACCATACAAGACGAGACACCACAGCGACCAGCCTAACAGACATGTGGGCAGTGTCTGTTCCTTACTCCGCTGTGCCCACGTTTGCGACACACAGCGCGTTAGTGCAACTAACTTTTTGATCCACCTTCGTATATCCCTTCCTTCCTCCGTCCTTCCTTCGTTCTTCCCTCCTTCCTCCTTCCTTCCTCCTTCCTCCGTCCTTCTTTCCTTCTTGCTTCCTCCGTCCTTCCTTCCCTCTTCCTTCTTCCTTCGTCCTTCCTTCCTTCCCTCTTCCTTCCTTCGTCCTTCCTTCTTCCTTCCTTCGTCCTTCCTTCCTTCCCTCTTCCTTCCTTCCTTCCCTCTTCCTTCCTTCGTCCTTCCTTCTTCCTTCCTTCCTCCGCCCTTCCTTCCGTCTTCCTTCCTCCGTCCTTCCTTCCTTCTTCCTTCCTCCGTCCTTCCTTCGTTCTTCCCTCCTTCATCCTTCCGTCCTTCCTTCTTTCCATCCCTCTTCCTTCATCCTTCCTTCCTTCTTCCTTCGTATTTCCTTCCTTCCTTCGTCTTTCCTTCCCTCTTCCTTCCTTCGTCCTTCCTTCCTTCGTCCTTCCCTCTTCCTTCATCCTTCCTTCCTTCCTTCTTTATATCAGTCGGTAAAGTCACAACTGTGTAGTTTTGCTTACCGGATCTATTTAAAGAAACAGCGAACATTTGACGTCTGTCGTTAACATCTCTTCTCTTCTCCCGATTGTTGGAAAGAATTCAAAATAACTTTGGCCAGCATCGCTCATAATTCAATTCCTCACCCACGGTATTATTTATACGACTAGGTCAATGACCTGACCATAGAGTGCAGGAAGGACGTCCTGTAAGTCTCTAACATTGGAATGTCCTTTGAGCAGTCCACAGCAATTTATAGCGTGTGGGCCACATTCACAAGAGTTAGCACGGTTTCATGCAGTACTACAATGTATGAAGGGTTGCCTATATACCTCATTCAGGTGCACGGTTTCATGCAGTACTACAATGTATGAAGGGTTGCCTATATACTTCAAGAGAAGGCCATGTGCTGACTAGATTCGAAAATAAATCAGAAATGGGCTATTTGATTAGAGACAACAAATACTAATCCTTGTAGATCCATGGCAGTTATGTTAGTATAGTCCTCAGTCAAGGTCACGTTATTACGACCACTCCAATTCCTGTTCTCCATTTAGTTCTCTCCGGTCCTATTCTTCTTCTTGCGCTTGTGAAGTAATTTAAGTTCTTGGGAAAAATCTGTCAACATCTCTACTTACAAGGGGAGGATACGATGCTTGGGTCACCGATTCGAACCATCTTTAGTACACGTGTAGGACATGACCAGGCGTATATCAGGTGCAAGTAGTAAGGTGCGCTTCTCAGCCGTTTCCGAAAAAATAATTAATTGCAGTTACAGTGCGGCGTCTATGTGCGTTGTACCCCAACAAGAAGCCAACGAGCGCGTGGTGCAGCGGTAAGAGCCCTGCTTCGTAAGCGCGGGATCACTGGATCGAATCCCTCCGGTGAGCTTTTGAAGTGTGTTGTGTTTCTTTGTTTTTTGTAACCATTGGTAATTTCCAACCACTACGCGTAGCATGAGTCACTGCTTGCGGGGTACGGGGTGGTCTGATGGTTGACAGACGTGCAATGAACGGAACAGACTGGGCCTTCTACTTATAAATGTATACATATGATAGAATACACCTGACCGTATATAATACCAATGTATTTGTAATGCCAATACTGTACATTATGTAATGTCACAAACATTGACCCGGATACGATGATTTTAGAATCCCTTTTCCGGCTCACATAACACGTTATTACAATTGACTGCAAAATTAACATTATTCACGACGCCTACAGTTGTACGAATTGCCAATGTTAAAAAAACCACACACAACACATTGCAGAAGCTCACCGGTGGGATTCGATCCAGCGATCCCGCGCCTACGAAGCAGGGATCTCACCGCTGCACCACGCGCACGGTGGTTTCTTGCTAGCGTACAACGCTCATAGACGCTACACTGTAATTGCAATTAATTAATTACTCGGGAACGGCTGAGAAGCGCATCTTACTACTAGCACCTGATATACGCCTGGTCATGTCCTACACGTGTACTAAAGATGGTTCGAATCGGTGACCCATGCATCATATCCTCCCCTTGTTAGTATAAAACAAAGTCCCCGATTCTTGGATGTCACGGGTAATGTCGAGAACCACTGGATGGATTTTGATGTTGGTTTCACCATTCTGCAAAGGATATCTCGAGGAAGGTTTCTGTGGAAAATAATTTATTTATGATCAAAGGAAGTCAAGCAGTAACGATTTTAGTGAAAAAGTCGAAAAGAAAACTAGGCGTCCGTGCGCTTTTTAGTCTTACGCTGGACAAACCGTTAAAAATATCAATATATACGAGTGTAAGAATTGTTCAGCATGAAAAGTTCTACAAAAAGTCCCGGAGAGCATATCTCTATCTTCAATACATCGCCCACTTAAGTGTTTTTACGTTTTCATTTCTTACAACAATCTCCGTTCAATTACTGAGGCGCCAGTTTACGAGCTAGCTAGAGGCAAGCCTAACATCCCAGTTACAGCCCAGCTAGCGGGCGAGCCTATTACCCCAGATACAGCCAGCAGCAAACTGTCGAGTCGTGTTGAGTTAAGTCTTCAGAGAAGAGTGGTTGTGTTTGGAGTTTCCCTGGAAGTGGAACTCGACTTTTCTTCATTTCACCCGTGAACCTTTCGTTCCGAAAAATACACAGTCAAGTTAAGATTGGACGGAATGGGGATTTGTGTTTCATGCACCTCACCATTCTTAAATTACGTCTGACAAAAATTCGTTGCATATGCATTTCCATGATAATATAAATTGTCCAGTCAGTGATTTTAACCCGTCATGCCGAGACATAAAACAGATATAGGTCGTAGTTCATTGACATAGAAAAAAAGCGCTTATTACGTAATGCAATCATAACTGTTCCCGGGCGAAGCCTGGGCGGGTTGCTAGGTGCTACAATAAATGAGTAAAAATCATGGCTTGAAAAAATCGTCCATATATTAAAGGCAATTATATGAATTGTGTATTTTGAATTCTTCTATCGACAGAACTTTGAGCGAAGGATAAATGTGCTAGGAGCAGCACGCGCTTTGATTGGCCAGTAAAAGAATATAATAACGTTAGCACTAAATGGGACCAGGTTCAGCCGAACCTTTGCTGGATCTGACAAACGCGCCAAGGGACAATGAACACAGTGGTTGGTTTAAGTTAGCAATTAGGTGATGATGATGATGATAATTATTGTATTAAGGGGCCTAACATCTAGGTTATCGGCCCCTAATGGTTTGAGTGATAGTGAAAAATGAGATGAGAATGTACACTGTTACGAATACTAACTACAAACTTACATACTAGGAGAAGAAATGGCAAACAGAGAAAGGATAAGGCAAATAAAGGATAGGAAGGAAAGAAATGCCCCCAACCCTCGAAGAATGAGGATTGGGGGACTTGGAAGGAAGGAGAGCCATGAAAGGCAGATAGGAACGGGAAAGAGGAGAGGGCCCACCCCAAGGTTAGAGGAAAAAGGGGGGAAAACGGACCCAGCTCAGGAATCCCTCGGGATCGCAAACCCCCAAACTCTCCATCCGTGAGCCCTTGAGGGTGTAGCACTATCCAAGGTGCACCAGAAGTGGTGGGGCTACACACACACCCTGCCTCCTTGAGGGCCTTGAGCAGAAGGCAGGAGATATCATGAAAAGAAATAGAAGGAGCGTATCAGGAAAGATGAGACAAGGGCCGATTAAGGCGGGAAAGTGAAAGACTCCCTAGGCCTCGGATACCCTAATACCGCCGGGGTCAGAAGAGAACAAGAGTTGACCAAGAGAGCTCGCCAGGAAAGAAGACGGAGACAAGTAAGTGCAAGCAATGCCGGACTCAGCTGGAGTCCCGTGGTCACCAACCCTCGTCCCACAAGTTGTGAGCCCCTGGGGGTTGCAATCAGAACTCATGATTTTTAGCCTACATTTTGCAAAAATGAGGAAAAAGTAGACTTATGAAATCGATCCGGGAAAATGTGTGTCTGTCTGTCCTTCTGTCTGACTGGCTGTGTGTGTGTCCCCCTATCAACTCCTAAACGGCTGCAGAAATCGAAACCAAATTTAGTATAAGTCAAGATGTATACCGGAATATCTCACATCCATATTTGAAAATGATGTCAGTGCTACCAACAGCTGAAAAAACGCACTAGAAATTTGAGCTCCATGATGGATATCTTGGAAGGTATGCATGGGAGCTATTCCAAAATTGGCACACGTGTAGATAACACTATTTCAGTTTAATTTCCAGGAGGCCATACATGACAGTGTTGCCAAAATAATTTTAAGCCTTCTGATAGGTCCAATATTTAAATGCCTATAACTTCTACACTATCAATTGGATTTCAACCAAATTTTGTATGTAATATGTGTACATAAACAGATATGACTGAGCGTATTCTTAAGAGCCACCAGGGCTGCCAACTGTTAATAATTGCTCTCTCTATTCTTTTATCCAAATACCAATATATCAGAAAGTATGCAGGCCGACAGCTTTAAACTATGCACACGTATAGTACCTGACATTTTAGATTAATTTTGGAATAACTTATATACTTCAGTTCTACCAACATGATTCTAAGCCTGCTGATATGTCCAATTTTTAAATACATGTAACTTCTATACTATCAGTTGGATTTCAACCAAATTTTGTATGTGCTATGTGTAACATAACAGATATGACTATAAGTATTCTTAATAGCAATCAGGGCTGCCACTCTATGCCTGCTGATAAGTCCAATTTTAAAATACATGTAACTTCTATATTAACAAATGGATTTCGTCCAAAATTGGCACAAGATATAATTTTTCAGATTAGGCTATTTCTGACTAGCACACGAATTACATTGTTGCCAACATGCTTTTACGCGTGCTGATAGATCCAATGTCTAACTGCATGTAACGTCCATTGGACTTCAACCAATTTTTTTATTCTGTACCTTAAGAGATGGAACTAAGAATATATTCAGTCACCAGGGCTGCCAACTGTAATGCTCTATTAGGCTACATTATACCAGGTATATTTCGAACTAATTACACATTTCGATATTACCAACTTAATTTCGTCATTATTCTAGATAGGTTCGTGTACTGTAGATTAATCATTGGCATGAAACTTAATTTTAAGAAAAGTAGACTCTTTAGTTCGTCACGGAACTTCTCGTTAATATCGTGATAGTGCTGGACCTTTGGAATACTAAACTGTTTACCAAGAATGAAGGGTTTGCAGAAAGAACTTACCAGCTTGGGCCTAGCCTTGTCCAGCGAGAAGCAATCCCCGGTGGTATTCAATCTCTTTCCTGACGTCATCGAATTGAAGTTCATTTTACTGAGAGTGAAGAAAGAGCACCGTTGGAGAGCTGTATAAAATAACATTCCAAGATCGGAAACAAATTATAGAAGTTTACACCACTGTCTTCATGCAGGGGTTAACATCGACGTAGGGCCTAGGTGCTTAAATAAAGTAGACCTCATATGCCATTTGAAAAAGAACCACACAATGTCACGATTTGAAATGAAGGAACAAGTGGAAGATAGAAGGAACGCTTGTTGACTGACCAAGGTAGGAAGATAGGAACCACAAGTTTCCGCTGTGACTGACGGTGAGGTATTGATATATTATGATGTTCTTTGAAAATCATGGCAGGGGCTTTGCCCATTTAGATAGGTTACCTTGGAGAGGTGTTGATATATTAGGACGTTGTTTGAAAATCATGGCAGGGTACCATGGTGAGGTGTTGATATATTAAGGTGCCTGTACACTGGAGAGTTTTTGCCCTTGCTAGAGCGTGAAGTAGCTCTAGCTAGGACACTCTAAGCTCCTCTCCAGTGTACACAGGTGGTAGAGAACCCTAGCGGAGACTGCTCTAAGCTCTAGCTAGGGCCGGCTGACTCTACGGTGTAAACAGTATATGGGTGCCCTAGCTAAACCAGTCTAGCTCTATTCGTTCGGTTGAATATTGGAAAGTGCTCTATGTAGAGTCAGTGGTGGATTGCTGGGGTTATTTGTTTGTTGTTAACTATATTGTTTGAATATGGCTGAATTTGTGTGGAGTCACGAAAAAACAATAACATTAATTGAAAATATTGAAGCCCATCCTGAAACTTTGAATTGTAAGTTTACTCGGAAAGAATACAGAGACAGAAATTTGAAGGCTCAGTCGTTTCGGGTGTTCCCTTTTGCTGATCCTGGGGGATAATTTTGGCCAAAATATAATCAGAGTAATTTTTGCCCATTTTTAAAAGTTCTTGTACGCTTCACAATCTTCCGAACATAACTCCTGCAACAATTTAGCGTGCATTCCCTCATATTTTCTTTTTGATATCCAATTCCTCACCCACAACCCTGTTTTCCTCTTCATATTTTTCTTTTTTAACAAGGCACACACAACCACCACATATGCTAAAAGCTCTCTTGAAGACATTTTAACTTCACAACACAGCGCATAAAACCCTAGACTCACACTGCCCTCAGAATGTTTTAGCGCTGCTCTACCTAGTGCATTTACGTTTGACAGTGTACACAGGTTCAGAGAGTGCTCTAGGTAGATTTGTCTATCTCCACTCTACAAATGCTCTACCTAGGGAAAATCACTCTACAGTGTACACGCACCTTTAGGATGTTGTTTGAAAATCATGGCAGGGGGCTTTGCCCATTTAGATAGGTTACCATGGTAATAATAATAATAATATCGTTCGGCCTCGGATGCCGGGTGCAAGCTTTGTTATTTGACACCCAATGTGTAGCTTGCATGTCAAATTTCGTTGTACCTTGAAGCTCTATGAAAGTCAAGGAGGTTAGATAGCTAAGCTCCTTGAACACTATAGCGCTTTTTAGTAGAGAAATGTGGAACTTTGTGTTGGCGGAAACTCCCGAGATTAATTTTGCCACTATTAACACGACCTACTGAATTCAAATAGATTCTTTGACATGCCAACATCGTATGACATGGTGTCGTAATTTTTGCCGCCTTTCAAAAATCACAACGGCCAGGAGCGAACCTGCAAGCTTGGGGTTAGTCAGTGCTGGATTAACCATAAGGCACAATAGGCAATTGCCTGGGGCCCCCGGTTCAAAAGGGCCTCAAAAAATGAAAGAAAAAAAACACATAAAATGGAAAAAAAAAAACTAAAAATGAAAAAAAAAACTAATTTTTTGTGTGGGGGGGAGTCAAATAAATTCTTGAAACAGAAGGTCATACTGGCGAAAGTTTGAAAACTCAAACTGTGAACTTCGTCACTGAAGATTGCGGTTTGTAAATTCAAGATTGTAGAGGACAGTCTTATGACAACGCTCCAAACATGTCTGGAAAGTATCAGGGTCAGCAAGCCAAAATATTAGAGCTGAATAAATATCCGATTTATGTTCCTTGAGGCACACATTCCCTCGATTTAGTTGGACAATCTGCTGTTAAAAGCTGTTTTTACGCAGTTGTTTTTTTTTTTTTTTTTTCGATAATGCAATCATTGTATAACTTCTTTTCTGCAAACCCTCACATTTGGGGCGTGTTGATAAATTATATAAAAAACGCTAAAACTTTGAAATCATTGTCAGATACGCGCTGGGAAGCACATGCTAATGCAACGAACGCGGTTTATGATTCGTTTCATAATATTGTCGAGGCTTTAGAAAACATTGAAGATGACGAGCCGGAAAATAATGTCACTCGGATAAAGCGGGGTGCATCGCAATCAGAATGCAGAAATTCGAATTCGGGTTCATGCTAATTTTGTGGGATTCAATTTTGACTTCTATCAGAATCACACTCAGAATCAGAATCAACTTCGATGATGTTATTGGAACTTTCTGCGAAACAAAATGCAGAAAAAAAGTTTTTCTGAAAATGTACATATGTATTTGTATATGTATTGTATTCATTATTCATTGTATATTTGTAAATAAAATCTCTTTCAAAGTTATGATTGACTTTTTTATGAATGGGAAAGCGGAGGGGGGTTGAAAAAAAGGGGAAAGGGGGGCCTCAAATTAACAATTGCCTAGAGCCACTGTGAGTCTTAATCCAACACTGGGGTTAGTAGACCGACACGTTGACCACTCGCCCACCGTGGCAAGCGGTTAGTTAGTTAGTTATTGTTGTTTTAAGGGGCGGAACTACGAGGTCATCTGCCCCTCTTAACACAGATTAAAGAATACAAATTTTGAATTGAATTTAAAATTTTGAGGTGGACATCTAAATTTAAAAAGACCAAAAATTAATAAAACAAAAACAAACAATTAAATAAAAAATAAAAATTATAAAAATAAACAAAAATTACGGAAAAAACGAAACATTATCATTCAAAAACGAACAAGTCGTTGAGTCAATGTTCACTGGAAAATTTAGATTGCTGGCCCTAACCCACTCTCACTTATAAAGCGGATAACGCGATCAGCAGCCACCGCGTCATCGGCTAATATAAGTTTGAGTGTCGTCTGCAAACCAAGGTTTCTACGTAAGTCAGCAAGATCCACACACTCGGTGAAAATGTGGGCCACGGTGAATACGGCTCCACAGGTACAAAGTGGGGGGTCTTCCCTTCTCATTAGGTACGAGTGGGTGGATCTTGTATGTCCTATTCTTAGCCTACACAAAATGACGGACTCTCTCCGGGCCCGGAAGGAGCTCCGCCACACGCGAGTAGTTCCCTTGATCGCTCTCAGTTTACTGGCAAGCGGTTACCATGGTGAGGTGTTGATATAATAGGATGTTGTTTGAAAATCATGGTTATGTTATGTTTTATGATGTATATGGATATGTTTTTATGATATCAGAGATTCTTCTGAGAATGGTTACGTTAGGCTTGTTTGAAAAAGAAGTGATATTGATTCTGAGAATGGTTATGAATGTGGAGTCAGTTTTATTGAAGTAAAAATATTTTCTATTGAAAGTTTCTGAAGATAGTGTGGTTTAATAAAGTTTCCCTTTGTGTGCAAACCAAATAACTCCACAACCCCTATCGAAACGTTACACCGCTTATTTCTTATTGTTTGTGCTCTCTTGGTTCGAGCCCATCTCCATTCAACATTTCTCCTCATGTCCTGATACTTTTAGAGGCATCATTGCTCATGAAACCCATGTGTTGTCTGATAACCTATGTTACTGTGGTGACTAGTGCAGTTGTATTTATTGGGGTAGGTGACATTTGCCTGAAGAGAGTCTGAAAAAACCGACATCTCTACTTACTTGTTAGTATAAAACAGTCTCCGATTCTTGGATGTCACGGACTACGGGTAATGTCGAGAACCAGTGGATGGATTTTGATGCGGATTTCACCTTTCTGTAAAGGATATCTCGAGGAAGGTTTCTGTAGAAAATAGTTGATTTATGAACAAAGGAAGCCAAGCAGTAACGATTTCAGTGAAAAAGTCGAAAAAATAACCTGACGTCCATGCTTACGTTGGGCAAACCGTTAAAAATATCTGAGTGAAAGAATTGTTTAGCATGAAAAGTTCTACAAAAAAGTCCGCAAGAGCATATCTCTTTCTTCAGTACATCGCCCACTATAAGTGTTTTTACGTTTTCATATCTTCCAACCATCTCTATTCAATTACTGAGGCGAGAGTTAACGAGCTAGCAAGGGGAAAAAAGCGCTTATCACGTAATGCATTCATAACTGTTCTCGGGCGAAGCCGGGGCGGGTTGCTAGTTTATGATAAACGGGATTCGAACCACCACTGTCGTGGTAGGAACTTTGTTGTTGTTGCGGAACAGCGAGGTTATCTTCTCTTTCTCAACCCCTCCTTTAACAACGTAACCAGCCAGTGACTCACAAGTGGCGACCACGGGACTTCTCTTCATCTTTCATAGCTCTCATGTTTCAGACCTCATCTTATCTCCTGCCTCAAGGCTCTAAATGAAACAGAGCGTGTCTGTTGGTGAGTTGGCTACACCGAGGGGTTCCTGAGCTGGGTCCGTTTCCCTTGACTCTGGGGCGGATCCTCTCCTCTTTACCTTGCATGGCTCTACTTCCTTGTGAGAGCATTTCTGTTCCTTCTAGTTCGTACGTTAGTTAGGAGCCGATGACCTAGATGTTAGCTCTACCTGTGGAATGAAGCGCCTTGCCGTGCCGAGCCGAGTCAAGCCGTGCGCTTGACCCCTGCCAAGGTCAACTTGCAGGTCCGTCTCTTGTTCTGGACTATGGATGGAAAGGTCACACGTTTTGCCCACTACACAGTGTTGCCTTATTAGCTTTCAGTCGGTCAACACACGATTATTGGAATATGTGGAAAAAAAAAGAACGTGCAATAAATTACAATACCCAACAGGTTATTTTGTGTTGAAAGTCACAATTTATTACACTGTGAAATATCCTGTGACGTCACGCTACTATTAAGGGGCGGAACAACGAGGCCATCTGCCCCTAAACGGTAGTACACCTTAGCTGTATTTATTGACTGTTTGTAAGGAGGGTCGGACAGGGACGAATATACAATTCCTTTTCGGGGGGGACTGTGTGTGTGTTTGAGTCTTCAGTCTTTTGACTGGTTTGATACAGCTCTCCATTCCTCCCTGTCCTGAGCTAATCATGTCATCTCAACATAGCTACCACACCCTACATCCGAGGCAATCTGTTTAACATATTCTAACCTTGGTCTACCCCTACAGTTCTTGTCCTCAACCCTTCCTTCCATAACTAAGCTTGCTATTCCTGGGTGTCTTAGTATGAGTCCTACCTCTTCATTAGCAGTTGCCAGAAACATCTCTCCTCTCCCACTAGTCTTAATACCTCTTCGTTTGTAACCCTATCTACTGACTATCCTGGACAATTGTGAGTATTCTCAGGGGATTGTCACCGAAAAATACCCAGAAATATCAACCAATATCTTAGAGCATATAACTTTGTGTAATTATTTTAGATAAGAGTTAATTGTACAATCCTAAGTTTATATAGCCCAAAATTAGTGGCAGGACAAAAGAAAGTTGTAAAATACAACACAACACAAAATGTTATACTTACTTAATTTTCCATTGTGATCTATGGAGTATAAATGGCAAATATTTAAATATTTGTCAATTTACTACGCAGAAAGGTAAACAGTGTTTTTACAAATTGATAATGTATATCTCAAAACTGCCGTACTGCGATATACTCAATTTTGCCTCACAAGGCTGAGTGTACCCCATTCCAACCCCCAGACCAGAATTAAAATTTATTGAATTTGGACCTCCGGGGCGGCAGCCAAGAATGCTAGCCACTATACCACGAGGTAATCTAATTTCAATCTTAATATTGTTTAAACTTAGCCATAAGTTAAGATTAGGGTACAACCAAATTTACAATTAAGTTATGTTATACTTTTACCAAAGCAACACATTCTTATTTTTTATTGAATTGACCACAACTACCCCTGGAGTCGGCAACCCACGGTTCCTTCTTTGGAAATCGTGGATATCAGTACTGTTACAAGTTTTAGCAGCCACTTACTGCACTGTGACTTGCGAGGCTATTGGACACTAAACCAACATTGAAACAAAATGCGAGATTATATTGAAAAGATTGAAAATATAGAATTCTAATTTTAAAGGGATGAATATGCGATACCTTCTCCATTTCAAGAAATGGCCTAGTTGAATTAAGTTACGTTATTAAATCTGATACAGTGAAACCCCTGAGATCCGAACCCCATAAATCCGAAATCCCGGGTAATCCGAACGAGTTTTTCCGACAATTGTAAGTTTGAAAAACACTCGCAAAAATGTGAAACTTATTTATTTAGTCATAGAACATTTATATATTCTGCATTATAACCTTATTTTACATAATTAGTTGAAAAATTAACAAAGAAGTACGGTTAGCATAGTGCCTACATACTTATCTCATCCAGGGTTCAAAAACGGAAAAGTTGGTTATTGTAATCACTTTGCAAAAACAATGGAAACACACAAACTTTCACTTGAAATCAGTTATCTTCAATTGCCGAAGTGACGAAAACTCCCGCAGAGGCAATTGCGCGCCAACGTGACATCGTTTCGCGTGGCTGCTGCGCGTTGTTCTACGAAACGCAATGCGATGTCAAGAACAATATAAGTCACATTGTCTGTCCTATAGCATAACGAGGGCTCGTTATTATGTTCCGGATATTTTTCGGCTAATTCGAACAAATTGAAATCCGAATAGGCTAGAGCCCCAATTAGTTCGGATTTGAGGTGTTTCACTGTATTTAATTATAATTGATCTAAAGCCAATGTGTATGTTGTGTTCTGGTGTTGTTGGTAGCATGCTGAGCTTCTATGCCCTAGATCGCGGGTTCAAACCCGGCTGAAGTCGTCGGATTTTTTAAGAATGTTAAAATCCCTCAGTATGCCTTCCTTTGGAGGGGAAGTAAAGCTGGCGGTCCCATGTCATAGATTTATGGCATGTTAAAGAACCTTCCACTAATTACACCTGTGTGAAGCTTAATTGTATGGGTTAAACATTTGACTAACGTTCTTAAGTTCCTACTTCGTCATCAAGAGCTGACTGCGGTAGCATCTGGTAACTAAGTTCTGTACTAGTTGGTCGTTGACGGTGGCGTTTGGCGGCAAAAGTAGGAACTACTTGAAAAAATCAAAGTTGCGGTCAAAAAACAGATACACACACTAATACAGCCATCACAATTAACACCGGTTATCATACAGATTCTACACACACCAAAAGTACACGGGGCTACATGAGCGCGTTGTCGCAGCCCCTAAACTGAGGAACCAACCAACCTATGTTGTGTTCGTATTTTCTTAAATACCGGTAATAATTATTATAATAGACTAGCTGAAGTACCCGCGCTTCGTATCGGGTCATACATAAATTACAATTTGAAGGTGACAGTTAAAACAGGGGATAGGCGAGGTGCTTTGTCGAGGGAGAGTAAGGATGGAACATTTTGATCAACTACACCGCTCGGCGTTGACCGTGTGTTATAGCACAAATTTAGCTTTTACTCGCTAACCGTTGGAGATACACGAAAAGTGATGAGGACCTTTCGGATAGAAAATTAAATTTTAAACTTCGTAAATGCCATCTAAAGGTTGCTATTTCTTAGCGTTCTCTTATTTTATTTGAAATGGAAATATGAAAGTTTGAAACCAAAGAGTGTAGTGACGTCCTAAAATGGTCGCCATCTTTAAATAGTGCAAAGTATCGAAATCAAAAGTAGCCTATATGTTAACCAGGTAAATCAGCTACTTCCATGTCAAATTTCATATAAATCGGACCAGTGGTTATTGCGTGATTGAGTAATACACACACACACACACACACCATCTCATTTTTATATATTAGTATGGATTACTAGCGGACCCGTGCGAGAACTCTCGCTTAATGGGTTGTGTGCACCCCATGTGTACAGACTACCCGCCCGGCTCTAGTGCTATGCGAGCTGTACGCGACACAGTTCTGCTAGGGACTGTTGTCTTGTTTATGGATTAAAACACTTTATAAACAAATAAATATTGGCTATTTCCGTTGACTTTTCAAGAAATGCAAGATTTTTCGTGGACTATTGAGACTATTTGTAAGATTTTGGTACAAACCACACCTTCTAACTCCCTCTGGTTTAGGAGCTTGAGTTTTGTGAAAAATGCACCTTAGCGTATTACAGGTATAATAAGATATTGTAAATGTAAATGATGTCATTACCTTAGCCGACAGCTTCTCTGCGTTCTTGGTAATTCTTCGCACTTGACGAATTACTTGTCTACAACTTCCCCTTATTTTGTATTTTTTCTTATTCATCGACATTTGTGAACTAGTCTCGATCGTTCTTAAGTTCGTATTTATTTTATTCTTAAATAAGGAATCTTAAATAAATGTCCAATGGTTAAATAACATTCGGCATGCGGATGACACTGAAATGATTGCAGATAGACCAGCAAGTTTACAATACCTCATTGACAGAGTTGTGGCCACGAATATGGTCTTGACATCACTATAAAGAAAACCAAATTTATGGTCATAAGCAAAAATGTAATCACTGCATGTCATCTTGTAAGACCTGTTGAAAGAGTCTCGGAACCATCGTTAACGATCAATGGGATGATTTAGATGAAGTGAAGTAAAGCTAGGGTTGTGTTCAACAAAATGGGAATACTTTTTATAAGTCGTGAGTTAAAATTAACCACAAAAATGCGCTATGTGTTTTCTGTTCTGTATTACGGAGTAGAACCGTGGACTTAACAAAGTCACTCAATAAAAAATAGAAGCCTTTGAGGTGTGGCTCTATCGACAGATGCTAAGAGTATCATGGACAAATGACGAGATCCTTCGAAGAATGGGAAAGGATATGGAAGTGTAAAAACGAGAATGATGCAATACCTCTGTCATATTATGTGCAGATACTATCTACTGCAAGGAAAAATACCAGGAAAGACAGGTGTTGGCAGGAGACGAATCTCCTCAGACACTGGACTCTCAAGACATCGGAAGAGTTACTCCAAACGGCTCAGAACAGAGAGAGCACAGCCAAGATGGTAGCCGACATCCGGAACGAATAGGGACTAGAAGCAGAAGAAGAAGGAGAAGAAATACAGTATATTGTTAACGTACCGTACCTTGACACCGTGAGCTTTCTGTAACATAGTAGTTAGTTATTGTAGTTTTAAGGGGCGGAACTATGAGGTCATCTGCCCCTTGTAACATTTTAGGCCTACACTATTATAATTATTGGTATGGTTTTAACATCTTGAAATATAGTTAGTTCCGGTAGGCCTTGGCTACATATTCAGCATTTAGTTTAACTATTTGATAATAAGTTAAGCATTGACATTTTGACTGAGATTCAGTTCGAGAAGACTTCACTCGCATTTTAAGGACAATTATTAATCGCTCATATGGAAGCATTGATACAAAAGCATGAGCAGGTACGGCATTATAATTGATCAAAAGATGGTCTATACTTCGACTTCCTGGCACATGTAAACCATCAACCGATGCCTTATGACATTGTAAATTAGCGTGCATTGCAGGGGCTGTCAGATGTCCTGAAAAATGGTCGCTCATTAATATTTCAAAGAATTCACCACCAGACGAACACTTGTTGCCAAGGCAACTAACTGTGGGATATCTGCTCACCATAATCATGATAAACGTTAATCGGGTGACAACCTAGACGCTAGAAATAGGCGGAGCGCTTCCCTTCCCACCCATCGTCACTATCCCTGTTCAAATTTAGTTATGAATTCGCCCCATCCTGGATCTGCCACTGTCTTATCGGCTACCAAGAGCTCTGGGCTGGATGACCTTCCTCAAGATATAGGCTACGCTCTGCAAGAGCGTTCCTCACAAAACCAAGATTAACATGAATAATGTCCGAATAGAGGAGGAGCAGTTTGGATTTAGAGGGGGCAGGTCAACAGTGGAACCCATTTTCATTCTGAGACAGAACATTGAAAAGAGTTGGGAATATGGGAAGGATATGGTAATGACTTTTATTGATCTAGAAAAGGCCTATGATGGCATCCCTAGAACAAAAGTTTGGGGAAGCTTAACAAATAGGGGGATAGGCAAGGAACTGAGAGACATCATAAAAGGAATGTGCATGGATTGCTGCAGTAGTGTGAAGACTAGAGTCGGGACATCGGAATGGTTTAAAATTGACACTGGACTAAAGCAAGGAAGTGTGTTGTCACCATTATTGTTCTTAATGGTGATGGATGACATCATGAAGGCAGCAATGAAAGACTATAGTAGGGCAAAGATGAAGGTAATGTTGTTTGCAGACGACGTTGTGATCTGGGGTGAGGATGAGATGGAGGTACAAGAACAGTTAGACGTAATAAATGAAAAGATTGAGCAATGGGCATTGAAGATAAATATGGAGAAGAGTAAAACAGTGGTGATGAGTAGAGGTAAGGAAGAAGGAAAGGGAGTAATCAAGGTAGGAGATAAGGAGTTGGAAGTAGTGAAACACTTCAAATACTTGGGAAGTGAACTGACTGAAGATGGAAGACTAGATTTGGAAATTAGCAGAAGAATGCAACTTGGGAGTGCTTTCTACCAACAGGTACGGGACTAGTATGGAACAAGGATATACCAATTAAGGCTAAGGAAGTTATGTACAAAGCATATTAAATGTTCCTATAATAACATATGCAGCAGAAACTTGGACAATGACGAAAAGGGATGAGAGCAGAGTACAGGCAGCTGAGATGAGATCCCTGAGAAGTATGGTCCAGAAAACGAGGAGGGACTGAGTGAGAAATGAAGATATACGGAAAGAACTGGGAGTACAGAAACTAAATGACAAACTGGAGCAAAACAGATTGAGATGGTTTGGACATGTCAAACGGATGAATGAAGTAAAGCTACCAAGGCGAGCACTGGAACGACGGATGACAGGGAAGAGAGGACGAGGATGACCAAGAATGCGTTGGATGGATTCGGTGAAGAATAGCATTAGTAAACGGAACCTGGATTGGAACACCGTGTCGGAAGAGGAATGGTGGAACGACAGAACAAAGTGGAGAGGAACCATATTTTCCCCCACCCAGTGTCAACTGGAAAAGGGGAAATGAAGATGATGGTGATGAATGTCCTCTTACGCGAATGAGGAACTAATACAAAGGTGAGTTGTTACGACAGTTCTGGGGATATAATGTTGATCTTGGCGAGAACATAGCCTATGCTTTTTATATTAATGCCGTTCGTAAAATGACTCTACCACCAGCTGGCAATTGCTGGCAACGATTCAATAGACTGTCCAGTCTCCTATCCTTAATTATTTATTTTTAACACTTATTGCTGTTGTAAAAATTACTAATATTTTTCAAGGCCTCGTTATGTCTACTTTTACTTCTCTTACACTGAATTCAATGGCCTCCAGAGGTAATCACAATAAATAAATAAATAAATAAATAAATAAATAAATAAATAAATAAATAAATAAATAAATAAATAAATAAATAAATAAATAAATAAATAAATAAATAAATAAATAAATAAATAAATAAATAAATAAATAAATAAATAAATAAATAAATAAATAAATAAATAAATAAATAAATAAATAAATAAATAAATAAATAAATAAATAAATAAATAAATAAATAAATAAATAAATAAATAAATAAATAAATAAATAAATAAATAAATAAATAAATAAATAAATAAATAAATAAATAAATAAATAAATAAATAAATAAATAAATAAATAAATAAATAAATAAATAAATAAATAAATAAATAAATAAATAAATAAATAAATAAATAAATAAATAAATAAATAAATAAATAAATAAATAAATAAATAAATAAATAAATAAATAAATAAATAAATAAATAAATAAATAAATAAATAAATAAATAAATAAATAAATAAATAAATAAATAAATAAATAAATAAATAAATAAATAAATAAATAAATAAATAAATAAATAAATAAATAAATAAATAAATAAATAAATAAATAAATAAATAAATAAATAAATAAATAAATAAATAAATAAATAAATAAATAAATAAATAAATAAATAAATAAATAAATAAATAAATAAATAAATAAATAAATAAATAAATAAATAAATAAATAAATAAATAAATAAATAAATAAATAAATAAATAAATAAATAAATAAATAAATAAATAAATAAATAAATAAATAAATAAATAAATAAATAAATAAATAAATAAATAAATAAATAAATAAATAAATAAATAAATAAATAAATAAATAAATAAATAAATAAATAAATAAATAAATAAATAAATAAATAAATAAATAAATAAATAAATAAATAAATAAATAAATAAATAAATAAATAAATAAATAAATAAATAAATAAATAAATAAATAAATAAATAAATAAATAAATAAATAAATAAATAAATAAATAAATAAATAAATAAATAAATAAATAAATAAATAAATAAATAAATAAATAAATAAATAAATAAATAAATAAATAAATAAATAAATAAATAAATAAATAAATAAATAAATAAATAAATAAATAAATAAATAAATAAATAAATAAATAAATAAATAAATAAATAAATAAATAAATAAATAAATAAATAAATAAATAAATAAATAAATAAATAAATAAATAAATAAATAAATAAATAAATAAATAAATAAATAAATAAATAAATAAATAAATAAATAAATAAATAAATAAATAAATAAATAAATAAATAAATAAATAAATAAATAAATAAATAAATAAATAAATAAATAAATAAATAAATAAATAAATAAATAAATAAATAAATAAATAAATAAATAAATAAATAAATAAATAAATAAATAAATAAATAAATAAATAAATAAATAAATAAATAAATAAATAAATAAATAAATAAATAAATAAATAAATAAATAAATAAATAAATAAATAAATAAATAAATAAATAAATAAATAAATAAATAAATAAATAAATAAATAAATAAATAAATAAATAAATAAATAAATAAATAAATAAATAAATAAATAAATAAATAAATAAATAAATAAATAAATAAATAAATAAATAAATAAATAAATAAATAAATAAATAAATAAATAAATAAATAAATAAATAAATAAATAAATAAATAAATAAATAAATAAATAAATAAATAAATAAATAAATAAATAAATAAATAAATAAATAAATAAATAAATAAATAAATAAATAAATAAATAAATAAATAAATAAATAAATAAATAAATAAATAAATAAATAAATAAATAAATAAATAAATAAATAAATAAATAAATAAATAAATAAATAAATAAATAAATAAATAAATAAATAAATAAATAAATAAATAAATAAATAAATAAATAAATAAATAAATAAATAAATAAATAAATAAATAAATAAATAAATAAATAAATAAATAAATAAATAAATAAATAAATAAATAAATAAATAAATAAATAAATAAATAAATAAATAAATAAATAAATAAATAAATAAATAAATAAATAAATAAATAAATAAATAAATAAATAAATAAATAAATAAATAAATAAATAAATAAATAAATAAATAAATAAATAAATAAATAAATAAATAAATAAATAAATAAATAAATAAATAAATAAATAAATAAATAAATAAATAAATAAATAAATAAATAAATAAATAAATAAATAAATAAATAAATAAATAAATAAATAAATAAATAAATAAATAAATAAATAAATAAATAAATAAATAAATAAATAAATAAATAAATAAATAAATAAATAAATAAATAAATAAATAAATAAATAAATAAATAAATAAATAAATAAATAAATAAATAAATAAATAAATAAATAAATAAATAAATAAATAAATAAATAAATAAATAAATAAATAAATAAATAAATAAATAAATAAATAAATAAATAAATAAATAAATAAATAAATAAATAAATAAATAAATAAATAAATAAATAAATAAATAAATAAATAAATAAATAAATAAATAAATAAATAAATAAATAAATAAATAAATAAATAAATAAATAAATAAATAAATAAATAAATAAATAAATAAATAAATAAATAAATAAATAAATAAATAAATAAATAAATAAATAAATAAATAAATAAATAAATAAATAAATAAATAAATAAATAAATAAATAAATAAATAAATAAATAAATAAATAAATAAATAAATAAATAAATAAATAAATAAATAAATAAATAAATAAATAAATAAATAAATAAATAAATAAATAAATAAATAAATAAATAAATAAATAAATAAATAAATAAATAAATAAATAAATAAATAAATAAATAAATAAATAAATAAATAAATAAATAAATAAATAAATAAATAAATAAATAAATAAATAAATAAATAAATAAATAAATAAATAAATAAATAAATAAATAAATAAATAAATAAATAAATAAATAAATAAATAAATAAATAAATAAATAAATAAATAAATAAATAAATAAATAAATAAATAAATAAATAAATAAATAAATAAATAAATAAATAAATAAATAAATAAATAAATAAATAAATAAATAAATAAATAAATAAATAAATAAATAAATAAATAAATAAATAAATAAATAAATAAATAAATAAATAAATAAATAAATAAATAAATAAATAAATAAATAAATAAATAAATAAATAAATAAATAAATAAATAAATAAATAAATAAATAACAATTAAAATCAATAAAATTGAAGTAATAATAATAAAAATAAAATAAGTAAATAAATTAAATGAAACAAGTACGGTAAGTAGAAAAGAAGAAAGAAAGAAAGAAAGAAAGAAAGAAAGAAAGGGAGAAAGCAAGAGAGAAAGAAAGAAAGGAGGAGAGAAAGAAAGGAAGAGAGAAAGAAAGGAAGAGAGAAAGAAAGAAAGAAAGAAAGAAAGGAAGAGAGAAAGAAAGGAAGAGAGAAAGAAAGGAAGAAAGGAAGAGAGAAAGAAAGGAAGAAAGAAAGAAAGAAAGGAAGAGAGAAAGAAAGAAAGAAAGAAAGGAAGAGAGAAAGAAAGGAAGAAAGAGAAAGAAAGAAAGGAAGAAAGGAAGGAAGAAAGAAAGAAAGAAAGAAAGAAAGAAAGAAAGAAAGAAAGAAAGAAAGAAAGAAAGAAAGAAAGAAAGAAAGAAAGAAAGAAAGAAAGAAAGAAAGAAAGAGGGAAAGGAAGAAAGAAATAAAGAAAGAAAGAAAGAAAGAAAGGAAGAGAGAAAGAAAGGAAGAGAGAGAGAAAGGAATAAAGAAAGAAAGAAAGAAAGAAAGAAAGAAAGAAAGAAAGGAAGAGAGAAAGATAGATAGAAAGAAAGAAAGAAAGAGAGAAAGAAAGGAAGAGAGAAATAAAGGAAGAAAGAGAGAAAGAAAAGAAAGAAAGGAAGAGAGAAAGAAAGAAAGAGTGAAAGGAGGAAAGAGAGGAAGAAAGGAAGAAGTAAAGAAAGAGTTAAAGGAGGAAAGAGAGGAAGAAAGGAAGAAAGAAAGAAAGAAAGAAAGAAAGAAAGAAAAGAACTAGCGCTAGCTGCGATGTCATGTCATCACTGGACGAGCTAGAGGTGCAAATCACAGGGTTCGGTGTTCCCCTCCCTGTCATTACTCTACCGGCTGCTTAATTAAGTTGTACATCACGTCACTCGCATGGCCCTAGGCTCCAAGAGTAGTTTGAGGTCGGTCGATAGATGGCTCTGCTCTCAACTGTAGCGGCCCATTACCTCAGGTGGAGCACGGTAGAATGCGCTGCCACTATTGTACTAGTTGCAAGCATCACAGCATAGGCCAGACTGCTTACCCAGCCAGTTTATGTCCTTAGCAAATGGACCATATATGAAATAATCAGTAGGCCTACGATGACAGGATACAACCTTGTCTCACTCCTGTAACAACATTGAACTTAACTCATCCTACCATCAACTCTCACTGCAGTCTGATTATCAACATGAATAATTTTGATTCGCTGAGGTACTCTCAGGATACTCAGCTGGGTACCCTATCGTACGCTTTCTCCAAGGCTAGTAAACTGTAGTTTATAAGCCTTGCGCTTTCTCCAGATCTACACGCGGGATCAAACCCCGCCAAAATCATCGGATTTTATGAGCGTTAAAATCCTTCAGCATGCCTTTCTTCGGAGGGAAAGTAAAGCCGGTGGTCCCATGTCATAGATTTATGGCATTATTAAACAGACGATACTTCGGTTGTGAACTTTGGCAATGGTGTCATTTCTGCTTCGACCTCTTAAGTTCATTACTAACTTGTCATCAATACTTTCAATATAATGAAAGTGCATATTCATTGACACATTTTGAGAGCATGTTCTTTGGGGCATGAACTTCCGGTCCCCAGTTATCAATCAATAACTAACACCAACACGAACCCTTCAAATTTGGACGGCTTCGGTGGCAGCATGCTGAGCTTCTATGCCCAAGGTCGCGGGTTCGTCGGATATTCTAAGAGCGTTAAAAATCCCTCAGTATGCCTTCCTTCGGAGGGGAAGTAAAGCCGGCGGGCCCATGTCATAGATTTATGGCATGAAGAAGAACCGTCCAAAACTAAACTTGTGTGAAGCCAAAATTTGTAGTTAGGTTTGATTAATGCTCTTAAGTTCCAACGTTCGTCACCGGGCGTTGGTTGCGATGACATCTAGTAGTAGAGAAGTTCACAGCTTGGTGACGTTGACGGTAGCATTTGGTAGCGAAAGTAGGAACTACTTGAAATTATCGTCTGTAGTCCCTACTTGAATCACAGATACACACACTAATACAGCCATCACAATTAACACCAGTTATCAGACAGATTCTACACACACCCAAAGTACACGGGGCTACATGACCGCGTTGTCGCAGCCCCTAAACTTAAGAACCAACCAACCAAGCTTTGAATTTGGAATAAATTGGGCCTTCACAGTGATTGGGCAAGGGCCTGTACAGTATGGTGGGAAGGGTTTAGCCACCTGGTAGGATAAGGTGAGAATAACGATCCGCAGGACCAAAGAGAATTTTAAATATTCAAGAACATTAGCGTAATAATTTCATAGGATCATATTTGCCTCTTCTATGGGCCATTAGATAAAAGAATGTTACAGTTTAGTAGGTCTGAAGGAACACGGAAGAGCGACTGTCCTTGAATATAAACTCAACTCAATTTGTCTGAGTAGCTATCGACCATGTACACATTAAACACTCTTCGATCCTCTGACACCAAACAACCCATCAACTCTTGCGCTGTTACAAACCTCAGGGCGAACACCAAGTAGGCTACTGTATTTCATCTTATGGATCGACGAATTATTTAATTTAATTTCCTAATTATCAATTTAATTCTTCTTATTATTATCCTTTCTTTGTCATGCCCGACTAAGAAGCAGGATTGAACTTATTTAGCTGATGGCATTTCCCAAAATCTCTTCATCTTCTCGCTGTGGCTTCTCTTGCGATCTTCTGACCAGGTTTTGTTGGTGATAGTGCTGAAGGACATCAGAGAGAAGCTGGTATTCAGGAAGGTGTAAGGCACGGCAGCAACTTATCACCCATACTTTGCAATCTTAACATTGAACAAGCAATGAAGGAAATTGGAGAAAAATCTAAAGTGGGAGTGAAGATTCAAGGAGAAATAATTTCAACTCTGAGATTTGCTGATGACATCGTCATCTTGGCCGACACGCCTGAGGATTTGAATGAGTTTTTGAATGGTATGGACTCCGTCTTACGGAAAGAATTCATGATGAAAATCAATAAATGTAAAACAAAAATATTGGTATGCAGCCACAATAAATCACCTCTATGGACATAATTGGCAGGTGAAAAGCTAAGGGAAGTAGGAGACTTCTGTTACTTAGGAAGCAAAATAACCAGTGATGGACGAAGCAAATAGGATATAAAAAGTAGGTTGGCTCAGGCAAGGAAAGCATTTCTACAGAAAATGAATCTGTTGACATCGAATATAGATTTAGGTATTAGGAAGTCATTTTTGAAAGCCTTTGCCTGGAGCGTGGTGCTCTATGGAAGTGAAACGTGGACTGTTGGAGCAGCACAAAAGAGGAGAATTGAAGCGTTTGAAATGTGGTGTTACAGGAGAATGATGAAGATCAGATGGGTAGACAGGGTAACAAATGAAGATGTATTAAGACGAGTGGGAGAGGAGAGATGTTTCTGGTGACTGCTAATGGAGAGAAGAGATAGGTTGGTAGGACACATACTAAGACACCCAAGCTTAGTTATGGAAGAAAGGGTCGAGGACAAGAACTGTAGGGGTAGACCAAGGTTAGAATATGTTAAACAGATTGCTTCGGATGTAGGTTGTGGTATCTATGTAGAGATGAAACTATTAGCTCATGACAGGGAGGCATGGAGAATTGCACCAAACCAGTCAAAAGACTGAAGACTCAAACAACGACAGTGCTCGGATGGTCTGCAAAGCGGGGATTATCGACTAGCTCTGTCTAGTACAATGTCATCTGTGATTCCTATTTCCTGAAGATCTTTTACAGCTTCAAGCAGCCAGGTGTTTTTCACTTCCATTGACAGGGAAAGGTTAAGAATCCTTTTGATCAGTCTCTGATTGCCCATCCTGAGGATATGCCCGTAAAATTTCAATCGTATTTTCCTAAATGTGTCTGAGATTTTCTCCAAGTACTGGAATAAGTCTTAGGATTTTCTTTTCATCCTCTTTTGAATATCATGACGAAGTATGAAGCTATTTATGTAGAAGAGGGAACTGGATATCGTCTACGGGATCTGGAGGCTTCTCTTGGAAAATTTGCGCCGTACAGGTGGCTGTCTAGTGGAAGCTGTTTGGCGTCAGAGGAAGAAGAAGCGTCGGCGATATATTGAATAAGGCTTAATAACTAGACGCCGTCCTGAAGCTTCGTTACTTTCCCCAGATGGACTGACGCCAAACTCTCTCTGTCCAAGGTGATTAACGTCCACTTGAGGCTCGTGAAAAGACATCATTAGGCTCTCCAATCAAAGAGTTCCTTACTTTATGGACACATCAATAAGCATTTGTTTCAATGCGCCCGGTGCGGTGTGCCACAGACCATTTGGATAATGAGGCGTTCTTTCGGAGTTGGTTTCTCTTTTATTGCGCAAAAAGTTAACTTTAAACTCAATTACCAAAACATAGAGTCATGAGGAGTTAACCCAGGTGGTGGAAAATCACCTAGGTCATCTGGCCCAATTTATATGGATGACAATGAAATGAAAACTCCGACTCGACTAAAATTAACTACAGACTTATTACAATTGACTAATTGTTGATGCCGGGCGCTTGGGTTGCGTGGTCATTCATATATATATACCGTATATATGTGTGTGTTATTTTCTCTGATAACCTGTGGTAGTGTGATGGCTGCTTTAGGGTATATACTTCAAATTCAAGTGAGGATTTGCAAAGGAGGCATCCGTGGACTTAAGTCAGTAACCTTACTGGCATGTACCTAAACTTGGACCACTTACAGGAGACACATAAAGTGCCTGGAGAAATATCATCAGCGCTGTCTGAGAAGGATCCTTAGGGTTAAATGGCAAGATCACCGAACTAACATCAGTATCTTGGAAGAAGCATGTACCATTAGCATTGAGGCTATGGTCATGAAACATCGACTTCGTTGGACAGGTCGTGTCGTTCTAATGCCTGATTTTCGCCTTCCAAAGCAAATTATGTACGCTCAACTGAAGGATGGTTGTCGACATCAGGGTGGACAACAAAAAAAGATTCACGGACGTCCTAAAGTCAGACATGAAGAATTGCCACATGAACACCACTAACTGGGAAATAAAAGCAGCTAACCGCCTGGTAAAGCCGGCGGTCCCATGTCATAGATTTATGGCATGTTAAAGATCCTTTCACAGACTAAACTTGTGTAAAGCAAAATTTGTTAGGTTAGATTTCGTCAGAACGCTCTATCCAAGTTCCAACGTTCACCACTAGGTATCATTGATATCTGGTGGCGAAAGTTGGAACTACTTGAAATTGAACGGAACTTGTAGCTCGCCCTTTAGGGTGTCCGCTGGAAGCAGCTACAGACGCAGGCGAGCCGAACATGTCCTCGGACACTCCCGGCACTAAAAGCCATACGATAGATAGATAGACCCACCAATGTCCTAAGAACTTTGACTACAACGTTGGAGATTTGAGAAGCGGATTGCTCGGAAAGTGCGGGCGTTCCTCAGGATGAATAACCCACAATTACTGGATCTCAACGCTGGCAATGTTTGTCAGCACTGTGGAAGAATTTGTGGCTCGAGAATTGGCCTGCATAATCATATAAGAACTCATAGACTCACAAATAACATCTGAGGAAGACAATCATACTCGTCAGCGAGTGATAGCCTACCATCATCACCTAAAATATAAGTGGGAAACCACGGAAAACCACTTTCCAGATGACCGAGCTAGGAATCGAACCATGACCTGTACACTACGAAGCGGTCCCACTAACGAACTAAAAGAGGAAAAGAAGTAAGGGAAATAAAAGACTGGAATAAGACAATGAGGAAGTAGAGCGATGAAAGAGGGAGAGGAAACGTAAGAAGCAGAGAGTTCGCCCCAAAGGACTCAGCTCAAAAACCCGTCGTGATCATTAACTCCCGAGCTCACCAGCCGTGAGCCCTTGAGGGTGTAGCACTACACAAACCCTGCCTCCTTTAGGGCCTTGTGCTGAAGGCAGGAGATACTGTGAGCCCTTGAGGGTGTAGCACTACACACACCCTGCCTCCTTTAGGGCCTTGAGCAGAAGGCAGGAGATACTGTGAGCCCTTGAGGGTGTAGCTTTACACACACCCTGCCTCCTTTAGGGCCTTGTGCAGAAGGCAGGAGATACTGTGAGCCCTTGAGGATGTAGCACTATACATACCCTGCTTACCATAGGGCCTTATGAAGGCAGGAGATACTGTGAGCCCTTGAGGGTGTAGCACTACACACACCCTGCCTACTTTAGGGCCTTATGTGTAGGAGTATATGGCAGGAAAAAGACGTCTAGGCATATTATGTAGTATACATGTTTAATACGAACTGAACGACAAGGTTACATACAGGCGTATATATACAAAAACAGACAAAAGAATCAACATTCTCGTAACTATAGAGCGTCTCGACCTTAAAAGACCATATGGGATTAAATGTACTACTTGCCTCTCACTCGCACTCATATGTCCTGCAATCAGCTTCGTCCTCTTCTACCCCGGCGATGTTGTAATTTCCCAATAATGCAAAGTGACAAATCTAAGAAAATGTTTGCGTGGTCTTATAGAGAATTTTCCGCTCTTTATGATGATGTAAAAATAAAAGCCGTAAATAATTAACACATGGCCCAATTTTCACAATTACGATATTTTTGCAGATATAAAACTTATCACGCCATAGATAATGAACTAATGATCGCAACAAATTAAGAATTTATTTTTAGATTGCCTGATGTTGGTAGAAGATGCTCTATTTCTCAGGGCAGTAATTATTTTCATAATAAGAAAGTTATGATTTTTTTTTTCTTAAATGTTACTTGAATAGTCTGAGATGGTATCACACAAAAGTTATGTAGCGATAAACTTTTTTGCTTTTGACTTTACGTTGGTGACTAAGCGAGAAAATGTTCATTAATGTCTGAAATAGTTTTTAAAACAAACCCGACCTCGATATCAGATAGCATTCATAAGTTATCACACTTATTCTTTCCGCCCAGCGCTGACGCTGCGAAATTTTGTTTACTCAGATGCAAGTACGGGTGCCAGTATCTCCCCGACTGCGTTTAATGGAGAGTAGGTGATGTGTGAAGTTAAACTGTGAAATGAAATGGTCCTTGTTTTCCTTATAAATTGTCCGCCTCGTTGCGTACCGTAGTTGCCAGAATTCCTGGCTGTCACTGTGCTGTCACCGTGGAGGCCCAGGTTTGAATCCCGGCTCTGCCAAGAAATTTAACTCTGGTCTGAGGGCTGGAACGGGGTGTACTCAACTTCATGAGAAGAGGTTCGATTGCTACCTCAGCCATCCTTGAAGTGGTTTCCGTGGTTTGCCTTTGTTCATTACGGGAAGAACAAGGGTTCGTTAATGGTGCAGTGTTAACGTTTCTGTGCCAAAAGAACACGGCAGGCACCCACGACGAAATGACAGGTGAAGTGTATGAAAAGTGGTTTGCCGAGCGATTGTTGCTCAATGTTCCTGAAGTATCTATCCTAGTAATAGACAATGTAGGCTACCACAGTCGGAAAATCGAACTTTTACCTATAACGGAGAAAAGACCGGATTATAGATTGGCTCACTCTAAAGGGGTCCCTTTGGGAAATTATATTGTTGCGTGCCACCCCCCAGTGGCAAGTTCCGTATACTGGATTACGGTGGGTGAAAGCACAAACACAATTGTTCCTTTAAAGAGAAGTTAGCTTTATTGCTTGCAGGTCAGAAATATACACCGTACAATAAGCAGATAGAAACAATTAGCTGTCTTACAGAAGCTCCCTCCAGTATGGAGCCCGACTCACCCTTTCACTCGGCCTTGCAGTTAATCCTCTCGCTAATGAGGTGGTCCCGTGCGCTGGCTGAAAACAGCTGCACTAAGTCTGTCACTCACTGTTTTGCAATTCACCACAATGACCTCTGTCGCACTAGGTAAGCACACACTCTTCAATACCCAGCCTCTCCGTATGATTCACACTCCTTCACTGTCAAGAGAATCATCTTCACAGGGTTTGGCAAGTCACGTCGCCAACAACTGTCGCTCAAGGTAAACGTTCGCACTAGCTCGAAAAACACACACACACTGCTTGATAGGTCACTCTTATATAGCAGGCCGGTGACTCAATAAATGCTTCTAGACCCATCCAGGGTTCACGGCTTCTCGAGGTTTCCATCACTAGCTGGGTCACGAATATTCTGGACCATCCCTTTTGTCCTAGTAGTCCTGTTGCGTAAGGCGCACGCAATACACTGAGGCAGAGCACAGTCCAGCCCGGGGGTAGTTGTGACTCATGCGGCGAGCGATGAAACAAACTCACAGCCGTAACACCACCCCCTTCCTAAAAGGCTGATCGTCCCGATCAATCATTGGTCCGTCTGTGTCCCTCCGTAGGCTGCCAGACGATCTTGATGCACGATCTTCATCTTCGCCCTCGGGCTCCGCTGGATCCTGTAGAAGACATCGTTGATCCGTTTCACGACTCGGTACGGGCCCTCCCAGGACTTCTGCAGTTTGGGTGACAGGCCTTTCTTCCGTAATGGGTTGAAGAGCCAGACCAGGTCGTCCTCGTGGAATCCGCCGGCATCCGTCTGTTAGTCGTATCGGGTCTTCATTCGGTCGGTCTCGATCCGCAGTTTCCTCCTCGCGAACGCGTTCACGTCCTCCAGTTGGTCGACCAGTTCTTGACAATACTGGCTTACCGGGACCGGATCATTCCCAGGTCGGCCGAAGGCAAGATCGACAGGTAGACGGAGCTCCCTCCCAAACGTGGCCCGGGCTGGTGTGCACTCGGTGGCTTCATGCACGGCGGCGCGGTAGGCCAGGAGAAATATTGGAAGATGTTTGTCCCAATCCCTCTGGTGCTCGCTGACGACTATTCGGAGATGGTTCTCGATGGTGCGATTGAATCGCTCTACCATCCCGTCGGACTGAGGGTGTAGCGGCGTTGTCCTTGTTGTAACAGTTTAGCCCCATCCCTCCTTACCCTGTTTATAGGCCAAAATGATAATAATAATAATAATATTAGCATATCAAAAAAATGATCACATGACATTACCACACCCAGAATTAATAATAAAAAACACATGAAAGGCCTAATTTAATTACTCGCTAGGCCAGCTGAGTTCACAGCAAAAAACCTAGGAGTGAATGTTCCGATTTGCTTGGTATTCAAGAACATCCCCGATTTGATTTAGAAAGAGAGAACAGGCGGGACGAAACCAATGTCAAGACCAGCTTGTTGGGTGGAACGCTGAATGCGTACCTCAGCAGGCCGTATTAAATTGACCCTGCCAAAGATGAAGAATGAAAAGGGGAATAATCTTCGTAGTGACTTCATGCAATAAATAATATGACAAATCGAAATAAGCTAACATGTATTGAACATTAAGATCAAACAAATTACAAGATAAACCTTCCACCACTTAATTAACTAACTGACAAATATGATCTAATTAAACACAAATGAATGACTTAGTTTAAACAAACCAGACACTTGCCCGCTTGGCAACGTTTCACAGTTACATTTGAGGTTAAAACATGAATTTCAAAATGGATCCGGAAGTAGAAGAAAAAAGAAAAACAACATGAGAAAGGCAATGCCTTCTCAAAAAACAATGCTGCGTCAAACAACCGAAACGCCCCTTAGTGGAACGGAGAGGTCTGACAACCTCCACAGTCCAGCATTGACCGTCCGTCAAGGCTGTCTGACCAAGAATTAAAACCCACGAGGTTCCCATCCAGCTAACGGGAAATGGGGCAATAATAATACACCCTGCAGTAATTACATATAAAGGTACCACCAAAATATTACTAGACCCTCCAAAAGATTACATACTAAAGTGCTAAAATAGACTTTATCTAGTTAAGCTTACCGACCGCCGACACGCGGCCTTAAAATGACGTTACAAAATTTAGCAGTCAAAGTTTGTATTGATTGTCCTTGGTTATGCCCCTTAGTAATTAAATCAGATAGTACCACCTGGTGTCTTCGAACCCTCCGGGGAAAACTGCACACACGTTTTCCCCGGAGGCAAGTGGTCAAGAGTCTTTCTGTCAGGAAACTTCCTCACACACTGTCCCTCTCGTACTGTTGGTTTGAGTCACCGATTCCACCCTTGTATATCAGCCTATCCCCACCACAAACCTCCAGTAGCACCAACTGCGACTAGTTGCACAAAAGCCAGGGTTCAAGGTCTTGAGTGGGTACTATAGAATATCACCCCATACAGGTTACTGCGTAGAAACCTTCTAGGAGTCGAGGTGTTACAGAATGTCCTTTGTAAGATCTTTCTCAGAATAAAAACTTGGCGAATGCAGCTGACAGGAATTGTTCACCTTTCAAAAGTTCACGGATCAAAGCTTGACTTATCCCTCTTTTCCATTTATTATAAACCTTGAGGTGACAGCACACACAAGGGCACAAATCATGTCGGAAGGGGCTAGGCGATCTCATTTCAGCAGTACCCAGGTGCCAATTTGGTGAATGGAATTCTCAGAAGGGGGCTGGTGTATTTTCTCGTGAGAATCTGCCCAGACCTGGAGCTCCAGCTGCGTCTCGAAGATAAGATGAACATGTACCGATTTGCAAAATTGGTACATCCTCCTCCTCCAAAGGAAGACGATGGGGGGATGATGAACAGGGTGATGGTGTCCAGCTGGTCTCTTGGCAGCTGAAGAGGCTACTCCAATCCCCGCCAGCGGACCTTGAAGTAGATCTCTTCGGGTAGAAAGATGCCATGGGACCTAGATGGTACCTCCAAACTGGGCCCAGATTGGTGGCACACGTCCCACATAGTGACCACTGAAACACACATCAGAACAGCAGCGTATGGTCCAAATACAGTTCCCTTAGAGGGAACAATCGTTCCAGGCCAGCCAACCAGCCCATAACAGCTGAAGTTATCCCAGGAAGGATAAAAAAAAACATCACTCGAAGCATTAGTGTGCCATCGAAGTTCACTTAAGAGTCCTTCATGTCACAAGGGATACTTGAGGCTTCAAACAAGGTTCTACGCAAGGAGATAGTGTTCAGGGCATAATTAAAGGTCCACTGAAGTATTAAAATCACACGAAAGGGGCAACCAAATATACGATATGACTGACGTTAACAAGCTTAATTGAAAGTTCACTAAAATACTTAGCAAGAATAACTAAAATTTAACTAAGGTGTACAGAACCCAGAATTTTTCTTTAGAATATGCAAATCAAAGGCACCTACAAACTTGCCCACCAAAAATTTTAAACAATTTTTCAAAATGAATTTACTTTAACAAAACCGAAGGACCATTTTTCTGCGACTATACGAAATCAGGACAGCACGTAACTATTTCCAAAATTCACAATGACAATTACATTAACATGCCGCACGGGGCATTCCATCAGAACTACATTTACTATACCGCCCGTGGCACCGCTCAAGTTAATACATTACAAAATTACCTACCGCACTGAAGGCATCACACAGAGCTCGTTTTGATATGCACACAAACACAAATTACATGTCTTGCTCAATTTTACATGTTCCTGACCCACACTGCCCTCAGTGGCCTCCAAGGACAGGAGGAACAGAGACCACAACATCCTATCACGCAAGCACACTAGCAGCAAGACAAACAAAATAAGGAAAAACCACGTCACCCACATAATTCACACACACACATTCACACTTTAATAATAAGAATGCCCTTAATTCCATCGGGCTGTCACCCCGATATTCCTCCCACTCCATATCTGCCAACGGGCACTGTTCCCGGTGACAACACAAAACATAAATAACCCTAAATTCCATCGGGCTGTCACCCCGATATTTCTCCCACTCCATAACTGCCAACGGGCACTGTTCCCGGCGACAACACAACGCTCCCACTCCATAACTGCCTACGGGCACTTGTTCCCGGCGACAACACAAAACATAAATAACCCTAAATTCCATAGGACAACTAGCGAACCAGGAAAACAGCACGAGGACTGCAGTTCATAACCTGACGTGAATTATTAAAACAGTATGCACTGTCATTCACACACTACACAAACAAACACCGCCCTGTCCTTCACATGACAGGTCCTCTCCCTTTTGACACCGGGAGGAACATCACACTTGCGCCACCAAACCCTGGCCATCACGACAAAATCAGCTCGGTACCTGAGCTCCCCCTCCGGTCAACACACGACCCCACAGAGGGTAATTAACATCTTCCCCTACAAAGGCATGGCCGCCTCAGAAGATGACAGTACAACACATTACCAAAACATAAATACACATTCGACACAAGGTAGGGCACCCACTAAGCGTCACACACACCCAAGTGCACGTGGTTCACCTTCCAATCACACAACACAGACAATCACAACCCCGAAAATTTCTCTACGTGGCGTTACCACAGACTACAGACTTCTCCAACTAACAACGTGTGTCACCTACCATTAATATTTACCATCCAAATACCGGGTGACACTTTATGACCACACTCAAATCGAACCCATGATGCTTCAACTCACCACTGTCATCAAAACGTTCTTAAAACATTAACTTCACGAAGCTACTTAAAATCTCAAAATTCACAACCTCCTTGACTAACAACACGTGTCTGTATCTCACCAAATGCTAACGCCAATAAAATCTCTCCCAGAATATCAAAACTAATTTATTCAGAATTACAAATCACAGAAGTGACAGATGTTACATCTCAAAAGGCACGAAGCAATTAAAATCTTCAAAATAAGCCCATAAATCCAGCTCGCACCTAACCACATTGGAACCTCGCACTAAAAAAACTGCCAAGCTATCAACACTCTATTACTCAGAGAATTTAAATTTATTTACCACCAAAGATGATTACTCCCGTAACTAGCCAGGACACTGACTGTCACTAAGGCTCACAATCGATCAGAACATCCGGTGGCAACAGCCAAACTCATACACACCCAAAATGATGGGGCTACACGAAATTTTAATGAACCCAGAACCTTTCAGAGTTGAAACTACAACAGAAACGCCAGCGGTCTAACAGATCAAGGCTGCAAGCTATAAATAACTAACCGACTAATGCACTGAAGCACCCTCAAGTGAAAACTCCGGAATCAAAATATCAAAATATGCATGAACGCCTACAACAGCTGATTGTGAAGTGAACACACCCAAGCTAACGGGAGTCTACATGAAATCTCACGAACCTACAACCCTTCAGAAATGCGACCACAATAGAAAAACCTAGCCGCCTAACAGCAAGAAACTGCAAGTTATTAATAACTAACGAACCAGCCTATTTCAATGCCATCGCAAACGAAGCATTGCAACCTCTCAAAAATCTCAAAATCAGACTAGTGAACACAGCAGCTGACATACAACGACAGCTCAGCATGCCACCGCAGGATATCTCCCTAAAGGAAAACTTTCACCAACCGAACTACCAAATAATTTTTTTTTATATATACCCAAAATCAACAAGTATTCCCAGAGCTAGCAACTTCATCACTGGAACTCGAACACAGGACTCCAGTTCCTAACATTTATCCATCATCCATCACACATCCTTCTCAAACATACCATTATAAGATTTTACCACCCACGACAATAACCCATTACATTCAATTATGCAAATTAGCAATCGTACAAATATCATGAACCTAAACTAATGGTATTGCGGACTCTTACCAAGAGGGCCTCCGTAGAGGTCTTTTAACCCCGACTCCCCACTGACTGAGCGGCCTCAACTACCCCAAAAAAAAAATTCGCCTTTCACCGAGATAACGAAGTCCCATTCCTATAGTCACTCGACTCGGGCAAATACTATATACACCCTGCCTGGGCCCAATCAAGATGGTACTCACACCCCAAATTAAATGGACTCCTGACAGTAGATCCCCATACGAAGCACATCTGCATAATAGGTCCATTTTCAAAATGCAACTAATACAACTAATATAAAATCAATAATAATCCATTTTACGTTACTGGCAATTAGGCCTCAATTACTCCCACCCAAATTCAAATTGCAAACCTACATCAATTCATTCACACATGACTTTCATTCAATCAGCAGGATTTAAAAAAAACTGAAGGATTACAAAAGAAAATAAATACAATTTTGACCACCAAAGAACACCAGTTCGATTCCTACTCAGGGCAGCAATAAAAATCGCATCACACATACTCTTTCACCCTGAACACAATCAACCACAGAAATACATTCATACCTCCACCAGACATACATGCTCCCTTCCCTGGACAATCCTAAAATTCCCCATTTACATCAGTATGTTAGTATTCGGATCGTCAAGACACTATAACGCCAACGGAGTATCAACTCACGTAAGGACCTGATAAAACAACCCAAAGTTGTAGCCCTGAAATCACAGTTCTCCTTACATCGTAGGAAAACGTCCTAAAACGAAAGACACGAATCGGGGGAAAATATTTATTTACACCCTAAATGAGATGCGACGTGAAGGTGACTGCCTCCCAGAAATATCCCACTTAGTAAGTCACTCAACGAAAACACACTAATATACTGAATATTAAAGCCATTTAATACTTGACCAATTTAGATGACAATCTAACCTTAAAATCCCCATGTCACAACAAGACTATTTACTCTCCCCCCAATTACTAAGCAAACTTAAACATAAATCATACATACATAAACACTCACCTGATTCATTTATACTGAATTAGCACACACGCAATTCGACATTTAACATCATTCAAAACACAATTACCGAACGTACATATGGACAACAATTCGACCATTTTCCAGAATTAATTTAACGCAGAATAAGTTGACAATACCAAATTTTAATACCCTCACGGTCCAATTTAATTTGACAGAACTACCAACAGCGAAATAATTAACCCCCAGCTAAAGAAATGACAACAAAACTTGAAATGTTTGGCCTAATGAACAGCTGATCACTACCAATTATACCCCACACGTATTATGCACAGCGAATCGCAGAATTTCAGCCTTACATCGCTAACAATTATTAAGAATAATTACAGATTTACCCCAAGGAACCTGCTGATGATAAATCCACACACGCAATTCACATTTTCACTGACATCAGTTGTATAAAATAATAACTTGTCACAGACGTCTGCCATGATGGTTCAAAATCACTACGTGATTCAACAGGCGTGTACTAAACGCACATCAAAACAGACACTAAGTTATTCTTACTGGAAATACAAGTTTATCAATTTCAGCCTATTTTCAAGAGAATTTAAAACGTCAATAATTTAAATTTTACCAACACTACTTCCAACCAGACAAACATTTTATTATTTCAAACACGTGACACAATTTAGTCAAAACAACACTTCCCGAGGTGTAGATTTAACACAGGTGCAGTAAAATTGAGCTGGACTAGTTCCTACAAGAACAGAATGAATTTACAACCACCCCAAAACATACAAACAGCATATCAAAACTCACCACGTGTGAAATTCTTTCAGCCGGTCGACTCGTCAATCTGGCAACGCAGCACGGCCATTACTCTCCCGTCAGTCCTGACTTTCGTCCAGCGCACGTGATTGCCACTTCTCGCCTGACAGCTGACGATATGAATTGCTCATATGGTCCATGGTGTACACAGCAAGTTATTTTACATGAAATCAAATCACAACATGTATTAGGTTCTGCTCTAATTACTAGCCTACCTATTGGAGAAAAGATTAGTAGTATAGAGGGCCCAATCTACATTAATTAAGTTACTGAATTTAATTTTAATTAATTACTGCAATCAGTCAATAGGAAGGATTGTTTACTAATGGCAAGATCACAGAGCAAAACCATGCTCATGCTACCATTGTAACAGTTTAGCCCCATCCCTCCTTACCCTGTTTATAGGCCAAAATGATAATAATAATAATAATATTAGCATATCAAAAAAATGATCACATGACATTACCACACCCAGAATTAATAATAAAAAACACATGAAAGGCCTAATTTAATTACTCGCTAGGCCAGCTGAGTTCACAGCAAAAAACCTAGGAGTGAATGTTCCGATTTGCTTGGTATTCAAGAACATCCCCGATTTGATTTAGAAAGAGAGAACAGGCGGGACGAAACCAATGTCAAGACCAGCTTGTTGGGTGGAACGCTGAATGCGTACCTCAGCAGGCCGTATTAAATTGACCCTGCCAAAGATGAAGAATGAAAAGGGGAATAATCTTCGTAGTGACTTCATGCAATAAATAATATGACAAATCGAAATAAGCTAACATGTATTGAACATTAAGATCAAACAAATTACAAGATAAACCTTCCACCACTTAATTAACTAACTGACAAATATGATCTAATTAAACACAAATGAATGACTTAGTTTAAACAAACCAGACACTTGCCCGCTTGGCAACGTTTCACAGTTACATTTGAGGTTAAAACATGAATTTCAAAATGGATCCGGAAGTAGAAGAAAAAAGAAAAACAACATGAGAAAGGCAATGCCTTCTCAAAAAACAATGCTGCGTCAAACAACCGAAACGCCCCTTAGTGGAACGGAGAGGTCTGACAACCTCCACAGTCCAGCATTGACCGTCCGTCAAGGCTGTCTGACCAAGAATTAAAACCCACGAGGTTCCCATCCAGCTAACGGGAAATGGGGCAATAATAATACACCCTGCAGTAATTACATATAAAGGTACCACCAAAATATTACTAGACCCTCCAAAAGATTACATACTAAAGTGCTAAAATAGACTTTATCTAGTTAAGCTTACCGACCGCCGACACGCGGCCTTAAAATGACGTTACAAAATTTAGCAGTCAAAGTTTGTATTGATTGTCCTTGGTTATGCCCCTTAGTAATTAAATCAGATAGTACCACCTGGTGTCTTCGAACCCTCCGGGGAAAACTGCACACACGTTTTCCCCGGAGGCAAGTGGTCAAGAGTCTTTCTGTCAGGAAACTTCCTCACACACTGTCCCTCTCGTACTGTTGGTTTGAGTCACCGATTCCACCCTTGTATATCAGCCTATCCCCACCACAAACCTCCAGTAGCACCAACTGCGACTAGTTGCACAAAAGCCAGGGTTCAAGGTCTTGAGTGGGTACTATAGAATATCACCCCATACAGGTTACTGCGTAGAAACCTTCTAGGAGTCGAGGTGTTACAGAATGTCCTTTGTAAGATCTTTCTCAGAATAAAAACTTGGCGAATGCAGCTGACAGGAATTGTTCACCTTTCAAAAGTTCACGGATCAAAGCTTGACTTATCCCTCTTTTCCATTTATTATAAACCTTGAGGTGACAGCACACACAAGGGCACAAATCATGTCGGAAGGGGCTAGGCGATCTCATTTCAGCAGTACCCAGGTGCCAATTTGGTGAATGGAATTCTCAGAAGGGGGCTGGTGTATTTTCTCGTGAGAATCTGCCCAGACCTGGAGCTCCAGCTGCGTCTCGAAGATAAGATGAACATGTACCGATTTGCAAAATTGGTACACTTGTCTTCCGGATTCCCAGCAGCTGGCATAGGTTCTGGAACACCGGCGACTCGAAGTTCCTCCCTTGGTCGGTGTGCAGCTCCAGGGGTTCTCCGTACCGGCTGACGAATTCCTTCACCAGGGTCTCTGCGATCGTCGCGGCTTCTTGGTTAGGGAGCGCATACGCCTCCGGCCATTTGGTGAAGTAGTCGCTGACGACCAATATGTAGCGGTTCCCTGCCTATCTTAACGGGAATGGTCCAGCAACATCGATGGCCACTCTCTCCATGGGGCCGCCCACGTTGTAGGTCTTCAGTGGACCCCGTCGTCTTCGTCCTGGGCCCTTGCTGGCTGCGCAAATGTGGCACCTCGCGCAGTGGTTCTCCACGTCAGTTCGGCATCCGATCCAGTAGAACCGCTCTCTCTGCTTCTCCAGGGTCTTCTTTATCCCTAGGTGTCCACCAGATGATCCTCCATGGACTTCCTTCAGGACTTCCTCCGTCATCGCCTTTGGAACGACGACTTGTTCCCGAGATGTCTTCCCGTCGGTGCTCTCCCAGGTACGGCAGATGAGGCCATTCCTTACAACCAGCGAGTCCCACTGCGCCCAGTAAGACTTAAACCTTGGGCTGCAGTCACTCACAATGTTCCACCCGGGTCTGGGGACACAGGCCCTCTTCCATTCGGCTAGCAGTCCCAGGTCATCTTCCGCTTGCGCCCGCGTGAAAGATTCGCGGCTCCAGCTCCCTTGAATTTCCACGGTAGTCCTTCGGCACTGTATCCCGGTGCTCTCCTCCCTTCGGGCACAGAAGGTGCAGTCTTCGGGGCACGGTCTTCGTGACAGGGCGTCGGCCTTAGAATGCAGTTCGCCTTTCCTGTGCTGGATCTTGAAGTTGTACTTGTAACACCCCCCTCCTAACAGCAGAATACGACCGAGCCCATTTGCGATATGACCCAGATAAATGTACCGAGACTACAGTATCTAGCATAGGCCTAGAAATAATACACTGATACAAACTGCGGTAACAACTTCTATTAACAATAACACTTACATACATTACATGACATTTAAAGGACAAGGGAAAAAATGATTATTTGGTACTTGCCTTATATTCTAAACGACAGATCAACATTCACAGTAATCCAAGTTTCCAAACAAGCAATGACAACGGCGTATAATCTTTCACGACTTTCCTTCACTTGCATCGACTCGCCGTGTTACTAATGTTCCTCAAGTCGTCGGTAGTTCCAATATAAAGCTCATTCATGTTCCAACGCATCTTAGTAGGCCTGAATACATTTATCTCTTCCGATAATCCAAGGGCCTTCAAGGCAAACATTATCAATCCAACGTCCACTCACTCTCATAAAATACTCAACTTCTTCACAATATCAATATCAGCTGCTCGATACATATGCATGCTTAAACCCATGTCAAGATGTCGTAATTCATATCTTTTAATATCATACTTGACTATCCTCGGCAGCAAAATTTTATAAACGTCTAAGCCCTGTCATGGCTTCCTGAGAACTTCTCTTGTTCACTCCTCGGCTGACGGAAGACTACTGTTACCGTTTGCCAACAGAAGATTCATAAAACAAAAAACCAACAGCAACAACTCCAAAACATCATCCAAGGCAAAGGCTACCAAAACAACTCACCACATATATCAAGTCCAATTTTATCACTCCCGGCTAAAATGATTCTTACCCGACAAGTCGTATTTAACATCTCAAAGTCAATGCAGATTGTACCACATAATACAGTACAGATATTTACTCTCGGAGACACGAACTATCACCGTATCTCAGGCCACTTTGATACATAACAGGCCTAGCAGCAAACTCAACTACTGTCTTCTTCCATGGAGATCCAAGTCTAAACAAAATATTACAAGATCTTGGCACACTTCGTACTCGACATGCAACATAATAGTTAGACAAATGACAACTAACTCGGCGTTCTCTCACAGGACCGGAACATCAGCTGCATTCAGTAGAAAGACAAAAATAAGTTCTTGCCTTTCGGTGTAGCTATCTAGCGGGAAAACAGAGAACCGAAGTCATCACACCAGGCAATCAAAATTAAACATATCGAAAGACGTAGCAATCGTAAAATAGTGATATAATACCGGCAGAGTACTGTTGAAGCCTCTCTAACCACCGCGCGAGTTGACCCTCGGGCTGCTTAAAGTTCAGGAGCCACCGCAGGGATGCATGGTCGGTCCCGATAAGAAATTCTTGCCCGTACAGGTATTTGTGGAAGTGTTCAATGGTCTTCACGATGGCGAGCAGCTCCTTCCTGGTGACGCAGTAGTTCCTCTCTGTCTTTGACAAGGCTTTGCTGAAGTAGGCCACTACTCTCTCCTCGCCGTCCACTATTTGCGACAGGATTCCCCCTATACCAAAGTCGCTGGCATCGGTATCGACGATGAACCTTGTTCCAGGTCTGGGGTAGGCCAGAATAGGTGCGGTGCACAGAGCCTGCTTGAGTTGTTCGAAGGCACTGTGGCATTCTGCTCTCCACGTGAAGAGTTGGTCCTTCTCTGTCTGTCGATGCAGTGGTTTGGCGATGTCGGCGAATCCTCTCACGAAGCGACGGCAATAAGTGCAGAGTCCCAGGAAGCTTCGTAGTTGGGACTTGTCCTTCGGAACTGGCCACTCCCTCACATCTGCGGTCTTCTCTGGGTCGGTGCGCACCCGTTCCTCGGAGACGATATGCCCAAGGTACTGGACCTGCTTCTGGAAGAGCTGACACTTCTTGGGGCTCAACTTCAGCTGGGCAGCCCGTAGCTTCATCAAGATCTCCTTCAGGTTGCTGTAGTGCTCCTCGAAGCTTCTTCCCAGAACGATGACGTCATCTAGGTAGACCAGGCAGGTCTTCTAGTGTAGTCCCCTCAGAATGGACTCCATTAGCCTTTCGAAGGTCGCAGGGGCGTTGCACAGACCGATTGGCATGACGGTGAACTGCCAGAGCCCGCTGCCCACAGAGAACGCAGTTTTCTCGCGGCCCTTAGGGTGGACCTCCACCTGCCAGTAGCCACTCTTCAAATCCAAGGTGGAGAACCATCTTGACCGTGATATGGTGTCCAGGGTGTCGTCGATCCGGGGTAGAGGGTAGCTGTCCTTCTTCGTGACGTCATTCACCCGCCTGTAATCCACGCAGAACCTGGTGGAACCGTCCTTCTTCTTCACTAGCACGACCGGAGAACTCTATGTGATGGCTCGATCACTCCTTGCTCCTTCATCTCTTCTACCATCTGGTCGATTTCGGCTTGCATGGCGAGCGGGACACGTCGGAATGGGGCCCTAATCGGTGCGCTGTCCCCACCGTCGATTCTGTGCTGGACCAAGCTTGTCCTGCCGAAGTCTTTGCTCCCCACGGAGAAGACATCCTGGAATTCATGTAGCAGGTCCCGAAGTTGGAGTGACTGTTCCTCGTCTAAATGGTCCTGGGATCCTTGGTACAGCTTCTGTAGTTCTTCTGGCAGGGCGCGTCTTCTTCGGTTGTCCGTCTGCAGGAGTCCGTCCGTCGTGTCTGTGATGCGGGCAATCCAGGTAACGGGCTCGCAGACTCCTAGGTTGGTGTCCCGGTGAACCGTAATGTCGTAGTCGTTCAGGTTGGACAGGCGGACGTACGGCCGAGACGTCGTGTTGATGAGAGTCTTGGCAATCAGCAATCCTTTTGTCTGGATGTCCTCATATTTTGGCTCTATGATAGCCGCCACTCCCTCAGCAGTTCCGTCGACAATTACGGCAGCGCTGACCTCCGTCCTGGCGGGAACGATGATGTCCTCTCTCAGCCTTACTAGTCGTGCGGTGATGACCTCATGTGCTGGTTGCAAAGCAAGTTCCTCACCTCCGAAGTGCAGAGTGTTGGTACTCAGGTCCAAGATGATGTCGTTCTGGTCCAGAAAGTCCAGTCCGATGCTCACTTCGTTTGATACGTCAGCCACAAGCACTGGATGCTTCACCGTCCGTCGACCAATGACGATCTCCAGTGATGCTTCGCCATGAACTGGTGCAGTCTCTCCAGTTGCGGTTATTAGTTGGAGGTTCCTTTGTGTGGGTTGCACTCTCGACATCGGGATCACGGGGGGATTGACGATGGTCCTCGACGCTCCCGTGTCGATTAGCATGGGCCAGCTCACTCCGTTGACGACTCCGTCGACCATCAGGCTGCTATTGTCCCTCCGTAACTTCGTCACACGAACTTGGACTGCCGGGGCTTGACGACTGTCACAAGCCAACCTTTGCCCCCCAAGGCTGGCTAATACTCGTTTCCCTGGGCCGCGCGGTTTTCAGACGACTGATTTCCCGTCGGATACCCTCGGCGGCGGCGATCACCGCAGTCCTTGCTCAGGTGGCCTTTCTTACCGCAGGTCCAGCAGGTCGGTAGCCCTCTTCCGGGCTGCCTCTCCGGTTGTCTTCCGGCTGTGTCGTTGCTGGTGGTGCCGCGACTATCGAAGAAACGGCTTAGCGCCTCCATTAATTCGTCGGCCAGGGGCTTGGTCTCGTTGGTTCTTACTGGTTCGTCGACGTCCATTTGACGAACCCGCGCGTGTATTCTAGATGCCTGTTTTGCCGTCTCGAACTCAAGTGCGTGGCTCAGCGCATCTGCCAGAGTCTTATTGCGCGCGAGTCGCAGCGCCTGTTGAGTGTCCGAGTCCCGTAGCCCGTCGGTGAAGGTCTGCGTCGCAATCTATTCCAGAAAGTCGGCCGGCGCTGTTGGATAGGCGAGCCTTACGAGGCGTGCGATGTCCATCTCGAACTCCTGCAGGGTTTCCACGTTCTTTTGTACCCGGGTCCGGAGCTGCATCTGGTAGGCCTGCTGAAGATGCCTATCTCCATATCGGGACTCCATATGGGCGATTAGTGAAGCGTAGTCCTGGGATCCAGTCGGGATGCCCTGGAGGGCGTTAAGGGCGTCCCCTCTCAGCGCTACAATGAGAGCTGTAGCCTTTTCCGTGCTGTTCCAGTTGTTTATGGAACAGGCTGCCTCGAACTGACGTAAGTAGGTGCTCCAAGGGACCTTTCCGTCGAAGGTTGGGGGCGTCACTCTGTTCTGTCCCGTTCCTGACGTTCCCGATGTAACTGGGGGCGGGCGTCGTCGCAGCTCGGCAACTTCCTCTCGTAGAGCGTTGAATTTCTCCTCCACCCCCGTCAGCAGGCGCTGGCGCAGCTCATCAAATTCCTTTTGAAGTGCGTTGAATCTCTCTTCCACCCCCGTCAGTGGGCGTCGGCGCAGCTCGACGAATTCCTGCTGTAAGGCATCGAACTTCTTTTCTACTGCCGTGACTTCCTCACGTAGGCCCTGGCAGACGGTATTGACTTCCTCCCGTAGACCCTGACCAATTTCTTCAGGTCCTGTGCTAACTTGTTCTGGCCGTCTTCTAGTTTGGCAGTTAAGTCTTCGGCTAGATTCTTCTGGCCGTCTTCCTTCTTCTTCAGGTCCTCCTTCAGGTCCTTGGCTAAAGTCTTCTGGCCGTCCTCCATCTTGGTTTCCATGCCTCTTAACTTTTCTAGCAGTACTGCCAATTGCGCTTCCATTTTGGTTGTTTGTCTTGTAAAGGGCATGCACTCACAGGAAAATTAAAAAAATGACCTGCTCGGGTTTTGAAACCAGGACCGTCAGGTGTTGTGCTTGTGCTTGAGTTCGTAATCCGGCTTCTGACACCAGTTGTTGCGTGCCACCCCCTAGTGGCAAGTTCCGTATACTGGATTACGGTGGGTGAAAGCACAAACACAATTGTTCCTTTAAAGAGAAGTTAGCTTTATTGCTTGCAGGTCAGAAATATACACCGTACAATAAGCAGATAGAAACAATTAGCTGTCTTACAGAAGCTCCCTCCTTTATGGAGCCCGACTCACCATTTCACTCGGACTTGCAGTTAATCCTCTCGCTAATGAGGTGGTCCCGTGCGCTGGCTGGAAATAGCTGCACTAAGTCTGTCACTCACTGTTTTGCAATTCACCACAATGACCTCTGTCGCACTAGGTAAGCACACACTCTTCAATACCCAGCCTCTCCGTATGATTCACACTCCTTCACTGTCAAGAGAATCAACTTCACAGGGTTTCGCAAGTCACGTCGCCAACAACTGTCGCTCAAGGTAAACGCTCGCACTAGCTCGAGAAACACACACACACTGCTTGACAGGTCGCTCTTATATAGCAGGCCGGTGACTCAATAAATGTTTCTAGACCCATCTAGGGTTCACGGCTTCTCGAGGTTTCCATCACTGGCTGGGTCACGAATATTCTGGACCATCCCTTTTGTCCTAGTAGTCCTGTGCATAAGGCGCACGCAATACACTGAGGCAGAGCACAGCCCAGCCCGGGGGCAGTTGTGACTCATGCGGCGAGCGATAAAACAAACTCACAGCCGTAACAATATGTTAAAACGGGAGCTTCGTTTTATTGTGACTCAAAACAGAGTCAGATATGATAAATACATCATTGAAGAGATCGCTAAATCAGCAGAAAAATATGTTATTCGCTTGCCACCATACCACAGTGAACTTAATCCCATCGAAATGGTATGGGCGCAAGTGAAGAACTATATAAAATTGGACAACGTCTCATTCAAGAAACAATAAATGAAGAATTTAATTTCGGCTGCATACCACCACTTGACCACACAAAATTGAATAAATTGCGTGGAAAATGTCATATTATAATTTATTATAACCTATGATATTCGAGAAAATGTAATATTATAACATATTATATTATCATATTCATGAATAATTGAAAATAATAAATTGTTAAAGTGTGTGCATTCGGCGTGTATGGTAGCGTTGTTCGCTTCAAGGTATGCGGTAAAATTATATACAACAAACAAATATTTTGACATTTCCTTAGTTTTGCGTAAAACCATGCCTGTAATATGAGTTATGTTACATCATGTGCCCGGCCTTGCAGAACTTCGTATATGCAGTAGATCTGGCATCAGCGCTCCCCATTTAATGCGTACTGTCTTTTAACGTAGAGACGCAATATAGAACCGCCACCAATGGCGTTGCGCTTGCTGGCGCTGAATTTAAACCATAGATCAGCTGTTGGATTACATATTTCTAACACACCCACTTAAACCAATAGCTGATCTAGAATGTAATAGACATTTATCAACCAGACTTCAGTCAGAGTACCCTGCATAAACATAATACAATTCCTGAAAACATTTTTTTGAACACAATGTATACTTAAAATACTAATTAACAGTTCAATCCCATTCCTTGGGTACAATACATATGTTTTGGTTTAGGTAAAGGTTTGGTGAGAATATCTGCAATCATTTCTTGTGTGGACAAATAGTGCAATGAAATGATTCTCTCTTGAACCATTTCCCTAATGAAATGATGTTTGGTGTTGATGTGTTTAGTTCGCTTATGAAAAACAGGATTTTTTGCAATTTTCTGTGCACTTTGACTGTCATTATACAAATCAATTTCTTGATTACAATCCAGCAACACACACTGCAAATCACATTCACCTTTAACAAATTCAATTTTTATTGGACCTTGATTAGAACCAATCAAATCAAACATCAGATTCTTAAGATAAACTGCTTCCTTCGCAGCCTCTGACAAAGCTACATACTCAGCCTCTGTCGATGAGGTAGCAACTGAGCTCTGCTTACGAGCTTCCCATGATATGGCAGCATTAGCAAGCTTGAAAAGATAACCAGTATAGGACTTACTATCACTATCTGTGGAAAAACTGGCATCTGCAAACCCTACCAAATCTAAACCAGTGCTCTTGAAAATGAATCCTTGGTTTATCCTACCTTTAAGATACCTAAGCATCCTTTTGGCTGCAAGCCAATGCTCCTCACTGTGGCAAGAATTAAACTGACTTAAATATGACAATGCATAGGCAATATCTGGTCTAGTACACACACTCAAATACATAAGTGAACCTACCAGCTGCTGATAAGGTTTATCATCCACGTTTTTGGCTTTAGACAATTTCATATTTACATCCATAGGAGTACCGATGGGATTAACATCAGTCATCTCAAACTTATTGAGCAGATTCTTTATGAACTGCGTCTGAGAAATGTTGAGTATATTGTTATCTGTGTCCCTTTCTATTTGCATTCCAAGAACCTGAGCAGCAGGTCCAAGATCTTTCATCATGAAATTTTGTTTTAAGACATCTGTTAGTTTACTAACTTCCTGTGGATTATTGTGGAACACAAAGAAATCATCAACGCACAGAGCAACAAGAATTACAGTATTGCCGATACTCTTTCTGTAAACACATGCCTCATTATGACTGTTTGTGTAGCCCGAAGCAGACAGAACTGTATGCGCCGTTCTGTGCCACATATGTGCAGCCTGCTTTAGTCCATAAATGGCCTTTTTGAGCAAACAAACCTGGTCTTCCTTTCCCTTCACCTGGAAGCCCTCTGGCTGACACACAAATATTTCCTCCTGTAACTCTCCATTGAGAAAAGCAGTCTAAATGTCTAGATGATCAATCTGTAAATTTAATTCAACCGTTAAAGCAAACAACATTCTGAGTGTGCCATGCCGCGCAACTGGTGAGAATGTCTCAACAAAATCAATGCCAACTTGCTGTGAAAAACCCTTCGCAACCAACCTTGCTTTATATTTTACAACATCACCATTTGTATTACGCTTAGCTTTAAACACCCACTTATTCTGTACAATGTTTTTACCTTCTGGCTTAGGAACTAAAACCCACGCCTTATTAACCATCATAGAATCCATTTCGCACTTCATGGCTTTATGCCATTTCTTAGAGTAAGGTGATGACAAGGCTTCACTTACTGTGCATGGTTCATTTTGATCAGAACAATGAGTGTAATGCAGAATGTAATCAGGATATTGTCTTGGTCTTCTTTCTCGCTGGGGGTAGCGACGCGCTTCCACATTGTGCTGTGATGGATTATCTTGATGATCAGGCTCAACTTCCACTTCTTCATTATGTTGTGGAGCTGGATCTGGAACATCCCTATCACATGCAGTCAATAGTGGTTTACTGACTTCAGTGGTTAGGGATATTATTGTATTCCCTGGTACCACTGGAGGATCTGTTAGAGCGGAGAAAGACATCTCATCAAAAATCACATCTCTCGCTGTGATTAATTCATGGGTTACTGGATGCAGGAGCCGGTACGCCTTTTTCTCATCCGAGTACCCAACAAATACCATTCTCTCAGTCTTGGGATCAAGTTTTCTTCTCAGCTGATCTGGAATATGAACGTAGGCATTACATCCAAACACTTTTATGTGCGTCAGGTCTACTATCTCTCCAGTCCACATTTGTTATGGTGTTGAATTTGGTGTTTTCCGTGTAGGAGACCTGTTGACAAGATATGCAGCTGTATTGACAGCTTCTGCCCACATGCGTTTGTCACAAGCTGCACCTTGCATCATAGCGAGTGCTCTTTCATTCAGAGTCCTGTTCATGCGTTCTGCAGTTCCATTTTGCTCTGGTGTGTACCTTACTGTTAGCTGATGCTTGATGCCACGCTGTTTGAAAAACTCATCCATAGCTTTATTACAATATTCCCCACCATTGTCAGAGCGTATGACCTTGATTTTCCTTTCACACTCAATTTCAACAGAATTAGCAAATTGTTCAAAGATTTCTCTTACCTCACTTTTCGTTTTTAGAAAAAAAAAAGACAAAAACTTTCCTCGTATGGTCATCGATGAAGGTGAGAAAATATCTGGCTCCTCCCCAGGACTCCTCAGGCATCGGTCCACACAGGTCACTGTGCAACAGATCCAGTCGGTTCTTGGCACGATGCTTGGTGGTCTTGAAGGGCTGTCGAGCTTGTTTCCCTTCTATACATGGAACACAGAGCTGCTTTTCACCCGAAAAATCAATACCGGTAGCCAAACCATTTTTTAACAAGTCCATCCCCACGTGATTGAGATGGCCTAACCTTTTGTGCCACAATTCTCTAGAATTAGAACTTTTTGAACAAACACTTTTAGCATCACTTAAACAAGACACTGCTGATGCATTTGCACTTACAGAACCTGAGTTATTTAAGATATCAAGTCTATTTGACTCTTCAATCAATAATTGCACATCACCTGTAACTTGACAGTCACTGTCTTGAAACACTTGACAACCTTCTTCATCAAAAACAATTACATGACCCTTTTTAACAATACTGTTCACAGAGAGCAAGTTTGCTGTAAGGTTAGGTACATACAGAACATCGCTCACCTTTGTAAAAACATTTGCTTGTACTGGAACATCACCTATACCGCCACTATATAGTTTTACAATCGTTTGCTACGGTGACTTCATATCCAACCTCCCTTTTATCATCAAATTTTGACATCCATTCCACTCTACCAGTCATCTGTTTGGAGGCTGCGGAGTCCATGTTCCAGCTGTCTGCTGAGTGGGTATCAACTCCAAGTGCTGTGAGCAGAGCCCTACCCTTCTTCTTTTCTTCTTTCTTCTCTAGTGGCTTGGCATCTGCTTGATGTGCTGCTGTCTTGTTTTGGTGTTTGCAATCTTGTTTCCAGTGGCCAGTTTTGCGGCAGTTCCAACAGAATGGTTTCTTGGGTTTAGTATTCTTGAATCCACTCCTGTTGGTGTAGAGCGCTGTTTCTTTGCAGGAGCTGCGTTTGTCTTCCTGTAGCAGTTTACATTTCACAAAGTCACTAGTCAACTCTACACCTGAATTTTCCAATGCCATAATCATAGGTTCATCGTCATCAGGTAGTCCCTGCAAGAGCAAGGCACCTAAAAATTTATCAAGTGGTTTTTTAACTGCTGCTAGCCGCTGGGAGAGCCCCAAAACGGTGGTGACATATTCTTCCATAGTCTTGAATTGTTCAAGCTTCGTGGAACACACTTGGCGAAGAATTCTTGTGTGCCTGTTGGCGCCTTTATCTTCATATGCCATCTCGAGCGAATTCCATGCTACTTTCGCCGTTTTTGCTTCCATGACGTACGGAAAAACACTATTTTCCACCATAAGGTTAATCTTGCACAAAGCACGTTCGTCGCGCCGTACCTTAACCTCTGCGCCCATTTTATCATCTTCTGCATAACCAGATATGCACTTCCAAAGATCATCGTGCATAAGATAATTCTTCATCTGGAAACGCCAGTCAATGTAGTTTTCTCTCCCCTTCAGTTTCTCGAAGTTATAAAGAGAACCGGTGCTGGATTCCGCCATGATGCACACACTTATTGCACGCGATCACAGTTTTGTTAATTCAAATAGAATCACACTGGTCAGAAAACTATACACTCGTCAATGATCCTGCTGGGCCCATAACCAGTAGGAGTATTAGGCAGGAGAAAGACGTCTAGGCGTATATGCAGTATACATGTTTAATACGAACTGAACGACAAGGTTACATACAGGCGTATATATACATAAACAGACAATAGAATCAACGAGAACATTCTAGTAACTAGAACCGCCACCAATGGCGTTGCGCTTCCTGGCGCTGAATTTAAACCATAGATCAGCTGTTGGATTACATATTTCTAACATTGTGCAGAAGACAGGAGATACTGTGAGCTCTTGAGGGTGTAGCACTACACACACCCTGCCTCCTTTAGGGCCTTGTGCAGAAGGCAGGAAATACTGTGAGCCCTTGAGGGTGTAGCATTACACAAACCCTGCCTCATTTAGGGCCTTGTGCAGAAGGCAGGAGATACTGTGAGCCCTTGAGGGTGTAGCACTACTCGAACTCTGCCTCCTTTAGGGCCTTGAGCAGAAGGCAGGAGATACTGTTAGCCCTTGAGGGTGTAGCACTACACACACTCTGCCACTTTTAGGGCCTTGAGCAGAAGGCAGGAGATACTGTGAGCCCTTGAGCGTGTAACAATACACACACCCTGCCACTTTTAGGGCCTTGTGCAGAAGGCAGGATATACTGTGAGCCCTTGTGGGTGTAGCACTACACACACCCTGCCTCCTTTAGGGCCTTGTGCAGAAGGCAGGAGATACTGTGAGCCCTTGAGGGTGTAGCACTACTCGAACTCTGCCTCCTTTAGGGCCTTGAGCAGAAGGCAGGAGATACTGTTAGCCCTTGAGGGTGTAGCACTACACACACTCTGCCTCCTTTAGGGCCTTGAGCAGAAAGCAGGAGATACTGTGAGCCCTTGAGGGTGTAGCAGTACACCCTGCCTCTTGTAGGGCCTTGTAGAGAAGGCAGGAGATACTGTGAGCCCTTGAGCGTGTAACAATACACACACCCTGCCACCTTTAGGGCCTTGTGCAGAAGGCAGGATATACTGTGAGCCCTTGTGGGTGTAGCACTACACACACCCTGCCTCATTTAGGGCCTTGTGCAGAAGGCAGGAGATACTGTGAGCCCTTGAGGGTGTAGCACTACACACACCATGCCTCCTTTAGGGCTTTGAGCAGAAGGCAGGATATACTGTGAGCCCTTGAGAGTGTAGCAGTACACACACCCTGCCCACTTTAGGGCCTTGAGCAGAAGGCAGGAGATACTGTGAGCCCTTGAGCGTGTAACAATACACACACCCTGCCACCCTTAGGGCCTTGTGCAGAAGGCAGGATATACTGTGAGCCCTTGTGGGTGTAGCACTACACACACCCTGCCTCCTTTAGGGCCTTGTGCAGAAGGCAGGAGATACTGTGAGCCCTTGAGGGTGTAGCACTACACACACCATGCCTCCTTTAGGGCCTTGAGCAGAAGGCAGGATATACTGTGAGCCCTTGAGACTGTAGCAGTACACACACCCTGCCCACTTTAGGGCCTTGAGCAGAAGGCAGGAGATACTGTGAGCCCTTGAGCGTGTAACAATACACACACCCTGCCACCCTTAGGGCCATGTGTAGAAGGCAGGAGATACTGTGAGCCCTTGAGGTTGTAGCACTACACACACCCTGTCTCCTTTAGGGCCTTGTGCAGAAGGCAGGAGATACTGTGAGCCCTTGAGGGTGTAGCTTTACACACACCCTGCCTACTTTAGGGCGTTGTGCAGAAGGCAGGAGATACTGTGAGCCCTAGAGGGTGTAGCACTACACACACCCTGCCTCCTTTAGGGCCTTGAGCAGAAGGCAGGAGATACTGTGAGCCCTTGAGGGTGTAGCACTACACACACCCGTCTCCTTTAGGGCCTTGTGCAGAAGGCAGGAGATACTGTGAGCCCTAGAGGGTGTAGCACTACACACACCCTGCCTCCTTTAGGGCCTTGAGCAGAAGGCAGGAGATACTGTGAGCCCTTGAGAGTGTAGCACTACACACACCCTGTCTCCTTTAGGGCCTTGTGCAGAAGGCAGGAGATACTGCAAGCCCTTGAGGATGTAGCACTATACATACCCTGGCTACCATAGGGCCTTGTGCAGAAGGCAGGAGATACTGTGTGCCCTTGAGGGTGTAGCACTACACACACCCTGCCTCCTTTAGGGCCTTGTGCAGAAGGCAGGAGATACTGTGAGCCCTTGAGGGTGTAGCACTACTCGAACTCTGCCTCCTTTAGGGCCTTGAGCAGAAGGCAGGAGATACTGTTAGCCCTTGAGGGTGTAGCACTACACACACTCTGCCTCCTTTAGGGCCTTGAGCAGAAAGCAGGAGATACTGTGAGCCCTTGAGGGTGTAGCAGTACACCCTGCCTCTTGTAGGGCCTTGTAGAGAAGGCAGGAGATACTGTGAGCCCTTGAGCGTGTAACAATACACACACCCTGCCACCTTTAGGGCCTTGTGCAGAAGGCAGGATATACTGTGAGCCCTTGTGGGTGTAGCACTACACACACCCTGCCTCCTTTAGGGCCTTGTGCAGAAGGCAGGAGATACTGTGAGCCCTTGAGGGTGTAGCACTACACACACCATGCCTCCTTTAGGGCCTTGAGCAGAAGGCAGGATATACTGTGAGCCCTTGAGAGTGTAGCAGTACACACACCCTGCCCACTTTAGGGCCTTGAGCAGAAGGCAGGAGATACTGTGAGCCCTTGAGGGTGTAGCACTACATACACCCTGCCACCTTTAGGGCCATGTGTAGAAGGCAGGAGATACTGTGAGCCCTTGAGGTTGTAGCACTACACACACCCTGTCTCCTTTAGGGCCTTGTGCAGAAGGCAGGAGATACTGTGAGCCCTTGAGGGTGTAGCTTTACACACACCCTGCCTACTTTAGGGCGTTGTGCAGAAGGCAGGAGATACTGTGAGCCCTAGAGGGTGTAGCACTACATACACCCTGCCACCTTTAGGGCCATGTGTAGAAGGCAGGAGATACTGTGAGCCCTTGAGGTTGTAGCACTACACACACCCTGTCTCCTTTAGGGCCTTGTGCAGAAGGCAGGAGATACTGTGAGCCCTTGAGGGTGTAGCTTTACACACACCCTGCCTACTTTAGGGCGTTGTGCAGAAGGCAGGAGATACTGTGAGCCCTAGAGGGTGTAGCACTACACACACCCTGCCTCCTTTAGGGCCTTGAGCAGAAGGCAGGAGATACTGTGAGCCCTTGAGGGTGTAGCACTACACACACCCGTCTCCTTTAGGGCCTTGTGCAGAAGGCAGGAGATACTGTGAGCTCTAGAGGGTGTAGCACTACACACACCCTGCCTCCTTTAGGGCCTTGAGCAGAAGGCAGGAGATACTGTGAGCCCTTGAGAGTGTAGCACTACACACACCCTGTCTCCTTTAGGGCCTTGTGCAGAAGGCAGGAGATACTGCGAGCCCTTGAGGATGTAGCACTATACATACTCTGCCTACCATAGGGCCTTGTGCAGAAGGCAGGAGATACTGTGAGCCCTTGAGGTTGTAGCACTACACACACCCTGCCTCCTTTAGGGCCTTGTGCAGAAGGCAGGCAGGAGATACTGTGAGCCCTCGAGGGTGTAGCACTACACACACTCTGCCTCCTTTAGGGCCTTGTGCAGAAGGCAGGCAGGAGATACTGTGAGCCCTTGAGGATGTAGCACTACACACCCTGCATCCTTTTTTAGAGCCTTGAGCAGAAGGCAGGAGAAACTGTGAGCCCTTGAGTGTGTAGCACTGCACACACCCTGCCTCCTTTAGAGCCTTGTGCAGAAGGCGGGAGATAGGTTACCTTGAGGTCTATCGCCTTGAAGGATATGGGCGAGACAAGGGCCAATTAAGGACACCGGGAAGAGTTTGGTGATCAATGTTGTCCTCCGCATTACAAGATATCTCAAGAAGTGAGGAACCGTAACTTACGTAAATAGGACATTATATTTGGAAACCTTCTCCAAACATAGTTTGTTTGACTTACGCAAATACATGGGTTGGTTTTTTAGTTTTGGCACCTTAGTTATAACTGGATTAATAACTCACTTAGATGGTTCCAAGTTTCACAGGCCCTCGATGTAGTCCCCACCGTTGCGTACAACGTGTTCCCAGCGATGCGGAAGTCGTTGGATCCCGTTGGCACTGCCCAATCTATTGATGGTACGAAGAGAACGCTCGGCAGCCTGCTTAACGTCTTCAATGGTACGGAAGCGCTGCCATACTCTTCCCCGAGGGCAAACCGTTAATGCGGCGTACTATTGTTCGTTTCTGCAAGACCATCTCCGAGGAGCTCTGAGAAGGAAACGGCGCCACCACATGGTTACACCGCCCATCGTTCTGCATGACAATGCTAGGGCACACACAGCAGGCGTTGTGTCGGCATTGTTGGATCGCTGGGGCTGGGAGGTCCTCTATCACCCCCATATTCTCCCGACATCAGTCCCTGCGACTATGATCTCATCCCGAAGATGAAGATGACAATGACGCTAAGCAGGCTGCCGAGCGCTCTCTTCGTACCATCAATAGATTGGGCAGTGCCAACGGGATACAACGACTTCCGCATCGCTGGGAACACGTAGTATGCAACGGTGGGGACTACATTGAGGGCCTGTGAAACTTGGAACCATCTAAGTGAGTTATTAATCCAGTTATAATTAAGGTGCCAAAACTTAAAAAAAAAACTATGTATATCAATTAAGGCACTGTTTGACATAGTCGGTCACAACCCTTCTCCTTGGAATTAAAAAAGAATATTTTTTATCACAATCCAAATTTTGGACAAAATGTTTAGAAATTTGCCACTTGTCTGGAATGTGTTATATCTGTACACAATCCTGTATCGGTAAAGTTCAACTAAAAGAAGCAGATACCGAACATAAGGTTCCATTGAAATATCTTGTACAACCTATTCCCAGTGTCCTTAAGGCCTTGGTCTTCAATGCCCAAGGTCGCGGGTTCAAACCCGGCCGAGGTTGTCGGATTTTTTTAAGAGCGTTAAAATCCCTAAGACGGTGTCCCAAGTCATTAATTTATGGCATGGTAAAGAACCTTCCACTAATTACACTTGTGTGAAGCAAAATTATAGGTTATATTTGACTAACACTCCTAGGTTCCAACGTTCGTTGCCAGGAGCCGACTGCGGTGGTATCTAGTAACAAAGTTCAGAACTAGTTGGTCGTTAACGGTGGCGTTTGGTAACACAAGTTGGAACTACTTTAAAATCGGATGTCAGCAGTCCTTACTTGAATTAAAAACAGATAACACACATGAATACAGCCATCACAATTAACATCGGTTAACAGACAGATTCTACACACACCCCAAGTACACGGGGCTACATGACCGCGTTGACGCAGCTCCTAAACTGAGGAACCAACCAACCAAGGTTTTGGTCTCGGATATCCCAATACCCGAAAACGGAAGAGAACAAGAGTGAGGAGTTCCGCAGATTCCCAAGCGTCTGTTGGAAACTAACTGAACTTGTAGATGAATCGAAGGGATTCTCTTTGCCGAATGTGCCTTGTCCCGTTCCTATCAGTTGCCTAATTTTTCTGCGAGTTAGTGGTTTTAAAAATGTGTAGGAAATTGATTGCTATTAAGAATGATTTAAGAAATTTTTCGTTCTATGACATCTGCATGACCGACAGCGGTAGCTATGCTCCTTAGGGCGCAGTTATAGACCATGGAGCCAGGCTATCTGGGTTCGATCCCTGCTGTCGGCCGTCATTCAAATAATTTTCCATTTTTAACTCCTGGGCAGATAGGCCAATTCCTCCTAATTTTATCCATCTTCCATTAACTCCTCTCACAAAAACCACTCATATCTCATTCCCGATCCCAACGCTAGCTGCATTTTATTCAGAGAACTAATGAGTTTCACACTTACTTGCAGTTGGTGCACCACGTCACAGCAGGACTTCTCTCCAGTCGATAAAATGGCAATATGGCCTCCACTAAGCCATCGTTACTCCTTTTTTATTTATTAATTTATTTACATTAACAATAATGTTCCTATAAAAATCGCATTAAAACAAGCACACAAGATTGAAAACGTGCAAGAACTGCATATTGTTTAGTTTAACAGATCGCTAATTGATTCTTTTACAGGTGATATTTGTCATGGTCGACGTGTCTCACCTGGTCGGCACATGAGCCACGTGTCGCCTATTGCAGGCTTCGTCAACCACTCTCAGTGTTGTCTGTGCTCACGGTAAAATGTTTCTTAAAATTTATTTTACAACTATGTTATAAAAATTTGACGAAAGCAGGCTGTGTTGTTCACGGTAAAATTATTTTATAAAATCCGTGGATGAATCAGGATCGCCATCTACCGATAAACTTCTGAACCAAGAATCAGCTGTTCAACACACATTGGTTTGAGAGTATGGCTCCAACAAACAAAGCAAAAATTGCTGCTTTAGCTACAATTATAGAATGTCGTACAGTAGTAAAAAGGAAGAAAAGAAATGCTAGGAAGTGCTGGACTCGGGAATGGATAAAAAGAAGAGAAGAGTAGAGGAATGCTGTCCTTGGTCGAAAATGAGTTGAGGTTAGAAGATCAGAATTCATATAGAAATTTTCTAAGAATGGAGGAAAGCAGTTTAAAAAAAAATCCTAAATCCTGTTGGTCCCAAAATTATTCGACAGGACACTAACATGAGGCAAGCCATTTCTCCTGAAATGAGACTGCAAGTGAGTTCGAAGCCCGTTTATCTTCGCTTTCACATCAGCCAGGCTTGTGTTCGGTCGAATTTGTGAAACATAATCGGCGATTGAGATTTCTGTCTCCCTTCTTGCATTTCTATTGTGGTATATGGGCGTTTTAACCTCATACAAACACGGATATTTCTGGTACTCGTCCAGTAAAACACTAAATGCTTCCTTAGTCCAGCCGGAGCCTGCCATTTTCGAAGTGTTTGTTTACAAGCGAGCTTCACAATCATCTCACCACGTGGCGCCAGCATCATCGTCATGTCAGCTTCCCTGATTGGTTCGTTTCGCAAAATTAATTTTACGGAATAGAACATGTCCTATTTTATGGAAAGTTTTATCAAAGGTTTTATAAAACTTGAATTTGACCGTGAGCAACAGAAATTTTATAAAATTAAATTATTGTACAATAAATTTGAAGGATAATTTTACCGTGAGCAACGGGCACATTCTTGTAATTAGAACCAGCATGGACTTAGAGCCATTTACTTTGAAACAACGTATTGACGTTGACTGCGTAGTGCTGCGTAGTTAGTTATTGTTGTTTTAAGGGGCGGAACTACGAGGTCATCTGCCTCTCTTTAACACTGATTAAAGTAAACAAATTTGGAATGGAATTTAAAATTTAGAGGTGGACACCTAAACTTGGAAAGACTGAAAATTAATAAAACATGTAATTAAATAAAACTAATAAAAATAAACAAAAATTACGGGAAAACAAAAAATCAGAATTCGAAAAAGAACAAGTCTTAGAGTCAATATACACTGGAAATTTAGATTGCTGGCCCTAACCCACTCTCACTTATAAAGCGGATAACGCGATCAGCAGCCACCGCGTCATCGGCTAATATAAGTTTGAGTGTCATCTGCAAACAAAGGTTTCTTCGTAAGTCAGCAAGATCTACACACTCGGTTAAAATGTGGGCCACGGTGAAAACGTCTCCACAGGTACAAAGTGGGGGGTCTTTCCTTCTCATTAGGTATGAGTGGGTGGATCTTGCATAACCTATCCTTAGCCTACACAAAAAGATGGACTCCCACCGTGACCGGAAAGAGCTCCGCCACACGCGAGTAGTTCCCTTGATCGCTCTCAGTTTACTGGGCTTTGGGTCAGTTAGCCACTGACTCTTTCACAATACCAGTACTCGACGGCGTAACTGAGAGCGAATATCTCTAGCGGGTACCTCCATTGGTCGAGGTGGTAGTGATACCGCCTCTTTTGCAGCTTGATCCGCTAACTCATTTCCCGCAATTTCCATGTGGCTTGGAAGCCACAGAAAGGTAATTCGAGTGTCAGCGCGGCACAGCCCGTCTAGTAGGTCGTGGATTCGTTGCACTAGGGGGTGTTGCGGGAAACATGTAGCAATTGCCTGCAACGAACTGAAAGAGTCGGTACACACGAGAAAGCGGATTCGTGCATCCTGTAGTGCAAACTGCAGAGCTTCATAGATGGCAACGAGCTCCGCAGTAAACACACTACAGGCCTCAGGCAAAGAGATCTTGGTGTTTGCACCATCAATAACGTAAGCACAAAGAAACTTTTCTCATAACTTTCCAGGTGTTGAGTTCCACACAGATCCACAATACATAAGTTGGCAAAGAAAATAAAGAAAACCGGGGTACTTTTTAACAAGAAACCTTAATTTAAATAGCTTCGAACGTTCTCCTCGGAAATATTGTACAAATCCATCGTCTGTTAGAACCACCATATTGGTCATTTTTTCCAAGACAGAACATGTGGCCAGAAGAGGAACTGTGGCAACACACTGACAGTCGGCAATACTCAACACGACCAGCCGACCAGCACACTGAGCGAGACCCTGTATTTGTCACTTGATATATGAAACCTTGCAAATAGTTCATTCCTGACATTTAATGAATTTGGAATGCCTTTCTCTTCTTATACTGGTTACCCTTAGATTGCCGTAAATATGCATAATTTTTGTCGTGTAAACCTCACTGAAATTATGATTTTAGTTATATATACAGTATCATTATCTATGTGCGCCCCGATAAACACGGCAAGCTAAGCCGGCTTTGACTGGCGCAGCTCGCGGGCGCGCGTACACGGTTCAGCCGGTGGTGGGCGCGCACTTTTACCAAATATGTTCAATAATGTGTACTTACAGTGCTGAAAATGTCCTCCCTCTCTTGTAACACACACGATGAAAGAATAGACAACAATATCATCTAATTTTTGTTCTGTAAGAACACAAGGTTGTCTCTTAACTCTTTTATTATTTACGGAGCCTGTTTTCTTGAATCGTTTAGCGAGCCTCCTAATTGTACTGGCATTAGACACATGTCTTCCTGGAAGCTTGATTCGAAATGTTTGTCTTATTTCAGAACAAGACTTTCTGCTTTTCATGTATGAATTATGGATATACACACGTTCGCGCAATGTGAATTGGTGTCTAGGCATGACCAACAATCACAGTAATCACAATACTCACTAAACATGCAACACCAACGTCTAAGCTTTGCAGATACACGTCCATATGAATGACAAAACACGTGTGACCTAACGATATCAGTCAGTGGAGCGGGTTATTGCGAGGTCAACTCGCTCCGCAACTAACCAGCCAAATGACGCCATAGTTTGCCGCGATTACCGGAGCAACACGAAGATAATGACCCAGTATTTCTGAGACAGATTCTTTGCGATCACTTGATCTCGACTGAAGCTCCTTCTGCGGGAAGGATTCAAACAATAACAATATCATATGTACAGGGAAAATATTGTTATTCAGCTCTACAATGCAGTGATTTATAATAACAAAACATAGTGTAAATCATCCTATTGTATCCTTATAAACACAAAATGTGGCATCGTCCTTGATTGCCATTGAGTTACTGCTACATCAGGAACCAAATAGGAGATCTGGCCAAGGTTAAAATATATCAATCATGATTCACAGACAACTAATACAAAAGTAATAAAAGACATAAGCACAGGAACCCCCACACTAAGGAGTAGTTCGTATCAAAATAATTCCATGTAAAATAAGTTTATAAACAAACAAGCCGAGTCAACATAGGTAAAATGTATCAAATTTAACAGCCACGTCAGACATTTAACGGTTTGGAGCACAGAGACGTGAGTTAATACACACATGATCTATTTATAAAATGGACAAACAGTATCGTTCCAATTTTGAAAAGAGAAATATTAGAAAGTATCGTTTCAAATCAATTGAGTTCACCTCTGGAGGTCGTGCTATTGACAATTTTTCAAACGAAGAGAGTTCCCCAAGAGAAAGTGTTTCATACCAAATGAAGCAGGAAGCGGTTCAACACGAGAGAACAAGGCCCTGATCTTCAAGCAGTCAGCACGAAAGCGAATGTTTTCACCATGAAAGACCCTGCTGAATCTCGTACATCATGTTGGCGGAGCGATGCAGCTGTGCCTTCTCCTCTTCAGTGAGCGGCTGCTTGATGATGTGTGTGACGCCGTTTTCTCCCAGGACGCACGGCAGTGAGAGGAACACTTCTTTGTCTGTACCGTGCTTGCAGCCCTTGATGAACGTAGACACGGGCATGACGGTCAGAGTGTTACCCAGAATAGCTTCTGCTATGTAGGACACACTCAGCCCTATTCCCCAAGATGTGTAACCTTTCAACTTGATGACGTCCTGAGCACTGGAAAAATCGAGTATCCATTGTTAGTGATTATTGTTTGAAGGAGCCAAAGATACTACAGTACATACTACTACTAATAATAATAATATTAATAATAACAATATCAGCAATTGTATCAAAACCTGTGACATACATGTTTGGTACAGTCGTGCGAGTTCTGTTGAGCAATGTAACGTGTTGCCACGTTCGGAACTAGGCGTACCCCCTCCCCATTCTCAGCATTATGATAGTTTGGTTGAATGTTTGCTTTACACAGTTACCTTGAAGTCTTAAGAGTCATAAACATCAGTATGAGCACCTTCCTTGTCGTAACTCAGCTGAATTCTGTGCCATGTTCTCGTAGATGTTTTGCGGAGATAGGCCTACTCTGGAGTCACGAGGGTGAAGGTTTGTTCCACAGGTGCTCGACTTATATTCCCCGTCAAGTACAGAACCTAGGACTATGTGTTCCAATGAGTTTGGTTTCTAAACTATATTATTATTATTATTTCTCCTCATTGGAAACTTAGCCTGTTGTAGCCTGTTGACATACCATTTAAGAAAGTGCCTCGCCAAGCCATAAAGTTAAAAGATAAACCTTGTAATCCCTCTTTTCCTTACAAGCATTAGCCATCTAAAAACAAGATATCTCAGACAGATAATCTGAAACAAGCTGTCTCCATTTAAAGACATGGAAACCGCCAGTAAATAGCTCTCTTTCCTAAGAAAGCCTTGAGAGTTATTTACTACGGAGTTTTAGAAGACTCCAGAAGGAATTTTTAGCCAACCTTCAACATTTTACGCACCATTATTTTCCCCACTTAGGGAGACAACTCCCTCCTAAAGGAAACAAGCTTCTGATTGGCCAGTCCTTCATAGAAACTCATAACCCCCTCCAGGCATTATCTAGTATTTAACTTGACGCACAAGAGCAGCTCTTCCTCTTCTTTACCTCTTCTTACCTTGTAACTTTGAGTAATGTAACTCTATTTAACAAGACTGCCAAGCAGTCAGGCTACATGCCTTGTACATAAATTATTAAAAACTGTGAATGTATTATTTGTCGGTCGACTGAAAATAAATAACATTCATTAGGAATCTTCGTGTTCAGTTGATTCAAGAAATATCAGTCCCGAGGAGAACCTGTGTGGACCATGTCATAATTGTTGTCCCGCCTGGAAGCAGCATACTTAATTGAAGCCCTGTCTGGGATTCGAAAGGGATCTACATATTTAATTGGAGACCCATCCGGGACTACAAACTTAATTGGGGGCCCGTGCCGTGATTGATACATGATCGCCACCAGATCTACGTGCTGATTGGACCAGGTGTACTGACAACGCTCAACGAAGCCAAGACTTCAAGTGGCGCCTTTCGTTACCTATCCAAGAAAGCCAGTATCATCCCGAAAAATACTGAAGTCATCTTGATCATCTGAACTAAGCCGACTGGAAAGAAGTGGTACCGACAACCACACTGGAGGCCTTTCGTCCATCAACTAACCAGCCAGCTTTAAGGGAGGAAGCTAGCCGACAACGCTGAAATAAGCGCTTTTCGACAGTAACCAACCGCCATCGCGGTCCGAGTATACCGACAACTCCGTTAAGGGGCCTTTCGATCGCTCGAACGACATTGAAGAAACCCAACCGACTGCGGAACGAGAGGAGGTGAGCCGGCAACGCTGAAACAAGCGCCTTCTGACCGCCATCTATCGCCATCCGTAGCTGCTGTACGTGCGCACCTACAACTCCGAAGAGGGGCCTTTCGATAGCACGACATCGCAGAAGGAAGCCAATCGACTACGCAGACCGGAATGCAGTCCATGCTGATCATCATTTCCTGGCTGTGAGTACATTCAAAGTACCCTGTTTTTTGTGTACCTTTACATATTACTTGTTTATAACATGGTTCATTACTCAAAGTAAAATTTTAGGGAAGAGCATTAATAATAACTTATTTTGCCTTTCAATAGAAAGTGAGTGCACGTTAAAACTAGAACAAGTGTCGCATGCCATTATTCTTTTGAATTAATCCATAATTTATAAACAGTAATATTAAAAGTAAAAATATTAATAATAAATAAATAAATCAAGCATTATTCTCCTATATCGTGGAAACCTAAACGGGGCAATTTCACGTATCATTCTTAGTTAATAATAATAATAATAATAATAATAATAATAATAATAATAATATTTTTCTTTAACCAAACGATAATAAATAAATAATAATCTTTAATTATTTTAATCAAACCAATCAATTAATTAATGAATTTTTATTCAACGTCATAAAGTCGAAATTGAAAAGAGAAGCGAGTAGTATTTTAGATAGAGATCAAGCAAGTAATTAATTTTAAGAAACCCTAAACTAAATGTCATTTAATTAATTGGCTTAAGCTTTGAATTATTTTATTTTACATACTCAACTAAAACACAATATATACATATATACTTAATAGTAAATATTAAAACAAACAAAAAACTTCCCAAAACAAGTTTCCAACAGCTCGACCACTAAGCCACTCAACGCATAATACATTCTAACATTTTAACCCCGCTCCAACTAAAGCACATTAAACCAATTCTTCACCTAAAATCAAACCCACAAATCTTTTCTTATACAAATTACAATTAAGCTCCGAACACCCAACCTTGTAATTCACACTAAGTAACATGGACATAGACTTAATAGAGACCATAAAATTTTACCAAAATCGATTGGAAAGTTGCATAGGAAAACCAAAAGAAATGTTCTATTGTAGTAAAAAGTTGTATAACTTACCAATCTACACAATACATTTGTAACAAACTCTTGTAGCAAGGACGGTAAACGCATTTCAACATTATGAGGGAGAAGTTGGATCCGTAGCAAGGTTATTGTTAGCCACATGGTGAATTATAATAGTCGCAGAAATGTCAGACAATGAGGAAGATGAAGGGGAAAGAAACATAAGGAGAGGATAGGAAGTTAATGAAACAATTATTCACTCTCTTAAAGTACAATCAAATCTCCCGAGAAAACACAACAATTCGAATCTGCGTGTAGAATTCGCATTCAAATAGGAGCTAGAACATGTATTTGATTATCACACTAGTCACCTGTCACTTGAAACCTCTTTCGAGCACGATGCAGAGAATTATCAGGTCTTGTATCCTGCAGAAACAAATTTAAAACCAGAATTTTGTAAACCAGTGTTAGTTGAACCTTTGGAAAATATTTCAATACAACCATTAGAAATAAATTCTATTTCGGAGTGCGAGATTCAGGAGTATCTTCGCACACAACATATGAATGACATAGAGAGAAGTGTCATATCAGAAATATGCTCTGAATTCGCGGATGTGTTTTACTATCCAGGGTGTGATTTAACATTCACCAATGCAGTAAAGCACTTCATTCGAACTACCAATGAGGATCCGGTATATCAGAAAAATTACCGATATCCTCCCGCGCTAAAGAAAGTACTGAACGAAGACGTAGAAAAACTTCTTAAGCAGGGGATAATTACCCACAGTGAATCTCCATATAGTAATCCAGTATGGATAGTGCCAAAGAAGCTAGATGCTTCAGGACAAAAGAAATGGAGACTGGTCATAGACTTTAGGCAGCTAAATAAGAAGACAGTTGAAGATAAATATCCTCTTCCTAGGATAGAAGAGATTCTAGATAACCTAGGACATAGTTGCTATTTCTCAACTCTAGACCTCGCGCAAGGATTTCATCAAATTGAGATGGATCCTAGATCTATAGAAAACACAGCATTTACTATAGATAACGTCATCTACAGTATTGTAGAATTCCGTTTGGTCTTAAAAATGCTCCTGCCACTTTTCAGCGTGTAATGGACAACGTCCTACGCTCTTTTCTTTACAAGTTCTGTTTTGAGTATATTGATGACATCATCATATACAGCAAATCCCTAGAGGAACATAGACAACACCTTACCCTTGTAATGCAGAAATTACGAGAGGTGAACCTGAAGATACAGCTTGATAAGACTGAATTTCTTCACAAGGAAGTAGCTTTCCTAGGGCATGTTGTCTCACAGGAAGGTGTAAAGCCAAACCCTGAAAAAATTAAAGTAGTTGAAAACTACCCCATTCCCAAGACCACGAGAGAAATCAAACAATTTCTTGGTCTTGCGGGCTTTTACAGGAAATTTCTAAATGATTTTGCCAAAATTGCATATCCAATGACCCGCTGCTTAAAGAAAGGAACCAAAATTGATGCAGAATATCCCGAGTACAAATCTGCATTTGAAACCTTAAAACCCCTGTTAATAAATGCGCCAGTATTAGCTTACCCAGATTTTGAGGAACCATTCATGTTAACCACGGATAGCTCAGACTTCGCATTAGGCAGTGTTCTCACACAGAAAGGACATCCTATTGCCTACTATTCCAAAACTTTAAATCCCGCCGAAAGAAATTATTCAACAATAGAAAGAGAACCACTTGCCATAGAAGAGAGTAGCAAACATTTTAAGCCTTATTTATGGGGACGACACTTCACTGTCGAATGTGATCATCGTCCGCTCCAATGGCTATTCTCTCTGAAAGATCCCAGTTCGAGACTCTATCGATGGAAAATAAAATTAGTAGAGTTTGATTTTGACATAAAATATGTCAAAGGAAAAACCAATTATGTCGCGGATGCACTTTCACGAATACAAGTGAATATAAATGAAGAAACAGTTTATAATGTAGCCATCCATGGAGATGATACATACCAGCATGAAATGGATAATGAAACTGTACATTCCAATCGGGAAGACCCAATTTTCACTTTAAAAATATCAGAAAGAAATTTGAACCAAAACCGTAACCAGATCATAGTAAAATACGGAGAATTTCCAAAGATTCTAGAACAGAAATAATTTAAGAGATTTAGCCGCCACGTCATGATTGTAACACAGAAAAATCTTTATGACGATTTAAAGAGACACCTTCTTAAAGTCATAAATACTTCAAACAGGTACGCCGCCTACTTTGATGATGTAACACTTGAGATCCCATTTATCAGAGTATGTCGAGATTATTTACTTCAGAATTGATAATTATCAGGACATCTAAATTTTTAGAGGACATAGAATGTTCGGAAACTCAAAAACAGCTGATATTGCAATACCATTCAATAAATCACAATGTATTATTGAAACATATGAGCACCTTCGAACCAAGTACTATTGACCACATTTAAAAGAACAGATCAGAAACCTAATTAATCAATGCAATTTGTGTCAAAGAAGTAAGTATGAGAGGCACCCTAATGAGGTACTAAATCAAGGACCTATTGTAGCAGACCACCCATTTGCCCAGATTCACATTGACACTTTTCATTTTGAACAGAATCGCATTTTAACGATATTGGACGTATTTTCTAAGTACGGACAAGCATACGTATTAGCTAATGGTGCAGCTAGGGCAGTTTTGAATCAACTACAAGTTTATTTTTCGCACCATGGGTATCCCAAAAGAATCACTCATGATCAAGGAGGAGAATTTGAAAATAGCTTAATCACAGAGTGCTGCAAAGCTATGAACATTTTGTATCATGCCACCACACCTCTGAACTCAACCTCAAATTCACCCGTGGAAAGATTGAATTCCACCCTCCTCGAAAAATTAAGAATTTCGAGATATAATGATGAATTTACCCCATTGCCACAGCTTATAATCACTGCAATCACAAATTACAATTCCTCAATTCACACAGCAACCAAGCAACCACCATTTAATGTCCTATATGGCCCATACTACAAAGCATTGGACCACATTTTCTCCCCATCACCAAAAATTAATGAATACATACAAAGACAGGCAAGCCAAATTAAAGTTTTAAATGAAAGAAAGCCCGATCCAAGAGATTCCACCTTTGAACACCCCTATAAAATAGGTGAGGTAGTTTATGTTCTGGATCCCCTAACCAGAAATAGGAAATCAAAAAATTTGTATAAAGAAGGCACAATAACCCAAATCGAGGAAAACCGAGTTTATTGTAAAATGAAAAACTGTAAAACTCATGTCCGAAACTTCCGTGATATAAAGACTACGGGGAAAATTCTTCCCATTACAGATTCCTACCAGCAGGCGCGTGTATTCCATGGATGTAAGGTAAGCATTGCTTACCCAAGTAAAATAATGACGGGTACAATAATTATGTACATTCGTTAACTTATAGTGATATTCCAGTCTCTGTGTCCTGTATTGTTTTAATGAACCCATTCACACTTCGTTATTCTTTGATGCCTACTGCGAGTTCCTTGCGGTCTCGCTTTCAGCAGCACAATAGCGTGACATGACCTCTTATGGTATTTCTTGGTACTGCAGGGTGAGTGAAAGCGAAGGCTAGGAAGCAATTCCTTAAGTTACATACCTTAGGCCGAAAACAAGGAGCGGTAAGTTTTCAAAGATAGTGTGTTTACTCGCCCATTATTGTTTGAAAAAGCTTGTCAGTGTTTATGTAAAACAGCTTTTTATATGCTGTGTTAAAACGTGTGATTGTTTACAGTGGTAGGCCGTCATTTTTATAATTCAGCGATATAATGTTGTCTAATGCAATATAAGGGAGTAGAGTATGCAGTAGACGTTTTTGTTTACACTAGTAGGCGTGAGAAATCTGTAAAAATAAGGCACCGGGAGTTGGGTCTAGGGATGACAGCGTGTGATGTGCGGTAAAGTTGAGAACAAAATATTAATTTTATTAGGAAGTCGTCCAACTCCTGAATTGAGTAGGTCTATTAACACGAAAGTGAAAGCTTGTATTTTATATTTTAACTAAACGTATAACATTTATCATTAATTTCAGTTGAGATAGATTTACTTTGTAAGTTCAAAATATCCCAAACTTCTACAACTGGGTCTTCAATGATTTTGCGAAGAAAACCATTGCTTACCCTAACTAAAATTCCACCACACGCCACTGCCTACCAGGGTATGCCATCATCCACACAGAACCCGTAAAAACTCCAGGATTCTACGCCGATCCTATGGGACCTGTAGTAATAATTAGCAACTATCTCAAATTCATGTTTCATTTCAACCTTACTACTTTAAAAGACGCATATAAGAATATTGATGACACTGTCTCTAGTTTAGTATTAATAAATGAATTAATTGAAGTAACTAAAGAAACTAAAAATGATTTAAATAAATTAATACCGAACATTTCTAATAGAACTAGGAGGGGTTTAATTAACGGTTTATGGAAAGTAATTAAATTCATCTCTGGTAATCTGCACCAAGATGATTTGGATAAATTACAAAGTCAATTAGTTACGTTAAAACAAAGCCGTAATAATGAGATAAAACATATAAATAAATTGGTGTCTTTTGCAAATTCAATTGCCCAAAATTTTTACGATGAAATGAATCATGTTACCAGTAATATGAGGGTACTTCAGGGTATTCTCCAGACAGAAGATTTCAAGATCAACCTACTGGAAGACCTTCAATATGTTTTAATGTGCATCAATAAATATAACAAAATAGTGCAAGTGCTTCAAGAGACTATTTCTCTCGCATTTAATGAGATGACAAACGTGAAATTATTCTCCAGAAAATACTTAACAAACATTTGCTATCTATTTACCCTGTCAAGAGTATGATTCATGCAGATCAATACCATCAATTTGAAAATTTAAAATTGTAAAAACCCAGGTAATTATAATGGACGAGGAAATGATTGTAATCCTCTCCATGCCAATCACGGATGGAAATCAATATCAATTGTATGATGTCACCCCTGTACCAACCATTGAAAATGCAATCCTTATCCCGACTGAAAAATATTATTTACAAGGACCCACATTAAAATGGTCCAGTACACCTTGTGTGAAAAATATTATAATATTAGAATTACCAATTGTAATCTAACAAATCCTGCCGGATGTGAATATGCATCTATAAGAAATGATATAAGAATATTCCAACCTATAAATAAGGAACACATTCTTTTCTTTAGCAGAACACCTGAGATAATTTTACAAACATGCACGGAGACTCAAAGCTCTCTGAAACTCTCAGGTCCACAAATAGTGTTTTCAAACGAATATTGCCCAATGTCTAGTGTAGGCATAACGCTGCAACAAAAACCTACTAATTACGTCCACAACTTCCCATTCCTGAATATCCATGACACACCCATAATAAAAAGTGAAATAAACTTCCTTAATTCCCATTTTGATATAACCAAATTGAAATTAGACTTGAAGCCAATTCCTACAACTTATATCACAAAGAGGTAGTTTACATCCCTTAATATAATTTTTGTATTAATTATAATATGTATCATTTTGTTTATATTCAGACAAAGACTATGTCATTTATGTAAATCTGTAAAACTTAGACGTAAGAAAAATGTAAATGTTACTGAGGACAGCAACACGCTTAGGGGGGAGGACTTATATTCCCCGTCAAGTACAGAACCTAGGACTATGTGTTCCAATGAGTTTGGTTTCTAAACTATATTATTATTATTCTTTCTCCTCATTGGAAACTTAGCCTGTTGTAGCCTGTTGACATACCATTTAAGAAAGTGCCTCGCCAAGCTATAAAGTTAAAAGATAAACCTTGTAATCCCTCTTTTCCTTACAAGCATTAGCCATCTAAAAACAAGATATCTCAGACAGATAATCTGAAACAAGCTGTCTCCATTTAAAGACATGGAAACCGCCAGTAAATAGCTCTCTTTCCTAAGAAAGCCTTGAGAGTTATTTACTACGGAGTTTTAGAAGACTCCAGAAGGAATTTTTAGCCAACCTTCAACATTTTACGCACCATTATTTTCCCCACTTAGGGAGACAACTCCCTCCTAAAGGAAACAAGCTTCTGATTGGCCAGTCCTTCATAGAAACTCATAACCCCCTCCAGGCATTATCTAGTATTTAACTTGACGCACAAGAGCAGCTCTTCCTCTTCTGTACCTCTTCATACCTTGTAACTTTGAGTAATGTAACTCTATTTAACAAGACTGCCAAGCAGTCAGGCTACATGCCTTGTACATAAATTATTAAAAACTGTGAATGTATTATTTGTCGGTCGACTGAAAATAAATAACATTCATTGGGAATCTTCTTGTTCAGTTGATTCAAGAAATACCAGTCTCGGGGAGAACCTGTGTGGACCATGTCATAATTGTTGTCCCGCCTGGAATCAGCGTACTTAATTGAAGCCCTGTCTGGGATTCGAAAGGGATCTACATATTTAATTGGAGACCCATCCGGGACTACAAACTTAATTCTCGTAATTCCTGGGTTGTGTGATATCGAGTGTTTCTTGCTTTTTGCTTTATGAACCCCCAGAGAGCATTGATTGGTGTCGTCAGATCGGGACTTCTTGGAGGCCATTCAAAGAGAGCTGGTAAAGTTCCAGAACTTCTTCCAATCCACCGGCCGTTCTTCTTCGAAGACAATGTTAATGTACATTCTTACCAGGAGATGCTTAATGAGTGGTTGGTACCACAATTGCAAGAAAAATTGTATCGATGACACTGTTGTCTTATAACAGGATGGAGCACCAGCACACTTCGCGATTCACGTGCGCAATTACCTGAATCAGACCTTTCCTGGCCGGTGGATTGGAAGAAGTTCTGCATCTTTACTAGCTCCCTTTGCCTGGCCTCCAAGAAGTCCCGGTCTGATGACACCAGGCAATGCTCTCTGGGGTTTCATAAACCAACAAGTAAGAAACACTCGATATCACACAACCCAGGAATTACGAGCACCTGTGGAACACACTTTCATCTTCGTGACTACGGAGTATCTCCGCAAAACATATACTGTACTTACGTATTGTCATGAAAGTGCTGGTATTTTAGTAATAGAAACTCAATAATTTTTCTAGTGTTGTGCCGTGTTTCGTGTGGAGTTTTACCTAGGAACACCAAGCTAGCTCATCAGTGGGCTCTTGTTGTCCTCGCCCGAACCCCCACAGGAGTAGCGAACTGCGCGCTACCTCCCCTTTATTATGAAGCGCACTTGCGCCTCTTTACTGCGAGGGCTAAAAGCTCAAGCAGTCTTAACCTCCCTATGAAGGCTTCCAAAAAGATGGTATAATGGCTTTCACGGCCAGTGAAAGAGGCGCAGGTGCGCTTCATAAAAAGGGAGGTAGTGCGCAGTTCGCTACTCCTGTGAAAGTCCGGGCGCGGACGGCAAGAGCGCGCTGATGAGCCAGCTTGGTGTTCCTAGGCGAAACCCCACACAAGATACGGCACAACCCTACAAAAATTGCTCAGTTTTAATTCACTGGCCGTGAAAGCCACTATACCATCTTTTTAGTAATAGCCTATACTTGTCCAGAAGCACATGGTATCGTGCGTTTAATTTTGCCACTACCCTTCATTTTCTTTCGGCTTGGAGGTTTATTGCTGTGATGCACCAACAACAAGTTTCGGGCGCTCTTGCTATCGGCGATGTTCCTCGTTGCCCACTACAACTGAATGAGTGTGGAGAAGACGGTAATCTTACCTGTTGACGACTCTGGTGTGGATCTCCTGCCAATTCTCAGGATCACGGTCTGTGCCGATATTGGGGTTCAGGTCTCGAAGTCGCACCCCTGCAACATTAACTCCCGACCAGACAGGCACTGAAACACGGAAGAGACATCTTTATTTCCATATTTACAAAATGCATAACAGTATAGGTTACTTTCTTTAGTATTATTGTTTGGTGCTTTTCAGTCGGTCAACACGATTGTACCCAAATGAGATGGGTTATTCCCTAATCCTGAAAAAAATTACATGAGATTAATAAATACACTAGGATGACCAATTTCGATCGTCAAGCTATCATCATCAGATCCATTACACTTAGGCTATACAATCTATGTCTGCAAGTGTGGGTGAAAATATTTACAATATATACACTTGTTTAGTTGCAGTAATTATGAACTGCAGCTTCGTGACCGAAGACCAAGAGGACGGCCAAGAATGAGATATGCAGACATGGTGAGAAATGACATCCAACAATTGGGTCAGGACTTGGACAGCATTGAAGAAGAAGAAGAAGAAGAAGAAGAAGAAGAGAAGTACAGAGACAGAAATTGGTGGAGGGGCCTCATTCGCCGACCCATCTAATAGATGGAACGACGTGGGATATGTATGTATGTATGTATGTATGTATGTATGTATGTATGTATGTATGTATGCATGTATGTATGTATGTATGTATGTATGTATGTATGTATGTAGTTGCAGTATTAGTTGAGATAATGCAACTCGTCAATATTTGTTAGTTGTGGTCTATGTGATGTTTTGTTGAGATACTGGAAGTAGTGATTGACCTCGGGAATTTGCCTGTTTGGAGTGAATATGTTGTTGTTGTAAATGGCCAATTCAGATTGTATTGTAAAGGCTACTTACCTGGTTGAGTCTTGCGCGGTCCTGGTGAGAGCTGTTAACTTGGTCACTGTCTGCACTCGACTGAATGGAAATTGCTGTGTGTGAGGGTCCCTTATCTCGTTGGGCTATTCCCCCTCTCGCATTCCTACGTACTATGTGTTCCTCGTACAAATGTACCTGTAAGTTGCCAAGTCTAGTCTCTCTAATGTGATGTATAGTACTGTATTCAGGATAATCTTCAACTATTAAGTTAGTTAGTTATTGTTGTTTTAAGGGGCGGAACTACGAGGTTATCTGCCCCTCTTAACACAGATTAAAGTATACAAATTAGGAATGGAATTTAAAATTTAGAGGTGGCTAAATTTAAAAGACCGATAATTAATAAACAAAAATTAAATCATCATTATCATCATCATCATCATCCTTTCATGTGTTAGTCCTAGAAGAACTGTTACGGTCTACACAAAAGATTTTGAATTTTCACGCCATCTTTTCCTGGGGCGACCTAGAGATCTCTTCCCATCGGGACAGTAGTTAATCCTGCTTCTGTCCATCCTGTTGAGGTGTACTAGCCCATTTCTTTGATATTCATGGATGTATTCCAATATATGTCTGCTGTTAAGACCATTCAGCACTTCTGTGTTTCGTTTGTGATCCCACTTAGTGACTCCTGCTGTTCGTCGCATATATTTCATTTCGGCGGTAGTTATTCGTCTCTCATCACATTTCCTCAGGGACCACGCTTCGCTACCATAGCAAAGTACTGGTCTTGCTAAGGATTTGTAAATTCTTGTTCGAGTGTGTTTTTGAACTAATGATGGTCTAAAACTTTATTGATGATTCCTAAACATCTGTTGAATTTAAATTAAATAAAACTAATAATTATAAAAATAAACAAAAATTACGGAAAAACAAAAAATTCAGAATTCAAAAAAGAACAAGTCTTTAAATCAATGTACAATGGAAAATTTAGATTGCTGGACCTAACCCACTCTCACTTATAAAGCGGATAACGCGATCAGCAGCCACCCAACTATTAAAGACCTGGTTTCAAACTCTCCACGCATGAGCTAAAAAGCGCAAAGGGACTAATAAGAATGTCCCGGCACCTTTAATACAGCCGTTAATACCGGCCTATAATAAATAATAACTATTTATTTTAATGTTTACAAGGTTTCAAGACTGAGAAATGGTGATCCCATTGTTTTTTCAGGGTTTGGCCTGTTTGCCATCTCTTGATGATTGCAGTACATTTCCAATCGTCTGTTGGCACAGGCTAGAGTAAAATGTGGCTTTTCACCGATGTCCCAGTCTCACTAATGGCTTTCTTTTTTCGTATGGATTTTAGTGCCAGGAGTGTGCGAGGACATGTTTGGCTTGCCAGAGGCTGTAGCTACTTCAAGTGGACACCCATGGGGTGAGCTACAAGTTCCGTTCAATTTCAAGTTGTTCCATTTTCGCTACCAGATATCACTGACACCTAGTGGTGAACGTTGGAACTTTGATACAGCGTTTCAACGAAATCTAACCTAGAAATTTAGCTTCACACAAGTGTAGTTAGTGGAAGGATCTTTTACATGCCATAAATCTATAACATGGGACCGCCGGCTTTACTTCCCTTCCGAAGGAAGGCAGACTGAAGGATTTAACGCTCTTAAAAAAATCCGACGACTTTGGCCGGGTTTGAATCCGCGATCTTGGGCACAGCAGTTCAGCATGCTACCAACTACGCCACCGAATCCGCTACTAATGGCTGTGATTATATGGAAGCTAGTGAGGTATGGGCGGTGCTTAGTAATGGCATTCAGGGCACAGTCGGTTACTGTGGAAGCTGTGAAAGCAGTGGCGTGTGGTGGAATTTTACTTAGGGTAAGCAATGGTTTTCTTCGCAAAATCATTGAAGACCCAGTTGTAGAAGTTTGGGATATTTTGAACTTAAAAAGTAAATCTATCTCAATTGAAATCAATGATAAATGTTATACGTTTAGTTAAAATAGCGAATACAAGCTTTCACTTTCGTGTTAATAGGCCTACTTAATTGAGGAGTTGGAAGACTTCCTAATAAAATTAATATTTTGTTCTCAAATTTACAGCACATCACACGCTGTCATCTCTAGACCCAAATCCCGGTGCCATATTTTTACAGATTTATCACGCCTACTAGTGTAAACAAACAGGTCTACTGCATACCCTACTCCCTTATATTGCATTAGACAACATTATATCGCTGAACTATAAAATTGAGGGCCTACCACTGTAAAACAATCACACGTTTTAACACAGCATATAAAAAGCTGTTTTACACAAACACTGACACCCTTTTTCAAACTATAAACTATCTTTCAAACTTTCAAACTATCTTTGAAAACTGACCGCTCCTTATTTCGGCCTAAGGTATGTAACTTAAGGAATTGCTTCCTAGACTTCGCTTTCACTCACCCTGCAATACCAAGAAATACCATAAGAGGGCATGTCACGCTATTGTGCTGCTGCAAGCGACTCCGCAAGGAACTCGCTGTAGGCATCAAAGAACGGCGAATTGTGAATGGGTTCATTAAAACAATACAGGATACAGACCGGAATATCACTATAACCAAAGGAAATAATTATTGTATCCGTCATTATTTTACTTGGGTAAACAATGCTTACCTTACATCCATGGAATACACGCACCTGTGTGAAAGGTTATAATCATAGGGTTAGTACACTGTTCTGACTCAGTGAGGAAAGCAATGGCAAACTACCTCACTCCTCTCCTTGCCTAGTACGCCTCAATATAGCGCTGTCTTGGGTTTTTGTGGGTATCTACCCACATAACCTAGCAGGGGTACTTTTTGAGGATCCAACCAGCCTTCGGGCTGACTACCTAACATACGGTAGTGTTTTGTAGAGCTGATAGATCTGATGATGCTCGCTTGACGAGCGAAACATGTCATCCCTATTAGCTATTCTGTAATCCATAAAAAATAGGCTATACAGGGTGGCCCATAAACGTTTTTACGCGAACATATCTGAAACAACAATAGATATTACAAAACAAGTAGGAAAGTTGTGTCAGTTACATTCTAGAAGAGTAATGAATAAAGCACAATGTAAACAAAGAATGACGGACGTACTGGCTCAGCTCAGGTCCCTGAACACGTGACAGACCTGTTCGGGCCCCCTCCACAGCCTGTGCCATTCTTCGCCCTTCCCGTTTACGAGTACAAAGCCCATGTTAACCATTCTAGTGTGAAACCGCACCGGTGCGGTGTGACCAGGTAGCCTATTCAGCCCCACATAAAGCAGTTATTAATAGTTGTAGGGCAGATGTTGAACATGTTTGTACAGGAGCAGTCATCTCGAGTTACGATGACTTTGGACTACTGTGTATGATTGAGATGTCAGATATCAACTTTTTAAGCCTCGCGAGGGGAGAAGTACCTTCTCTAATCCTTGAATGATTTTCGTGGCCTAATAATAAGTTAATAATAACATCTAGCATTTGAAATGAAATGTAGTAGCCTATAGCTTTGCGAATCCTGACAACCAAACCTTCCTCATGAGCTTCTGATCGTCGTGATAAGAAAGTTGGAGGGCATATTGACTTACCATAACAAAGAAATATATTACATTTTTAGAGCAGTAAATAAATTGTGATTAAATATTCAGGGTGATTTTTTCCACCATGTACAAACTCTAGGGATTGATTGCGGAGAGGATACGGAACAAAAATGGTCTATTGAACGTACGGTACGTCCGGAAATGCATGGTGTTCATGCTAGTTAGTTAGTTAGTTAGTTATTGTTGTTTTAAGGGGAGGAACTACGAGGTCATCTACCCCTCTCAACACAGATTAAAGAATACAAAATGGAGAGCGGTAATACTTACAAATTGCAATTTAGATTGAAAATACTTACAAAATGTAATTTAGATTCAAGATATCCACAAAATGCAATTGAGAATCAAAATAGTTGCAAAATACCCATCATACAAAATGCAATTTTGATTGAAAATACTTGCAAAAAGCGGTTTAGGTTGAAAATACTTACAAATTGCAATTGAAATTCAAAATATTCACAAAGCTTCGTCGGATCTCCAGACTCGCGACATTATTGAAAGACTTACTAAAAAGCAATTTAGATTGTCAATCCTTACAAAATGCAATTGAGGTTGAAAACACTCGCAAAATGCAACTTAGATCGAAAAAAACTTACAAAATGCAACGCAGATTGAAAATACCTAAAAATGGAGTGTAGATGCAAAAAAATCGCTAAAGGGAATTTAGACACACGAGGAAGGAAAAAAAAACAGTGCGGGAATCCTAAAGAGAAAAGGAAATATAATGAAAAGAAAACAAGAAGTCTGACCCCTCGAAGAAGGAGGGATCAGGAAAGATGAGACAAGGGCCAACTAAGGCGGGAAAGTGAAAGACTCCCTAGGTCTCGGATACCCTAATACCGTCGGGGTCGGAAAAGAACAAGAGTTGACCAAGGGAGAACGACAGTAAAGAAGACGGAGAGGAGCCAAGCATAAAAAGTGGAAGCAATGCCGGACTCAGCTGGGGGTCCTGTGGTCTCTAACCCACGTCCCACTAGACGTGAGCCCAGGGGAGGGGGGTGATGTCCATGCTAGCGACCATGCATTCAATCATACTTTATTACAGAGACTGTAGTCCAATACGCGTTGTACCATGCCGCCACAGTTACAGTATGCGTGTTTTCCTCCTAGAGGGTGGTACTGTTCCTCATACGTCATGCCCTAGCGCCCTCTCCTGGCATAGTCATTGGTACCGTTGTGTTCGAGTCACTTCTCGTGCTGACTCACATGGTAGTGGATGTGTTACAGTGTTGTACACAGTGATTCTTGCGGGTGACTTTGCCTCCCCTGCTGGAAGACGTACCATTGATGATTCGCTACATGATGGTGCTCCAGTCCATTTCGCCGTTAACGTCCGGACGCATCTCAATCGTGTCTTTCCCAGGTCGATGGATCGGACGAGGAGGTCCAGTTGCATGGCCTGCTCGTTCACCAGATCCCAACCCGTGCGATTTCTGGTTATGGGGGCCATCTCAAAAGTATCGTGTATGCAGAGCCCATTCCAAATATGGAGACACTGGATCAGCGTATTCATGCTGCCTTTGACACCGTTCGGATGCAGCCTGGCCGATGTGAACGTCTGAGACTGAACATACAGTGAGTTCCTCTCATAACTCGTCCGGCCAGCGCATCGAGCTTATCTGCCTCGCGTTGACTGATCACTTCCTGTTACACAGCGCGCACTTCCCAGTTCTGGTCCGTGCTTATAACGTGTATTAAGTTAGTGTTGATCTGTCGCTCCAACTGTTCTCGAGTTGTTAAGTGTTACTTGGGGTATAATTCTCATAATGCCTCCACGTGTGTACACGATAGAGGAAAGGGTATTTATGTACGATAATTATGTGAAAACAGAGTCTTGAAGGGAAGTCGTTAGACGTTTCATAACACATTGTCCAGGTGTACGCTCTCCACATAGAGATACCATGCGGAATCTCGTAAACAATTTGAGAGGAACTGGTTCTTTACTCGATAAGAAGCGAAGTGTTAAAACGTGTACTTAATGAGGCAAAAGTAATTGAAATCTCAGAAAGATTAGAACATACGCCTACAAAATCCCTAAGACGACATGGACAAGAAGCCGGGGTTTCGAAGACCTCAGCATGGCGGGCTAAGAAAATGTTGAAACTGAAGCCATACAAGGTTACTGTAGTACACGAACTGCATCCACGTGATCATGATAAGCGGGTACGATTTCGTAATTGGATGTTACGAAACGTTCATGATGAAACAATTGATCCACGCTTAATATTTTTCTCGGACGAAGCTTGGTTCCATTTAAACGGTTGTGTTTCGACGCAGAATGACAGATATTGGAGTACAGAAAACCCCCATCGCATATACGAAATTCCTCTTCATGACGAACGGGTCGGAGTATGGTGCGCAGTGAATGGATACATAATTATAGGACCTATATTTTAGGGCACAATTATGCACAAAGATACAGGGATAATATACTAAAACTTTTTTTTTTTTTTTTTTTTTTACGAACTGACTGACACTGACTGTCGAAGTGGATATTTTCAGCAAGACTCTGCCACCGCGCATGCAGCTCATGACACATTAAACCTAATTGAAGAAATTGTTGAAGACCGTGTTATTAGTACGGACTTATGGCCGTCACGGTCCCAAAATTTAACAGTTTGTGACTTTTACTTATGGGGAAACTTAAAGAATAAAGTGTATGCAAGAAACCCTCACACGTTGGACGAACTGAAAGAACATATCCGGAGAGAAATAGCCTCAATTACCGAAGGCGAACTTATTCGTGTGAATCGAAGTTTCCTAAGACGATGCCGGAAATGTGTGGATGTAGGAGGAAAACATTTCCAACATCTCCTGTCATAAGGTACGACCTTAGTTTATTAATTCTTCCTTTCTTCATTTTAATTGTTATCTCATGTCATGCACGGATAAAGTGAGCCAAGTGCTGTTCTTATTGCTATGCATGCCGAGCGGGGAGTGCTGAGTCAACTGGAGATAAGATCAGTGCGCTGGCCGGACGAGTCATGAGATGAACTCACTATGGCATGTACACGTATGCGTGGAGGCACATGGAAACCATTTTCAACAATACTGTAACTGCGGCTGCATGGTACAGCGCGTATTAGACCGCCGATCGCTGTAACAAAGGATGCTCTAATAAATGTTTCCTAACAAACAAACAAACCATGCATTTCCGGACATACGTTCATTAGATATTTTCTGTTCCGTATCCTCTCCTCGATCAATCCCTAGAGTTTGTACATGGTGGAAAAAATCACCCTGTATATGTGGGAGGGGGGGGGGGGGGGGGGGGGGGGCTGTCACCAAAGACCAAAAAAAAAAAAAAGTTTCCACATAAAACGTATTTATATTTTTTAAACGACACATTATGCAACATTTAGGAGGACTAACCCGTGCCAAATAAAGTCAACCCAAACTTTACAATAAGAATGAGTTGTGCCCTCTCACCGCTGCTGTCACCATGCTCGCCGATGATCCAGCCATGGACGGACGAGGGCGCCACCTTGAGTCGCTCCGAGATGAAGACTCGAAACCGCGACGAGTCCAGCGTAGTTCCCGACCCAATTACTTTATTGCGAGGAAGACCGCTGAGCTTCCAGGCCACGTACGCCAGGATGTCCACTGCAACCAGAGAGAGTCATACAGGGTTAACACCTGGTAGGTACCGAATGCCAAGTTTTTTCTTATCATTTGAACTTTTACATGCATCTCCATATCATAGACTGAAAGCACTACAGGTGTACCATGGACTTGCTCTTTCAAGCAATTGGATCCACGTCCTCCACCAAACATTCCCAAACTTGTTGGTGAGAAAGTGACCATATTTACAATGTATTATAGTGAATTCTTTTTCACATCGGATGGGCAAATTACAGAGGTTAACCGTTTTCTTCATCATCCCTGCTCATGGTTACAATAATCTTCATCATTCATGTCTTGAGTCTCAACCACCATCCCTGTTCTGCTAATCGAAACAATAATCATAGGCAGCCATGTCTTGAATCGCAACCATCATACATGTTCTGCTCAGGGTCATAGCTTGTAGATGACGTCATATCTGCCTCGAAAAGAGATTTCACTTGTTTTGTGGTCTCATCTTTTTCGCGACATGTCACGTGACGTCATACGATGTCTCGAAAAAAAAAAGTAGTTTGTTATTGCTGTTTCAAGGGGCGGAACTACGAGGTCATTTGCCCCTCTTAACACGGATTAAATTATACAAATTTTAAAATATATTTAAATTTTGAGGTGGCAAACGAAATATTTAAAAAGGTCTAAAAATAATTAAACAACCATTTAAATAAAACTAATAATTATTATAATAAACAAAACTATACGGTATACAAAAATGCAATTTTCAAAAAATAACAAGTTCTTTAAGTGAACGTACACTGGCCCTAACCCACTCTCACATATAAAGCGGTTGCAAGGTTAGCAGCCACCACGTCATCGGTTAATATAAGATCAACTGTCATCTGCAAACCAAGGTCTCTTCGTAAGTCAGCAAGATCCACACACTCGATGAAAACGGCTCCACAGATACAAAGTGTGGGGGGGGGGGGGGGAGTGGGGGGTTCTTCCCTTCTCATTAGGTAAGAGTGGGTGGATCATGCATGACCTATCCTTAGCCTACACAAAATTATGGACTCTCTACGTGACCGGAAAGAGCTCCGCCACACGCGAGTAATTCCCTTGATCGCTCTCAGTTTACTGGCCATTGGGTCAGCTAGCCGCTGACTCTCCCAGAATTTTCAAAAAATAGCAAGTTCTTTAAGTGAACATACACTGGCGTAACTGAGGGCGAATATCTCTAACGGGTACCTCCGTTTTGCAGTTTGATGCGCTAACTCAGTTAGGTATTGTTTTTTAAGGGGCGGAACTACAAGGTCATCTGCTCCTCTTAACTCAGATTAAAGTATACAAATTTAGAATTGAATTACAAATTTAGAGGTGGACACCTAAATTTGAAAAAAAAAAAAGGCTAATAATTATAATAATCAACAAATTCCGGAAAAAAAATCAGAATTCCAAAAGGAACAAGTCTTTCAGTCAATGTACACTGAAAAATTTAGATTGCCACTAACTCATTTCCCGCAATTTCCATGTGGCTTGGAAGTCACAGAAAGGTGATTCGAGTGTCAGCGCGGCACAATTCGGCTTGTAGGTCGTGGATTCGCTGCACTAAGGGGTGTTGCGGGAAACATGTAGGCACAAAGAGTCAGTACACACGAGAAAGTGCAGTCGTGCATCCTGTAGTACAAACCGCAGAGCATCATACAGTAGATGGCAACGAGCTCCGCAGTAATCGCACTAAAGGCCTCAGGCAAAGAGGTTTTGGCATTTGCACCATCAATAACCTAAGCACAACCCACCTTCTCGTCCACCTTCGAACCATCCGTGTAGAGAATACCAGCGTCCGGAAATCCGTTTTCACCTTATGACCTCGATATACAGTATATCTAACTGAATTTCCGGACGCTGGACTTACCACGGAGGCACCTCGCTAGGTGTCCGGGTCATACAGGGACCTACAGCCACTCCTATAACATTACACGAACCATCGAGTCTAATACCAACCGGCCGGGTGGCGCGAGGCTGTTTGGCGTATCTCTGGTGGTATTGAGCACTGAAGAGAGCTCGAGAGCTCGGATGTTGCGGCATTTGACGCACATTGGCAGCATATGCTCAAAGGATATGTTGGCGTCTATAATTTAGAGGTGGAACACCCGATTCGATGAGTAGGCTGGGTATCGGGCTAGTCCGGAATTCACCAGTCGCCAGCCTAACGCCACTATGATGGTCACTGGCCAGCATTTTAAGGTTGCCGGCCTTGCTGAACCGTATGCCGCAGAACCATAGTCTAGCCGGGACAGGACGAGGGCTTGGTAGAACCGTAGAAGCACCGCACGGTCAGCCCCCCCCCCCCCCCACCGCGTAGTGCCACTAAGAAACTTGAGCATGTTCAGTTTCCTGAGACACGCGGTTTTTAGTTGCCGTATATGGTGCTGCCACGTTAACTTGTTGTCAAAATGGAGCCCCAGGAAGCGATAAGTGCCAACCACCGGAAATTCAGCATCCCGGGGGTGAAGTTCCGGGTGTAACTGTAGCCTCCCAAGCCAACAAAACGAAAACCTCGGTCGTGAGCCCACCTGTCGACCCGGTTAATAGCTAGATGCAATTGCCGTTCCACGATTGCCATAATTCCAGAGCCGTAATGTAGAGCCAAGTCGTCTACCTACAGCGATGGAACTACCGTGGGCCCGGCGGCGGCAACTATACGGTTTATGGCAATTGCGAACAAGGTGACACTCAGCACAGAACCCTGAGGAACTCCATTTTCTTGGGTATAGAATTCTGATAATGGCCTACCGACTCTTACACGAAGAATCGGAGGGACATAAAGTTTGCTATAAAAGTGGGTAGATTATCCCCACTCGTGAAGGGTGGAAAGGATCCCGTACCGCCATGTAGAGTCATAGGCTTTCTCTAGGTCGAAGAAAACCGTGATTATGTGCTCCTATCGGAGAAACGCCTTCTGTATGGCGCTCTCAAGTCGCACCTGATGGTCAGAGCGGAAACCACACTGGTACTCGGACAAGAGGTCTCCTCCAAGAACCACTCCAGCAGCTGACAAGCTTGGGATCCTTTCCAGACTTGGTAATCGGTATCACGATCCCCTCTCACCATTAAGATGGAAAAAACCCTTTTATCCATATGCGATTGAAGAGGAACAACAGCTGTTTTACACTGGAATCGCAAAGATGTTTTAAGATTTGATTATGGTAGTTACCCGGTCCAGGAGCCGTATCCCTGCACTGCGCAGTTCCTATTCCGAGAATGGAACATTGTAGGACTCCAGTAGCAGTGGCAAAGGATAAGGTGTGAGCCTCTGCCTCCCGCTTCAGAGCCACAAATGTAGGATCATACAGTAACTCCCAGATCAGGATACATCAGAGAAGTGCGATCCAATACTGTTAGCAATGGCGAGATGGTCGGTGTTGATGTATCCGTTGATGGAGACTCCGGGTATTAACAATGATGTCGGAAGTCCGGAGATCCGACGAAGCTTAGTCCACACTTGAGATGAAGGGGAATGTGTTTGATTTGTGAACATGTGTGGTCTGAGGGCCAAATGGATGGTATCCCCACCACTAAGTCTCCATGATAACCCGTTTTGTTTATTCCATGGATCATTAAACACCAAACTTTTAAATCTCCGAACAAAATCCAAAAATCTATAGGGATTGAGAGATTTTTCCCACCCGTAGGTTAGTCAACCCTGATGGGAAATCCCCCTGTGATGTCACATGACCTTGAGTTTTAATAATCTGTTTTTTAATTTCATGGAACATTTAACACCAAAAACTCAAATCATAATACTTTTTGAAGCAATCTAGGTAAATGTCATGACTCGCAAGTTGACAAGTTTCAACTTAGCCTGACACACCATGCGATGTCAAGTCTGAATGTGAGCGAGAATTGTCACAAAGCCCATGAATCAACAACAACTTTTTAATTGCGTGATTAGATTGAGGAGATTTGTATGGAAGTTGATTTTGTTTATTCCATGGATCATTAAAACCCAAACTTTTAAATAGCTCGCCAAAATTAAAAAATATATGGGACTTAGGGATTTTTCCCATCCCTAGCTTCATTTACCCTAATGGGGATGCGTGTTTGTTACTGACGGAAGACCTAACGTTGCCTGTCATCTGCATTCTCTCTTCTCTCTTTCCTGTAGTACAAGGTTCACATCATCGCTGCATCTTGTTTATTAATCTCCGCCTTTGGAGTCCTCAGTCCCACTTCACGAATATTTTTGAAGTTGTGCATTCACCATTTATATGACCTTGTGGTGTATTCTTTGGAATACACGGTAAGACAGAGTAAGCTTTTGCTGCTCTTTGCTTTATTTCATTCCTTCCTCTTTTCGCAAACACCAACAGTGATCTCCTGGTTTCTCTTTGTTGGTGTACTTTGCTTATATTACCTGCGGGTCTGTTCTAGATATATATCTTCCATGACCCACCTAGCGTCATCTAGCAGCAAATCTCTGAAGTTCCTCAATTTTTCCATGTACAAGAGGACTTCCATACCAATCTAGCCACCAGATCTCGTCGCTATCGCCAGCTATCATCTCTGTGATCAAGAGGACTTCGTCTACTTTCTCATCCACCAGGCTTCGCTAGTGACGCCTGCTATCAACTCTTTGAAGACCATTTCATCAAGATACTTCATTTTTGTAATGTTGGTTATTCTTCTTATGTATATTCCCATTACAAAGCTTGCACCAGGCACCCGAGGCCATACGATATTATTATTATTATTATTATTATTATTATTATTATTATTATTATGTATATTCCTTTGTCTCCTACCCCCTTCCCTGGTCCCTCCGCGCTTCGTTGAGCTGGCCTCACTTGTGCTACAGTCGTCAAGACTTCCAGTCGGAGCTTACCTAGAGCTCGTCTCCTCTCCTCGAGAGACAAAAATTTTGAATCGGACGCCATGTCCAGATCTTAACTAACGGTCGCCTGGATCGACTACACCAGAAATGAGCTAAGTACAATGTTCTTCATATTTTAATCGATTTTAATTAGCTATATGCTTTTAATACCGTTCTATAGACAGTGAGAAGTTGCTAAATGCTCTGCAATTGCAATCTTCGCGGGATTTTTGATGTCAGGCTTTGTCTATCTAAGACAGCTAATCTTGCAAAACGAAGCAGCATTTCTTTTGCATGTTAAATGAGAATGAGCTCTCACACCGTGGGATTCTTATTAAACTAAATTCTGTCTATAGTAAACTTAGCTCGTTCCACCGCCGGACTTTATTTACCCAATTCAACAGTTATGATTGTTCTGGAATGTTCCACGCCAAACAATTCATCTACAAGTTAAACCTTCTAGTATTTTCCACTCACGTATGGGAATACTTTTCTAACCAAGGAATTTTCCTTATGAACAGCTAATCAACACCTAATTTTTCTTCCTTCGTGGGAATTTGTCTGCTGCATTCAACTATAACCTACAAATTTTTCAACGCAATAGACTCTCGCAAATCAAATGCAACTAGTTATTTTTCACCACCACAATAACTTTCCTTTCTATAAACTTTCTGTATGCGGCTTCGGTGGCGTAGTTGGTAGCATGCTGAGCTTCTATGCCCAAGATAGCGGGTTCAAACCCGGCCGAAGCCGTCGGATTTTTTAAGAGCGTTAAAATCCCTCAGTATGCCTTCCTTCGGAGGGGAAGTAAAGCCGGCGGTCCCATGTCATAGATTTATGGCATGTTAAAGATCTTTCCACTAATTACACCTGTGTGAAACTAAATTGGATAGGTTAAGCATGTAAACAACGCTCTTAGGTTGCTACGTTCGTTGCCAAGAGCTGACTGCGGTGGCTTCTAGTAGCTAGTTCTGAACTAGGCCTAGTAGTCGTTGACGGTGGCGCTTGGCGGCAAAAGTAGGAACTATTTGAAAATTCAAAGTTGCAGTCCCTACTTGAATTAAAAAAACAGATACACACACTAATACAGTCATCACAATTAACACCGGTTATCAGACAGATTCTACACACACCCAAAGTACACGGGGCTACATGACCGCGTTGTCGCAGCCCCTAAACTAAGGAACCAACCAACCAACCAAACTTTCTGTGCTACAATAGTGAACTTTTCAAAAACGTCAATAGACTATAGTGAAACAGTGCTCGTTCGACTTCTCATCCGCGTCGCGCTCGTCCGAAATAAATAAAATAGGCCAAGAACTTTCTCCACAATGTTCCTATTTCCTCTTCCTCACCACTCTTTACTAACAAATTAGGTTAATCTTTAAATTTCTGTATTTTTCAATGAGGCTTCGCCAAACCATAGGCGCCCTCCCAACTTTTCTCCATTTATAACTTATTCACTCTGTTTAAATATCAGCAGTTAGAAACTGCTGATTAATCTATTTTCTTTTCTTGCTAGTACAAGAATTGGTTATGTTCTAAGTACTAAACCTTTCATTAATATCTTTAATCCAGGTTTCACGAAAGCGTAACTGGCCCCATTTTTTCCTCGTGATCCTGTTAAAATATAGAAGTTCTAGAAACGTCTTCTTAATTTTTCTCTTCAGGTTTCACAATAAGTGACCTGCCCTATTTGTATAAACTATAAAAGTAATTCTGCATCAATATAAGAAATTATAGAAACTTCTATTTCATTTCTCCCTGTTTTTTGTTGTTACTTTCGAAGCTGTTATTTGTTCATATTTTTAAGATGCCCATCTAGGAATTCTTAAAGTACACACTTTGTACTTGATATATTATTTAACTTTAATTACGTTAATTATCTTTAAATTTTCAATTTGTTAATCTTAGCACCATTTCAAAATCTTATAAGGTTTTTAGTGCTTATAAAAGGTTCCAAACCAAAAAATTGTCAATTGCTTAGTGCAAGCTTTAAATGATTTTAGGAGGTCTGCGACCCCAATGGTTTAAAAAATCAAATTATATATGTGTTAAATTGATCACATTTTATGCATTGTTAAATAAATTCAACTATATCCTTTTGCTTTATCGTTTTCTATAAAATAACGATTGGGCAAGATCCTGTCTTCCCCTACTCTTCCTATGGGCTTAAATTTAAAAGCTCACAAATCAAATTAATAACGGTTCCACTATTTGTTGCATTTGAGCAAGAACTCTTAGTCACAAACTTATTAAAGCCTCTCTTAGCTTTGATAGCTAATTCTAACTAGCTAGTAACGCAAGCATAGCTCGCTCCGCCAGCTTCCTGCTTGTTGAGATTTTCTCTACAACTTATGGTTGGTTTTCCAAATTTAAGTTTTTCTCATTGTCTAAACTTTTAGTCGGCGTTTTGCTGGGTAAAAGCTTAGCCATTCCTAAATGCAACTATTGGTGCTCTTACCAAAATTATTCCCAAGGCTATAATTGCTTCATCCCTACCCTTCTTGGAAACATTCGGTCGCTTTTTAGAAATTCTACAGTATCAAGAATTAAAACATCACGGCCAATTCAAACTATTTGTATTCTTCAAAATATTTGTTTAAAACAAACTCCTTTGAAAAGATGCATAGTAAACTCATCATTTCTATCTTTGCCAGACCACCACCCTTCCCCATAGTAGCCGAATCTTGGCTTGGAAGGAAAGGTACCACCTCCTCTCGCCCGGAAATAGCTCAAGCTCTAGCTGCGTTTGCTGTTAGCTGTGTTCAGGTCCCCACTCACTTTAGTGATTTCACGGGCTTTGCGGTGACACTCTTCTCTAATTTTTTTTTTTTTTTTTTGTGTTGGACTTTCGTCCTACTATCCACACTTGTTCCTCAGTTCGAAACCCACTTCCCTTTACTTCTCTCTTCATCTTCCCTTGTGGGTAAGGTTAATTCCTAGCATAAACCTACCCACCTTGTACGTAGCCCACGTTCTCTTGAGTAGAGTTTGGGGACCATGCTTGTTACACACATCATTTCTTCTCAAGACATGACAATACTTCGTGACGTTACAGAGAGCCCTAATATTGAAATCCGTAGGTTTAGGGTATTATGGTATTCAGAAAGGTGTAAGGCAAGGCTGCAACTTATCACCCATACTTTTCAATCTTTACATTGAACAAGCAATGAAGGAAATTGGAGAAAATTTAAAGTGGGAGTGAAGATTCAAGGAGAAATAATTTCAACTCTGAGATTTGCTGATGACATCGTCATCTTGGCCGACACGCCTGAGGATTTGAATGAGTTTTTGAATGGAATGGACTCCGTCTTGAGGAAAGAATTCATGATGAAAATCAATAAATGTAAAACAAAAAATATTGGAATGAAGCCGAAATAAATCAGAAACCCCTATGGACATCAAATTGGCAGGTGAAAAGCTGAAGGAAGTAGGAGACTTGTAGTCTATTACTTAGGAAGTAAAATAACCAGTGATGGACGAAGTAAAGAGGATATGAAAAGTAGGTTGGCTCAGGCAAGGAAAGCATTTCTACAAAAAAGGAATCTGTTGACATCGAATATAGATTTAGGTATTAGGAAGTCACTTTTGAAAGCCTTTGTCTGGAGCGTGGTGCTCTATGGAAGTGAAACTTGGACTATTGGTGCAGCAGACAAGGGGAGAATTGAAGCATTTGAAATGTGGTGTTACAGGAGAATGATGAAGATCAGATGGGTAGATAGGGTTACAAACGAAGAGGTATTAAGACGAGTGGGGGAGGAGAGATGTTTCTGGCGACTGCTAATGAAGAGAAGAGATAGGTTAGTAGGACACATACTAAGACACCCAGAAATAGCAAGCTTAGTTATGGAAGGAAGGGTTGAGAACAAGAACTGTAGGGGTAGACCAAGGTTAGAATATGTTAAACAGATTGCCTCGGGTGTAGGGTGTGGTAGCTATGCAGAGATGAAACGATTAGCTCAGGAGAGGGAGGCATGGAGAGTTGCATCAAACCAGTTGAAAGACTGAAGACTCAAACAACAACAGGGATTTTTACGAAGAAAACTAGGGGAGTTAGGGATTTTTCACACTCCTAACTTGATCAACACTAATGGGAATTTCCCTTGTAATGTCACATGACCTTGAGATTTACACTGGCCAACAGCTTGGTCAGGTGACGGAGATTCTCAAGCCGCCATTTTGATATTTTCATTAAATCGATTCATCGATTAATCAATCATCCCCATCGTGAAAGATCTGCGAGTTAGGTCAGGTTAGGTGAGGAGCGAGTGCGCACGCCCCGCAAGCAGCACTCACCTGGGTTCGACACTATGAGTAGGACTGTCTCCGGGCTGTATTTGATGAGATTAGGGATGATGTCCTTGAAAATTTCCATGTTTCTCTGAACAAGTTTGAGTCGAGACTCGCCCGGCTCTTGACGCGCCCCTGCGGTCACAATACACAACTTGGACTTGGCCGTCACTGCGTAGTCTGCAAACAGAGAGTAAGAACACTACAGGGTCTTTCATATAAAGTAAGAACGGTGAGCGGCGGCTTTGTTATCTGCTGCTGCAGTGGCCTTGGACGAGCTTGTGGCGTGCCACGGCCCCCTGCTGTATTATTGAAAGCGCGCGCATAGTATATTGTTATTTCCTCAGGGGCGTAACTGAGAAATAGCGGTATTAGAGGTAAGGGTCGCGAATCGGCTGGAGGACAAAACGTGTGTGTAAATTGTACTGAGGAATTGATGTGCAAGCAGGATCTAGAGGTCACTTAGCGGCCTTGTCTCGCGAGCGGGCACGAAAGTGCTGAGCGAGCGCTATGGGCAGCCAAGTCGGCTGGATACGCGTGGTGTAGCGGGAATGCTTAGATCGGGGCGAGCTGGATATCCGGGATTTAGTGAGAAGAAATACAGACTGTTCCAAAAGTCCCATTACCCTCCATCTAACTGTGTACTTATTGCTTTTTCTTGTTGTAGGTAATATTGATTGCTGAAAAGAATGGCTGATGAATCCAATTACACCCTGGAACAACGAATCGTCATGAGTACCTGGGTTCATGAGCGACCTCACACTGGGAAAACACTGAGAGAGATTCGACATGATTTCACCATTAGATTTAATATGACTGCACCACCGAAACAAACAATATTACGTTGAGAGAATAAGCTGTTTGAAACTGGTTCCGTAAAAGACAGATCACGCTCTGGAAGACCAAGAAGAAGAGCAAACACATGTGCGGAAGTTGCAGCATCAGTGGAACGTTCGCCGAAAAAGTCGCTACGCAAGCGATCACGGGAACTGAACATCCCATTAACGACTTTACGGCGAAATATGCGAACAAACTTAAGTCTAAAACCGTTCAGAACCTCGTTTGGGAATGAACTGAGCGACCAAGACTTGGAGAAACTACGTGACGCCTGCGCGCGGTTACTGGAGGTGTTCGACACAATTCCCAAACGTGGAAAATTTATGTTCTCAGACGAATGTGCTGTATACCGTAGTGCCAAAGATAGACATGTTTACTTCTGGAGCAAGGAGAACCCGCACTTCTTTGAGGAATTGGAAATGAACCCTCCCCACGTTATGATATGGGCTGCAATGTGTGCCACGCATCTGATTGGTCCCTATTTCTTTGAAAATTCCGAAGAGCATGCTGCCATACCAGTAAATAAAGGAACATATCTCTCCATGCTACGTGACTGGTTTGCACCGGAATTGGAACGTTTGGGACTTCTTGGTCGTATCTGGTTCCAACAAGATGGAGCGCCAGCGCATTTTGCAATACGTGTAAAGGAATACCTTAACGATGTGTTCAGAGACAGATGGATTGGAAGAGGTTCGCCTGCATTACCGGTACCTCTGAAATGGTCCCCTCGAAGTCCCGATCTGACATCGTGTGATAATGCATTATGGAGATACATCAAACAGAAAGTCGCCCAGAATCGTTATCAGACAATTGAGGAACTCAAAGACGCTGTTCGGAATGCATTTTCCTCTGTCACGCCAGCAATGCTGTGGCGAATCTCACATCGCACCTGGAGGCGAATAATTTTGTGTCAGACAGATAACCTGGAGTAAACGGTGGTTATATGTTGATACACCCTCCTCTCATCAGCTCCCTGCTGTTGAAATAACATTTTTCACGGATGTAAGCAATGTAGAGAGGGGGTAATGGGACATTTGGAACACCCTGTAGAAGGGATCAGTTTAAATGTGTAAAGGTGGTTTAATTCCACAGATGATGAGAGTGTAGCAGTACTGGAGAGCTTCCAGTGGCACAAATGAATTAAGTGTAAAGAAGTGTAAAGAACGATGATTACAAATTAACAGAGGTTCGGAAATTGACAGGAGTGTTTAAGGATAAACCTTGTGCAACACTCACCGAGTCGACAGTTCGGCAGAAATGACGACGGAGAGCAATTCGTCCGGCAAAAGATATCTTCCTTCTGCGGGCGGGGGTGGGGTCTTTTATAGTAGTTACCGAACCATTGTGTGGTAACTGAGTCAGCATTCTCGTGTTGTGGTGTGCCCTAGATAGCTACTGACTACATGTTTACCTTGTGTGGCAATGTATGAGAGTAGGTACGCCAAGCCAGTGTAATTGTTGTCGTTGCTTTGCTGTATGGGGTAGCGGCGTGAAAAAAGGGTGATTACGCCCCGTGGGGGTTCGGGGTGTAACAATATACTGTACTTGACCTTGCAATAAACGTGCAGGTGTTCAGTCGCCAGTCTGAACCTCAGATGTTAACATGAGACAGTTATCATTACAACATCGTATTTTTGTATGTAAAACATATTTTAAGTACGAGTCGGCTCGGCGGGTACGTGATGCATTTATTCAGCAATTTCCTGATGAAGTGCCAACTTCACTAGCACAGATTCACGTAATTGTAAATAAGTTTGACACTACTGACGCAGTGCTCAATAAAATGCATAAAATTCAAAATCAGAAACATTACAGTGGCAGAAATCACTCGCGTCAGCCAGAATGTGGTTACCATACACAATGCCAGTATAACCCAGGAAGGACGACACTTCCAGCATCTTTGATCAGGTAATATTTCATACAGGATTGTACACACGCTTAAAGGCCTCTACACACGACCCAGTCTGTTGGGTCCGATCTGCTGGGAATTAGCGCGGTAAATCGGATGCTGCTCTACACACGACACAATCTGCTGGGCCCGATCTGCAGTATGCTGGCTCGCTCTGATCTGAAAGCACGCGCGATCATGGCTCCTTCCTTTTCTAAATTTCAAAAAATAGGAATCGCATTGACTTTGTTGTCATTGAAGTCGATACGAAAGAGAAAATATTGGGCTAAAAAGTGGTTATTATAGAGAAAAACTTAGTCATACAAATATTATTAAAGAACTTGAATCATGCGATCTTAGAAATTTTCTACGAATGGATAACGACACTTTCAATGAACTGCTCTACATGGTGGCACCTTTAATAAAGAAACAAGACACTGTAATGAGGGAAAGTGTGAGTGTTCAAGAGCTAATGGGCCAATTTCCCCAATGTCGCAATAATAAGTTGGGAGATTGTGTGGTCGCCCCAACCAACCCCCCGACAAGAATTATGTCGGCCCGACCGGTTCCAACAAGCCTACACACCACCCAATCTGCAGAGTCGTGTGTAGAGGCTTTAAAGCAGGGGGCCGTGGCGCGCCACAAGCTAAGCCAAGGCCACCGCAGCAGCGAATAACAAAACTGCCGCTTGTCGTTCTTACGTGATCTGAAAGACCCTGTAGATACAACTTGAAAGACATGATTATACTCTGTGAGCTCAACAGGTGACGGAAGTTACTTACCAACAATTGATGCCACGTTGGGTCAAAGAATCTATAATGTGCTTTACTAAGCAAGTTTATACGGGGTCATCAAAAAAGGTTGAAGCAATTTCAAAAAATCATAGCTCAAGAACTATTTGAGATAATAAAACGAGTATTTTTGTGTGTGTTAAATTCACCAACTAATTTTTTTTTCATACGTTATAATGTTTCTATGTGCGCGTCCTTGGATCATCACTCGTTCTAGGGCAGGGGTTACCAACCTGGGGGGCGCGCCCCCCTAGGGGGCGTAGGCCTTTATCAAGGGGGGGGGGGGGGCATGAAGTGATTTCCGAATTAAGTTTGTTTTAACTCGAATATTACAATTTTGTAAAATAAACATTTTTCGAATCCCTCCAAGTGATTGTCGCACCAAGTCAATCTTTCAAAAGCGCTGGTAATTGCCAACTGTCGGCACAAACCTCTGCGGAGCCACGAGGTTGGAAGTGAAATAAGGAATTTGCTGTGTTGTAAGGAGCAAAATCATGCCAATTTTATCGTCTCGTTGGCATATCTTTGTGATTTCTTTGAAGCTTTGAACAGTTCGAACTTACATTTTCAAAGACATATTTATGCGAGTCAGGATTTTCAACGCTGAGTGTCATAGAAACAAAGCAGCGCTGTCAGCTTGATGTTGCAAGTGATCTCCGCTGTGCTCTGTCAAATATCAAACCAAACATACCGAATCTTACCAAGAGAAAACAGTCTCAACCCTCTCACTGACATTTGTTGACTAATTTAAGGATTTGTTGTAAAAGTGTTATTTGTATTGTGCTAAAATGAAGTTAGTATGTAATAGATAGGCTTATTCCATTATGTACTGTAGTGTTATAATAATAATTGCTGGAGATTTAAACCTCCCCAAAGTAGACTGGTCTGGTGAGTCAACTAGGTGTGGTCAAGCTCAGAGCGCTGCAAATAAATTCTTAAGGGAGGGGGGATTTTCCCAAGTAGTTGACTTCCCAACTAGAGACAATAATACCTTAGATGTTTATCTCGTAAGGCCTGTAGAGCTGTATATTAACTGTCTGAAAGTACCAGGAATTAGTGACCATTCTGGGGTTGAATTAAATATTAGATATGGTGACATTAGAAAATTAGACTCTGATGTAGCAAAAAAGATCATATTCCAGCATCGCAGGGCGGATCAGGGCAAGTTTCAGGGGTATTTGAATGAGCTATTTGTAGGATGGGCATCGGAAGGAAATCACATTAATATCCTGTGGACTAACTTTTTGAAAATTTTAAATAGCGCTGTTGATAAATTTGTCTCATTTAAATTGCTGAAACAAAACCCAGATCCTGAGTATTACACACGAGAAATTAGGAGTCTAAAACGGAAAATTAGGAAATTATACAATAAAAGACATGATAGTGACAAGTATATGTTGAAATTTAAGTCCTTATCAAGAGAGCTCATCTTAAAAAAAGAGGGCTGCTCATGACAGTTATATGCAAGGTTTACTTGGTTCGGGAGGTGATGGGTGGAAAAAAAATTACAGTTATGTTAGGAGAAGAAAGGGAAATTCAAATAATTTGTCGATGATAATGTCCGGTGACGGTAAATTAATTACTGAGAAACAGGCCATTGCTAATGAATTAAATGTCTTTTACGGTAGTGTGTTCAATAAATCCAATAGCTGTGTGTTGGACCTTAATGACGAATCAGGGCCTCCCCTGTTCCAAATAAACCAGTCACCAATTGTAAAGCTAATACAAAAACTACGTTTCAATGTATCAAAGGGTCCTGATAATATTACTAGTGAAGTACTTAAACTAGGAGGTAGGACCGTGGCACGATACTTGGAGGTGATGTTTAATGTGTCCATTAACAATGCGCAAATCCCAGATGACTGGAAAAGAGCTACGGTAGTCCCAATATTTAAGGGAGGGAGCAGACTTGAATTGGGCAACTACAGGCCGGTTAGCCTTACGTCCATCGTTTGTAAACAGATGGAGCATCTCATTTGCGACTACTTGAGGGAACAGTGGGAAACATTATCATGGTTTAATGATAGGCAACATGGATTTCAGAAAGGTTACTCATGCGAGAGTCAGATGCTATCACTTTTTCAAGACATTAGCGAATCGTTAGACCATGGAGTTTCAGTCGACGCCGTGGTTATAGATTTTGCGAAGGCATTAGTTGTCGTGCCGCATGACATGCTACTCCATAAATTAGCTTCGACGAAGATTGATAGAAGAGTAATTTTATGGATCCAAGCATTTTTGACGGGTCGTTCACAGAAAGTGAAAGTCGAAGGCATATTCTCGGATGAAATTACCGTAACGTCGGGTATCCCTCAGGGCAGCGTAATCGGAACTTTGTTAATTTTTGCGTTTTTAAATGACTTACCAAATGGGATTCGCAGTGACTGTCGATTGTTTGCGGATGATTGTGTAATATATCGAAAGATACATGACTCACAAGACAATGCAGTGCTTCAAGAGGACCTGAACCTGGTCTATAAGTGGGCGATTGAAAATAAAATGAAACTAAACACAAGAAAATGTAGTCTCTTAAAAATAGGGAAAGTTCGAAGGCAGGATTTTCAATATAACATTGGCTCGGAAATACTTGTAGAAGAAGATTCTTGCAAATATTTGGGCGTTCACGTAAGGAATGATATGAAATGGAGTAGTCATGTAGGATGTGTAGTTTCAAAAGCTTACAAATCCCTGCACTTTGTAATGAGGGTATTAAAGGAAGTAGTACCTCTGCTAAAGAATTAGGCTATTTGTCACTTGTAAGACCTATTCTGGAATATGCCTCGGCGGTTTGGGATCCATATCAAGTAGGGCTCATCAATGAGTTGGAAATGGTACAAAGAAAGGCCGCTAGATTTGTGCTCAGTGACTTTAATCCCAGGAGCAGTGTGAGCCGTATGTTAAAGAAACTTGGGTGGGAATAACTGGAGGCTAGGAGGATGAAATCTAGACTCTGCGCTATGTACAACACGTATACAAATCAACCAGCATGGGGTGAGCTTAGCAAACGATTGGGAAAGCCCACTTACATGGGTAGGAGCGATCATCCTTTCAAAGTTAAGGGCCGACCACAGCGAACAAATTATGGTGCGCTGAACAGATATAACAGATTTAAACTCCACTAACTACAACACACACTGTGCTTTCTGCTGAACTGTCGCCATTGCAATCACACTCACTACTGAGACAGTGGCGTGGCAGCTTCCTGTCGCGCACTCATTCTGTGCATCGGCTGAAGGTCACGGGGGGAGTACAGTCACATCTAAAATTAAAACTCGATGAGTTCCTGATTAGTTTTCAGGTTGAATTATTAATTTATCTCACTTACAACGGGAGATATGATTTTTTTAATTGCTGAAACTTTTTTCGTAGACCCTGCATTTCTCGCAATACAAGTAAGGTTAAAATACCCCCCCTCCCAGGGGCTCACGTCCAGTGGGACGTGGGTTGGTGACCACGGGGCCCCATATGAGATAGGCATTACTTCCACTTACTTGTGCCGGCCTCCTTTCTGTCATCTTTCCTATCGACCTCCCTTGGTCAACTCTTGTTCTTTTCCGACCCCGGCGGTATTAGGGTATCCGAGGCCTAGGGAGTCTTTCACTTTCCCGCATTAATTGGCCCTTGTCTCATCTTTCCTGATACCCTCATTCTTTGAGGGGTCAGCCTTCTTATTCTTTTCATGATATCTCCTGCCTTCTGCCCAAGGCCCTTAAGGATGCAGGGTGTGTGTAGCCCCACCACTCCTAGTGCACCCTCGATAGTGCTACACACTCATGGGCTCACGGCTGGTGAGTTAGGGAGTTGGCGACCCCGAGGGCTTCCTGAGCTTGGTCCGGTTTATACCCCTGTTCCTATTGCCTCTGGGGTTGGACCCTCTCCTCTTCCACTTTCCTATCTGCCTTTCATGGCTCTCCTTCCTTCCAAGTCCCTCAATCCTCATTCTTCGAGGGTTGAGGGCGTTTCTTATCCTCCTGTCCTTTATTTGTCGTATTCTCCTGTTGTTTTCCATTTCTTCTTCTAGTATAAGTTAGTAGTTATAGGGTTACCACGTAGAAAAGAATGTTGGAGGCGGGACTCACCGTACGTTGTTGCTGAAGGGCTTCCCCCTCCATACACGACTTCACGAGGACCACAGACAACAACAATGAAACCAGTAGCAGCGAGAATGGGAGAGAGACACTTCCCCTACCTGACGCACATGCGCAGAAAAAAGTCTAGCAGTGGACAGGCAAGGGAGCTGGAAACACTCTATCCTACTTTGGTGCGCATGCGCATTGAAACGTTCTTTTCTATGTGGTAACCCTATAGTTTTAGTTCTAGTTACATTTCATTAACTTCACGCTCACCCAATCCATTAGAGGTCGATAACCTAGATGTTAGGCCCCTTAAAAGAACAATTATCATCACCAAGGTTAAAATATAATGTGCAATCAAAATGTATTATTTCGTTTACTGAAACACAACGCATAAGCTACTATTGGAAGTACAGTAGTTACTGAATGAAAATGAATCATTTTACCCATAATATTCGTTCAACTTGAGGAAATATCCGTGCTACTCACCAGTGCCACAGGTTATCTTGGAATGGCGCAGAAAGGTGGAGCCGTGCTGAAGGTCCATGGTCTCTCCCGTCAGTTTATCCTCTATCGCGTCCACTAGCGCCAGCTCACTGCACACTTTCTGTGCACAACACAATCATCCTCACTGTTTTGGTCATACCAACACCTTAATTCCAATAAAATAAATACAGTCGATCTTGGATAAGTCGAAACTCAAGGGACCGGAAAAAAACATCGAGTTGTCCACGAGATCGAGTTATCCAAAACGGTCGTTTGGGAGGGGTAGTCTGTATAATAATGGAAAACGACCCTTAAAAACATCAAATTCTTTTTGCTTCAGGCCCAGCTTTGAGCCCGATGTTGAGCGACTTTGTTTTGAAAGAGACATGGTAACCTACAAAGAAACTTGCACTTAAATCCGGCTCACTCGCTGTGATTGTAACCAAACGCTCACTTGGTTGTTAGAGCAGACGCAAGAAAAGCTTGCCGAAACTCAACGATGCTCAGATACCAATATCAATCGGCGTATTTTAATGCTTATTGCGGGGCTCCTGTGTGTCCCCCTAAAGCTTATTACCGGGCTCACTGCTCACTCCATTTTTCAACAACGCGGCTCGCTCCGAGACGCGGTCTACAGCTTTAAACCAAGCGTAAACCCAGTCACAGTTCAGCCTGCCAAGCCTGGGCAGACGATCCGTTCAGAACTGCTGCTAGCGAGCTACTGCCGCGAAGTGGGAGGGGCGTTGTATGCCACTACCGAGCACACCCGAACCCCCGAACATGGCCGAATATCTGCGCAGCATTCTTCGGCAAGCTTTTTTTGCGTCTCCTCTAAGACACGATGCTACCGGCTCGAAGACTCGCCGCACACTGACGAAGCAGAGGGGGGGGGAGACACCGACATTGACCTATGAAGTCTGCTTCCCTTCCGAGTCGTTGTTGAAGCAAGAGGGGGGGGGGGGGGAGCGATAAAGCGAGAGAGAAAGAGAGATGCGCTTACTGACCATGAGCGGAACCGAAAATCAAACTGGGACTGGGCTTGAAACTGACAAAACCTGTTTCAGCCAAACTTCGAGTTACCGTATCCAAAAGAACTTCGAGTTTTGCATTGTCAGTATAAGAACTTCAAGGGAGCGGAGAAAAACTTCGAGTTATCCACGAATTCGACTTATCCAAGTTCGACTGTAATATAAAAATAAGACTGTCGTAATTCACGTGGTCATGCTTTATTGTTAGTGGAGTATTGAACAACAACACTTCATAGGGAGTTTCGCAAATTATGGTCGATTTGACAAGGTGAGGAATTCACACTAGGAATTGGCGAATATGCCAGTAGGTTGAACAGAATTACTGAAAAGTTCAAATTTGTACTCTCTTTAAAAGGGTCCAGAAGTTGAATGCCATTATTGCTTTGAGAATATCAGTAGGGTTCTTCGATACTTTGGAGAAGTACTTAGCTTTTTCTGTGGATTTCGTCCTGATGCTGATGAGTGAAGATAAATAAAATGAGGGTTCGACCCCATTGCTATTTAAAAGCTGAGCACTTGCCGTTGCTGAGCGGTCGAGCATAATCGAAGACGTGGCTGCGAGAGATGGAGAACAGGTGTTCAGAGAACTGAACTGACCCACGGCGCGTGACTATGTTAGCCTATAGAGCTATATCTTCAATATTGTTTCCCTGACAGCACTTGTTTGGGGTGATTACCTTTTAAGTCATAACTGCACAAGGCACGGAAAGAAGAAGCTTATATACCCTGCAAAAAATGGGAACTCAACACACTTGCGTCTAGCGACCGAGATGTCAGCGAGGCTTCGGAGCACTTCGCCTGCTATCGGCAAACCTCGCGTTGGCTCGGTACTCTCAGCGTACATATAAACCGCAGGCTGTGGAACTGTGCCTTGAGCTTACTTGTTAGTGGAGGTTCGAGTAATTGAAAACGAAGGTAGCCTACGTTTGCTTACTAAACGCCCTGTCGCAGATCTCACAATGAAACTGATGATGATGATGATAATTGTTGTTTTAAGGGGCCTAACATCTAGGTTATCGGCCCCTAATGGTTTGGGTGAAAGTGAAAGATGAGATGAGAATGAAAACTATAACTAATACTAACTACAGACTTATATACTAGAAGAAGAAATGGTAAACAAATAAAGGATAAGGCAAATAAAGGACAGGAAGAAAAGAAATGCCCTTAACCCACGAAGAATTAGGATTGAGGAACTTGGAAGGAAGGAGAGCCATGAGAGGCAGATAGGAAAGGGGAAAGAGGAGAGGGCCTGCCCAAAGGTCAGAGGAAAGAGGGGACAAAACGGATCCTGCTCCGGAATCCCTCGGGGTTGCCAATACCCGAACTCACCAGATGTGAGCCCTTGAGGGTGTAGCACTATCCAGGGTGCACCAGAAGCGGTGGGGCTGCACACACCCTGCCTCCTTGAGGGCCTTGAGCAGAAGGCAGGAGATACGAAGAGAACAGGTCTGACCCCTCGAAGAATGAGGGATCAGGAAAGATGAGACAAGGGCCAATTAAGGCGGGAAAGTAAAAGACTTCCTAGGCCTTAGACACCCTAATACCGTCGGGGTCGGAAAAGAACAAGAGTTGACCAAGGGTGGTCGATAGGAAAGATGACAGAGAAGAGCTCGGCACGAGTAAGTGTAAGCAATGCCGAACTCAGCTGGGGTCCCGTGGTCGCTAACCCACGTCCCACTAGCCGTGGGTCCCTTGGGGAATAATGAAACTGATATGATTATTTCCTCAGTGGTGAATTAAGTATTTCCTTCATCAATTTAATTTCTAAATATTTCCAGTTTCTGGTGGCCGTCCAATGTTTCTCGCGCGTGTTATTGTGAGCAGAAATAGGGGCAATAGAAGTCACGTGAGAGGGCTCATGAAAAGTTCTGACGTGCTTTCGCAAGTTTGAACATTTCGAAAACGTCTTACCACATAAATATGGAACAATGTTTTCTCTCCGTGTCTGCATCCATGTTTAAGCTACATACACTCGGGCAGTGGCGGCCGGCGGATAATTGTTCTGGGCGTTGAACTGTTTTCATTAAGGTAGGAGGGGTGAAGGGGCGAGGGGGGGGGGGGGGAGTGGGGTGTAGGAGGGGGAGGGTGTGGTGAGGGGTTGAGGTAGGTTAAAAGACTGCTTGATATCAGAGAAAACTGTATTCAATTGCGCGGTAAAACTGATGTACCTCATTCATCATTAATGCCCCAGTTCAGAGAATATCGCATTGTCAGCGGATTAAATGGATTATGAGTTAGTATACATGAAAAATTTCACGAGAACACAATAACGTAAGTTATATTTGAGGGCGAGAAAGAACCGGGAGTGTCACAATTACGCGCAAATTACATTACAAGACATAGTATCGGCTGTTGATGGAGCATCTCGGATATCTCCGTCCACACCTCGGCTCCCTTGTTGCAATCAGCGGGCAACGACCAGCTGAGTTAACTGTTGGGATAGGGCTTACTCGCTCTAGCATCTCTGCCATACCTTCACTATTGAGATCTGGTCGATGCTTTGGGCTTCGCTTTCTCAGCCAGTTCACAGTAACTTACTATAAGATTTCCTGAATCATTAAAGAAAACAAGTATGAATTCCTATACATATAGAAGGTAACTCACAGCTTTCTTTAATAAAACATTGATTACGGTATTAATTGTTTTTCTTAAAGAAATCTGGTCGTTGTGCAACACTGCAACCTTATTACCGACCGCCACTGCACTCGGGCACTGTAACTTGAATGAACAGAGCTTCGCAGTACTGCAGAAAAGTTAAGTCACTGAATGGATAAGCTGCATTGTAGCACGAATAACTTGAAATACCTCAAAGAACAGAACTTCACATTTATTGCATTCCATTAGCAGTGTGAAGCATGGCTCAGTAACAATGGAGGGAAAAACCGAGCTAACGCGAGGTTTGCCGATAGCAGGCGACCTCGGTCGACCTATTGGTCTCTTCCCACATGGTCATACCAGCGGAGACGGCTTTCCCTCATCTTTTCAGCAATTGACGCTACTCCATGGTGTATTCATTAAAAAGAAAAAAGTTCACTTTAGGATTCAAACTTTACGTGTTATGTTGCCCTACGGCTGACCCATTGCGCTACGTAGGAGGCAGCCATGTGCTATATGCAAATACAAGCATTTTTGCAAAACGCATCTAGCTGACTCTAGAAAGCCAAAGTGGACTCTGTTATATTTCACGTCTGAAGAGTAGGGGCACATGACTTCGCTGTTGCACTCCTTACCTAACTAACAAGTCTCTAAAAATCCGATAATTTTTGGTTGTATACATATAGTCTATAAGATGATGCGATAAAGAGGGAATCCACAGACCGAAAAATAATGAACTGATAAAGGAAGAATCCGCAGCCCAAACAAGAAATAATGAACTGGTGAAGGAAGAATCCACGGCCCAAACAAAATGAACTCATAAGGGAAGAATCCACGGCCCATTCAAGAAGTAATGATCACAGCTAATTAGCAGGAATATTCGTGTATATTTGTGTCTTTGACCTTCGTCAAGAATCGGGTAGAGCGCCTGGCACTGTGGGGCACCACTGTAATGACTAGTCCAGTTCGTGTGTGACGCTTTCGTGGTAATTGGCTGCGGGCCTAGCAGGCGGAAAATAGTCATGTGACCTCCTACTTGTATTTAAGAGCTAGAACAGATGAAGTTAGTAATTGAAGCATGCCCTACAAGAACGTTGTATATCACAAATTGAGCATGTTGAGATATTTGGTGAAGAAGGTTGGATATCATCACACCGACACTTTGCAAACCTAAAATTAGTCAATTTCAAAAAAAAAAAATGACAGAAAATTTTGGATCCGAAAGTTGGCTTTGTTGGTTTATTTGAAATAAATTAACAAACATGAATGAATAAACTTTGAAAAACGATATTTGGATTTTATTTAAAAAAAAAGGCGACTGAATAGTATTATTGTAGAATCAAAAAAGATAAAAAGATAAGAGTGGTTACTCCAGCTTTTGTGAGTGGGTGTTCTCACATATGGCGCTAGTGTAGTTAAATATCAGAGTTATTAAATAACAATATTGATGTGAAATACATCAACACTCTCCCTTATTTAATAACTTTACAGACCCCCATGTCGTTACACAATTTTCGAAAACGAATTGAAAACAATGGTTTGGTCAAAATATCCGCGAGCTGATTTTGTGTGTTAACTCTTGAAATGTCTATTTATCCTGCTGTGACCAATTCGCGAACAAAGAAGTGTCTGATACGAATGTGTTTCGTTCTTCGATGAAACACAGGATTTTGTGCTAGCCGGATGGCTGCTTCGTTGTCGACTTGCAGAATGGGCGTCGACTTCAACTGGCCTAGTTCAGTCAGAAGCCTCTTGATCCAGATTATCTCTCTTGCGGCTTCACTGGCAGCCACGATTTCAGCTTCGGTTGTGGATATGGCAACAGAGGGTTGTCTCTGGCTCATCCACGAGATAGGCGATCCAGTGTACAGACACAGGACCCCTGAGGTTGAGCGACCCGTACTGAAGTCACCACCGTGATCTGCATCACTGAAACAATCAAAAGCCTCCTCTCCCAGGTTGGCTTTGTAGAACAGTCCAAGATCTGTTGTACCTCTCAAGTACCGCAGGATCCTCTTCACTCTGATCACGTCTCGTTCGGTTGGTTTGTCAAGGTTCCTGGAGGCCACGCTGACAGCATACGCTATGTCTGGTCGTGTCCCGCACATGAGACACATGAGTGCTCCAACAGCTTGTCTGGATGGAAACTCGAAGTTCTGAGGGCTCTCTTCTGTATCGTTGTCCTTGGTGATTGGAGTAGTCACAGCCTTGCAACTACTCATGTTGAATCTCTCCAGTATGGTTTCCGTCTAATTACGCACTTTATCTCAATGCGTGACTGAACCCATAACCTGTTGCTTTTTTTTAATAAAAACCAAATATCGTTTTTCAAAGTTCATTCATTCATGTTCGTTAATTTATTTCAAATAAACCAACAGGTTATGGGTTCAGTCACGCAATGAGATAAAGTGCGTAATTAGACGAAATAAAAAACAAAGTATTTTGTGCGCGATATTTTGACGAAAACTCCGAGAAGCCAATCTTGAGGTTAGGACCAAGTGCACACACAATGGATTCAACTAGGATAATCAACGTTGGCCTTCTGGAAGGAAAAGCGAACTGGAACACATGGAGATACAAAATAAGTATTTGCCTACGAGGCATCACCGGAGCTATAGACGTAATTGAAGGCAGGTTAGTGAAGCCAACCTCACTTTATGAGGACGCAACCACTGAAGCAAAGGCGGCGTATCAGAGTAAGCTTGATGTTTTTAATAAGGCGGATAGCCACACATTGATTGTATTAACCACTAGCATGTCAGAAGAGACGTTACAAAAAATCATGCGTCTCACGTCAGCTCGGGAAGTGTGGTTAGAACTCCACAAACTATTTGACGGTGTCTCAGAAGATAAAGTTTACAACTTATGCCTGCAATTCTTCAGCTACAAAAAGGCAAATGAGGATGACATCGCAACGCACGTTTCAAAATTAAAGAATCTGTGGAGCGAACTAAAGCAGGAAATGTCCAGAGATGCCGAAATCAACTCTGATCTGCCAGATGTATTTATGATTTGTAAAATTCTGGGTACACTGCCAGAAGAATATTTTTCATTCAAGTCTAGTTGGATGTTGATGTCAAAAAGGGACAGGACTGTCGACAACCTGACCAATCAGCTGTGTGCGTACGAGAGGGCGCTCAGAGGCAAAGGAGAATCACCTCAACAAGAAGCACTCTACTCGGATTCGTCCAAACAGAAAACCCAGCAGCAGCACTCTTCGCAAAACTATCTCCAAAAGAGCAACAAAAAGAAAATATTCTGTCCTTACTGCAGGAAAGGTAACCACACTATCAAACAGTATAGGAAGTGGATCGCTGATGGACGACCGCCCAAGCCCAGCAACTCAGGAACATCAGAAAGCGGTACCAACATGATTTTGGTCGCTATAACCTCGACGGTGATGAACTCAGAATGCAACTCTGACGACTGGTTTGTAGATAATGGAGCAACGAGCCATGTTTCTAGTAACAGAAACATTTTTAGGACATTTGAACCATTTTCTACGGAACACTCAGTGACCACAGCGATCGGTGTGAAGGTTGCGGCCATTGGAAAAGGTGACGTCGACATCGAAGCAGTGGTTAACGGCGAGTGGCACAAGCTCACGTTGGCCGATGTATGGTGCGTTCCTGGGATCAAGAGAAATCTATTCTCAGTCCTTGCAGCCCAAGACAGAAACAAGGACAGCAGGTTCGTCTCGTCAAGAGAGGTCTGCAATTTCGTCGTCAACGGCGAAGTGAGATTAATTGGCGTTCGTGAGCGGTTCGGTGGACTCTACAAGCTGAGAGTGAGGAGCGTGAACAACACTGCATTCAAAGAAGTCAACGCAACAGAAAAGGACAACCTTCTCCAACTTTACCATGAACGATTCGGACATCAGAACAAGCGACACGTGAGATCCCTCCTGAACAAAGAGCTGGGAATCCGCGTTGAGGTGGACAGCGAACTGTGTGAAGGCTGCATCTACGGCAAGGCGCATCGTCTGCTTTTCGGAACGAGGTCTGGAACTACGAAACCGGGAGAGCGGATTCACACAGATGTCTGCGGCCAATTCGACGAGTCGATGTCAGGATACAAATATTTCGTCCTCTTCAAGGATTATTTCACGAAGTTCAGGACTATTTACTTCATCAGAGAAAAGTCTGAAGTTCCAGAGAAATTAGCCCAATTTGTTGCAGAAGCTAAGACTCTCGGACACAACATCAGGGAGCTGCTGAGTGACAATGGCAAAGAATTTGACAACCAGTATGTCAGAAAAATCTTGCAGAAAGAAGGAATTGTTCAACGACTCGTCACGCCATACACTCCGGAACAAAATGGGTCCAGCGAAAGAGAGAACCGCACCGTGGTCGAATCTGCTCGAGCAATGATGTATGCTCACGGAAAACTTCCACAAAAACTTTGGGCCGAGATGATACGGACAGCAGCCTACGTCCTTAATAGGACTGGACCTTCCCACGCTGAGGGAACATCTCCCTACGAGCTATGGTACGGCAGGAAACCCGGTCTGGTGCATCTTCGGGTGATCGGGTCTACCTGCTATGCGCATGTTCCCAAGCAGCAAAGAAAGAAGATGGATCCCAAGGCCACCAAAGGAATTCTCATCGGATACGACAACGATGACGGTTACAGGGTCGTTTGTGAAGAGGAAGGTAAACTAATTCGATCGAGAGATGTCACCTTCGATGAGAAAGTATTGCAGCACAAGAACGATGTCAATCTTCCGGGAAGCTTAGACTCCTCTGTTCAACCAGAACAAGATTCTATCCCTGAAGAATATCAAGCTGACGACGAAACGCAGAGCGAAGAGGAGGAAGATGAATTCTGTGACCTGAATAATGAAGACGAAGCTGGTCAACCAGAACAAAAAGGTACACCAATCTCAGATGAAACCATCGTTCGACGACTTCGTGAGCGTTCGTCTCTCAATCCTCCATCAAAGTATCAAGACTTCGTGATGTAGCTCTCAAGCCTTCAACAAGAACCTGAATCCTACAGTGAAGCCATGAGATCAGATCAACAGGACCAGTGGAAGGAAGCCATGGGTCGTGAGATGAAAGCTCTTGAAGAGAACAAAACTTGGGAACTGGTTGAACTGCCTCCAGGAAAAAGAGCCATTTCAAACAAATGGGTCTACCGAGTTAAAACGAACGCCGATGGATCGGTCGATAAATTCAAAGAAGATAAAAAGATAAGAGTGGTTACTCCAGCTTTTGTGAGTGGGTGTTCTCACATATGGCGCTAGTGTAGTTAAATATCAGAGTTATTAAATAACAATAATGATGTGAAATACATCAACAGGCTTCCCAGCAAGAAGGTTGTACATCAACAAAGATGGCGGATGTTGTCGACTTGAATGTGTCGCCAAGCTCTTCAACACCACTGAATAAGAGCAGGAAAAGGAAGATTAATCAATTTCAGTGGAAGAACAATGTGCGGAAGCGACTGAAGAATAGCGGCAAAGCTTATACAGCAACTTCCGGGCATGCAGTTGAACAAAAACATCGTCCAAGTCAGGTAAGAGAAGAACGTTGTATATCAATCAGCTGGGTGATTGTAGCTTGAGGAACGTGTTTTAATTATAATGCTACTACAATTTGTATGTAAGCTACTACAAAAAAGTAGTAATAGAATCCCTCTATTATCACAGTGTTATTTTTAATTCTAGGGGCGGATTTGCAATCCAAACGGGTGCTTTAAGGAAGGCTGTGGAAACATTAATGTCCAAGAAAAGGAGGTTATGCTCGATGAATTTTACTCGTGTGACTGTAATGGACAGTCGCTTTTACTCAGTAAGCTGATGCAAATTGTTGAAGCAATTCGTCGACGTGGTGAATACACAGATGCAACATCCAGAAGAAAGTGCACTTTCAGATATTACCTAACCATTGGCAATCGATCAGCAGAAGTGTGCATGAAAACTGTGTGCGATACATTTGCAGTAACGCCACGGCGTTTGCAGATTATGCAAAATAAGATTAAAGGTGGGATACATATCACCATTGACATACGTGGTAAACATGCCAATAGACCAATTGCGGTAACTGATGATGTTAAAGAGAAAATTCGGGAGCACATTAACAGTTTTCCAAAACAGCCAAGCCACTACTGTCGCCAGAAAACTGAAAATAATTTTCTGAGCCCAGATTTGAACTTCAGTAAGATGTTTAGACTGTTCAAAGAAGCGTATCCTCTTGTTCCTGCTACCAGACGTCTTTACCAAGACTTATTCATGACGGAATTTAAGCTAAAGTTTGGACTTTCCCGTTCTGATACGTGCAAGTACTGTGATAAGATGTACATTCAAATGGTGGCTGAAAATACTGATGAAGAAAGATCTAAAATCCAAGCACAAAGTGAATTTTACCATCGTAAAGCAGAGGCTGCATACGGATGTTTAAAAGCGGATGGGGATACAGCGAAAATTAATAGCAATATCATTGTTCTGTGTAAGGATTTGCAACAAGTTTTATCATGTCCTACGCTGACACATTCCAGTGTTTATTATCAAAGACAGCTGACCACATACAACTTGGCAATACATAACCTGGGAACAGGTGTGGCCACCATGGACCTGTGGCACGAGTGTATAGCCAAACGAGGTGCTTCAGAAATCGTGTCTTGTCTGTTAAAGTACATCACAACTTTATACCAGTCTCTACAACATGGCCAGGAACGGAAGCTGATTGTCTGATCGGACCAATGTGTCGGCCAGAACAATAACTGGAAGGTTGTTGCCCTGTGCCTCTATCTGATTCAAAGGGGGTATTTCACTGAAATTCACCAGAAATTTCTTGTTTCGGGACATAGCTTCTTGCCCTGTGACAGAGACTTTGCTGTGATTGAGAAGCAGAAAAGGATTTCAAGTGCAATGATCCCATATGGCTGGAAGCATGTAATTGCTGAGGCATGTGTTCAGAGACCATTCATTGTACAGGAAATGGATCAGTCAGATTTTGTGAACTTTAGTGTAATGGAGGCAACATTGAAACATGATCCTGCATAGAAAATTACTGACGCCATGTGGCTCAAATTTTTGTCAGATGATCCCCAGGCAATCTTTGTGAGGAAAAGCCATAATGTTTCGCAGCCATGGATTCGACGTTCTGTAATGAAGTGGAGACGTGGTAATCAGGCAATAATCAACCTACCTCTACCAGTAATTCCGTTCCCTCCTCTTTATTCAGCCTTAATTCCACTCAAAGATGAGAAGAAGAAAGATTTGCTTGACATGTATCAGTATTTACTGCCACAGCACTGGCAGTTTTATGAGAACTTGCCATCTGTCAATGGGGAGTAGAAGTTTGCTGATGTTATGGAGGTGTTACCAACTGCTTGTTAATGACGTACCTATTGTTGGCATAGGATGTAAAAATACCGATGCTGTGTAATTACTGAATGCCATTTTCAATTACCTTACACTCTGTGTAGGCTACACGTTGTAATTTGAGTAGTATCCAAATCCTCAGAACTTTAACATATTTGTTTTGTTAAGGAGTCGTTTTCGTATAAGAATATGCCCATATTATTTTCTTGTTTTGTGTATGACTTGTAAGCAATACAATATGCTATACTATATATATGTATCTGAGCATTGTTTTTCTTTATTTTGTTGGGGCCGATAACCTTGATGTTAGGCCCCTTAAAACAACAATTATCATCATCATCATCATCTTTATTTTGTAGCCATAGAAAATAGCTTGTGATATACAACTTTCTAGGTCTGTTGTGATATACAAAGTTCTTGCAGGGAAACTGCACTAAAATCATGGTGAGTCCTACATCCTACCATTTAAGAGAAATATAGTCGCTTAGTGTTGGAAGAGGGGCTGATACTTTACTGTACAGTATAGACCTTTATTTAACATATCTCGGTATTATTTTAGGCACAATGCGGTTTTTTTTATATTGAAAAGTTCACAAATGTAATATACAACGTTCTTGTAGGGCAGGCTTCAATTGTTGTTTTAAGGGGCGTAACAGCAAGGTCATCTGCCCTTCTTAACACATATTTAAGTACACAAATTTAGAATTGGATTAAAATTAAAATTAAAAGACCTAAAAATAATAAAACAAAAAGTAAATATAATAATAAACAAAATACTGTTTAAGGAAAACAAGAAATCAATTTTCAAAAAAGAACAAGTTTTTTGAGTAAATGTACACTGGAAAATTTTGACCCACTCTCACTCATAAAGTGACAAGATCAGCAGTGACAGCAGCCACCACGTCATCGGCTAATATAAGATCGAATGTCATCTGATAACCAAGGTGTCTTCGTAGATCAGGAAGATCCACACCCTCGGCTAAAATGTTGGCCACGGTGAAAAAACTCGACAGGAACAAAGTGGGGGGGGGGGGTCCCTTCTCATTAGATACGAGTGGGTGGATCTTGCATAACCTATCGTTAGTCCTCTCCATGAGAGGGGAAGTTACTGTGTAGACTGTAGAGTACCCGCAAGAAGAGCTTGCCTAAACTCAACGATGCGCAGAGACCAATATCAATCAGCGTAGTTTAATGCTCAATGCGGGGCTCCTGTGTGTCCCCCGAATGCAGATTACCGAGCTCACTTCTTACTGCATTCTTCAACCCTGCGGGCTCGCAGCGAGACGCGGTCTACAGCTGTAATTCAAGCGTAGAGTGCAAGGAAGCAGCAAACAATAGAGGCTAATTAGGGTCTAGATTACTGTGTCCTGGCTCAAGTAATAACTACTGTGTAAGGCGCTGAGATCTCACTTGAACCCCAGTCATAGTTTACCATGCCAAGCCTCCGGCTGGGCAGACGGTCCATTCAAAACTGCTGCCAGCGAGCTAAAGTGGGCGTGTTCTGCCACTACCGAGCCCACTCGAACATTGCCGAAGATCTGCTCAGTATTCTGTGGCAAGCTCTTCTTGCGCGTATTCTACAAGTCTGTCCCACAGCGAGCACACACACATGCCAACTTTTCTGCCATTTGCTCTATCTCGACTGTTGGCCTGAGAGTGGATAAACAGTATTGAGTATGCTTACCTGTGTGAGAAGGGAGAAAGCGCACGCCATACCCACAGAGCCACAGCCCACGACGGTCACTTTGGAGCCGGAGTAATCAACCGGCTCGCTCTGGGTGGTCATCAACGCTTTGCGGAGCATCGTGAGGGCTGTTGACCGCTGCTGCTTCTGCAAAACCACAACACATCATAAGAGTGCGGGCGGGGTGGTAATAATAATGATCACACCGCTTCATACTGCTGTGCACGTGGGCTACCCAGTTGTTTGAACAGACTCACGCCACTGCTGTGACGTGCAGCTTAGAACAGGACTGACCAACCTATGGCCCGCCGCCCCGCGCCCGCGCTGTGTCGCCAAAACTTTGATACAACTTAAGCCATATAGTACAGTACAGCTGGAATGGTTTTGTTCCAAAAACTGCGCTATGGTTGGCTTTTTGTAAATCGTTAGAAAAGCACAAAAAAAGCTTAACTCTAAATTTCGGAATAATTTGTAGTATCATGTTGTCGGAAAAAAATTAAAAAATGAAAAGCGTTTTTCTCTGAATCTACGTATTTTAAAAAGAAGTTTTTTAAACAAAAAATGTAGAGGGCATTGTCACCTACAATTTGTCTCATTGAGGTCATGTCATACGTTTTGAAATGCAGAAGCTAGGTGGCGCCAAAGTTTCCAAAAATTGTTTTTTCACTTTTTGTCCTAGAAAAAATGTTTTTTCACAAAAGAGTGAATCAGAAATGTGTTCCTCTAAAAATTGTCTGCAACATTTATTTAAATGTTTGTTTCCTCCGACTTAACGTTCCAAAGTTATAGCTCAGCAAATGCAACGCTGCGTAGTCAAGGCTACTATTGTTACTGCGGAGAGAGCGGTGGGCATAGTTTAGACCGGGACCGGAGTCGGACAATTTTCACACTTCGGCAGACTATAACTTAGGAACGTTAAGTCGGAGGAAAAAAATATTTCAATAAATGTTGTAGACAATTTTGAGATGAACAAATTTCTGATTCGCTCTTTTGTGAACAAAACATTTTTTCTAGGACAAAAAGGGAAAAAACACTTTTTTGGAAACTTCGGCGCCACCTAGCTTCTGCATTTCAAAACGTATGACATGACCTCAATGAGACAAATTGTAGGTGACAATGTCCTCTACATTTTTTGCTTAAAAACTTTTCTTTAAAATACGTCGATTCAGAGAAAAATGCTTTTAAAAAATGTTTTGAGTTTTCCGACAAAATGATCGTGCAAATTATACTGAAATTTAGAGTTAAGCTTTTCTTGTGCTTTTCTAACGATTTACTAAAAGCCAACATAGCACGGTTTTTGGAACAGCTGTACTGTACTAATAGGTGGGCAATGAGAGAGCGCATCTCCTGGAGCCAACAGCATGAGCGCGAGCGGAGCCAAGGAGCCGGGACCAGCTGACTGCTCGCTAATACAGGAACGACTAGATGGCAATATGCGCAGTCAAGGCGCATGCATAGGTACAGCATTGTACCGGGCTGAATAGGCCTATATTATGTGTACGGCTGTACGCTAAATATGAATCACGAACAAGCTTAGCACAGTTTTATGAACAGTTTTCGCATACAGATTTCCCAAACATGCACAAAATGACTGCAAAACCTCGATCAATGTTTGGTTCAACATATCTGTGTGACAAACTGTTCTCTCTAATGAAGATAAATAAATCTCCACGAAGAGCCACTCTAACTGACGCACATCTCACTGCCGTTCTTCGAATTGCAAGTGCAAGATCGATCGCTCCAAATGTAACCCGTCTGCTTCAGCGAAAAGATACGCACACCTCCTCATCATCTGCAGAATGACAGTTGAGATATACAGGGTCTTTCATATAAAATGAGAGCGCCAAGTTGAGATATACAGGGTCTTTCATATAAAATAAGAGCGCCAAGCGGCGGCTTTGTTAACCGCGGCTACGGTCACCTTGGACGAGCTTGTGGCGCGCCAAGGCTTAAGCGTGTGTACAATGCTGAAATCTTACTTTAGTTAGTTAGTTATTGTTGTTGATGAAACCGAAACCCCTAGAGTATTGAAAGCGCGCGCATAGTACATAGTATTACGATGGCTGTTTTTTTTTTCAAGTTCCGATGGACTGTATAAAAATAACAGATTGACGTTACCAAACTTGACCTTGCAATAATCGTGCAGGTGCTCAGTCGCCAGTCTAAACCTCAAGTGCTAACATGGTGAGACAGTTATCATTGCAACATCGTATTTTTTAATGTAAAACTTATTTTAAGTACGAGTCGGCTCGGCGGGTACGTGATGCATTTGTTCAGCAATTTCCTGATGAAGTGCCACCTTCACTAGCACAGATTCACGTAATTGCAAATAAGTTTGACAGTACTGGCTCGGTGCTCAATAAAAAACATGCCCGCACGCGAACAGTTTTAACAGAGGATGAGCTAGATGACATTGGCGAGAATCTTGAACGGTCTCCGAATAAATCACTCACAAAATTAGCACAAGTAGGGGTTTCGGTTTCATCAACAATAACTAACTAAAGTAAGATTTCAGCATTGTACACACGCTAGCAAGGCCGCTGCATCATATAGGATTGTACACACGCTTAAAGCAGGGGGCCTTGGCGCGCCAAAAGCTCTGCCAAGGTGACCGCAGCCGCGGTTAACAAAGCCGCCGCTTGGCGCTCTTATTTTATATGAAAGACCCTGTATAAGAACACATACCGGTAGGCCTATGTTTTGTTCATAGTGAATTATATTTTATTCATGTATTTATTTGTGTACTCCTAGAGCAAGTTTTCGTTCCTTGTGTTCTAAACAAATTGTTAGGTTGGCTTATTGTAGTTTCAGGACTATCGGTAGTGGGCAAAGGAGTGTGTACCTATCAGCTGTCAAAGTAATTATTTATGTTTACTACTCAGAACCTAATAAAAAGGAATATAATTAAGCGTATGTGCGTAGCACCATAATCTAATCATCTAATGCACAACAAACAGGGCCCAAGTATAAAGCTGTTTTTTTATTATTATTTAGCGTATGGCTTTTAATGCCGGGAGTGTCCGAGGACATGTTCGGCTCACCAGTTTTGTAGCTGCTTCGAAGTGGACACCCAATGGGGCACGTACCGTCGCGTGTGGAGTGTTTTCTGTGAAAGAAAGTTTGAATGTAAGGACAAAGAGTTGGAAGGTAGCGGCTGTGGCCTATAGTTAGGGACCAACCCCGGCATTTTTCTGGAAGGAAGATGGGAAACCACAGAAGACCATCTTCAAGGTTGCCGGCGGGGGGATTCGAACCCCTCGCCTCCCGGATGTGAGCGACAGCCAGCAGTCATGCCGTAACGACCACGGCTAACTCACCCGGTAAAGCTGTTGTGATACGCCGCTTGTAACGGCAAGCTGTGCAAGCAGCTACGAGGTTAACTTCGGTGAGAGCGCATACTCGGCTCTTTCTCCTGCCGGAGCGGGAGCGCTGCTCATTGTGCCCATCAAAAAAGTGTACAGTACGGCTCCCAGCTCATGATCCCTGGCGGGTGGGGAAGGTTGAGGGAGTGAAAGTAGAGTGGAGCGAGTGTGTGAGGGAGAGCGCTGCTCAGTGCGAGACAAGGAAACGTTTCCGAATGTTGTTATGAAAGCATTAGGCGCGCATGTGGCATTGTACCAATATACACCGGAAGTGATTCGAGTGATAGTGATGTTTCTAGTTCTTCTGACAACACGGTGTCCAGTGAAGCTGAGTCTGGATGTGAGTCTGAACTAGCAACTCCACTGTGAACATCTTCATCTGGTAAGTAAATGTTTCCCGTACCGTTAGTAGTAGTATTAGCCCTTGTAAGGATGTCCGCTGATGTGACGAACCACATTCCTTGCAGGGATCACGAGCTCAGAGCCGTACTGTACGCGCACCCCTACCCAAAGCAGTTCCAGTCGTCGCACTAAATTATCATGAACTTGATAGCTTGCCACGGTGGGTGAGTGGTTAACGTATCGGTCTACTAGCCCCAAGCTTGCAGGATCGCTCCTGGCCGTGCCAAGTGATTAATTTTTTTTAATGGCGGAAAAAATTGCGCCACTATGTCATACGATGTTGGCATGTCAAAGAACCCATTTGAATTCAGAAGGCCGTGTTTATAATGGCAAAATTAATCTCGGGAGTTTCCGCCAACACTAAGTTCCTCTTTTCTCTACTAGAAAGCGTTATAGTGTTCAAGGAGCTAAGATATCTAACCTGCTTGACTTTCATAGTTCTTCAAGGAACAACGAAATTCGACATGTAAGCTACCCTTTGGATGTCAAATAACAAGGCTTGCACCCGGCACCCTAATTCTTTCCTATCATCATATATATTATTTCAGTAGTATAGATCCCGTCGCCTCCGTAGCGTAGCGGTCAGCATGGTTAGCTGCCGCCCCGGAGGTCCTGGGTTCTATTCCCGGCTCTGCCACGAAATTTGAAAAGTGGTACGAGGATTTATTTGAACTTTATTTCATAATTTAATTAATAATTGTAATTTTTAGTGTTTATTAATCTCATGTATTTTTTTGTTTCAGGATTAGGGAATAACCCATCTCATTTGGGTACAATCGTGTTCACCGACTGAAAAGCATCAAACTTTTGTTTACTAAGGCAACACCGAAAAATGGCTTCAAACACCATCAAGTTAATAATTGTGTCAAATGAACATAAATACTCACTCTTTGACATTCATGCAGTATGTGAATTGAATTTTATCGTACTTCTATTTTAAAGGGATTTATTAAAAATATGTAAATTTATTTTCAGTGTTTTATTTTCTTCTTCTTCTTCTGCTGCTGCTTTTACGGCCTCATTGGACCACTTCAGTCGATCGTTTCTTGGTCCTCTTCTTCAGTAAGTTTCCTTTCCGAGTCGCCCAGTAGCGTTTCATTCGCTCTGATCTTCTCAGGCGTTCCTCATCAGTAAATACCCTTTTTTATTGTATTACGTTTGTCTATTTTTACCTGAAATCTTATTTTTATATCTTTCAGTTTTTTTTTAATTTTTTGTTTTGTTTGCAAGTCATCCAAGGTTATTTCTAATTCTTTCCTATCATCATATATATTATTTCAGTCGTATAGATCCCGTCGCCTCCGTAGCGTAGCGGTCAGCATGGTTAGCTGCCGCCCCGGAGGTCCTGGGTTCTATTCCCGGCTCTGCCACGAAATTTGAAAAGTGGTACGAGGACTGGAACGGGGTCTACTCAGCCTTGGGTGGCCCAAATGAGTAGAGGGGGTTCGATTCCCCCTCAGCCATCCTCGAAGTGGTTTTCCGTGGTTTCCCACTTCGTCTTCGGGCAAATGCCGGGATGGTACCTTCTTCAAGGCCACGGCCGCCTCCTTCCCTCTTCCTGTCTATCCATCCTAACTATCCCTTACCTTCCCTCATGAGGCCCCTGTTCGCTTTGCAGGTGAGGCCGCCTGGGCGAGGTACCAATCCCACCTCACCAGTTGTATCCCTTCCGATTCGATGTTCCCAGCTCTAGGACACTGCCCGTAGAGGCGGTAGTGATGAGTTCCCTCGCTGAGTCCGTGGGTTCCACCAACCTGGAGGGTAAACGACAAAAAAAAAAGTATAGATCCCTCCTGCGGCGCTCACAAGCGACCGATCGTGACAAATGAGCATTCAAATGAAAGAGAATATACATTAGCAGTGTCTTATTGCACTATAATTTCATAAAAATCTATAATTTCTTTAAAAAATTACTTTAAAAAATTGTACGAAGTGTGCGATTTGCCAACACTGTTGAAGTAAGAAAACAAGCTCCATAATTGCTGTCCACGGGCCGCTGTAACGCCTGTTTCATGTCATATTAACATTCTGAGGTATTTCCTGTATCCTGAAATGCAAATAGTGTTCTATAATCATTTGGTTGAAATAAAAACATAACCTTTCTCCTTAAGTGTCTCATTGTAAACCTGTTGAGGAAAGTGTGGTTTATGAACACGCGTGATTCCTCGCACGGGTCCGCTAGCCTTCTCTAATTTCCTTAATCCATCCTACTTGTTGTTTCATATTTTACAATTTTACAATGTTACAATTTTTCTAGATAACCTGGTTTCTGGTGTCCTCATGATGTGACCAAGAAAAGAAAGCCGTTTCTTCCGAATAGTATCAGTGAAGGGCTCCAGTTCTCTGTATACCACTTCATTTGGTACTATCCGCCACTGTCCATCTTTCTGATATTTATTATTTATGCATGTTCTAGCTATTCTTCTTTCTACTTTTAAAATTTTGTCGATTCTGTTTTTCTGAGTAACTTTAAAAAGAGTTTCGCTTCCATATGCCACCTCTGGTTGAACCACCGTCTTGTAATATTTCAATTTTGTTGCGATTTTGTTATCCACTACAAATAAATATAGAAAACTGCAACAATACTAAGAAAATTAAGGTCAGACAAATACAAATCTCACCATATTGCACCTATTAGTTAGACTTAACTTAGTTCCTCCAATGCTAGGTAGCATATCGGGCAACGGGTTTCCTCCAGCGAACTCTCATCAGCTGCCAAGTTTTCAGCTTCCTCCCAGTTCATATCCATGCATTCAAGATCCTTTGCAAAAGTTCGTTTCCAGGTGTTACGAGGTCTTCCTCTACTTCGGTATCCTTCCGTTGGTTTGCACCTATAATTTTTTTTAAAATTTCCATAGCCCCCAAACTCCACGAAGTGTTGTTATTGGCCCGCAAGGTCCTCCAACTATTTACAATGTGGCCCTTAGTTTTAAAAAAAGATACGAGCCTTACAGCTGTCGCATATGATGTGTAACATCTGACATGTTATCCTACCTAGAAGTTGTTACCGTTTTTATTATCCTTGACGTTCATCAACACACACAAAAATTACGAGCCTTACAATAGTCGCATATGATGTGTAACATCTGACATAGAAGAAACCTCACGTGAAATTGTTGATACACCGGTATTTTATAGTATTATTGGCACAAATATTAATCTATTGTAAAAGGGGGTGTTTTACAGATATTGTAGTTTATAATACGGAACTCATTTTATTAGATGATTTGTAGGTTCCACCAGCACTAGCCTAAATAAAGAATACGATATGGATCAACTAGATTAATAGACGCGACACCGCTCATAACCTTAAATTCCTTATAAACAGGTCCTCTTGATTCACAGACCAACACGTAATTTCATATGGATTCTGTTAAAATTAGTCATATTGATATGATAAATATCGTTTAAAATGATAATCTGGTAGCAAAAATATCTACCCCGTCCGGGATTCGAAGCCAAGATCTCTAGATTCACAGTAATAAGCAATAACCCCACGGCTATTTCGACTGCGCAACTTTCGTGCACAAGATGGTGACTTATTTCCACGTTCCAATAATACTGCATTACGGAATTAAGTTTCATTTATATTTTGCTTGTTTCGATAATGTTCCTGCGTGAAATTGAGTTTAAAATGCCTTATGAATAGGCCCTCTTGTGAGTAAAGAGAATGTATCCAGTACTAGTTCATGAAGGCTCGCTCAATTCTCGTATAACCACAACGATTATATTATATTGATGACTGCATTACCGTTAAGTGGGTTAATATTTGAATAGCCATTGTGCAGAAACATAATACTGGCAAATGCCGACTACTTACAATGTTTGATATTAAGGCATTTTACCATTTAAATACTGATACGAAGACTTCGAACATGTACCATGTCATTTGTTTCAATCACTTGACACCAGAGTTCGCATGAGCGTTTTCCGTACAGTATGTCATATACATTCCACATGGCCGAGAGAGTACGTCATGGTATCAATTTCTGACACCGCGCGCTTATTGTTTCTCGTGCCACTGCCAGCTGGGTCTTACCACTGCCCGCTGGATCGATCGATCGAGCGGGCAGTGCATACTTCCGTTTTCCACCACTGCCAGCTAGTACACTTCCGTTCGATCGATCGAGTGGGCAGTGCATACTTCCGTTTTCCACCACTGCCAGCTAGCACACTTCCGTTCGATAGATCGAGCGGGCAGTGCATACTTCTGTTTTCCACCACTGCCTGCTAGTACACTTCCGTTCGATCGATCGAGCGGGCAGTGCATACTTCCGTTTTCCACCACCGCCAGCTAGTACAATTCCGTTCGACCGATCGAGCGGGCAGTGCATACTTCCGTTTTCCACCACTGCCAGCTAGCACAGTTCCGTTCGATTGATCGAGCGGGCAGTGCATACTTCCGTTTTCCACCACTGCCAGCTAGTACACTTCTGTTCGATCGATCGAGCGGACAGTGCATACTTCCGTTCTATCCACCACTGCCAGCTCGATCGTTCCGATCCACTTCCGTCCCCAATCTTCAAAATCACTCCCACAGAGCTATCCAGCAACCGAGCGGAAAGATGTTACACATCAAAAATATTTTTATTTTTTACACTCTCATAATACATAACAATTCCAAGACTCTCTTTTTTTTCTTTACTACCTACTTGATATTTCTACTCTCGCACTGCCTTCTTGATACTCTGCTGTTACATCACTCTCCTGCCAGTAACTAAGTTACGTTAACAGAGACTGACTTTTTTTTCTTCACTGGCTACTTGATATTTCTACTTTCACACTGCCTTCCTGATACTCTGCTGTTACAAAGTAATCCGTATGTGATAAACATTCCACATGGTACCACTGCCAGCTGGATCACATCCCTTCTGGCTGCGTCTTACACACTTCCGTCCGATCCACTTCCGTCCCATTTTTCAAAATCACTCCCACAAAAATATCCAGCAACCGAGTGGAAAGATGTTACACATCAAAAAGATTGGGCACCCCTGGCTTAGAGTATTCATATTCTGTTAGGACCACAGATGCTACGACTCGATTCTCGAGAGAATTTCTTCACATTTATTATTTTTTTCTTAGTGGAAGCACACCAATACCAATCTTTTGTGCGAGTGGTGTTACCTTGAGTTTGGTAGCGTCTAGCGTGGCTAATACGAGGTGCGCTGCGGGTATTGTGCACAGCGATTGGGCACGGTCTTCAGCTCTGTCCCCCGAGACTGCACCTGGCTTACACACCAGCTATTGTAGCGACACCAGAGTCCAGCTCATTGCTCATGACGATCACTGTCTTTAAGGGGAGGAAAAGAACGTCATCGGCACGTCATAACATAGTTCAAAAATACTAATTTTCATTAGATAAAAAAAACAAGAAGAACCGCGCTTCTCTTTCCAACAATCCTATAGCTAGAGCCCAGCGCGGATGAACAAAAGTTATCCGCATCCGCCCGCATCCGCACGACTGTTATCCACATCCGCCCCGCATCCTCCCCGCACCCACACGACTGTTATCCACATCCGCCCCGCATCCTCCCCGCACCCACACGACTGTTATCCACATCCGCCCCGCATCCGCACGACTGTTATCCACATCCGCCCCGCATCCACACGACTGTTATCCGCATCCGCACGACTGTTATCCACATCCACACGACTGTTATCCACATCCACCCCGCATCTGCAGGACTGTTATCCACATCCGCCCCGCATCCACACGACTGTTATCCGCATCCACACGACTGTTATCCACATCCGCCCCGCATCCGCACGACTATTTTCCACATCCGCCCCGCATCCGCACGACTATTTTCCGCATCCTCCCCGCATCTGCACGACTGTTATCCACATCCTCCCCGCATCCGCACGACTATTATCCGCATCCTCCTCGCATCTGAACGACTGTTATCCACATCCGCCCCGCATCCGCACGACTATTATCCGCATCCTCCCCGCATCTGCACGACTGTTATCCACATCCTCCCCGCATCCGCACGACTATTTTCCGCATCCGCCCCGCATCTGCACGACTGTTATCCACATCCGCCCCGCATCCACACGACTATTATCCACATCCTCCCCGCATCTGCACGACTGTTATCCACATCCGCCCCGCATCCACACGACTATTATCCACATCCTCCCCGCATCTGCACGACTGTTATCCACATCCGCCCCGCATCCGCACGACTATTATCCGCATCCTCCTCGCATCCACACGACTGTTATCCACATCCGCTCCGCATCCACACGACTATTATCCGCATCCTCCCCGCATCTGCACGACTGTTATCCACATCCGCCCCGCATCCACACGACTATTATCCGCATCCTCCTCGCATCCACACGACTGTTATCCACATCCGCTCCGCATCCACACGACTATTATCCGCATCCTCCCCGCATCTGCACGACTGTTATCCACATCCGCCCCGCATCTGCACGACTGTTATCCGCATCCTCCCCGCATCCACACGACTGTTATCCACATCCGCCCCGCATCCACACGACTGTTATCCACATCCTCCCCGCATCCACACGACTGTTATCCGCATCCTCCCCGCATCCACACGACTGTTATCCACATCCGCCCCGCATCCACACGACTATTATCCGCATCCTCCCCGCATCCACACGACTGTTATCCGCATCCTCCCCGCATCCGTACAACTTTTTTCCCGCATTCGCAAGTTTGTTATCTGATTCTACTGGCATCAAATAGTATTTTTAATTAGATAAAGCATAATTTACTAAAACTACATATTTAGATATTTGAGGAAAAAGTCGATCACTTAGGCTTTGTATGTCATGTGCTATGTTTAAAATGAATGCTATACCGCAAGAATTGTAACCCTTTCCAGTTCAAAGTTAATTATGTCTGGTTGGTTGGTTCTTAGGTTTAGGGGCTGCGACAACGCGGTCATGTAGCCCCGTGTACTTTGGGTGTGTGTAGAATCTGTCTGATAACCGGTGTTAATTGTGATGACTGTATTAGTGTGTGTTATCTGTTTTTTTATTTTTATTTAAGTACTGCAACTTAGAATTTTTCAAATAGTTCCTACTTTTGCCGCCAAGCACCACCGTCAACGACTACTAGGCCAAGTTCAGAACTTAGCTACTAGACGCCACCGCAGTCGGCTCTTGGCAACGAACGTAGAAGCCTAAGAGCGTTGTTTTAATTCTTAACCTATCCAATTTAGCTTCACACAGGTGCAATTAGTGGAAGGTTCTTTAACATGCCATGGGACCGCCGGGTTTACTTCCCCTCCGAAGGAAGGCATACTGATTAATTATGTTTAATGACATAATTTGAATGAGATTAGATTGAATCATCATTTTACATTTTTTGATATGAAAAAAAAAAAACATAACGGAATAATATGATATAGGCCTACTGGCTTTTACATCCAGTGGATTAAAACTCAGCAATTTTTCTAGGTTTGTGCCATGTCTTGTGTAAGGTTTCGCCAAGAACACCAAGCTGGCTCATCAGTGGGCTCTTGGTGTCCCCGCCCAGACCCCTACAGGAGTAGCGAACTGCGCGCTACCTGCCTGTATACAGGATGTCTTTCATGTACCTTTGGAGAATGGTAGGTCGTGTAGGGGACGGGTATAGAAGTAATTTGAGATAGGGGACTTGGGGTCGTAGCGGCCTCCTTTAACCCTAAAATAAGGGTTGCAAATCAACGTGATTTATACGTAATAACGGACTTATACAATTTAATGCTACGAAGTGCACAAAGATCGGTTTAATTTACCGAAGGTATCAAGCTTAAAAACCTTACACCTAAAATAACATTTAAAAATTTGCCCAAGCCCGGAATCGAACCCGAGACTACCGGCCTTTCGCACCGCAACGCTATCTATTACGCCAGCGTCACATGGTGAAATGAACCTTGCCAAGAGTTAAAGGATTGAGAAAGGTAATAGAGGCTTGGGTCGGTTGCCCAACTGACAGGGCGGAGGGCCTGAATCAACCCTTATTTTAGGGGTTAAGGAGGCCGCTCCAACCCCAAGTTCCCCATCTCAAATTACTTCTATACCCGTCCCCTACACGACCTATCATTCTCCAAAGTACATAGGAGACACCCTGTATATAACGCTCCTGCGCCTCTTTACTGCGAGAACTAAAAGCTCTAGCAGCCATAACCAGACATGGCACAAACCTAGAAGAATAGGGATGTAGCGGGAGAAAGTTCGCGCCAGATAGCGCTCGTGTAGTACTGGGTAAGCGCAAGGCGATCGTCTTATGTTTCTCCCATGAAACTGTCGTGTTTTAAGGTAAACATAATTAAAGAAAGTTGATACCGGTAATGTGTACCTCGAAAATGCATTGCAACATTTGGTTCTTATGTAATTTTGTCAATTTCTCAATAAGAATCGTTCCCTTACCCCCTGGGAAAGGACTTGGGGGTACAATTTTTTTAAAGTTTGAGAATCCCTGCTTTAGGGCCACGAACTGTTTCCATTCATCTGACTAAGTCTCAAGAATGTAGAAGTCAGTCGCTACCACATTCTCCGTCGGGCAGATGGAAGTTGACGATTAATTCTGATTTCAAGAAACCAACCATAATACGTTTGTGACTGTTAATGTTGCGACATTTATTCTTGAAGTATTGTCCGAATATTGATGTCTTTGAAAATGGGAGTCAGAAATGTTACTTCCATTTCTTCGTGTATATTGACGATTTCTTCCCGTACTTCAATGGAGATGATTTCTGCAGATTCCGATATTGTAGGCTTATCGTGATAATCCGGCAATTTTCTTGTGTATGGCCTTTTCCTAAATAATTATTTTTGTTGTGTTCGTGGTCCACGGAAAAAGCGATGGAACAGCGCCCGGTTTTTATCTTGCTCTCTCACCTTCAAATACAAACGCATAAATTCAGTGGTTGTTATCGAAATGTCTAATCAGTTTATAGGTACAAAATAGGAATTATTTCCCTTTGTAAGTCACACTTATCCAACACAGTTTTCGTGAAGTCATCGGGTTGTAAATGATGGAAACACACTTTAATATATTCGGTCAGATTTTTCTCACCGAAATTTTTCCTTCTAATAACATGTGACCATTTCTTCCTCATTTCTTTATTTTGTGGAAATTGGTGAAACGAAAACGGGCTTCCCTGATTTTTGCAAAGAGGAACACTGCAATAGCTCGGCAAAGTCACGAAAATAACAATTTAAACAACTTAAATTCGTACATATTAGCGGCATGAGAACACAGGAGACAAATGAAGAGCACCTTGCGCTTACCCAGTACAACAGCAGTGCGCTCTATCGGTGCTAGTTCTATACATCCCTATTGCTGAGATTTAATTCCCTGGCCGTGAAAGCCAATATTACCATCTTTTTGGAAGCCTTCATAGGGAGCTTTTCCGTCGGTCAACACATACATTTCATAGCCTAAGTGTAATGGATCAGATGATGATAACTCGCAGTGCTTATTTTATTTTTCAGGGGGAAAGCGGGGTTCTCGTACCCCTTAAACATTCGAAAACTGTTTAAGATTGGTACATTTGTATCTAGTCCGGCAAATATAACTTCCGACTTGAACGTTCATCGATCAGCTGGCGTCAACGCGTTGTTCACAACAGCTGGAGGAGATTTCGAGTAATCTTCGATTTAAATCGATCTATCGAATCAGTTTCTTTTGGTCGGAAACTCGGCACTCCGTTCTTATAAGCACGCAGGCTAGTGTTTGGAGGTGGGGTAGGTTGTTTTTTCGTGCGTGTGGTTAGTTTTGAAGGATGAAGAAAATAACTAACTACGTTTTTAACAAGCTGCTTCGGTGGCGTAGTTGGTAGCATGCTGAGCTTCTATGCCCAAGATCGTGGGTTCAAACCCGGCCGAAGTCGCCGGATTTTTAAGAGCGTTAAAAATCCCTCAGTATGCCTTCCTTCGGAGGGGAAGTAAATCCGGCGGGCCCATGTCATAGATTTATGGGATCTTAAAGAACCTTCCACTAATTATACCTGTGTGAAGCTAAATTAGGCTAAAAATGCAAACAACGCTCAGGTTCCTACGTTCGTCGCCAGGAGCCTTCTACGTTGGCGTATAGTAGCCAAGTTCTGAACTAGTAGTTGTTGACGGTGGCGTTTGGCGGCAAAAGTAGGAACTACTTGAAAAATTCAAAGTTTGCAGTCCTTACTTGAATTAAGAAACAGATAACACACACTAATACAGTCATCACAATTAACACCGGTTATCAGACAGATTCTACACACACCCAAAGTACAGGGGCTACATGACCGCGTTGTCGCAGCCCCTAAACTGAGTCCCCAACCAACTACCTATTTAACATCCGCCCAGGCATCGGAAAAGGTGAAAGTTAATGATTCGAACACAAGCAGTGACCGGACTTTGCAAATTGTTGAAAATTACCAGATCGTGATGTTTTATCGATTACAACTGAGAGTACCCCTTATATTTTTTTGAAAGAAAGAAAAAAAACCACTACGAATAACCCATCTCATTTGAGTACAATCATGTTGACCGACTGAAAAGCATAACACTTTCGTGGTATTTAATAAAGAAATTCAAATTCTTTGTATTCCCATACAACATTGGACGTTGACTGTGCGATGGGATGGAAGATACGGACCGGTATGTGGAATGTTCACTCAGCGAGCACAATACACTGGTTCTATAAATTCAACTCTTCTCATGGCGGCCAAGCAGACCTGACCCCTGTGTGTGTGTGGCTCATCACCTGCACCAGGCCTCCGCGGTGGCATTTGTTATACTCGTGGCATGTGTTCTGTTATTGTGATGGACCCCGCAGGAGTCTGGCGATAAGTCAGGGGCTCACAGACATTGCTACGAACTCTTGCTCTCTTCCGACTCCGACGCGATGGTATTACAGTATACGAGTTCTAGAGTGTCTTTCATTGACTTATGTAGCTTGCCACGGTGGGTGAGTGGTTATCGTGTCGGACTGCCAACCCCAAGCTTGCAGGTTCTCTCCTGGCCGTGGTAAGTGATTTTTGAAAGGCCACAAAAATCACGATACGCATGTCATACGATGTTGCCATGTTAAAGAACCCATTTTTATTCAGTAGGCCGTGTTCTTAGTGGCAAAATTAATCTCGGGATTTTCCGCCAACACAAAGTTCCTAATTTCTTTACTAGAAAGCGATATTAAGTCAAGGAGCTTAGATATCTTACCTCCTTGACTTTCATAGAGCTTCAAGCAGCGATAAAATTCGACATGCAAGGTGCCCCCTGGGCGTCAATTAACAAACCTTGCACCCGTCCATCGAGGCCATACGATATTATTATTATTGGCTCTTGTGTTTTTCTTCCCCTTTAGCCTCATTATTGAGAGACCAGACCTCCCATGTCCATTGCACTACGGTAAGCTATCTACACCCTCAAGGCTAGTGACACCGAGGGATTCTTGAGCTGGGTCCGGTTGTTTCCTTCTTTACTAGGGACTTTGAGAAGGACCTTTCATGGCTCTACTTCTTTCCAAATCACTCAATCCTCTTTCTTCGAAGCATAGCTCTTCCCTGTCCACGAATCCCGCAGTAGGCCAGTAGTAAGGCTGTTATTTTATTTATTTATCGTATGGCTTTTAGTGCCGGAGTGTCCGTGGACATGTTCGGCTCGCCAGAGGCTGTAGCTGCTTCAAGCGGACACCCATAGGGTGAGCTACAAGTACCGTTCAATTTCAAGTAGTTCCAACTTTCGCTACCAGATGTCACTAATACTTAGTTGTAAACGTTGGAACTTTGATAGACCGTTCCAACGAAAGCTAACCTAGAAATTTAGCTTCACACAAGTTTAGTCTGTGTAAGGATCTTTTACATGCCATAAATCTATGATATGGGACCGCCGAAGGCATACTGAAGGCTTTTAACGCTCTTAAAACATCCGACGACTTCGGCCGGGTTTGAACTAGATAGTCGACTAATATTCCGGATGTGACGTCACAAGTCATGATCCAAAGGTGTTTAGCGCATAGCAATCAAGTCTGTACTAGCTAGTGAACGAAAGTGCATGCTAGATTGTCGACTTGTTCAAGGAAGTTATAGAAATTGTAGGTTGTCTTGGGTCTTAATTGTGAATCCTCTTTTCGTGGGACTTGGCCTATACTCTGTGCCAATTTCTCAACCGTGTTTCAACCTTGCTTCAACCCACGTGCTCTGTTGTTCTGTTATGTTTAATGTATTAATAATATGGATAGTTCTTCTGAAAACTCTCTTCCCGTGGAAAACAGAAATGGTGCGGAATTTAAATGTTTTATTAACATGATTGCCTTTCTTCTCTTCCTCCTCAACTGAATTCGCTTAACACAAACCATAATTAAGGCTCGGCTAGAAAGTGATCCTCCAGGCGCATCCATGATGGTATCCAAAGCAATCCAAAGAATGGTATAGTTATTTTAAAACAGCTGATATTTATGAACACTCCACACTCGTCATGAAAGCACAAAGAGCTTACAAGATCTAGCAGATCACCGCCATCTTGAGCGTTTGTTTGGTACCAGCATGTAAGCCCAGTGTGTTTGAGAATACGAGTCTTTGAAGGAGACTCTGCTCAAGCACACCTATCTCGAAGCTCCGTAGTGAGTAGTTTCTAGCAATAGTCAATAGCAGACAACTTGAGCTTTGGGACACAGCCTAAGTACTGTACTAGTGTTCATGCATGGTCCCCTAAATACAGCCAAGAATCAACAACAACAACAGGAGCTACGTTTCCCTGAATCTTGTCAACATCGCCCCGCCAGCAATAAGTTCAATTCCCTTTCAAGGCTGAGGAGAGGACATACCAGCGCTACACGAGACAATGGAAGAAGGCCAGACAAGGTAGCGATGTTATCACTTCCTAATATGTCTTCGGCCCACAAAGAAAAGAAAGAAATATATTGACTCTCCAGGAGTTGTTTGAGATCTGGAGGGGACAATCGTAATGGCGAAACTAACTTACAAGGCGAGATCGATGAAAGACACAAGAGAAACTACGAGGACACATGCCCCCCGACTTTCCTCGATATAGCACAATGAGATTGCGTTTGTAGAAAGAGAATTGCTTCAGGGTGATAGAAGATTGAAAATAAAATCATGTGTGTTTCCATAATTAGTATTTCTTTATGATGGTTCAAGGCAGCCCCCCCCCCCCCCCGAAATTTTTGTCACATATATTATTTGTTTATGAATTAAAACATTAAGAACCAATATAATCATGTAGCCTACTATTGTCACTAAGTGACGTATGGCAACGTTGCAAAGCAAGGTACTATTGTCACTAAGTGACGTATGGCAACGTTGCAATGCAAGGTACTATTGTTACTACGCGACGTATGGCAACGTTGCAAAGCAAGGTACTATTGTTACTAAGTGACGTATGGCAACGTTGCAAAGCAAGGTACTATTGTCACTAAGTGACGTATGGCAACGTTGCAAAGCAAGGTACTATTGTCACTAAGTGACGTATGGCAACGTTGCAAAGCAAGGTACTATTGTTACTAAGTGACGTATGGCAACGTTGCAAAGCAAGGTACTATTGTTACTAAGTGACGTATGGCAACGTTGCAAAGCAAGGCGAAGGTAGAGCGATGTAAACAGTGTGACTCAGTTTGCTCTGATCTTATGTGTAACAATATAACCTCTTATTACTCTCCAGTGCCTTCGCTCTTATCAACGAACCAAGAACAGCAACAAGTGCCCCTGAAGTGTGTGACAAAAGTTTTTTCCCTAACTTTTGTACCCTTATCAAACTTTTGGCAAATTTGCCTCTCTCTGTAGCCACTGGTACTGCCGAACGGAGATTGAGTTGGTTGAAAACATACTTAAGAAATGCTACTTGTGAAAACAGACTCAACGGTGTAGTATTGTAATCTATTCACAGAGACATACATCTCACTGACGATGAAGTTATGAACCGATTTGGCAATGCTTCAAGAAACCTTGACTTTATATTATAGTTTGAGTTGTAAATCAAAAAGTAACATTAATTCTTTCCATGTAAATACTATCAAGTGAGCAAGATGGTATTAATAAAAAGTATCTTACTTGTGTTTGACATTAACCAAACATAAAACATCACAACAAATTGGTTGAAAAAGTGATGCCAGACAGCCTTAAAACTCATCATTTTGCACCAAATTATACAAAAGTTTCCCGGGGAGAACCCCGGACCCCCTATTATTTGGGCCTATACCATCCCTCTCACCCCCGGTTGGGCACCCCCCGAAATAAAATTCTATATACGCCCCTGGTTCAAGCAAGGTGTAGTCACGTCCTACATGGGCAATGGCTGAGGGATAGAGTGGGCATCTTGGACAGACTGTAGCCCTCCTTGTGTTCACTTATTTTCTCCCTGAGATAAAACTCATGGGACCCTAACAATGTCTCGAGGAAAGAATTCATGATGAAAATCAATAAACGTAAAACATAAATATTGGAATGCAGTCGAAATAAATCAGAAACCTCTATGGACATCAAATTGGCAGGTGAAAAGTTTAAGGAAGTAGGAGACTTCTGTTACTTAGGAAACAAAGTAACCAGTGATGAACGAAGCAAAGAGGTTATGAAAAGTAGGTTGGCTCAGGCAAGGAAAGCATTTATACAGAAAAGGAATCTGTTGACATCGAATATAAATTTAGGTATTAGGAAGTCATTTTTGAAAGCCTTTGTCTGGAGCGTGGCGCTCTATGGGAGTGAAACTTGGACTGTTGGAGCAGCAGAAAATAGGAGAATTGAAGTGTTTGAAATGTGGTGTTACAGGAGAATGTTGAAGATCAGATGGGTGGATAGAGCTAGAAACGAAGAGGTATTAAGAAGAGTGGGAGAGATGTTTCTGGCAACTGCTAATGAGGAGAAGAGATAGGTTGGTAGGACACATACTAAGACACCCAGGAATAGCAAGCTTAGTTATGGAAGGAAGAGTCGAGTGCAAGAACTGTAGGGGTAGACCAAGGTTAGAGTATGTTAAACAGATTGCCTCAGATGTAGGGTGTGGTAGCTACGTAGAGATGGAACGATTAGCTCAGAACAGGGAGGTATGGGGAGCTGCATCAAACCAGTCAAAAGACTGAAGACTCAAACACACACAGCCTCGGACCTATGGGAGTGACGGAGTCCCATCCCCATCTCACAGATTAGGGAGTCGTTGGAAACGAACTGGTATTCGATAGGGTGCTATTAATATCGAGGGTGGTTATGGAAAGAAGAAAGTAGAGCTAGCTGCGACAGCAAGTAGAATGAATTTGGATATTTTGGGGATTAGTGAGGTTCAGATAAAGGGGGATAGAGAGGAGGTATACCTGTCAGGCAAAGTGGACAGTAGGGCTGTATCTCAAGGGAACAATACAGCGTAACATACTTTCTACGAGGTACGTAAATGAATGATTAATGTGGATAGATTTGGAAAAGTCAGGACATCGGGTCAGGATTGTTTCAGTGCACGCTCCTTATGAAGGGTAGTGGTACTGAGAGTTAACAATCAATCAATCAATCAATCAATATTTATTGACATTTAACAACTTATCGTTGTATTAGACTACGTCACATTGTTAAAAATACATTTTCAATTTACAATAAATTCACAAAGTTATGTATAATATATTACAAGTATTATTACCAGCTTACTGAATTCTATAAAATAAAATAAGAATAAAGTAACACGAATGCAGTAAGAAGAAGTTGATCTTCTAAAGTCCATCTGGGTAGAGTGTAATTTTCTCTTCAAATTCGACCAAAGTGTAAATACTGCTGTTAATGAGCCATCGCTTAATGGAAGCTTTGATTCTTATTCTTGTGGTGTGTGAATGCACATCCCTTCGATTTTTATATACACTGAAATTTTCTTTAATAAACACTAAGCTATGGAATATGTATATTGATGTAAGAGTCATAATTCCAAGTTCTTGGAAGTGATTTCTGCAGGATTCTGTACTAGGCTTGCCTTGTAGACATGTTATTGCCTTCTGCCATCTGAAAACATCTTGTGCCCCTGTTGAGTTTCCCCACAATATTATACCATAAGTTAAATGTGAATGGAAAAATGCATAGTACGCGAGAATCATCTGATTAGCACTAACTGATTGTTTGAGTCTTCGCAATAAAAATAAGACTCGTGCTAATTTTGTACATAATTTTTGTGTGTGAATGACCCAGTTTAATTTAGAGTCTAGATGGATTCCCAACAACTTAACAGAGCTGCATTCATGACTACTTGAAGCCAATTTGACTAAGTGAAAATAGATTTCTTCTGTTTTGTTACTGTTTAGAAATAGTTTGTTTACCTTTAGCCAAGAAGTTGATTCACATTAACAATAAGGATAGTGATGGGGGTTTCAATGCCAGGATAGGAAATGGAACTGAGCGGGATATGAGAAGGTATTTGGTAAGTGGGGTGAGGATAGGGGAAATGTCTATTGGACTTCTGTGCTAGCATGTTGCGAACTCATTCTCAAAGTATGAGGAGATTCACAGGCACACGGGAGGGGGGGTAGATGAACCAGATCAATAATAGACTATATCATTACTGACTTTCAATTTAGGAATTGATAAGAAATTGTAGGGCATTCAAGGGCTTTTGTTTTATGAAACAGACCACAGACTGATTTGCTGTGAATTAAGCATAATTAGACCAAAAGTGCAGAAAGGACCGTTAACCTCGGAATCATGAGCCACGGGAACTCCTTTTTTACGTGGAACCCAAACCACAGCACAAGGCATTTCGCTTTGAAAATCTCACACTCATTGACCGGGATTCGAACCCGGTCCGCCGTGGTGAGAGCCATATATAGTTAGTTAGTTAGTTATTGTTGTTTTAAAGGGCGGAACTACGAAGTCATCTGCCCCTATATATATATGCTGCTCAAAAAAATTAAAGCACCACTTTTTTCAAAGGGCACCAAATTTTGAAAAGTTGACCGCACAAGCTCGAAATCTCAGTATAACGTTTGTCCTGACGCCTACCAAGCATATGCTTCAGCACAACTCCTCAACTTGAGTAGTTTCGGGGTAGCGCCCCAAAAACCAGCCCATTTTCGAAAACCGCAAATTGAAGTTTGCGAAAAACGCTGTTGGACTTGTCGCAGTTTGCCAAAGCAGTCGAAAATGAATCAGTCTTGCTCTTAAAGGTTCCACAAACACGTTGAAATCAATATATTTGACGTTTGGGCATTTTCAACCCCCTTCATCATTCCCTTAACATGGACTACCATTGGGGGGCGTCTGAGAAGGTACCGGGTGTGTTTAACCACCTGAAAACCTGCACCCCGTCCTCAGTTGCTGATTGCAGTAAGTTCTTAAGGCCTCCGGCAATGTTCACCCCCCCCCCCCCCCTAACAACCTCAACTGGCATGGGACCAAACCACCCCGTCTCGATTCACCCCTAAGGAAGGTTTTAATCGAGATATTTATCAGTGCTGTGAATAGGGGGGTCTTCCCCTAACGTTTCAAAAAAGGAGTTGTACCTGTGCCACCACCCCTTCCCCTGCTACCCCTATTTGTATGATTTTTTGAATCAGGCCCTTTTTAAGGGCTAAAACGAGGGCTTAATCGCTGAAAGGGCTGTAAAGGTCCTTAGAAGTAGTGGTGACACGAAATCAACCCCTTCCGATCGTTGATTGACATTCCGTCCCCAAAACTTGAAATTTTTGCACCCCCAACCCTCCCTGTCTGGACGCGTAACGCGTCATGGCAGAGTTTTCAGAGTTGGATGAAAATGAAGCTTATGGCCTGCAATCGAGCCCAAAACAGCAGGTTGGATGAAAATTCATCGGTAGGGTGGGAAACGGGACCAAAAATTTTCAAAGAAGTTAACAGCCTCTAGTAAGTACACCCATGCATAGGCAACCCACATCACGTCATTTTTCTCCCATTACCAACCTTTGCAACCTATTACCGATCATAGGAAACCCGCACGCACGGACGTGATAGGCTAGAGGTAACTGATATATGGGACACATAGATGGGAGCAATGGCAGGAAGGTACTCGTATTGAAGGCTAAGTTACGTCACGGTCTCACCCAGCCGTAGTTCGATCCCAGTGACAACCTCTGTTCCTTTGATCTCTGTATAGGTCGCCAAATGGCACTAACTCTACGAGGCTCCACTAATCCCGACTGAGGTTTGTCGTCCCTCACATAGGCCTACCCATCCTGTGTTTTACCGCCCTTCCAGTCTGTCCTATGTACACTTGATCACATTCTGGTTGGTTCCTTAGTTTAGGGGCTGTCATGTAACCCCGTGTACTTTGGGTGTGTGTAGAATCTGTCTGATAACCGTTGTTAATTGTGATGGCTGTATTAGTGTGTGTTATCTGTTCTTTAATTCAATGTAGACTGCAACTTTGAATTCATCAAATAGTTACTACGTTTCCCGCCAAACGCCACCGACAACGACTACTAGGCCTAGTTCAGAACTTAGCTCCTAGACGCCACCGCAGTCGGCTCTTGGCAACGAACGTAGGGACCTAAGAGCGTTGTTTACATTCTTAACCTATACAATTTAGCTTCACACAGGTGTAATTAGTGGAAGGTTCTTTAACATGCCATAAATCTATGTCATGGGACCGCCAGCTTTACTTCCCCTCCGAAGTAAGGCATACTGAGGGATTTTTAATGCTCTTAAAAAACTCGACGGCTTCGGCCGGGTTTGAACCCGCTATCTTGGGCATAGAAGCTCAGCATGCTACCGACTACGCCACCGAAGCCGCCTTGATCATATTCTGTGCACGGAATACCGTACACATCACTTAGATCGGCTCTTTCACACTACACATCAACTGTCCAATTTTGTTTGCCAGTCGGAACCTATCGGTAGGATCAGGCCCGATGATGAGAGGTAGGGGCAAGCGGGACTGTTGCCTCAGGGCCCGGACATGATGAGAGGCCCGGGAAGGTAATGAGACGAAGAGTGGGCAACTTCACCTCCATTTTGGAATGTTCTTGTTCGACTTTATTCCGTGTAAATGAATCAGTGAAAAGAAACCGAGACATTACAAAGAGAATATATAAGGTGCGTTCAAAAAGTAACGAGCGGAGGCATAATTACAGAAACTAGTACCTGTATGTTAGAAGTATTGGCCCTGGCTGTTGAGGCACTTGTCCCACTGTTACACGAGGCGGTGAATGGCTGTCTCATAAAATTCCCTGGGCTGCGATGTGAACCAGTTCCGCACGTACAGCTGGACGTCGGCGTCCGAGGTGAATCGTTGGCCCCGCAGGGCCCCTTTCAGGGGACCAAACATGGCGTAATCACAGGGACAACGAGGCGGTGAATGGCTGTCTCATAAAATTCCCTGCGCTGCGATGTGAACCAGTTCCGCACGTACCGCTGGACGTCGGCGTCCGAGGTGAATTGATGGCCCGGCAGAGCCCCTTTCAGGGGACCAAACATGGCGTAATCACAGGGAGAGAGGTCTGGACTGTATGGAGGATGTCCGAAAACCTCCCATTTGAATTTCTGAGGAGTGCCGCGACTGTGTTGGCCGTATGAGGTCCTGCATTGCCGTGGAGCGATTTATGCGGCTATGGGAAATGAGACTTGACGTTACAGACAGCTAACGCACAGGGCTGCGAGTAGCGTACAAAGCCGAAGTTATACGATTGACTTCGCGTCACCACATGGTAGCTTTACGGTTGCTTACCCTCCAGGTTGGCTTTTCCCTCGGACTTACGTTGGTTGGTTCCTCATTTTAGGGGCTGTGACAACGCGGTCTTGTAGCCCCGTGTACTTTGGGTGGGTGTAGAATCTGTCTGATAACCGGTGTCAATTGTGATGGCTGTATTAGATGCAGACATTATGTCCTTACTTGATTTAAAAACAGGTCGCCTCCGTAGCGTAGCGGTCAGCATGGTTAGCTGCCGCCCCGGAGGTCCTGGGTTCGATTCCCGGCTCTGCCACGAAATTTGAAAAGTGGTACGAGGACTGGAACGGGGTCTACTCAGCCTCGGGTGGCCCAAATGAGTAGAGGGGGTTCGATTCCCCCTCAGCCATCCTCGAAGTGGTTTTCTGTGGTTTCCCACTTCGTCTTCGGACAAATGCCGGGATGGTACCTTCTTCCAGGCCACGGCCGCCTCCTTCCCTCTTCCTTGTCTATCCATCCTCACCTTCCCTTACCTTCCCTCATGAGGCCCCTGTTCGCTTTGCAGGTGAGGCCGCCTGGGCGAGGTGCCAATCCCACCTCACCAGTTGTATCCCTTCCGATTCGATGATTCCAGCTCTAGGACACTGCCCGTAGAGGCGGTAGTGGTGAGTTCCCTCGCTGAGTCCGCTAAAAAAAACACACTAATACAGCCATCACAATTGACACCGGTTATCAGACAGATTCTACACCCACCCAAAGTACACGGGGCTACATGACCGCGTTGTCACAGCCCCTAAACTGAGGAACCAACCAACCAAAGTCCGAGGGAAAAGCTAACCTGGAGGGTAAACCGACGAAAAGAAGAAAAAAGAAGCGTTTGACCTCAAACTATGTATTTATATTACCGGTATATGTACAATTCTCGCACGAAAAAAAGAACGCTCCTAAGGTTCTGTTATACACTTTTTGAATCTTTTCAAGAGATAAAACAAAAGTTAAAAAAAAGCTGGCCACTTCCGGGATATGAATCCGGCACATCTCGCACACGAAGCAGGAACGGTACCCCTAGCCCAACAGGCCCACATGCATGTTACAGAAAATGGAGGAACTTCAATGTAATGTATTCTGTAAATATGATATGTTGAATATTACACTACAGTATTTTACATTTAGTAAAGTGTCGTAAATATAGATAAGCTCTGGCACAATCACACGATTTATTTTGAAACAGAGAGGATATAAGCTTCTCACTTCGTAAGCAATCGTAAAGTTACCATGTGGTGACGCGAAGTCAATCGTATAACTTCGGCTTTGTACGCTACTCGCAGCCCTGTGCGTTAGCTGTCTGTAACGTCAAGTGAAATGAGTCCATCAACCAGCTGGACGTTATCATCGGTAATGCAGGGGGGTGCCCCAGATCGTGCATCATCGGCTGACGACACCCGACCTTCCCTGAAGCGCTTGTGCCACGCCTTGACCCTTGCAAGGGACATGCAGTGTTCGCCGTACACTTGTGTCATTCGGCGATGAATGTCCGTTCCCCCCACTCCTTCCGCTGTCTGAAACTGAACAACACCTCTTTGCTCTCCGTTTGACGCCTCTATGTCACTGTTGGCAATGCGACTGGCAGCGTTGGACGATTGATGCATGCTGCTGCTCGCTTTGTATCGTCACGTGACGTGCACGCGTGCCCTCTAGCAACGGGCTGTGACCTTCCACGCTCTGGTCGGAACCACACCTCGTTACACACGCCACGATTAGCCGATGTAGTCATCGGTTTGCGCATTCCAGCCCCCGGCTCGTTACTTATATATCGAAATTTTATAAATATCCATTGTGTTGTTCGCTTGTCTGCCGGAGAAAAGGCACAGTTGCCAGAATTCTAAACTTATTTTATAAAGTACGAAAGTTCTGTGTAGGGTGATACGGTTCTAGTTGGATCTCAAGATTTCTACTATTTATTTGATGCATTTCTGAACGGAGTGTGGCTTATTCTTGTGGTGACCAAACATGAAAATGGAGATCAACATCTAGAAGTAAAAGAACAAGGAATGAGAACCCTAAAAACGAGTGGTTGAGTAACTGTAAACCAAGTACAGTAGGCCTAAACCTATATTCGGTATGAACATGCTAAATTCCATGGAGTTTTTAATGGGTTAAAAGAAAGCCAGCTTACAACTTCCAAAATAATATCACAGGATGACAAAATGTAGGGGCCCGGAAAACTGTCTTAGGGCCCCATGATCTCTCTCCACGGCCCTGGGTAGCATGCGGGCAACTATTATAGCCAGTGCTGGATTACCCATTAGGCCCGACTAGGCCCAGGCCTAGGCCCCCCAATTATCTGGGGGCCCCCAAATTTTATTCCGAAGATTTAGAAAAATTGTATCCAGAACTGAGACAGTTTCAGTATTATATTAAATTACAGTGTCCTTTAAAAACTGAGTTCACTCATTCTGAACTTTACAAAATTCTTATTTGAGACAAGCTTGAGTCTGTTTTTCCGAACGTTGAAATTGCTTTTCGCATTTTCCTGACCCTCATGATAATGAATTGTTCTGCGGAGCGCTCGTTTTCAAAATTGAAACGGATCAAAAGTGCGCAAGGAAGTGTCATGTCACAAGAACAAGAACGATTAGACATGCTAAGTTTAATGTATATCGAGTCAGATGTTCAGCGGAAAATTGATTTTGATGACATTGTAGAAGATTTCATTGACGGAAGAAAAAAAAACAGAAAAAAAATGATTACATTTTACAGAAGTAAAAAATAGTAGCCTATGATTTGTTAAATTGTTAATCAAATCATCTGAAATGTTTTCAAACAACGATGATCGTTTCAATTGAATATATGATTTAATAAAAAGTGTATTATTCATCTTGAGAAAAAAAAACTCTTGTATATACTTTATTAAATGTACAGGTGCTAAAAAATAAATATTATTTGAAAAAAAAAAAGAGCCCCAAAAATCTGAGGGACTTGGGCCTCTAGGCGGCTTCGGTGGCGTAGTCGTTTTTTTTTAAATTTAATCAATTTACCCTCTAGGTTGGTGGTTCCCACGGACGCAGCGAGGGAACTCACCACTACCGCCTCTATGGGCAGTGTCCTGGAGCTGGGAACATCTGGTCAGGATGGATACAACTGGGGAGGTGTGATCAGCACTTCGCCCAGGCGGCCTCACCTGCAAAGCGAACAGGGGCCTCATGAGGGAGGGGAGAGGATGGAAGATTAGGATGGATAGGCTAGGAAGAGGGAAGGAGGCGGCCGTGGCCTTAAAGTAGGTACCATCCCGGCATTTGCCCGAAGACCAAGTGGGAAACCACGGAAAACCACTTCGAGGATGGCTGAGGTGGGAATCGAACCCCCTCTACTCATTTGGGCCACCCGAGGCTGAGTAGACCCCGTTCCAGTCCTCATACCACTTTTCAAATTTCGTGGCAGAGCCGGGAATCGAACCCAGGACCTCCGGGGCGGCAGCTAACCGTGCTGACCGCTACGGTACGGAGGCGACCGGATTTTTTAAGAGCGTTAAAAATCCCTCAGTATGCCTTCCTTCGGAGGGGAAGTAAGCCGGCGGTCCCATGTCATAGATTTATGGCATGTTAAAGATCTTTCCACTAATTACACCTGTGTGAAACTAAATTGTATAGGTTAAGAATGTAAACAACGCTCTAAGGTTGCTACGTTCGTTGCCAAGAGCGGACTGCGGTGGCATCTAGTAGCTAAGTTCTGAACTAGGCCTAGTAGTCGTTGACGGTGGCGCTTGGCGGCAAAAGTAGGAACTATTTGAAAAATTCTAAGTTGCAGTTTGTACTTATATTAAAAAACAGATACACACACTAATACAGTCATCACAATTAACACCGGTTATCAGACAGATTCTACACACACCCAAAGTACACGGGGCTACATGACCGCGTTGTCGCAGCCCTTAAACTAAACTAAGGAAGGAAGAAGGACTTGGGCCTCATTTTACCTTAATCCGGCACTGATTATAGCTCGGTCTTTCTCTTTCATGTCTGAACTGGTGTTAGGGTGAAACGCTCTGTTCTGAGTTCGCGTTATCTTGGAAAGCTCGTCTAGATGTTCAAGATCAGCGTGCGCAGAACACCTTATTGTTGTGAGCGGACATTCACCACCAAAGTGTTAAGATTTTTTTCTGTTTTCAAACCAACTTGCTGAGAGAGCCGCATTCCAACGCCACGTAGCCTCGGTTGCTACTGCATATTGAAGAGACTTCGGTCTCCGCTTCCAATACGCTGCTGCTTCACGGCTGGAGTAGCCTATATTTTCACACCTACAGTTATACAGCTGGTCGGGACTTCAACGTCTACATAGGGCGGCTTCGGTGGCTGCAGGGGCGTATATACAATTTCTTTTCGGGGGGAGCTGACAATCGTAGAAAATTGTGAGTATTATCAGGGGATTGTCACTGCAAAATACCCTGAAATATCAACCAATATCTTAAGAGCATATCACTTTGTGTAATTATTTTAGATAAGAGTTAAGTTAAGATTAGGGTACAACCAAATTTACAATTCGTTTTTGCCTTTACCAAAGCAACACATTCTTAATTTGTATTGGCTTTTTCGGGGAGGGGGGGGGGGTGGAGCCCCCAAAGCTCCCTCCTTATATACACCCCTGGCATGCTGAGCTTCTATACCCAAGGTCGCGGGTTCAAACCCGGCCGAAATAGTAGGATTTTTAAGAGCGTTAAAATCCCTCAGTATACCTTCCTTCGGACTTTTCCTTAACATCCGAACCTTATTTATGACATATCATATTTTTCCGTTTTTTTTTTTTTCAAGACAAATGTAAGATGAGGATTTAAGCTAAACTCATTCAAATTACGTCATTAAGCATAATTGACACTCCGAACAGGAAAGGGTTGCAATTCTGGCTGTAGGTTCCGACTGGCAAAGAAAATTGGTCACTTAATGTGTGGTGTGAAAGAGCCAATCAACCTGGTGTGTACAGTTTTCCGTGCACAGAATGTGATCAAGTGGACATAGGACAGACTGGAAGGACGGTAAAATACAGGTTGGTTGGTTCCTTAGTTTAGGGCAGAGATTCCCAAACTGGGCGAATTCGCCCAGTAGTGGGCGATTTGAGCACACCAGTGGGCGAAACTGACAGAATGTGAATTCGAAGGGCGATTTGATAAAAAGTGGTGGGCAAATAATTCAGTTTTTATCATTTCAAATGATCTTGTCGAATTCGTCGTTATGCTTGGGTCCAACGTTATGCGTTACGGAGACGGAAGTGACGTCATGCAGCCGCGCGGGAAGTGACGTCATGCAGCCACGCGGGAAGCAGAAGCTAATGGTTATTGGAGTCTGTTGAAAGAGTCCTGAGGCGTCGAGCGACCTGGGGCTTTGAGCGAAGCGAACACAAGAATACAGGGTGACTTCTAAAGAGGTATACAATATGCCATATAAGAATACAGGGTGCCTCCTAAAGAGGTGTGCAGGATGTCAGAGCAAAATACAGTACAAGATGCCAGATAAGAATACAGGGTGACTCATAAAGAGATATACAAGATGCCAGATAAGAATACAAGGTGACTCTTAAAGAGGGGTACAAGATGGCAGAGAAGAATACAGTGTGACCCCCAAAGAGGTGCACAAGATGTCAGACAAGATTACAGGGTGACTCCTAAAGAGGTGTACAAGATGTCACACAAGAATACAGGGTGACTCCTAAAGAGATATACAGGATGCCAGATAAGAATACAAGGTGACTCTTAAAGAGGTGTACAAGATGGCAGAGAAGAATACAGGGTGACTCCTAAAGAGGTGCACAAGATGTCAGACAAGAATACAGGGTGACTCATAAAGAGGTGTACAAGATGTCACAAAAGAATACAGGGTGACTTCTAAAGAGATATACAAGATGCCAGATAAGTATACAGGGTGCCTCGTAAAGAGGTGTGCAGGATGTCAGAGCAAATTACAGGGTCACACTTAACGAGGTGTACAGTATGTTAGATTCAATTCAAATACAGGGTGACCCTTAAAGAGGTTTGCGAGATATAAGATTCAAATAATGGGTGACTCTTAAAGAGTTGTAAAAGATGTCAGACTCAAATACTGGGTGACCCTTAAAGAGGTGCCCGTGCGGGAAGCCTAAGTTAATTGGTAATGGAGTCTGTTGAAAGAGTTATGGGGCTTCTCGCCCTCCTGAGCCTTTCTAACATGTGTAGCATTTGTAGCATGCGTCATTTGAAATGATATACGTCTAGTCTTTCAGACTGACTGTAATTTTTTTCCTGAGCTCATTTTACCCGAAATCTTAAAAATAAGTTTGAATGACGGATCCCTGATAACGTTTAAAGCAATTTGATGTTGCCTATAAATGCATATATTGGCTATTTTTATTGTTTTGGTCATATTTGTTCATATTTTAGTGATATATGGACATATTTGGTTATAATTTAAGCATTTTTGTTTAAATTTAGGCGTCTTTAACAAGGTACGTGTTATCTGCGTCGAGTTTCAAACACAGGATTTCCGAATAGTGTAGTAGATACAGTATATTGTCTTTCTTTTCCCAGAACAGGCAGATAGCAGGTTTAGAAGTCCTAATTCCAAGAAGGCGTTCGTCTACGGACGTCTTTTAGCACATCTTTCTGGACAAGTTAGATTGTGACACTGTACGCATGAGGTCCCGGAACATGACGATAGTGTGCTTCCGCCTTTCAATAGGATGTCACTCCAGTAGATATATTTAGCTCAGAAGCAATTGGCAAACAAGGAAATGCCATGTTATGTCTTTAAGGAAAACCGAGCAAGAACTGCATCTCAAGGATATGATACTGAATGAATGTTGAAAATTTTAATGTACTGTAGCTCTCTGTCAGTTTGTATGATTAAATGTGTCTGGTATGTTATCGCTGATCACGTTTTGGCACTTAAGACGTTCACTGTATGTTAGTGTCCCAATACTCAAGTTGTCTGCTATTGACTAGCTGCTAGCTACTATGTGCTATGTGCTATGCACTACGGAGATTTGGGACATGTCTGCTTGATCACAGCCTCCTTCATAGACTTGCGTTCTGAAACGCACTGGACTTACATGCTGGTACCAACCAAACCAACACTCAAGATGGCGGTGATCTGCTGCTCCTTGTAAGCTCTTTGCGCTTTCATCAGCTGTTTTAAATAAACAATACCTGAACGATTACGTTCATGGATGCGCCAAGAAGATAACTTTTTAGCCGAGCCCTAATTATGGTTTGTGTTTGGCTGATTAAGAGAATACAGTTCAGGAGGAAGAGAAGAAGGACAATCATGATAATAAGGCAGCGGCAAATTGAAAATTTGAGACGAGGCCCTTACTGTGCGCCGGAGACCATATACCGAGTTGTCGTTGCAATTCTCAGTCGTGATTACCACAGAACCAAACAACATATTCGCGTGAAAATAATTATCATAACAGAACAAGATATTATGCTTCCCTCGTGGGTTGTGGTTTGAAGCATCGAATTTGGCAAAGAATATAGGCCAAGCATAAACTAGATTAAAGTCAAAGACAACCTACAATTTACATAAGCTACACTTTCTATAACTTCCTTGTACAAGTCGACAAGTCGGCCAATCTAGCAAGCACTTTCGTTGACTAGCTACTACAGACTTGATTGCTATGTGCTAAGCAGTATTGGATCACGACTTCTGACGTCACATCCGGTAAAGTAGTCGACTATCTAGTTCACTACGGCTGAAATTGTACTATTGGGACACAGCCCTAGTATAATATACTATACTCTACCTATCCCAAAAATTCGTGTCATGTTTCATAGTTTTTAAGGCCATATTTTATAGTTTTTAGGTCATATTTAGCTAGTTTTTAGGGAATATTTGCTTGCGTATTGTGTACTTCTTAAGGTCTTAAAAACTTCCGAACCCTAGTCATAAACATCCGGGTCCCAATAATGATATTAAACAAGTTCGGATTGTATTCTTAAAATTATCCGCAGCTTATCCGCTCTGCCCTGCAAACTATATCCGCATGGCGAAAAATATTGCGGATATCCGCGGGTTTATCCGCGCAGGCCTTTAGCCATGACCTCAACCTCTTCCTTGCCCTCACCATGACCAGACTCAGAAGGTGTTTAAGGGACGGAACATCGAGGTCATCTGTCACTCGTACCACAAGCTATTCTATAAATTTATTTTAAATACCAAAATAAAAGACAGCATACTATTAAATGTAAAATAAAATAATCAATAAACATAAATATGAGGAACAAACAAAATTTAGTTAGTCATTGTTGTTTTAAGGCAGGGCCATCCAGTCTTTGCGCGGCCGCGCTTGGGGAGCACTGGGCAGTCAGACTAGCGCTCCTTCCCCTACCACCACTACACTGTGGCAGCGAGGAGACGGACGATGGTTTTTTTTTTTTTTTTTTTTTTTATTCATTCTTGTGTTAACAAAAAAAACAGCTACAAACACTGTTCACTAAATACAATTCCCACCTCAAGGTAATGTTCTAAGTTCATAGTAGTCTTTGAGAAAAAGAAACAAAATATAAAACACACAAAACACAACAACAAAACACCAAGCATCATAAGACTGTAGCACAATGATGACCACACGTATGTTGTTAGAATTTATATAAAAAGTTTCCAAAAGCACTGTTGAGACACTTCCGCTGTACGAGTTTCCATCGTTCTTTCCGGAGGTGATCCAGAAAACCAGGCAGGGTAGTCACCAGGGGTGTCCGGTAACCAGTAAGGTTGTAGTGGATTGCTGCAGATGCAAGCCATAAGATGGCATTCCTTTTCGGCTCCCCAAGTACATCCCGTAATTCGAAGTTCAAGATCTCCTCGTCCCTGTTGCGTGTTAGCCCGGTTATGCTGTGGATAGCATTCATCGTCCATCGCCACACGCCGTTCGCACTCCCACATGTAGTGATGCGGTGGATGAGGGTGTCAGTCCTGTTGCACACAGGACAGGCATCATCAGCTACTTGTTCGTGCCGCTTCATTTTTTCACCAGTGGGGATGATTTCATTAATGCAAGCATATACAGACAGTCGCCATTCTAAGGGAAGCCATTTGTTGCGCACATTGTCCCAGATATGCTTCCAGTCTTTGTTGGGGTATTTTAAATGCACCAGGGGTGTGAAATTACGGAGTTGCAATAAAAAAGCATAAATGTGTTTAGCTTCATTAAAGGAACCATCGGAGATGTGGGCAGTGGGAAGTTTTAGCAAAAGGGCCAGGGCTTTCCTGAACAAAGCCCGGAACGGATGGGGTTGTCGTAAAGGAATAGTTTCAATGACTTTCAGAGCAGCACAAACGAACGGATCACCTGTAGACTGTCTCGCCTTGATAATATGTTTCAAGAAGAGTGAAGAGCATTTCAGTTCAACTGCAAAAAGTCGCAGCCCACCACACTGTTCTGGTAACTGCAGTTGTTCCCGTCGAATTCTATAGCGATAGCCTTTCCAAAGATAGAATCCAATCGCCATTTCAATGCGCTGGCTGATTATATGTGGAGGGGGAAGTACTTGCGCCATATACCACAGTTTCGACAGAGCAAACATATTAATGTGCCAGGTTTTTTGCAGAATATTGAGCCGTCTTGAAAGTTCCTCTTTCAGTTGGAACCTCAGAACATTTAATCGGGCAGCCCAGTTGGTCTGTATGGTCTCCGCAATATCTCGACTGAAAGTTATACCCAATATTTTGCATGCGGTGACAGTAGGAATACCGGTAGTATTGGAGTAGTGCTTATCGTCACCTGGGCCTAAGAGCAATAAGGATGACTTTCTATAGTTTACTTGTGCTCCACTGGCCTGACAAAATGACTCAAGGGTCTGTTGGACGAGTATCGCGTCGCCTTCATTTGTGAGTAGTATCGTGACGTCATCGGCATAGGCTCGCAGTGTGAAACGCTCTCCGTTGATCGTGAGGCCAGTGAGTACGTTGTTCATCATCCTGACCATGGGTTCCAACGCCAAGACGAATAGAGCCATTGATAGGGGGCATCCTTGTCTGACAGACTTCTTGACTGGAATTTTCGCTGACAGAAACCCGTTGACCATTACACGAGAAGAAGCCGTTTGGTAAAGTCGTTGGAAAGTTGCTATGATGGTGTTGGGAAAATGAAAGCGTTCTAATACCTTCCATAAATACTTGTGGGCTATTCTGTCAAAGGCCTTATTAAGGTCAATGCTTGCAAGTGCGGCTGCGGGGTTATCAGCGACAGAGTAGTGTATGATAATATCACGAATGGCTAGAAGGTTGTGCACGATATTTCTTCCTGGAATGGTACAAGTTTGCCCAGTGCCAATTAAAGCAGGAAGAATGCGTCTGATTCTGTTGGCTAACACCTTGGCCAGAAGTTTATAATCGGTATTTAAGATTGTAATGGGTCTGTAGTCAGTGATATAGACACATTTCGATTGTTTCGGAATCAGAAGAATAACCCCGTCTGTGAAGGTATTCGGAATGTCGCCGGTCAATGCGTGATTAAGCACACTTGTCAGGTCATCTCCGACCATGGTCCAAAAGTGTCGGTACCACTCGTACGGGATGCCATCAACGCCGGGTGTCTTATTAGCTGCAGTCTGGTTTAGAGCATGTTTCACCTCTTCCTTGGTGATAGACGTCTCAAGAAAATGGATGTCATCGCCCTCGAGGTGTCTGTCAACAGATCGCAAGATGTTATTTACTTGCAAATCACTAACGCTGTCTTCTCCCAACATGTCACGAAAGTAGCGCTCACTTTCGGCGAGTATGTGTTCGTGAGTTCTGATGACCATACCTTGTTCATTAATCCATTCATGCACAACTTGTCGGTTCGCTGATCTGCGCATTTTGGCTAAATGAAAGAGCGACATTCGTTCATCTGCTAAGATGGAGGTTCCTTTAATGTGAGGGAGCAAGTCCTGGAGACTCTGCTCTTTAATCCCTATAATAGTCTTCTTGATGGAACTGAGGTGTGTTGAAACATTTTCTCCTAGTCGTTCCTTCCGATGCAGGTCATGCATGACTGTGGTATAAAAGTCTAGTTTCCTGTTTAGGTCGTGGTACCGTTCATAGGTGAAAGTTTTGGCTGTAGATCTAATGGTAGGTTTTAACTTCTTTATCCACCAGTCTAGAATATTATGGTATCGATCTTTTGTTGTAGTACATTGTTGATAAATGGTGGCAAAGCGTCGGTCATTGTCGTGGGTTTGAAAAGCATTCTTGTTCATTTTCCATGAACCCCGACCAATGAAGCATCTATCTGCCCGTTGCGCTTTAAGAGTAAATATGACACTGTGGTGGTCACTGCAGGCTACGGGAACGACTTTACAGCTATCAAGAAGATGTGCTTGAGGCTGGGAGATATAAGCGCGATCTATTCTAGATCTGGAATCCCCACGACAGAAGGTAAATTCTACGTACGAACCATGCAATCGTTGCCAGGCATCCACCAGCTGCATACTATGGGTAAGTGTCTGCAGCCCTGGACAGAAGTTGAATGTGCCTGTTTGATCACGAGGATGCAGTGTGCAATTGAAATCACCAGCTAATATCACCGGACCTGACGTCGCTACATGTGTCAAGATGTCATGGCTGAACAGTGCGTTCCGATCATGCTTATAGTTCGTCCCGGACTGGCCGTATACATTGATCAGTCTGATGTTATTATAAGAAGCTGACAAAATTCTACCTGAGGGGTCCATGATGACATCGGTAATTTCGAAACCCTTTCTATACACGATGGCGGTGCCCCGGACGTTATCCCCCACATTCACAACATGGTCATAATTGTACAAGCAGCCAAAATTGTTTTCATTGACCTCCTGCAGAAACAATATATCAATATCATACTCCTTCAAAAACCTACCCAGCAGGGCCGGTGTGGTGACATTCTTCACGCCATTGACATTGAGAGTAGCAAACGTCGTGAGAATACTGGCCATGCTCTGGAAAACGAGCACGAAATGTAGAAACAAAGGAGAGAAATACATGTTCTATATGCGATAGTGGCCTGTAAAACTGATGTTATTGATGAAAAACAAAGAAACAGCAGCAATTATTGTAGGTCAACGTTTAGAATTGCCCAGGGATTTGTCAGTACTCTTCAGTCTCGGAGGTAATCGTGGGTCTCGATGACTAAGCGTGGCTGGTTTCACATGAGTGATTTCCTTGTGCGTTGTAGCAGCTGATGGGGGTAAGAACGTAGTCTTCCCAGTGTCCGGAGCTGTCACGTGGGGGTGAGCAGTACTAGCTGTTCCACTCCCAGCAACCTCAATTTCCATATCGTCATCTGTGGCAAGGCTGTTTGCAGTATCAGTTAGATTGGGCAGTGGGGCCGTCGGGGGCAGATCCGGAACGTGTGGTGAGGGGTTATCCTGCAGCAGATCAGAGCTTGTAGGCGCAATTACATCAGCTGTTGTGTACGTGCCGGAAATCCCGTCATGGGTTCCTGGTGATGGTGGGACTGTTAAATCGGTACCTTCACTGTCCGGTTTCCGACGTTTGTGTGTGCTTTCATCAAGTGTAGGGAAGTCCGAGTGATCAACAGCGTGCTTTGGTGCTGGAGCTGATGGCGAGACAACGTGTTCCGTGGCCCATGCTGGGGTTGGGTGGCTCGAGATTGATGAGTCGCCACTAACCGGTAGGGCGGTATTTTCTGGTTCAATAGTATCAGGTCCTACCGTACGCTGGTCGAAAGCGCGTGCTCGTCGCAGGGGACACTGGGGTCGTAAATGGTTTGTCGAATTACATGCAAGGCAAGTTCGCATTTGACCATCATAAACAATCTGTGCACGATAGCCTTCAATGGAAATGAAGGAGGGGATGGCTTCCTTCAAGTCCATGCGCACTGCGCGTATGCCATTCTGCACCCGAAATGGGTATTGCGCAGACCATTCTTCATTTCGATGCTCATTCACTTTACCATATTTGCTAAGAACACTTATTATTGAACCGATGGGAACCTCCGGGGGAACATTGAGAATACGAACTGTTTTGATGACATTGTCGGCAGCAGTAATTTGCACAGTCCCTATTCGACCATCTGACAAAGTAATTTTCTGTTGGCCCGCATGTAGACTTAACAACCTCTCAAACAGTACTTGGGAAATTACCTTTAAATATACGGCGTTGTCCAAATTGTCGAGTTGAATCATCTCGATCTGGTCAGCAGTGATTTTCAAACAAGTGGAGATCCAATTGTGCACCTCCCATGCACTAGGCCTGTTGTCGCGTTCAAAAACACATTTTAATGTGAGCTTGCGCACAAATTTTGTAACCATGGTGATTGTCGTTTACTAGTACAAGACGAGAGTTATGCGAATATGAACCGCTCACAGCACACGGTATTCAGTAGTTCGAGGGCAGATATACGCACAGAAATAGCCAAGCACAGTACCGGTACCGCACGTGATTCAGACGCGACCTCGCTCGACGAAGGCTGTCGAGCAACTGACCAAATGTTCAGACCACGCTAGATAAGTACGTACAGTCGTGCGGCCGACAGCTCATGTGGGATTGTTGACATATTAATAGGGATGTTTAGCCATAACAAATATACTGCATATACAAATCGAATGGTACTCCGATGTATGGAATGTGCAGGAAACGAGCACAAGCGTTAAGTAAAGAAAAGTATGGTGCTTTTCAGTCGGTCAACACGAATGTACCCAAAAGAGCAGACTGAAATGCACCAACATTTTGTTTACTAAGGCAAACTGAAAAATGGCTTCAAACCCCACAATGTTAAGTAAAGAATATTGTGATTTATTCCAAACTGAAATGTGAACATATTAGAGAGGAAAATTCAACAACAAATTGTGTTCTTTTTAACACGTTACATCTCTGTTGCACAATAAACAATTGGCATGCCCTTTATAAGCTGTGCAGAAAAATGAAATTTCCCATTCTGCTTTAGAGACAGCTGCTTCACCACTCCTTTTTTTGTATGCTCTTCAGCCAGGACCACTGCGAAACTGATTTACTTACACGCTGCCAACAAACCGCATTGGACTAGACTAGCGACTGATGGATCGGCTGCACACTTCAGCGCGCTCAGCCAGCCATGCTTCCCCCACCACTTCTAAAACTACCTTCCAACAAAGAGCTCGGAGCACCGACTTAGAGCGCGGTCGGAGCGATAGCGCTTGGGGAGCGCTGTCTGGATGGCCCTGTTTTAAGGGGCGGAACAGCGAGGTCATCTGGACCTCTTAAAACAGATTAAACTATGCAAATTTAGAATAAATTAAAATTTCGAAGTGGAAGCCTAAATAAGACACAAGATCGAAAATTAATAAGACAAAGAATTAAATAAAACTCAAAAATATAATAAAAAATATTACGGAAAACAAAAATTCAATTTTCAAAAGAAGAACATGTTCTTTGAGTCAATGCTCACTTGTAAATTTAGACTGCTGGCCCTAACCCACTACAAAGCGGATGACGAGATCAGCAACCATCACGTCATCGGCTAATATAAGTTTGAGTGCCATCTGCAGACCAAGGTTTCTTCGTAAGTCAGCAACATCCACACCCTCGGTGAATACGGCACCAGTGGTACAAAGTAGGGGGTCTTCCCTTCTCATTAGGTAGGAGCTATTCTTAGCCTACACAAAATGATGGACCCCCTACGTGGCCGGAAGAGGTCCGCCATACGCGAGTTTACTGGGCATTAGATCAGCTAGCCACTGACTTTCCCAGAAAGCCAGTACCAAATTCACAATTGAAAAATAAAGTTGGTTCGTTGGTTCCTTAGTTTAGGGGCTGAGACAACTCGGTCATGTAGCCCCGTGAACTTTGGGTGTGTATAGAATCCGTCCGATAACCGGTGTTAATCGTGATGTCTGTATTAGTATGTGTTATCTGTGATTCAGGTAGAAGGACTGCAGACGACTAATTTTTTCAAGTACTTCCTACTTTTGCTACCAAATGCTACCATCTACGACATCTAGCTGCGGACGTGGCTACTAAATGCCATCGCAGTCAGCACCCGGCGGCGAACGTTGGAACTAATCTAGCCTTATCAAACTAACCTACAACTTTGAGCTTCCACAAGTGTATTTAGTGGAAGGTTCTTTTTTATGCCATAAATCTATGACATGGGACCGCCGACTTTACTTCCCCTCCGAAGGAAGGTATACTGAGGGATTTTGAACGTCTTAATAAAATCTGACGACTCCGGCCGGGTTTGAACCCGTGATCTTGGGCATAGAAGCTCAGCATGCTACCAACTACGTCCCAGAAGCCGCTCGCGCAACTTCACTCCCAAGATCATAATAATAATAATGTATTGTGTGGTATCCGGAGAGGCCGAGTACAGGACTTTCTAGTTAACGCCCGTGGCGACCTGCGCGTCGTAATGAGGATGAGGTAATGATGAAGACATCACGTACACACAGTCCCCGAGCCACGGGAATTAACCCCATGAGATTAAAATCCATGATGGCTCAGCCAGGAATCGAACCCGGAGCACTTCGGGCCTAAGCCTAGCGCGCTAACCATTTAGCCACGGAGCCTGACAAGATCAAAACGATACGACATTTTAAATCATACACGACGCTCTGAGATCTTATGGCGATCTGACGTCATGGAGCTCGCCATACGTTTAGGCTCTAGACACTAATAATTAGGCGGCTTCGGTGCATGCTGAGCTTCTATGCCCAAGATAGCGGGTTCAAACCCGGCCGAAGCCGTCGGATTTTTTAAGAGCGTTAAAAATCCCTCAGTATGCCTTCCTTCGGAGGGGAAGTAAAGCCGGCGGTCCCATGTCATAGATTTATGGCATGTTAAAGATCTTTCCACTAATTACACCTGTGTGAAACTAAATTGGATAGGTTAAGAATGTAAACAACGCTCTTAGGTTCCTACGTTCGTTGCCAAGAGCCGACTGCGGTGGCGTCTAGTAGCTAGTTCTGAACTAGGCCTAGTAGTCGTTGACGGTGGCGTTTGGCGGCAAAAGTAGGAACTATTTGAAAATTCAAAGTTGCAGTCCCTACTTGAATTAAAAAAACAGATACACACACTAATACAGTCATCACAATTAACACCGGTTATCAGACAGATTCTACACACACCCAAAGTACACGGGGCTACATGACCGCGTTGTCGCAGCCCCTAAACTAAGGAACCAACCAACCAACACTAATAATTACACGTATAAAAGAGATAACACATTTGAAAACGTGAGTCGTCCAGTTTAATCCACTTCTGAATAAGGATCATGTCGTACAATTATTATTTAATTATTTTATTTTATTTTCCTTTCTTTTCCTTTCCTTTTCTTTTCTTATCTTTTCTTACATATCCTTTCCTTTCCTTTCTTTTCCTTTCCTTTTCTTTTCTTATCTTTTCTTACATATCCTTTCCTTTCCTTTCTTTTCCTTTCTTTTCCTTTCCTTTTCTTTTCTTATCTTTTCTTACATATCCTTTCCTTTCCTTTCTTTTCCTTTCTTTTCCTTTCTTATCTTTTCTTACGTATCCTTTCTTTTCCTTTCCTTTCTTTCCTTTTCCTTTCCTTTCTTTCCCTTTCCTTTCCTTTCCTTTCTTTTCCTTTCCTTTCCTTTCCTTTCCTTTCCTTTCCTTTCCTTTCGTTTCCTTTCGTTTCGTTTTGTTTCCTTTCGTTTTGTTTTGTTTTGTTTTTCCAGAAAACAAACATAAAACCAAAAACCAAAAAACACGAAGCAAAAGTAATAAATAAAAAACAAAAGCAAAAGCAGAACACAAAAAACAAGGAACACAAAGGAAAAAGCAAAATTTAAAAAAGCAAAAACAAACACAAAACCAAATCCAAGAAAGAAAAGCAAAACATAACATTGAAAAGCAAAAGCACAAAGCAAACACTAAACCAAAAACACAAAGCATAAAGCAAAAAGTAGAAAACAACGAACACAAAAGATACGCGAGGCAAAGTCGAGAGAAACTTTTCTCATGAAAATTATTCTTGTTCCCATGTGGATAAAACGAGTTTTGCAACTGGACGACTCACTTATAAACCACACACAGTCTCTTCGGCTGGATCCGTTTTCCCACTTTGTACAGTGACTTTTGGGGCAGGCTCAACCTCTTTTCTTCTTCTCCTGTCTATGGTTAGAGCCCTTCGAGGATAAACAAAACGTTATCCGCATCCGCCCCACATCCGCACGACTCAGCATGCTACCAACTACGCCACCGAAGTGTTTGAGAGCAAAAAAGAACATTTGTTCCTACACTGAAGACTCGCGGAAGAGAATAAGCGAGAGGATCGTGGAGCCCGCGCCTTGGGCTAGCACTGGATGGTGATTGAGACATGCGATGATGATGTGGAGCTAACGAGCATCACATGTCGTTATGCTTAACACCGGAGGAAAAAAGAATCCGACACCAAAATAATCACCTTCGCCAGGGTAGACTCAGCCACGCTCTCGCTTGCTCACCGCTTTGTGTTGTTTTGTTCTGCTCTGCTCTGTGGCGGGAAGAAAACAATGCACTGGGCTGGTCACTCCCCTCCAACACAGCCACAGTCGAGACCACTCTAACCACTAGTCTATCGAGATGGAGCCATCACTGGTCGTCAAGAATGTTGTGTTGTTTGAGTCTTCAGGCTTCAAGAATGATGATGATGATAATTGTTGCTTTAAGAGGCCTAACATTTAAGTGAGATAATGATCGTGTGGCCTCCGGAGAGGCCGAGTGCAGGTCTTGCTAGTTGACGCCCGTGGGCGACCTGCGCGTCGTAATGAGGATGAAGGGATGATGAAGACGTCACATACACCCAGTCCCCGAGCCACGGGAATTAACCCCAGAAGATTAAAATCCCGGATGGCTCGGTCGGGAATCGAACCCGGGGCACTTTGGGCCAAAGCCTAGCGTGCTAACCATTTAGCCACAGAGCCAGACAACATCTAGGTTATCGGCCCCCTAATGGTTTGGGAGATAGTGAAAGATGAGATGAGAATGAAATCTGTAACTAATACTAACTACAGACTTACATACTAGAAGAAGAAATGGTAAACAAATAAAGGATAAGGCAAATAAAGGACAGGAAGAAAAAAAATGCCCTCAACCCTCGAAGAATGAGGATTGAGGGACTTGAAAGGAAGGAGAGCCATGAAAGGCACATAGGAAAGGGAAAGAGGAGAATGCCCGCCCCAAGGTCAGAAGAAAAAGGGGACAAAACGGACCCTGCTCAGGAATCCCTCGGGGTCGCCAACTCCCAAATTCACGAACCGTGAGCCCTTGAGGGTGTAGCACTATCCAGGGAGCACCAGAAGTGGTGGGGCTACACACACCCTTCCTCCTTGAGGGCCTTGAGCAGAAGGCAGGAGATAACACGAAGAAAGAAAAAAAAAGGCTGACCCCTCGAAGACGGAGGGTATCAGGAATGATGAGACAAGGGCCAATTAAGGCATGAAATTGAAAGACTCACTAGGCCTCGGATACCCTAATACCGTCTGGGTTGGAAGAGAACAAGAGTAGACCAGAGAGGTCGACAGGATAGAAGACGGAGAAGAGCCCGGCACAAGTAAGTGGAAGTAATGCCGGACTCAGCTGGGGTCCCGTGGTCACCAACCCACGTCCCACTAAATGTGTGGTCCGGGGGGGGGGGGGAGGGGGGAGGTCAAGAATGATTTTCCGCCGAATATCAAACGGACCATAGACAGGAAAAGAAGAGAAGAGGTAGAGGCTGCCCCAAAAGTCACCGTAGAAAGTGAGAAAACGCTTCCAGTCGAAGAGGATGAGTGTGGGAAGTGTTCAAATGTGTTATCTCTTTTATACATGTAATTGAGTGTCTAGAGCAGGGGTTCACAACCCTTTTATAAGTGGGGGCCAAGTTTATTATGGCATAATAAGTGGCGGGCCGCAATTTGCCTTTCCACATAAGCACTTGCCAAAACCTACCGCTAAAGCTAGTCATATGATACAGTCTGGTGCTACGTCAGAGAAGAGAGTGCAAATACGACAAATAACATTAAAAAGAATATATTGCCCAAGACCGGAATCGAATCCGGGACTACCGGCCCTTCGCACCGCAACGCTATCCATTACGCCAGCGCCACATCGTGAAATGAATCTTGATAAGAGTTAAAGGATTGAAAAAGGTAATAGAGGCTAACTTGGGCAGAGCAGTTCAGCATGCTACCGACTACGCCACCGAAGACGCGAAAATTAATAGACTATTTAAATGCATTTTTCTCGCGACTTTCCATCCGAGTGCTGGGAAACTTGGCCTTAATATGCTGACGTCTAATTTAATGGAACTTTATGAGAACTTAAAAATGGTGGCTGTGCAATGTTTTAAAATCTAATTTTCATTTCTCGTGTCCTAAGTAAGGCCAGTAGGATGTTATTTAGTAGCCACGTCCGTAGCTAGGTGTCGTGGACGGTATCATTTGGTAGCAGAAGTAGGAACTTCTTGAAAAAATGAATTGTCTGCAGTCTTTCTACCTGAATCACAAACTAATACAGCCATCCCAATTAACACCGGTTATCAAACAAATTCTACACACACCCAAGTACATGGGGCTACATGACCGCGTTGTCGCAGCCCCTAAACTAAGGAACCAACCAAACCCACCAACCGAAGTTGTGCGAAGTTCCGTGTGGCATTGTGAGAAATCTACATTCCGTTAGATAAAGCGACGCGTCAGCTAAGCTACGATCAGGACAGGGTAGACGTGGCATGAAATGACTACTCTCTGTTCCATTTAACATGATGTCTGAACAAAACAATGAAATCGTAAAACATCTGCGAGAAGACGCTATGTTATTGGACACTACAGGCGAGCCCCGGCAAATTTGTTACCACGTGCCACCGACCAGTAGAACGCACCATGAATACATTCGTAATATTGTAAGGTGAGGCTAAATGTTGGAGGGAGAAATGGGAAATGCGTCAGCAGGAGTCCAGGGAACGACGCGACGGTTCAAGCCGAGGTAAGTGAAGTTGGAAAATGGATGTAAGATACCACCAGGAAAGACGGAGGTCTCTTGCTTCCATTTGAGTAACCGGCTTGATAACTTCAAACTAAATATCACCTTTTCCAATAGAGTACTTAATCACAATAGGTTTCCGAAATATCTTGGTGTTACCTTGGATCGGACTTTATCCTTCAAGCAACATCTTTTGAACTTGTCGAAGAAACTGAAAACCCGAAACAATATTATTCAGAAGCTAACTGGTAGGCCTACTACCTGGGGATCTGCTGCGAACATCCTGCGCTCTTCAGCCTTAGCACTGGTTTTCTCTACTGACGACTATTGTGCTCCAGTGTGGCTTAATAGCCCGTATACGAAGTATGTTGACCCACAATTGAATACGAGCATGCGTCTTATATCTGGCACCATCAGACCAACTCCAGTCCACTGGCTCCCACTATTGTCTGGTATAATGCCACCTGACTTAAGAAGATCCAGTGCTCTTGTTCGAGAGTACAACAAGATCTGCAAGAATCCTCTGCTACCTGTTCTAGGCGACATACCAGCTCTTAGTCTCCAAAGATTGAAATCACGACATCCACCTCTTTGTGATGCAGCTCTGAAGACATCCACCAACTTCGATGCTTTGGAGGAATGGAAAGGCCGCTGGAATAACTCCACTGACTTGCCCCTACATAACATCTTCAGAGGTGAAAAAATTGCTAACGGATTCCAACTACCGCGTGCAACTTGGTCCAGACTGAACAGGATCAGGTCAGGTCATGGAAGGTGCAGGGATTCCCTCTATAAGTGGAACTTTGTACCTTCTCCAGAATGTGATTGTGGAGCCCCTCGTCAGACCATTCCCCACATTTTAAGCGAGTGTTAACAACGGGCTTATCCAGGTAGATTGGAAGACTTTGTATCACCAACAGCGGAGGCACTGCAGTGGGTTCAAAAGTTGGACATTCAGCTTTAATGGATAACTCTAATGCCTGACGTGAATCAATGTTTTTTTTGTTATTGTGTATATATTGTATATATTATGTATATAATTTCCTTGCCATACGCTAATAATAATAATAACCACCAGGAAGTGGCCCTTCAAATTAATCTGTAGATACCCTTTGGCAGTATATGGTTAGTTGGTTAGTTATTGAGGTTTTAAGGTGCCCTCTCTTAACACAGATTAAAGTATACAAAAGGCGGCTTGGGTGGCGTAGTTGGTAGCATGCTGAGCTTCTATGCCCAAGAACGCGGGTTCAAACCTGGCCGAAGTCGTCGGATATTTTAAGAGCGTTAAAAATCCCTCAGTATGCCTTCCTTCGGGGTGCAATTAAAGCCGGCAGTCCCAAGTCATAGATTTATGGCATAAAAAGAACCTTCCACTAATTACACTTGTGGAAGCAAAATATTGTAGGTTAGTTTGGTTCGTTCCTCAGTTTAGGGGCTGCGACAACGCGGTCATGTAGCCCCGTGTACTTTGGGTGTGTGTAGACTCTGTCTGATAACCGGTGTTAATTGTGATGGCTGTATTAGTGTGTGTATCTGTTTTTTAAATTAAGTACAGACTGCAACTTAGAATTTTTCAAATAGTTACTACTTTTGCCGCCAAACGCCACCGTCAACGACAACTAGGCCTAGTTCAGTACTTAGCTACTAGACGCCACCGCAGTCGGCTCTTGGCAACGAACGTAGAAACCTAAGAGCGTTGTTTACATTCTTAACCTAGCCAATTTAGCTTCACACGGGTGTAATTAGTGGAAGGTTCTTTAACATGCCATAAATCTAAGACATGGGACCGCCGGCTTTACTTCCCCTCCGAAGGAAGGCATACTGAGGGACTTTTGACGCTCTTAAAACATCCGACGGCTTCGGCCGGGTTTGAACCCGCTATCTTGGGCATATGTAGGTTAGTTTGATAACGCTATATTAGTTCCAACGTTCGCTACCGGGTGCTGACTGCGATGACATTTAGTAGCCGCGTCCGCTGCTAGGTGGTGTGGATGGTAGCATTTGGTGGCGAAAGTAGGAACTACAGTACGGTACTTGAAAAAAAAAAAAATCGTCTGCAGTTCTACCTGAATCACAGATAACACACACTAATACAGTCATCACAATTAACACCGGTTATCAGATAAATTCTACACACACCCAAAGTACACGGGGCTACATGACCGCGTTGTCGCAGCCCCTAAGTATACAAATTTGGAATGGAATTTAAAAATTATAATTTAAAAATATGAAAAGACCTAAAAATAATAAAACACAAAATTTAAATAAAACTAATAGTCTAAGTATAATTATGATCAAAAAATTACGGAAAAACAAGAAATTCAGATTTCAAACAAGAACTAAGCCTTTGAGTCAATGATCACTGGAAAATTTAGATTGCTGGCCCCAACCAACTCTCACTTATAAAGCGGATGACGAGATCAGCAACCACCGCGTCATCGGCCTAATATAAGTCCATGTCATAGATTTATGGCATGTACAAGATCCTTCCACTAACTAAACTTGTGTGAAGCTAAATTTCTAGTTCAGATTTCTTTGAAACGTTCCAACGTTCACCACTAGGTGTCAGTGACATCTGGTAGTGAAAGTTGAAACTACTTGAAATTGAAAGGAACTTGTACTTCACTCCATGGGTGTCCGCTTGAAGCAGCTACAGCCTCTGGCGAGCCGAACATGTCCTCGGACTCTCCCGGCACTAAAAGCCATACGCTAAATAAATAATAATAATAATAATAATAATAAATTGTTTGAGTGTCATCTGCAAACCAAGGTTTCTTCGTAAGTCAGCAAGATCCACCCACTCGGTTAAAATGTGGGTCACGGCTCCACAGGTACAAAGTGGGGGTCTTCCCTTCTCATTAAATACGAGTGGGTGGATCTTCCATGACCTATCCTTAGCCTACACAAAATGACGGACCCTCTCTGTGACCGGAAAGAGCTCCCCCATACGCGAGTAGTTCCCTTGATCGCTCTCAGTTTAGTTGGCATTGGGTCAGCTAGCTACTGACTCTCGGCAGTAGCCTATATGGCATAAGATAATTTACTGATTGTTTTGTTAACACTTTTATGGTACAGTAGTTCCTATTATTATTATTAATTCCTGTGTCGTATCAGCGTGGCCCTGTATGCCTTTATTGTAATGAAGATGATGACGTGCTCCACACAACCTTTGTGTGTGAACGCACGGAAGAGATCTGGAAGCTTCTCTTGCGGAAATTACGCCGGACAATATCATACAGGTGACGCTATGCAATGATTAAGTCAGGAATCAGGTAGATGTTCTGTTTCAGAAGAAGATAGAACTGGATGCTCATGAGAGTTCATTATGAGATACCGACTGCGAGATATGGAAGCTTCCCACTAGCGACAAATGGCTTTGTCCAGACTGTGGTCTACTCCAGTAGTGCTTTGCTAAGACACCCCACTAGCGACAAATGGTTTTGTCCAGACAGTGGCCTATCCCACTAGCGACAAATGGCTTTGTCCAGACAGTGGCCTATCCCACTAGCGACAAATGGCTTTGTCCAGACATTGTCTAACTCTTTAGTAAACAATGGCTTCAAGGGAATGCTAGGTGCAGAATGGCTCCAGTGGACTGCGTTGAGGTGAAGTTGGAAGCATTACGCTTGTCTTGTCCTTTTTAACATGGCGATAAGTGTTTTCGTCAGTTTACTACCGCACAGTTAACACGTTCGTAATATCGGGTTTTAAATGCTAATAATGGTGTTTCCTGAACTAATTTATTCACAACCGTGCAAAGTAAGTAGAAACTACTTTCGCAGTGGTGGAAGCAAATTTACAATATTCCCTAAACTGGCCCAGTTAGCTTCTCAATACAGCTATTATTGTTTTAAGGCGTGAAACAGTGAGGTCATCTGACCCTTACTACTCGAGAGCCACGGTGTTAATTTAATCAGAGAAAAGAATGAACGATTCTTACGCACTTGTAAATTATAGCCTATTGTCACTATGATGTCAACATTAACGAAGTACCGTATATAGGGAAAGTCAGTCTTAACTGAACGTTGTAGTATCATCACAATACATAATACAACGATATTAAAACAGGATTGACAAAATGAATATTTACAAGGCTGAACTCAGATAAGGGTCACAATGTCAGATTTACATCCTTTATGTAGTCGATGCATTTTTCTGTAGCCATTAGGAACTCAACTGAAGCCCCAGAGAAGGATGTTAGTGGACAATCTTGTGTAATATGCTGAATCGTTTGTCTATGAGCACCGCAGGTACATTTCGGAGATGGAATTTTCCTCCACCCGTGAAGAGAGTCCGCGCACTGCCACAATTTGTTCTAATTCTATTTAGGGTAGACCAAATTTTTCTAGGAAGCTCAAAACCCGGAGGCTTGGTTGTAATGCATGGCATAGTTTGTTGTTCCGGTGTGGCAGAGATCGACCAGAACTGCTTCCAACGGGCAGTCACGTTGAACTCACTTTCAACGAGCCTTCGTGCAGTAGTCAGAGGAGGGTGGCGTGTTCCTACTAATATCAGGATGATCATGGTGCACGGGAAGATAAGGATTTTTGCAGATGGCACTATACACCTTCTCTCGTCTCATACTTGGAGGTGGAATGTGACTAAGCACTGGCAGCCAATATGTCGGAGTACATCTAATTGTCCCAGAGATGATGCGCATAGTTTGGTTGAGCTGAATATCAACAGGTTTGGTATGAGCACTATTCAGCTACTGGGTACACCAGTCCAAGGGCAGATGAACCCCACGTTGTACCGCACAGTTTCTGTAGAATATTATTTCTAGATCTGAGTTTAGCAGCTGCTCTGATAAGATGTTCTCTGAAACATAACGAGTCCTATGTAAAGTAATTCCTAAATAGGCCTACAGTATTTGGGATATTTGTTATGTGAGAGTAATCCATTTTCAAAATAGACATTCAGTTCTCTATTGGCTAGACTGTTACTGAGATGGAAATAAGACACTTCTGTCTTATTAGCACTGGGCTGCAGCCCACTAGCCCATAATTGATAGATCGCTGGTCAGTATGCTCTCAATGATTTCAAAATCTACGTGGCCCAAACATCAAAATTTTCTAGAAGTGGTGATTGGCATATCGGCTATATACAGGGAGATTATTTTCCTGGAGCGGACCCGGCGGCCGGCTGACGGGCACGCGCGTCTTCCGCCAGCCAACCGAGCTCGGGCCGCGGAAAACGCACAGGCGAGATAACCAGGGTCATCAAAGTCATTAAGTCATTATACTATCATAAACGAGGGTGTGTAGTGTCAGCGCACAGATAAGAAGGTAACATAAACAACAGCTTCCTGCAATATTTAATTAAAGAAGCACAGATGTTATTTTTATTTCTTGGGCATCTGGATGACCTCACGTCACCAGTTAAAGGTTAGAACTTACCTTTTCACAGAAGATGCTGAAAATGTTCTCTTTCAGCTCACAGACAGTAACTTTGGAAGTTGCTTCGTTACATTATGTAGCTACTCATGTACCTTTCTGCATGTTTACTGTAATTAATCGAAGCACGGACCTAAGCCCGTTTGATGTTTAATTGTGGGGTAATTTAAAATACAAAGTGTACAGATCAATTACCCGCACGCTAGTGGAGAATGGAACAGATATTCCTCACAACAGAAGGGAATCACAACGTGTAAACGCTAATTTATTTACACGGTACAACGACTGTCTATCAGCTGAAGGAGAACATTTTTAGCATCTTCTATGAAAAGGTAAGTTCTTTAATCATGATTTGCTGGTGAATTTACCATTAATTAATGTACTTTCTTACGGTTGCCATTTACGCGCTATCCGCGGCCCGAGCTCAGTTGGCTGGCGGAAGGCACGCGCACCTGACAGCCGGTCGCCGGCCCCGCTCCAGCAAAAGAATCTCCCTGTATAAGCTGAATAGTAAAGGAACCCACACAGAGCCTTGAGGAAGGCCATTATTCAACTTCCTATTTGAGCTCATCTTGGCCCCCAGTATTTCACGAAAAGTTCTGTTGTTGAGTATATTATTGATAAGATTCACAAGTCTTAAGCATGGAATATCTGTAGTCCGAAGAAGTTTGAGCATCAAACCTTGTCTCCAGACAGTATCATATGCTGCTGCTAAGTGAATGAAGGCAACTGAAGTCTTTTTGGTGTTTCTGGAAATTCGCCTCTATAAATGTTGTCAGAGAAAGAACCTGATCTGTGCAGCTACGTTGGGGACGAAATCCAACTTGTTCAATAGGTAAAATTCCGAATATTACATGGCTTATTCGATTATAAGTCAACCTTATAGATCATACTTAGCAAAGCAATGGGTCTATAGCTGTCAGGTGTATTGCTTGGTTTGAGAATAGCAATAATGTTTGCTTTTTTTAATTGATATGGTATGTTACCCGACCGGAGAAATTCTGTATAAAACTCAGCTAAACATTGCCTTACATACCTTCCACAGATAATAAGGAACACCGTCAAACCCTGGTGATTTTCCTGCTTTCAAATCCTTTAGGGTTGTAGTTACTTCGGCAGGAGTACTGTAAATGGGGAAGAGTATACAGAGTCCGATGGAATACTGACTTGAGCTCCATTAATTCCTTCTTAACCCTGATTGTATGTTGTCATTTTTGGGGAGTTCGTGATGTAGAAACTATGTTAGATGCAATATTATTGGGTGTAACGTTTTCATTTGCACGTTGAGGAGGGCTTCCGCCAACAAGCTTCCTCAGAAGAGACCAAGGCGGTCTACTCGATGTTCGGAAGTCAAGTACCCAACAGTTGTAGTCCACTTAAGGCATCGGGCAGCATCGAGGCTGTGTAGCAGTTCATCAGCTATGTCGGGATCATTACCTTCACGAAATTCCCTGTAGAGTTTCTCACAGGTACATATTCCTTGCGATATCCTCGTGGAACACATTTTTTCGCTGTAGTTATTATTACTCCAACAAAACGCTTATACTGTACTTAGACCTTGTAGGAAGAATTCAACCGACACATTTATAAAGGTTTTCTGAAAATGATGTCCAATTGGCTTTGTTGAACTTCCATCTGGGATGTTGAAATGATCTTATTAATGGAATGCTGTGGCCCATTTCAAGAAGAACTGGTCGGTGTTGACTGTGAAATCTGTCAAGACCTGTCTCAACATTGGCAGTGGTTGGAGCTTGTATTCAGACGTGACGATACACAAGTCAGGATTGTGATCTGTCTTCCAAGCAGCGGGTCAAATACAAGATGGAAATTTTGATGTTCTATCCAATCAGACGGAGCTATTCCATTTTCATCTTTAAGTTGTAGTAAATTGAATGTGATAGAATATTTGACTATAAGAGAAAGTTACACTCGACATAAGACTCAATTTAGATCTCTTTCCCTCACCAAGAGTTTATTACAAGCAAGGTACGCACATTGCCTTCCCGTAAGATTTCCGGTCCACACGGTGCGTACACAAAGGGATGCCGCATATTAGCGCTTACTTCAAGTGGAACGATCGTAATTGCCGAAATAATAACATAGTGAGACCACGTGAGGAAGTAGCCTGCTCATTAGTAGAATTCTCTTAGGATCTACAAGTAACACCGCACCTTATAGATAAGACACTTTAACGTGATATAACTCTGCTATCATTTATTGATGACACCAAAACGTGATATTAGTGACATTACATTCTGCACTCACGGCACTTTAAAAAGATATTAGTGGCAATAATCTGCTATCACCTATCGATGATACTTGAACGTGGTATTAGTGGCATTAAACTTTACTATCACCTATCGATGGCAGTTTATTAGTGACATTACATTCTGATATCACTTATTGACACTTTAACGTGATATTAGTGACATTACACTCTGCCCCTTGCCAACCCGTCACAGTGTGGGACACAGGTATGAGTGAGTGGACCCTTTGCTTAACCACCACACAACAGTGTGGGTCATAGGTATGAGTGAGTGGACCCTTTGCTTAACCACCACATAACAGTGTGGGTCACAGGTATGAGTGAGCGAACCGTTTGCTTAACCACCACACAACAGTGTGGGTCATAGGTATGAGTGAGTGGACCCTTTGCTTAACCACCACATAACAGTGTGGGTCACAGGTATGAGTGAGTGGACCCTTTGCTTAACCACCACATAACAGTGTGGGTCACAGGTATGAGTGAGTGAACCCTTTGCTTAACCACCACACAACAGTGTGGGTCACAGGTATGAGTGAGTGGACCCTTTGCTTAACCACCACGTCACAGTGTGGGTCACAGGTATGAGCGAGTGGACCCTTTGCTTAACCACCACATAACAGTGTGGGCCATAGGTATGAGTGAGTGGACCCTTTGCTTAACCACCACATAACAGTGTGGGTCACAGGTATGAGTGAGTGAACCCTTTGCTTAACCACCACATAACAGTGTGGGTCACAGGTATGAGAGAGTGGACCCTTTGCTTAACCACCGTGTGGAAGGACATATTACCTAAGTTGTCCAAACTTTTGAACCACCGGACCGAACCAGCGCGATCATTGAAGCAGATGCCGGATGAGAATTACCTTCCCGGGAAGGGAAAAACAATGGCAGTAACAGAGTCTGAGAAAAGGTAGTGATGTGCCGCACATTATCATACGCAGGTAATAATTACGGTGCTAGTTTCATTACTACTGGAGAGACAGATGTTCCTCCTCGATAACTTCATCAGAACCACTTTGTTCCACATTCCAATTAGGACCCCGGTAACCAACTGTTCACGATAGCCAGTAATTTGAGGCAAACGGGAGATGATTCAATTAAAGAAAGTCGCTAAAAACATCTGCCATTAAACACCGGCAGTGAACCGGGGAAAGCGATATGTACTGTAGCTTTACAGTAGTTCACTCTGCAGCATAGCACGACTGGAAGTCTGGTCTTTCTGAGGCCTTGGGTTCGATTCCTAGCTCTGCCAACTTTATTTTGGTATGAGAGTTGGAACAGGCTGAAGATAACTGAGAAGCGATGAGTTTGATCTATCCTAGAAGTCGAGTCCGCCCTTCACAAGTAAAGCCATGGCCGTCATTTCAAGCCATAACACACTGATATAGTCACAACAATAACACAGCTTATAAGAAACACAAAAACAGATGGTTGGTTCCTCAATTTAGGGGCTGCGACAACGCGGTCATGTGGCCCCGTGTACTTTGGGTGTGTGTAGAATCTGTCTGATAACCGGTGTTAATCGTGATGGCTGTATTGGTGTGTGTTATCTGTTTTTAATTCAAGTAAGGTCTGCAGACATTCAATTTTCAAGTAGTTCCTACTTTTGCTACCAAACGCCATCGTCAACGACAACTAGTTCAGAACTTGGTTACTAGATGTCACCGCAGTCGGCTCCTGGCGACGAACGTTGGGACTTACGAGCGTTAGTGAAATCTAGCCTAAAATTTAGCCTCACACAAGTGTAGTTAGTGGAAGGTTCTTTTTCATGCCATAAATCTATGACATGGGACCGCCGGCTTTACTTCCCTTCCGAAGGAAGGCATACTGATTGATTTTTAACGCTCTTAAAAAATCCGATGACTTCGGCCAGGTTTGAACCTGCGACCTTGGGCATAGCAGCTCAGCATGTTACCAACTAAGCCACTGAAGCCGCTCAAAAAAACAGAAAATAACTCCCTTTGATACAGAGATTTCCAAGGACATATTGAACGTTATATTTTACAAAATTACCGTATGATGAAATATACAATACAGTCATCAAACCAGAAGCATTCCGCGTCCGAAATGCTGACACTGGGCGTCTCATCGCAAGTAAGAGACATCGATAAACAAGAGAAATCTTGAGGACCAAACTGTGAAAGTGTAATTTGGATGAAAAACACAGACACGATCAAAAAAAAGAAAAAAAAACACTATGTTCTATGGTCAACTACGCCTATTAAACCCCGCGATGTAACCGTGCACCACGGCCACACGGGCAGCTGCAGCAGGTTGAATTAACAGACCTGGGTATCAACGATGAAACCGTAATAAACAAGGGGGAGAATCAAAAGTACTCAGCGAATGGAAATAGAATGTGGTTTAGAAACACACACTAGTAGTCATCACAATAACACAGGTTGTCACCCAAATATACGGGGCTATATGACCACGATGTCACAGCCCCTAAAAGTAGCAACAGCAACAAGAAACACAGGATAACGAGGTAGCATCGCTGAAATACTGCGGTGGAAGTGTGTACTCGTGTGATAACCTGTGTTATTGTGATGTCTGTTCTAGTGTGTTTATTAAAGGTCGTGGCCTTAAGTTAGGAACCATCCCGGCATTTGCCTGGAGTAGAAGTGGGAAATCACTTTCTGGATGGCTGAGGTAGAGGAATCGAATCCGGAACTCCAGGGCGAGAGCTAAGAACGCCAGCCGCTAAACCACGAGGTGGTAGCCCCGTGTACTTAAGTGTGTATGGTATTAGTCAGATAACATGTGTTATTGTTATAATAATGTTATTGGTTTTACGTCCTTTTTAACTACTCCGACTTTTAGAGACGCCGGGCCGGGGTGCCGGTAATTTGCCCCGAAGGGGATCTTTAACGTGCCAGTAAATCTACTGACACGGCTCCCTCGCATTTGCCCACCCTCAAATGCCAGCTGACTGCGCCAGGGTACGAACCTGCAACCTTGAGGCCAGCAAGCGAGAAATGTGTTATTGTGATGGCTGTATTAGTGTGCGTATTTGTAATTGAAATGAGGATTGGGAAGGAGGCAGCCGGGGCTTTAATTAGGTAACATCACGGAATTTGCCTGGAGTAAAATTGCGAAACCACGGAAAACCACTTCCAGAATGGCTGAGGTGGGAATCGAACCCACCTCTCCTCAGTTTTGCTTCATGAGGCTGAGTGAACCACCGTTCCATGCCGGGAATAGAACCCGGGCCTCAGAGGTGAAGCTCGTGACAGTGGTCCTAAACTGTTGAGTGTTGGAGGAACATCGAGACCATTTGCCTCAATAACAAAGAAAAAATAAAGTTATTGCGGACCGTTTATTGTTTTGTTTTATGTAATGGCACTACCAAGCGACCGCTGCCCAGCCATTTGTCCTGCAGATATTGGGTTGACGCGTGATCAGCACATCGGGTCCCCTCAGCCGTTAATCTTGGTTTTCGTGATCGGGGCGCTGCCTCGCTGTCAGGCAGCTACTCAAATGTCCTCGCAAGGCTGAGTGCACCCCGTTCCAGCCCTCACGTCAGTTTCTAAAATCCCTGATAGAGCCAGGAATCGAACCCGCTACCGGCCGGCTGTATGTAACTACCTTTTCAGTCGGTCAACACAAGATAGGGCAGAAAGTGGATAGACTAATTATGACTGAAAAGCTTCTAATAATTGATTACTTAGGCAACACAGCTTCTGATAACAACAACAACAACCCTTAGCAGTCGTCGGATTTTTAAGAGCGTTAAAAATCCCTCAGTAAGCTTTCCTTCGGAGGGGAATTAAAGCCGGCAGTCCCATGTCATAGATTTATGGCATGTAAAAGAACCTTTCCACTAATTACACATGTGTGAAGATAAATTTGCAGGTTAGAATATTGATAACACTCTATTAGTTCCAAAGTTCGCCGCCAGGTGCTGACTGTGATGTCATCTGGTAGGCAAGTCCACGAGCTAGGTGTCGTGGACGGTAGCATTTGGTAGCGAACGAAGGAACTACTTGAAATTATCGTCTGCAGTCCTTACTTGAATTAAAACAGATAACACACTCTAATACATTCATCACAATTAACACCGCTTATCAGACAGATTCTACACACACCCAAAGTACACGGGGCTACATGACCGCGTTGTCGCAGCCCCTAAACTAAGGAACCTACCAATCTTTAGCAAAAAACATTTTTACGTACATTCCGAAACACCGAACGTGACATTTCATCCCAAAAATGCTTTAACTGGGAATCGAACCCAGTTTCCCTTGGCTTACTTAAAGAGTAAGACTAAAACAGATGTTGAAATAGCGTTCGTGCTGGCTGCGTGGCTCAGCGACAACGTTTTCACCCGCTGGTCCCAAGGTTGCAGGATTGAATCCTGGCACAGTCAGCTGGCATTTGTGGTTACGCAAATGCGAGGGAGCCGTGTCAGTATATTTACTGGCACGTTAAAGATCCCCTTCGGGAAAAATTCCGGCACCTCGGCGTCTCTAAAGGCCACAGTAGTTAAAAGGGACGTAAAACTAATAACATTATTAATATTATTATTGAACGAGTTCTTAAAAAAAACGTAACTATCAAGAATTTACGAAATAGGGGATAACTGTCTTCGAACATAAATTCCAGACATGTCTAATGTTCACGTCCGTAGGTTTTACCCATTGCTACCCTACACGTGACCCCCGGGTGGTGCTAAGTAAGCAACAAAATAGAGATGAGACCGAACTGCCTGAAAAGGCCTCCCGGTCAACAAATACAGAGTAAACAGTCAATAAGTCCTTCTCAGGACGCACAAGTTCGTAGGGTTGGACCATCTCTCCGCATATGTCAACTGAACATTGAAGGAATAAGTAGAGCTAAATGTGACTATCTATCCAGACTATCAAAGGACCATGCTATCGATGTTATTGCACTCCAAGAAACGCATACAGCAGATGATCAACAGTTACGAAGTTGAGGGAAAATACCAGGATATACTTAAAAAGGAAGGAAGCTTGTAGTTTAACGTGACCGTTAATCTTGAGATCATGAGCTACGGGACCTCCTTTTTACGTGGAATCCGAACCACAGGACATAGCCTCGAACAACCATGTAAAGTACGGCCTAGCGACTTACGTCAAGCATAACATAAAAAATCATCAGGTACTTTCAGTGAGCAGTGAAAATAATATATTTAAAATTATAACAAAAATTGATAGTGTAACAATAGTAAATGTATACAAGCCGCCTGAAGTAAACTGGCCAACCCCTCCTTTTCCATCTTAGCAACACCCAACTCTATTCCTGGGTGATTTCAATAGCCATCATAATCTCTGGGGATACTGCGAGTGTGACAGTTATGGCGAAGCTCTCTGTGATTGGATGGAAACTGAAAACCTAAAATTAATTTTTGATGGTAAAAGTTTACCCACTTTTAATCCAGATCTGTGTTTCACAACTCAGCTTCAAAACTCCTATAGCCAGATACACCGTTCGGTACTTAATGATTTCCCCCACAGTCAGCACAGACCTATTATTTTAGAGACTGGGATATGTGTACCAATTGTACAGTCCCAGCCAAAACCAAGGTGGAACTTTAAGCAGGCGAACTGGTCTGAATTTGCAAAGCAAACAGACTCCAACATCAGATGGATCAAACCAACATTTAGTAATTACACACGATTTATTGGCATAATTAAAGGAGCAGCTAGACGATGTATTCCTAGAGGTTATCGTAAAGAATACACACCCAGTTGGAGTGAGGATAGTGAAAGCTTACTGGAAAAATATGAAGCAAATCCATCAGCTGATAATGCTACTGACCTCCTACATTCACTAGATGAGAATAGAAAAAAATATCTGGCATGAAACCGTGGAATCATTCGACCACACTCACTCGAGTCGGAAAGCTTGGTCTGTTATTAGAAAACTAGACCCAACGAATTCAACACCAATTAGATCGAAAACTGCCATTAAGCTAAATGACTTTGCCAATGATCTAATCTCAAATTCCATGAGCCCAAAATAAAAGCAGACAAGAAGGGAAATCAAATCTCAGCTAAAAATCAAGAACAGAGCAGCCAAAAATTCTTCAAAATTTTCCACTCTATTCACTGTAGAGGAAGTCGGAGACGCCATCACAAACATGAAACATGGGAAAGCAGCTGGATTCGACGGAATCTATCCTGAATTCCTCGCTCACTGTGGACCAGCCACAATTAAATGGCTTACTACCTTCTTTTCAGATATCCTTAATACTGGAAATCTCCCTGTATTATTCAAGAAAACAAAAATAACAGCAATCCTCAAACCGAACAAAGATCCGACAAAAGTCGAAAGTTATCGCCCCATAGCTCTACTAAGTGTCACTTACAAACTACTTGAGCGACTCATCTACAACAGAATTTTTGATACCATTAACAACCACATCCCCATAGAACAAGCTGGATTCAAGCCTGGCAGAAGCTGTAATGATCAAGTGTTTGCATTAACAACTCTAATTGAAAATGGGTACGAGAAGAAATTTGTAAGCCTAGCTGCTCTCTTGGATCTATCTGCCGCTTATGATACAGTATGGCGAGAAGGCCTCCTTCTCAAATTTGTGAGCAAACTCACAAACTCACAAACCTAATTAACAACATGCTGTGCAATAGACTTTTCCAGATTTACTCTGGCAATGATAGAAACAAGTTCTTCAAATTAAATGATGGATTACCCCCCAAGGATCTGCCCTGGCTCCTATCCTTTTCAGCTTGTACATATACGACCTGCAAGACATTTCTTCAAGGAAATTCATATATGCTGATGATATCTGTTTGGTAACCCAGAACTCCAACTTCACCAATGCTGAAAATAAACTAACTGCCGACTTGGAAGTCTTGGACACATATTTCAAGAAATGGTGCCTCCACCTAAATTATCAGAAAACGGTTGTATCCGCATTTCACTTACGCAATAGGTTCTCTAATTACAAACCAGAAGTTTAATTCAGAGGACAATCTTTGCAGTTCTGCAGCATGCCTGAGTACTTTGGGATAACACTTGATAGGTCCTTGATCTTCAAACAGCATCGCACGAACGTGGCCGCAAAAGTGAAGACCCGTAATAGCATCATTCAGGAGCTTGTTGGTACCTCCTGGGGTTCCAGCGCTTAAACTTTACGATCAACTGCTCTGGCACTGTCATACTCCGTTGCTGAATACTGCTGCCCATCTTGGCTAAACAGTGTCCACTCCAAGAAGATAGATGTGCAACTTAACCAGACAATGCGATTGATTACGGGCTGCATACGTAGCACACCCACTACATGTTTACCTGTTGTAAGTAACATCCAACCTCCAGCTCTTCGAAGATCAGAGGCTCTCCTGAAGATCTGGAAAACCATTCAGAAGAAACCCCAGCTACCCATACATACTGATGTAGCAAAAGCAGGTAATCAACAGTTGAAGTCAAGAAAACCATCTTGGCGCTCTGCAGTACTTCTTGAAGACTCTTCATTTAACATCTCAGAAGCATGGGAAACTATGTAGGAAGAATCATCAATATTCAATGCACATCTGATTGAAAACCCTTCCAACCGGATAGAAGGTTTCCAACTCCCCAGCCGCCAATGGAAAATCATTAACCGGATCCGTACAGGACAAGGCAAATGTGGATTCCTGCTTCACAAATGGGGTTGGGTTACTTCTGCTAACTGCGATTGTGGAGCTACCCTGCAAACCATCGGACATATTGTTGGTGAATGTCCGCAACGAGCATTCCAAGGATCAGTAGGTGACATTCATCATGCATCTTCTGAGGCACTTACAGTGGATTGATGGCCTGGATTTAGAAGTTTAAAGCAAGAAATTGTGTTTATGACTAGGTATATAACTGTACATATAAATGTATATGTAGTGTATATAACTTTTATTTTAACTCTGTATCATCATACGATAAATAAATAAATAAATAAATAAATAAATAAATAAATAAAGTAATACCCCCCACCGGTACTGCCACCTTGAAGAAGGCAATTTGTTATTGCCGGGTGTTTTGGGGGCTTGCGAGCTCAAATGATCTGCAGAGCTATGCCAGCGGGAGCTTAAGCTCCTGGTAGGGTCACCCAAGCTGGACAGGTCTAAAGTGATGAGCCAGACTAAGAGCGGTACCCTGGTCCTCCAGGTTGGGGGTTGGGCGTGAGGCTAACAACCCCACACTGAAAAACCTCAAAAGTTACGAAACTCTCAATGAAGCCTCGGAATTTGGACGGAATTAACGATGATGAACCTGGAAAATGTTTAAGGACGAGGAAAAAGGATATGACTTTGACAATGGCAACATGGAACGTACGAACGATGTTGCAGATAGGAAAAATGGCAGAAGTAGCTGAGGAAGTTTTGAAGTATGGAATGGATATAGTAGCGATACAGGAAGTGAGATGGAGGGGAAACGGTAGGATTGACAAGAAGGACTATACAATGTTATACAGTGGTCCTGAAGTAAGAACTGGTCAGTGTGGAACAGGCTTTATCATTAGTTCAAAGATAAAAAGAAGTCTTCTTGGATTTGAGCCTCTAGGAGATAGAATGTGTAAAATGAGACTAAAGGGACGATTCAGGAATCTGACACTTATATCAGCGTATGCACCTACAGAAGACGATAGTGAAGAGAAGAAAAATGCATTCTATGACCAGTTGGAAAAGGAATGTAGTATGATACCAAAATATGATGTGATAATACTTCTTGGGGACTTCAATGCCAAAATAGGTAGAGAGGACTTCTTGCAGTATGTAGCAGGGAAACATTCTTTACATACTAATACTAGTGAAAATGGAAAGCTTCTATGCCAATTTGCAGAAAGTAATAGAATGGTAATCAAAAGTACTTGTTTTAAACATAAGGACATACACAAAGGAACCTGGAAAATGCCAGGCACCGGAGTGGTAAACCAAATTGACCATGTCTTGATTTCAAGAAGACATGCATCTTCAATGATTGACGTCAGAACTGCAAGGGGCCCCAACTGTGATTCGGATCATTTTTTGATGAAAGCTCTGTTTAGAGAACGAATTGCGAATGTAGAATGTGACAGAGGAATTAAGAGGATACAGTGGGACGTGGAAAAGTTTCAGCAAACACAAATTGTTAAGCAATATGCGGACACACTGAACAAGAAGTTGGAAGAGAGATTAAAGAATATGAATGAGGATGACACTGTAGAGAGGAGATGGACTGGAATAAAGAAAGCATTGGAAGAGACTGTGAAAGAAACTATTGGGGAGAAGAAGAGGAACAGGAATGAAGAATGGTTTGATGATGAATGTAGGAAATATATAGAGCAGAAGAATGCAGACAGATTGATTATGATTCAAAGAGAGACAAGATGGAATTGTGAAAGATATAAAGAAAGTAGAAGAACAGCAAATAGAGTTCTGAAAAGGAAGAAGAGAATGTATCTAAGAAGACAAATGGAAAGAATATTGAAGAATTGAACAGCCAGAATGAAAGTAAGAAATTGTACCAAGCAACGAAACGAATGACAAAGGAATTTCAACCACGGGAGAACTCGTGTAAAGATAAAGATGGAAAAGTATTGGAGAGGAAGAGAGAGTTCTTGAAAGATGGGCAGAGCGCTTTAAAGATACGTTAAATATAGAACGTAAGGACGAGATGAATGAGAGACAGATCTACATGAATGTAGAGCCACAGGTCACTAAACCATCCATAGATGAAGTTATGGAGGCAGTGAAGCGTCAACGAAATGGAAGAGCACCAGGAGAGGATCAGATCATAGCGGAGGTAATAAAGAATGGAGGGCAAGGGATAGGAACCTACATGAACTGATTGGGGAGATATGGGAAAGAGAGATAATGCATCAGGATTGGAAGGTTGGCCTTATCTGTCCCATCTTCAAGAAAGGTGATAAGTTACAATGTGGAAATTATAGAGGGATAACATATAAGACATTCTCAAGTATATTGCAAAGGAGACTGAGCGACTACGCTGAAGAAATACTGGACGAGAACCAGTATGGATTCCGGCCAGGAAGGGGAACTACTGACCAAATATTTATTATGAGACAATCTATGGAGAAATGCTCTGAATATGGGGTTGATCTGCATTTGCTATTCATTGATTTCCAACAGGCGTTTGATAGCATTGATAGAACGAAGATGTTGAACGCCCTAGAAGCATGTGGAGTGCCAAAGAAGTTGATCAGTCTAGTAGCAATGACAATGGAAGGATCGCAGGCCAAGGTTTATGTAGGAGGCAAAACTAGCAGGAATTTTGAGGTGAATACCGGAGTGAGGCAAGGAGATTCATTGTCTGCAGTGTTATTCAACTTGACACTGAATGAAGTTATGAAAGAACTGGGTTTGGGAGGGACGATAATAAGCAAGTCCAAGCAGGCGTATGCATATGCGGATGACATTGTGTTGATGGCACGGAACTGGGAATCTCTTAAAGAAATGTTCAAGATTCTGGAGGAGAAGAGTGGAAAGATGGGAATGAGAATTAATGAAAGGAAAACGAAATATATGAAAATGTCAGCGGGGAAAGATAGAAGAGCAAGAGAAAATGTAGAAATTGGTCAGTATAAGTTTGAGAATGTAAAATGCTTCAGTTACCTTGGTACTATACTAAATTGTGAGAATTCTGTATCAGAGGAGATTCATAAACGGATCATGAATGGAAACAGGGCTTACTATGCTAACACTAAGCTCTTAAAATCAAAACTGTTAAGTCGGAACTTGAAAGTTAAACTCTACAAGACCCTTATTAGACCAGTGGTGACCTATGGATCTGAGACGTGGACAATGTCAACAAATGATGAGAATGATCTCAAAATTTTTGAAAGGAAAGTTTTAAGAAGGATATATGGCCCGGTAAAGGAGGATGAAGGGTGGCGAATCAGGACAAACAAAGAAATTGAAGAGATAATCAAAGGTGAAGAAATTGTGAAATTTATTAAGTCCCGACGTCTGGATTGGCTTGGTCATGTAGAGAGGATGAGTGAAGAAAGAACACCAAGGAAGATATTACATGGAACTATGGAAGGGAAGAGGAGACGTGGATGACCGCGCAAAAGATGGCTACAAGACTTAGGAGAAGACCTGAGAACTATGAGGGTTGGAAGATGGTGGGAGAAAACTCATAGAAGAGACGAATGGCGAGGAATCGTGAGAGAGGCCAAAGCCTACCCCAGGCTGTAGCGCCGAGGAAGAAGAAGAAAGAAATAAAATAATAAAATAAAATAACTTCAAAGAGACTTAGTACAGACAGCAGTAGAAACCAATCTCCTTAAAAGAAAACGAAAACATGCCTGGTGGACTGTTGAGTGTGATGAACTAATCTTTAAAAGACAACGAGCTTGGAACATCTGGAATGCAAATAAAAATGAGCATACCAGGAACAGCTTTATAGAAGCCCGAAAACATACATCTAACTTGTAAGGGACTCTAAAGGATAAAAGTGCAAAATATGAAAGACCAATTAACATTAATAGAATCGGACTTCAGACAGCACTATACAAAGGACTTCTACAAAACTTTCAGAAGTATATAATTTAAGGAAGTATACTCCACCAAGCTTACTTTTCAAAGATCCAAAGACACATAAAACTGCAAAAAATAACGCTGAAAATTGCAGAATACTTGCGGAATATTTTGAAGAACTCCTCAACTGCGATCCACCAAAGGAGACATTTAATTTTGATAATATACTTCCCATCCCTCCAGACTCGAAACCACCAACAACAAATGAAATTAAAGAAATTATAAACGAACTTAAAAATAACAAAGCATCTGGAGAAGATAGTATAGTTACTGAATTATGGAAATACTCGAGTGACAACTTGAGGAAATCATAAATGACGTATGGAAAACACACAATTTACTATCAGAATGGACATCTGCCTTGATACATCCACTACATAAGAAAGGGAAGAAAACAGATCCCCTCCTGCTAGTGACTTATAAGATCTTATCCAATGCACTTTTAAAAAGAGCAGAAATAATACTCGACCCACAAATGGGAAAGTGTCAGGCAGGATTTAGGAAGGGACGATCGTGTATGAAGCAAATACTAAATTTAAAGAACATATTATACATGAGGAAAATCGGGAACTTGAAATATGTAGTCACTTTTGTGGATTTTAAAAAATCCTATGACTTCATTGACAGAAAGGCACTTATTAACATTCTGAAGGAATTTGGACTTGATAACAAGACAACTGAAATAATTCAAGCAACAATAACGAACACACTTCCAAAGTTAAATTTAGAGGGGAACTTTCAAAATAAAGTCAGGTGTGAGACAAGGAGATGGTCTGTCACCTCTATTTTTCAATTGTGCATTGTAAAAGGTAATTCGAGAGTGGAGGAAAGCCATCAATACTACAGGCGTTCAACTAGGAAGACATCCAAATAAAATCACTGTAGATTGTTTAGCTTTTGCGGATGATATTGCATTACTAACTAACTCACTGGATACTGTCCAAGAACAAATTAGAGAGTTGCAAAAACAGGCATCCAAAGTCGGACTACAAATATCATTTGAAAAAACTAAGTTCATGACAAACATCACCGATGCCCCGAAAAGTATCACAATTCATGACAGTTCAGTATGTAAAACAAATTCCTTTAAATACCTAGGAGAGAGGATAATGAACGACTCACAGGAAAAGACAGCAATAGAAACGCGTATGCATAAATTACAAAGGTGTTTTCATATGACAAAAGATATATAATACAAAAAACTTATCCTGGGACACTAAATTAAGCCAGTGAACTATGAAACAGTGGTCATACCTGAAACTCTGTATGCGGCAGAAACACTTAAATTAACAAGATTTGGTGATTTAGACAAATTAGAGAAGACTGAAAGACGAATTCTGAGAAAAATACTGGGAGCTAAACGAAATAACGCAGAATATAGGTTACGAACAAATAGAGAGTTATTTATATGTGAAAAATTAACTGATGTAATGAGAAAGAGAAGATTACAGTTTTTGGGGCACATTTATAGAATATAAAATAGTAGACTAAATAAACAGATTTTCAACTTACTGACTAGTTACAAATCCAAACCCACATGGTTCATTGAAATTGACAAAGATTTGACAAACGCCAGAATTCAGGCAGACACAATAGCAAACAGATCATTCTTTAGAGAAGCTATTCAAAAGGCAGAATTTCAAGAAAGGAAGAAACAAACAACTGGCAGAAAGTGGATTCAAGAGGAGAAAGATCGACACTCTAGAAGGATGAAGGAAATTTGGACAAAAAGTAAATTGAATACAATGTACAATAGCCAACGTTGATTCATCGTACCCTCTAAATGAGTTATTCGTAAAAAGAAGTAGAAAATAATGTTTTAATTTGACCATAAAATAAAAATAATTGATAAACTTATCTGTAAAGTTTCACTTTTTACTATAAGCACGTTTTACAAAAGCGGTCCTCAGTTTGAAGGCACCAGACAAGTGAGCTACACACAGGCATTCCTTTCTTCTCGTTAAACATAGCTCATGTACATTCTTTGTGAGTTCCGCTTTAAAGAGGACAAAACCCAGCGTGTCAATATGAATAGCCAACAAGCTGGAGTAAGGTGCTTTGCCTTGTAGCTCTGACTGGACATTGATGTACCACATCCACTCTGTTGATCAGTTCCTTAGGAGCTGAGCTCCTATGCCCAAAATCGCGGGTTCAAACCCGGATGAAGTCGTCGGATTTTTAAGAGCGTTAAAAATCCCTGAGTATGCCTCTCTTCGGAGGGGAAGTAAAGCCGGTGGTCCCGTGTCATAGATTTATGGCATGAAAAAGAACCCCATCACTAATTACACTTGTGGAAGCTGAAATTTGTAGGCCATATTGATAACGCTCTATTAGTTCCAACGTTCGCCGCCGGGTGCTGACAACGATGGCATTTAGTAGCCACGTCCGCAGCTAGGTATAGTGGATGGTAGCATTTGGTAGCAAAAGTAGAATCTACTTGGAAAAATTAATCGTCTGCAGTCCTTCTACCTGAATCACAGATAACACACAATAATTGAGCCATCACAATTAACACCGGTTATTTGACAAATAATACACACAACCAAAGTACACGGGGCTACATGACCGCGTTGTGGCAGCCCCTAAACATAAATAAGGAGGAAGGAAGGATCAGTTCCTTCATTCACTTCATCTCTCATGAAGTTGGCGTCAGACAGGGCATACGGCCGTAAAAGACTTCCACTACAAAGAACTTCATCTCGCATCATCCTGGATCCCGTAGAGACGGGGATAATAAGAGGTTGGTGGCCAACCACAGCAAGGCGGTGACATGGTGTCATGTCATCCTCGATCCCGTAGAGACGGAGATAATAAGAGGTTGGTGGCCAACCACAGCAAGGCGGTGACATGGTGTCATGTCATCCTCGATCCCGTAGAGACATGGATAATAAAGGTTGGTGGCCAACCACAGCAAGGCGGTGACATGGAGTCATGTCATCCTCGATCCAGTAGAGACGGAGATAATAAGAGGTTGGTGGCCAACCACAGCAAGGCGGTGACATGGTGTCATGTCATCCTCGATCCAGTAGAGACGGAGATAATAAGAGGTTGGTGGCCAACCACAGCAAGGCGGTGACATGGAGTCATGTCATCCTCGATCCAGTAGAGACGGAGATAATAAGAGGTTGGTGGCCAACCACAGCAAGGCGGTGACATGGTGTCATGTCATCCTCGATCCAGTAGAGACGGAGATAATAAGAGGTTGGTGGCCAACCACAGCAAGGCGGTGACATGGTGTCATGTCATCCTCGATCCCGTAGAGACATGGATAATAAAGGTTGGTGGCCAACCACAGCAAGGCGGTGACATGGAGTCATGTCATCCTCGATCCGTAGAGACGGAGATAATAAGAGGTTAGTTAGTTAGTTAGTTAGTTAGTTATTGTTGTTTTAAGGGGCGGAACTACGAGGTCATCTGCCCCTCTTAACACAGATTAAAGAATACAAATTTTGAATTGAATTTAAAATTTTGAGGTGGACATCTAAATTTAAAAAGACCAAAAATTAATAAAACAAAAACAAACAATTAAATTTAAAAAAAAATTATAAACATAAACAAAAATTACGGAAAAAACAAAACATTATCATTCAAAAACGAACAAGTCGTTGAGTCAAAGTTCACTGGAAAATTTAGATTGCTGGCCCTAACCCACTCTCACTTATAAAGCGGATAACGCGATCAGCAGCCACCGCGTCATCGGCTAATATAAGTTTGAGTGTCGTCTGCAAACCAAGGTTTCTTCGTAAGTCAGCAAGATCCACACACTCGGTGAAAATGTGGGCCACGGTGAAAACGGCTCCACAGGTACAAAGTGGGGGGTCTTCCCTTCTCATTAGGTACGAGTGGGTGGATCTTGTATGACCTATCCTTAGCCTACACAAAATGACGGACTCTCTCCGGGCCCGGAAGGAGCTCCGCCAAACGCGAGTAGTTCCCTTGATCGCTCTCAGTTTACTGGGCAGTGGGTCAGCTCGCCACTGACTCTCCCAAAAAGCCAGAACTTGTAGGCGTAACTGAGAGCGAATATCTCTAGCGGGTACCTCCATTGGTCGAGGTGGTAGTGATACCGCCTCTTTTGCAGCTTGATCTGCTAACTCATTTCCCGCAATTCCCATGTGGCTTGGAAGCCACAGAAAGGTGATTCGAGTGTCAGCGTGGCACAGCCCGGCTAGTAGGTCGTGGATTCGCTGCACTAGGGGGTGTTGCGGGAAACATGTAGCAATTGACTGCAACGAACTCAAAGAGTCGGTACACACGAGAAAGTGGATTCGAGCATCCTGTAGTGCAAACTGCAGAGCTTCATAGATGGCAACGAGCTCCGCAGTAAACACACTACAGGCCTCAGGCAAAGAGATCTTGGTATTTGCACCATCAATAACGTAAGCACAACCCACCTTCTCGTCCACCATCGAACCATCCGTGTATAGAATGCCAGCGTCCGGAAATTGGTGAACTATGCTGTGGAACTGGCTCCGGTAATCGGAGGCATCCGTGTTCACCTTAGGACCTCGGTGCAGATCTAACCGAATTTCCGGACGCGGGACTTGCCACGGAGGCACCTCGCTAGATGTCCGGATCATACAGGGACCTACAGCCACTCCTATTTCGGTACACGAGCTATCAAGTCTAATACCAACCGGCCGAGTGGCACGAGGCCGGTTGGCGTACCCCTGGTGGTTTTGGGTACCGAAGAGAGCATGATAGGTCGGGTGTTGCGGCATTTGACGCACATTGGCAGCATATGCTAACAGCATATGTTGGCGTCTATAATTTAAAGGTGGAACACCCGATTCGGCGAGTAGGCTGGGTATCGGGCTGGTCCGGAAGGCACCGGTAGCCAGCCTAACGCCACTATGGTGGATACTGTCCAGCATTTTCAAGGTTGCCGGCCTTGCTGAACCGTATGCCGCAGAACCATAGTCTAGCCGGGACAGGACGAGGGCTTGGTAGAACCGTAGCAGCACCGCACGGTCAGCCCCCCACGTAGTGCCACTAAGAAACCTGAGCATGTTCAGTTTCCTGAGACATGTCATTTTCAATTGCCGTATATGGTGCTGCCACGTTAACTTGCTGTCAAAATGGAGCTCCAGGAAGCGATAAGTGTCAACCACCGGCAACGCAGCATCCCTGAGATGTAGTTCAGGGTGTAAATGTAGCCTCCGTAGCCGACAAAAATGGATGACGGAGGTTTTCGCTGCTGAAAAACGAAAACCCCGGTCGTGAGCCCACCTGTCGACCCGGTTGATGGCTAGCTGCAATTGCCGTTCCACGACTGCCATACTTCCAGAGCTGTAATGCAGAGCTAAATCGTCTACATACAGCGATGGAACTACCGCGGACCCGGCGGCGGCAACAATGCCATTAATGGCAATCGCGAACAAGGTGACACTCAGCACTGAACCCTGAGGAACTCCATTTTCTTGGGTATAGTACTGCGATAATGTCCTACCGACCCTTACACGGAAGAGTCGGACGGACATGAAATTCGCAATGAAAGTCGGTAAGTTACCACGGAGTCCCCACTTGTGAAGGGTGGAAAGGATCCCGTAGCGCCATGTGGTGTCGTAGGCTTTCTCGAGGTCAAAGAAAACCGTGACTAGGTGCTGCTTCCGGAAAAAAGCCTCCTGTATGGCGCTCTCAAGTCGCACCAGATGGTCAGTGGTGGACCTATGAGAGCGAAATCCACATTGGTACTCAGACAGGAGACCTTTATCCTCCAAGAACCACACCAGTCGACGGTTCACCATCTTTTCGAGCAGCTTACATAGGCCATTTGTCAAACAAATGGGCCTATAGCTGCTTACAAACTTGGGATCCTTTCCAGCCTTAGGAATCGGTATCACGATCCCCTCTCGCCATTGAGATGGAAACTCCCCTTCAATCCATATACGATTGAAGAGGATCAACAGTTCTTTCATACTGGATTCGCACAGATGTTTTAACATTTGATTATGTATGTTATCCGGTCCAGGAGCCGTATCCCTGCACAGTGCAAGCGCACTTCGCAGTTCCCATTCAGAGAATGGTACATTATAGGACTCCGAAGCAGCAGTGGCAAAGGACAAGGGGTGAGTCTCTGCCTCCCGCTTCAGAGTCAGAAATGTAGGATCGTAACTCCCGGAGCAGGATACATCGGAGAAGTGCGAGCCAATGCTGTTGGCAATGGCGAGATGGTCCGTGATGATGTACCCATTGATGGACACTCCGGGTATCGATAGTGATGTCGGGAGTCAGGAGATCCGACGAAGCTTAGTCCACACTTGAGATGAAGGAGTATGCGCCGTCATGGACGACACATACTTTTCCCACGTCGTTTTTTTACTCTCCCGAATCAGATATCGGGCTCTAGCACGCATCCTTCTGAAGGTGATAAGGTTGGCCATAGTGTTTTGCCTCCGATAGCATTTGAAAGCACGTCGACGATCTTTAATGGCTGCTGCAATCTCGGCTGTCCACCAAGGGACAAGCTTCCGGCGTGAGTTTCCGGATGAGGAAGGTATTGTTTCCTCAGCAGCAGTCAAAATACCATTCGTTATGTGAATGGTATGATCGTCGACACTCTCAAAGGTATCTTCGGCAAACACCGCACGTGCCGTGAAAGTTGGCCAATCAGCCCGACGGAGAAGCCATCGACTTGGTAACTCGATGGCTCTCTGGTTCGGAAGAGTAACGATAATTGGAAAATGGTCACTATTACAAAGGTCATCGTGTACACCCCACTGTAGCAGGGGAACCAGCGCACGACTGCACAGGGTAATATCGATACTTGAATAAGTACCGTGTGCAATAGAGAAGTGCGTAGGCTCCCCTGTGTTCAACAGACACAGGTCCAGCCGCCTGATCAGCCTCTCAAAATCTCTCCCTTTACCGCTAGTGGTAGCGGAGCCCCAGATGGTGTTGTGGGCATTAACATCTCCCAGAAGGAGAAAAGGAGGGGGGAGCTGAGAGACTAGATCCACCAGCTGGTCGTAATCCGGCTGAGAATCAGGTGGGATGTACACGTTACATACTGTTGCCATTACTGGCAACGAAGTACGAACTGCAACTGCCTCTAGCTGAGTACGCAACGGCACCTCTTCACTAAAGAGGCTAGAGTGGACGAGAGTGCAGACGCCACCAGCGGCCACAGCTCCGTCCATCCGGTCTTTAGAGAAGAGTTTGAAATGACGCATTGTTGTCTCATGTCCAGGACGAAACCTGGATTCCTGAAGACAGACAATGGTTGCCGAAAACGAAGATATTAATTGTCGTAACTCAGCGAGATGAACAGAATAGCTATTACAGTTCCATTGTAATAGTGCCATGGTGTGGACTTAAGTAGAAGTGGGTCTTCTACTTATGCTTGACCGTTTGCCACCCTTCCCCATCTCTAGTTGGAGATGATGGGGCAGGAGAGCACACCTCAATCCCCACATCTCCGTCCGAAGACGAAGAAAATGGAGCGGGCGCTCTCTTGGGTTGCGCACGGTCGTCGTCGGACCTCACGGGTCTCGCCCTTGGGGAAGAGCGAGAGCGGTGTCGAGGGACTTTCTCCCGGTCCGAAGACTGGGTGTCTGTCCCCGACACGCCCCGAAGAGACTTCTTCTTGGATCGGCGCCGACGTGTGTTTGGGGAAGTAGATGGTCCCTTCCCCACAGACGCCGGGTCCTTATAAAACAAGGTCGCTCCTGCTGGCACCGCTCCACTGGTAGTGGTGGGAGCGGGATGGCTAGCAGATACGTGAGCAGCCCTGCCTCTAGGAGAGGAAGAGAAACGGCGCTGAACCGCTCCCCTCTCCTCCGCCGATCTATTTTCTTTTCTATAGGGGAGTTCCTCCATACGGACGGGCTTGGCTTCAGCAGGCTTCGCTCCCTTGGTGGTAGTGGGAGCGGAAAGGCCAGCAGAGACAGTAGCCACCCCGTCAGCAGGAGGGCGAGAGAGACGGCGACGAACCGTCCCCCTCTTCTCCACTATCTTTGTCTTATCAGATGGGCTGGATGACGATCCAGCCCCGGTCGCAGAAGTCTTCTTTGCCTCGTTGGCAGGGGAAGACTTCTTCTCCGACCGTTTCGGAGAGAAAGATGACTTCTTCTCCGATTGCGCCGGTTTAGATGGTATAACCGGCGCCTTTATCACAATGGCCGAAGAAGGTTGTTTAACCTTCTTCGGGCTGACAGGTCTCGCTTGGACAGCGAGGGGAGACTTTACGATCTCAGAGTAGTTCGTCGTCGAGGGTACAGCACGGGGAACGAAAGTGGCAGGGGTGATAGGTGGCGTCACCTTAGCCGCGAAAGATACCGGAAATTCGGGTGCAGTCATATCACGGTATCTCTTTCGAGCGTCGTGATATGAAAGCCGATCCAATGTTCTGATTTCTTGGATCTTTGCTTCCTTGCAGAACTCAGGGCACTGCTTCGACCGCGGAGAGTGACTTCCTTGGCAGTTAGGACACGTCGGGGGAGGCGTACACCCCACACCGTCATGTGTCCCCTTGCCACACTCTCTACACACCGCCTTGGCAGTGCACCTGGCAGAAACATGACCGAATTTCTGGCAATTGTAGCAGCGCATAGGTGGAGGGATGTACGGTCTAACGTCGCAATGGTACGACGTGACCTTCACCTGCCTAGGCACTACATCACCCTCAAAATGAAGAATGAAAGCGCCAGTATCGACGCTATCATTTCCAATTTTCCGGGTGATGCGCCTAATCCTGGTGACGCCTCGCTTCCCCAGATCCCGCATCAATTCCACGTCGCTGTTTAAAATGAGGTCGCGATGGAATATAACTCCACGGACCTCATTTAGCGTATCGTGCTTCTCAACCTTAACGGGAATTTCGCCGAAATGCGTGCATTCCAGCAACGCTTCGGTTTGCTGCCGGTCAACGGTATGCAGCAGGAGCTGCCCGTTCCGGAGCTTGGAAATCCCGTTAAGGTCGCGATATTTCCCCTCGATTTCCTCTGAAAATAGGATCGATTTTACCTGTTTAAAATCTCCCCGTCTGTCCTGGTAGCTACCAGGTAGCGAGGAGACCTGTCAACAGGGAACTTCTTATTAAATGCCTCATCCCAAGGCGTATACACCTTGGGATTCGGTCTACACTCCAGAGACGGCTTTTTAAGGGTGCCACCCTGTACAGGTGTCCGTGATCGTTTACTACGCATCCCGGACGAAATCCTCCCCGAATACTGCCCACTCCGAACGGGGGCTATCACTGTGGGCGCCACCCAGCCAAGGCAATACCTACCTGGCATAGCAGATATTGCCCGGAGTCCCAGTGCCTCGAACAGGCACTTCCCCCTCGGCATGCACAGGATTTACTCAGCTCCAGTATTCGGCCATGCAGGGACCTTCGTTGTAAGGCAGATACTACTGTAGGGTACATGGCGCACCCACCTGACGGGATGGGGCATACCGTCTAGGCTTTCTGGCCAGATGGCCAAGCTGGTGGCCCTTCCCCTAACAGCACGCATGTTTATTTCTATTGGTCAAACCAGAGCTGGGACCAGAAAACCAAAATTGACCTTTATAAGGCCCCCTCTAAGTCGCCTTTTACGACAGGCAGGGGATACCGTGGATGAATTCTGCCCTCCCCATCCACAGGGGGTCTGAACAAATCAAAACTGGCAAGTTATTCGGCCACGTCGGCCCTATTAGTCGCCTCCTACGACTGGCAGGGCATACCGTGGGTGTATTCTAACCCGCACCCACACGGGGGATAATAATAAGAGGTTGGTGGCCAACCACAGCAAGGCGGTGACATGGTGTCATGTCATCCTCGATCCCGTAGAGACATGGATAATAAAGGTTGGTGGCCAACCACAGCAAGGCGGAGACATGGAGTCATGTCATCCTCGATCCCGTAGAGACGGAGATAATAAGAGATTGGTGGCCAACCACAGCAAGGCGGTGACATTGTGTCATGCCATCCTCGATCCCGTAGAGACGGGGATAATAAGAGGTTGGTGGCCAACCACAGCAAGGCGGTGACATGGTGTCATGTCATCCTCGATCCCGTAGAGACGGAGATAGTAAGAGGTTGGTGGCCAACCACACCAAGGCGGTGACATGGTGTCATACCATCCTCGATCCCGTAGAGACGGAGATAATAAGAGGTTGGTGGCCAACCACAGCACGGTGGTGACATGGTGTCATGTCATCCTCGATCCCGTAGAGACGGAGATAATAAGACGTTGGTGGCCAACCACAGCACGGTGGTGACATGGTGTCATGCCATCCTCGATCCCGTAGAGACGGAGATAATAAGAGGTTGGTGGCCAACCACAGCACGGTGGTGACATGGTATCATGTCATCCTCGATCCAGTAGAGACGGGGATCATAAGAGGTTGGTGGCCAACCACAGCAAGGCGGTGATGGTGTCATGTCATCCTCGATCCCGTAGAGACGGAGATAATAAGAGGTTGGTGGCCAACCACAGCACGGTGGTGACATGGTGTCATGTCATCCTCGATCCCGTAGAGACGGAGATAATAAGAGGTTGGTGGCCAACCACAGCACGGTGGTGACATGGTGTCATACCATCCTCGATCCCGTGGAGACGGAGATAATAAGAGGTTGGTGGCTAACCACAGCAAGGCGGTGACATGGTGTCATGTCATCCTCGATCCCATAGAGACGGAAATAACAAGAGGTTGGTGGCCAACAACAGCTAGGCGGTGACATGGTGTCATACCATCCTCGATCCCGTAGAGACGGAGATAATAAGAGGTTGGTGGCCAACCACAGCACGGTGGTGACATGGTGTCATGCCATCCTCGATCCCGTAGAGACGGAGATAATAGGAGGTTGGTGGCCAACCACAGCAAGGCGGTGGCATGGTGTCATACCATCCTCGATCCCGTAGAGACGGAGATAATAAGAGATTGGTGGCCAACCACAGCACGGTGGTGACATGGTGTCATGTCATCCTCGATCCCGTAGAGACGGAGATAATAAGAGGTTGGTGGCCAACCACAGCACGGTGGTGACATTCTGTCATGTCATCCTCGATCCCGTAGAGACGGAGATAATAAGAGTTTGGTGGCCAACCACAGCACGGTGGTGACATGGTGTCATGCCATCCTCGATCCTGAAGAGACGGGGATAATAGGAGGTGTGTGGCCAACCACAGCAAGGCGGTGACATGGTGTCATGTCATCCTCGATCCCGTAGAGACGGGGATAATAGGAGGTGTGTGGCCAACCACAGCAAGGCGGAGACATGGTGTCATGTCATCCTCGATCCCGTAGAGACGGGGATAATAGGAGGTGTGTGGCCAACCACAGCAAGGCGGTGACATGCTGTCATGTCATCCTCGATCCCGTAGATAAGGGGATAATAAGAGGTTGGTGGCCAACCACAGCACGGTGGTGACATGGTGTCATGTCATCCTCGATCCCGTAGAGACGGAGATAATAAGAGGTTGGTGGCCAACCACAGCACGGTGGTGACATTCTGTCATGCCATCCACGATCCTGTAGAGACGGGGATAATAAAGGTTGGTGGCCAACCACAGCAAGACGGTGAGATGGTGTCATGTCATCCTCGATCTCGTAGAGACGGGGATAATAAGAGGTTGGTGGCCAACCAAAGCAAGGTGGTGACATGCTGTCATGGCATCCTCGATCCGTAGATAAGGGGATAATAAAGGTTGGTGGCCAACCACAGCAAGGCGGTGACATGCTGTCATGTCATCCTCGATCCCGTAGATAAGGGGATAAAGGTTGGTGGCCAACCACAGCAAGGTGGTGACATGCTGTCATGTCATCCTCGATCCCGTAGAGACGGGGATAATAGGAGGTGTGTGGCCAACCACAGCAAAGCGGTGACATGGTGTCATGTCATCCTCGATCCCGTAGAGACGGAGATAATAAAGGTTGGTGGCCAACCACAGCAAGGTGGTGACATGCTGTCATGTCATCCTCGATCCCGTAGATAAGGGGATAATAAAGGTAGGTTGCCAACCACAGCAAGGCGGTGACATGGTGTCATTTCATCCTCGATCCCGTAGATAAGGGGATAATAAAGGTTGGTGGCCAACCACAGCAAGGTGGTGACATGCTGTCATGTCATCCTCGATACCGTAGAGACGGAGATAATAAGAGGTTGGTGGCCAACCACAGCAAAGTGGTGACATGCTGTCATGCCATCCTCGAGCCCGTAGAGACGGAGGTAATAAGAGGTTGGTGGCCAACCACAGCACGGTGGTGACATGGTGTCATGTCATCCTCGATCCCGTAGAGACGGGGTCATAAGAGGTTGGTGACCAACCACAGCACGGTGGTGACATGGTGTCATGCCATCCTCGATCCCGTAGAGACGGAGATAATAAGAGGTGGGTGGCCAACCACAGCACGGTGGTGTCATGGTGTCATGTCATCCTCGATCCCGTAGAGACGGGGATCATAAGAGGTTGGTGGCCAACCACAGCACGGTGGTGACATGGTGTCATGTCATCCTCGATCCCGTAGAGACGGAAATAACAAGAGGTTGGTGGCCAACCACAGCACGGTGGTGACATGGTGTCATGCCATCCTCGACCCGTAGAGACGGAGCTAATAAGAGGTTGGTGGCCAACCAGAGCACGGTGGTGACATGGTGTCATGTCATCCTCGATCCAGTAGAGACGGAGATAATAAGAGGTTGGTGGCCAACCACAGCACGGTGGTGACATGGTGTCATGTCATCCTCGATCCCGTTGGAACGGAGATAATAGGAGGTTGGTGGCCAACCACAGCAATGCGGTGGCATGGTGTCATACCATCCTCGATCCCGTAGAGACGGAGATAATAAGAGGTTGGTGGCCAACCACAGCACGGTGGTGAAATGGTGTCATGTCATCCTCGATCCCGTAGAGACGGAGATAATAAGAGGTTGGTGGCCAACCACAGCACGGTGGTGACAGTCATGTCATCCTCGATCTCGTAGAGACGGGGATAATAAAGGTTGGTGGCCAACCACAGCAAGGTGGTGACAATGCTGTTATGTCATCCTCGATCACGTAGATAAGGGGATAATAAAGGTTGGTGGCCAACCACAGCAAGGTGGTGACATGCTGTCATGCCATCCTCGATCCCGTAGAGACGGAGATAATAAGAGGTTGGTGGCCAACCACAGCACGGTGGTGACATGTTGTCATGTCATCCTCGATCCCGTAGAGACGGGGATAATAAGAGGTTGGTGGCCAACCACAGGAAGGTGGTGACATGCTGTCATGGCATCCTCGATCCCGTAGAGACGGAGATAATAAGAGGTTGGTGGCCAACCACAGCACGGTGGTGACATGGTGTCATGTCATCCTCGATCCCGTAGAGACGGGGATCATAAGAGGTTGGTGGCCAACCACAGCACGATGGTGTCATGCCATCCTCGATCCCGTAGAGACGGAGATAATAAGAGGTGGGTGGCCAACCACAGCACGGTGGTGACATGGTGTCATGTCATCCTCGATCCCGTAGAGACGGGGATCATAAGAGGTTGGTGGCCAACCACATCACGGTGGTGACATGGTGTCATGTCATCCTCGATCCCGTAGAGACGGAGATAATAAGAGGTTGGTGGCCAACCACAGCAAGGCGGTGACACGGTGTCTTGTCATCCTCGATCCCGTAGAGGCGGAGATAATAAGAGGTTGGTGGCCAACCACAGCAAGGCCGTGACATGGTGTCATACCATCCTCGATCCCGTAGAGACGGAGATAATAAGAGGTTGGTGGCCAACCACAGCACGGTGGTGACATGGTGTCATACCATCCTCGATCCCGTAGAGACGGAGATAATAGGAGGTTGGTGGCCAACCACAGCACGGTGGTGACATGGTGTCATACCATCCTCGATCCCGTAGAGACGGAGATAATAAGAGGTTGGTGGCCAACCACAGCACGGTGGTGACATTCTCTCATGTCATCCTCGATCCCGTAGAGACGGAGATAATAAGAGGTTGGTGGCCAACCACAGCACGGTGGTGACATGGTGTCATGCCATCCTCGATCCTGAAGAGACGGGGATAATAGGAGGTGTGTGGCCAACCACAGCAAGGCGGTGACATGGTGTCATGTCATCCTCGATCCCGTAGAGACGGGGATAATAGGAGGTGTGTGGCCAACCACAGCAAGGCGGAGACATGGTGTCATGTCATCCTCGACCTCGTAGAGACGGGGATAATAGGAGGTGTGTGGCCAACCACAGCAAGGCGGTGACATGCTGCCATGTCATCCTCGATCCCGTAGATAAGGGGATAATAAGAGGTTGGTGGCCAACCACAGCACGGTGGTGACATGGTGTCATGTCATCCTCGATCCCGTAGAGACGGAGATAATAAGAGGTTGGTGGCCAACCACAGCACGGTGGTGACATTCTGTCATGCCATCCACGATCCTGTAGAGACGGGGATAATAAAGGTCGGTGGCCAACCACAGCAAGACGGTGAGATGGTGTCATGTCATCCTCGATCTCGTAGAGACGGGGATAATAAGAGGATGGTGGCCAACCAAAGCAAGGTGGTGACATGCTGTCATGGCATCCTCGATCCGTAGATAAGGGGATAATATAGGTTGGTGGCCAACCACAGCAAGGCGGTGACATGGTGTCATGTCATCCTCGATCCCGTAGATAAGGGGATAAAGGTTGGTGGCCAACCACAGCAAGGTGGTGACATGCTGTCATGTCATCCTCGATCCCGTAGAGACGGGGATAATAGGAGGTGTGTGGCCAACCACAGCAAAGCGGTGACATGGTGTCATGTCATCCTCGATCCCGTAGAGACGGAGATAATAAAGGTTGGTGGCCAACCACAGCAAGGTGGTGACATGCTGTCATGTCATCCTCGATCCCGTAGATAAGGGGATAATAAAGGTTGGTGGCCAACCACAGCAAGGCGGTGACATGGTGTCATTTCATCCTCGATCCCGTAGATAAGGGGATAATAAAGGTTGGTGGCCAACCACAGCAAGGTGGTGACATGCTGTCATGTCATCCTCGATACCGTAGAGACGGAGATAATAAGAGGTTGGTGGCCAACCACAGCAAAGTGGTGACATGCTGTCATGCCATCCTCGAGCCCGTAGAGACGGAGATAATAAGAGGTTGGTGGCCAACCACAGCACGGTGGTGACATGGTGTCATGTCATCCTCGATCCCGTAGAGACGGGGTCATAAGAGGTTGGTGACCAACCACAGCACGGTGGTGACATGGTGTCATGCCATCCTCGATCCCGTAGAGACGGAGATAATAAGAGGTGGGTGGCCAACTAGAGCACGGTGGTGTCATGGTGTCATGTCATCTTCGATCCCGTAGAGACGGGGATCATAAGAGGTTGGTGGCCAACCACAGCACGGTGGTGACATGGTGTCATGTCATCCTCGATCCCGTAGAGACGGGGATCATAAGAGGTTGGTGGCCAACCACAGCACGGTGGTGACATGGTGTCATGCCATCCTCGACCCGTAGAGACGGAGATAATAAGAGGTTGGTGGCCAACCACAGCACGGTGGTGACATGGTGTCATGTCATCCTCGATCCAGTAGAGACGGTGATAATGAGAGGTTGGTGGCCAACCACAGCACGGTGGTGACATGGTGTCATGTCATCCTCGATCCCGTAGGAACGGAGATAATAGGAGGTTGGTGGCCAACCACAACAAGGCGGTGGCATGGTGTCATACCATCCTCGATCCCGTAGAGACGGAGATAATAAGAGGTTGGTGGCCAACCACAGCACGGTGGTGACATGGTGTCATGTCATCCTCGATCCCGTAGAGACGGAGATAGTAAGAGGTTGGTGGCCAACCACAGCACGGTGGTGACAGTCATGTCATCCTCGATCCCGTAGAGACGGAGATAATAAGAGGTTGGTGGCCAACCACAGCACGGTGGTGACATGGTGTCATGTCATCCTCGATCCTAAAGAGACGGGGATAATAGGAGGTGTGTGGCCAACGACAGCAAGGCGGTGACATGGTGTCATGTCATCCTCGATCCCGTAGAGACAGGGATAATAGGAGGTGTGTGGCCAACCACAGCAAGGCGGTGACATGGTGTCATGTCATCCTCGATCCCGTAGAGACGGGGATAATAGGAGGTGTGTGGCCAACCACAGCAAGGCGGTGACATGGTGTCATGTCATCCTCGATCCCGTAGAGACGGGGATAATAGGATGTGTGTGGCCAACCACAGCAAGGCGGTGGCATGGTGTCATGTCATCCTCGATCCCGTAGAGACGGGGATAATAGGAGGTGTGTGGCCAACCACAGCAAGGCGGTGACATGGTGTCATGTCATCCTCGATCCCGTAGAGACGGGGATAATAGGAGGTGTGTGGCCAACCACAGCAAGGCGGTGACATGCTGTCATGTCATCCTCGATCCCGTAGATAAGGGGATAATAAAGGTTGGTGGCCAACCACAGCAAGGCGGTGACATGGTGTCATGGCATCCTCGATCCGTAGATAAGGGGATAATAAGTGGTTGGTGGCCAACCACAGCAAGATGGTGACATGCTGTCATAGCATCCTCGATCCCGTAGATAAGGGGATAATAAAGGTTGGTGGCCAACCACAGCAAGGCGGTGACATGGTGTCATGTCATCCTCGATCCCGTAGATAAGGGGATAAAGGTTGGTGGTCAACCACAGCAAGGTGTTGACATGCTGTCATGTCATCCTCGATCCCGTAGAGACGGGGATAATAGGAGGTGTGTGGCCAACCACAGCAAAGCGGTGACATGGTGTCATGTCATCCTCCATCCCGTAGAGACGGAGGTAATAAGAGTTTGGTGGCCAACCTCAGCACGGTGGTGACATTCTGTCATGCCATCCACGATCCTGTAGAGACGGGGATAATAAGAGGTTGGTGGCCAACCACAGCAAGGCGGTGACATGGTGTCATGTCATCCTCGATCCCGTAGAGACGGAGATAATAAGAGATTGGTGGCCAAACACAGCATGGCGGTGACATGCTGTCATGTCATCCTCGATCTCGTAGAGACGGGGATAATAAAGGTTGGTGGCCAACCACAGCAAGGTGGTGACATGCTGTTATGTCATCCTCGATCACGTAGATAAGGGGATAATAAAGGTTGGTGGCCAACCACAGCAAGGTGGTGACATGCTGTCATGCCATCCTCGATCCCGTAGAGACGGAGATAATAAGAGGTTGGTGGCCAACCACAGCACGGTGGTGACATGGTGTCATGTCATCCTCGATCCCGTAGAGACGGGGATAATAAGAGGTTGGTGGCCAACCACAGCAAGGTGGTGACATGCTGTCATGGCATCCTCGATCCCGTAGAGACGGAGATAATAAGAGGTTGGTGGCCAACCACAGCACGGTGGTGACATGGTGTCATGTCATCCTCGATCCCGTAGAGACGGGGATCATAAGAGGTTGGTGGCCAACCACAGCACGATGGTGTCATGCCATCCTCGATCCCGTAGAGACGGAGATAATAAGAGGTGGGTGGCCAACCACAGCACGGTGGTGACATGGTGTCATGTCATCCTCGATCCCGTAGAGACGGGGATCATAAGAGGTTGGTGGCCAACCACATCACGGTGGTGACATGGTGTCATGTCATCCTCGATCCCGTAGAGACGGAGATAATAAGAGGTTGGTGGCCAACCACAGCAAGGCGGTGACACGGTGTCTTGTCATCCTCGATCCCGTAGAGGCGGAGATAATAAGAGGTTGGTGGCCAACCACAGCAAGGCCGTGACATGGTGTCATACCATCCTCGATCCCGTAGAGACGGAGAAAATAAGAGGTTGGTGGCCAACCACAGCACGGTGGTGACATGGTGTCATACCATCCTCGATCCCGTAGAGACGGAGATAATAGGAGGTTGGTGGCCAACCACAGCACGGTGGTGACATGGTGTCATACCATCCTCGATCCCGTAGAGACGGAGATAATAAGAGGTTGGTGGCCAACCACAGCACGGTGGTGACGTGGTGTCATGTCATCCTCGATCCCGTAGAGACGGAGATAATAAGAGGTTGGTGGCCAACCACAGCACGGTGGTGACATTCTCTCATGTCATCCTCGATCCCGTAGAGACGGAGATAATAAGAGGTTGGTGGCCAACCACAGCACGGTGGTGACATGGTGTCATGCCATCCTCGATCCTGAAGAGACGGGGATAATAGGAGGTGTGTGGCCAACCACAGCAAGGCGGTGACATGGTGTCATGTCATCCTCGATCCCGTAGAGACGGGGATAATAGGAGGTGTGTGGCCAACCACAGCAAGGCGGAGATATGGTGTCATGTCATCCTCGACCTCGTAGAGACGGGGATAATAGGAGGTGTGTGGCCAACCACAGCAAGGCGGTGACATGCTGTCATGTCATCCTCGATCCCGTAGATAAGGGGATAATAAGAGGTTGGTGGCCAACCACAGCACGGTGGTGACATGGTGTCATGTCATCCTCGATCCCGTAGAGACGGAGATAATAAGAGGTTGGTGGCCAACCACAGCACGGTGGTGACATTCTGTCATGCCATCCACGATCCTGTAGAGACGGGGATAATAAAGGTCGGTGGCCAACCACAGCAAGACGGTGAGATGGTGTCATGTCATCCTCGATCTCGTAGAGACGGGGATAATAAGAGGATGGTGGCCAACCAAAGCAAGGTGGTGACATGCTGTCATGGCATCCTCGATCCGTGGATAAGGGTATAATATAGGTTGGTGGCCAACCACAGCAAGGCGGTGACATGGTGTCATGTCATCCTCGATCCCGTAGAGACGGGGATAATAGGAGGTGTGTGGCCAACCACAGCAAAGCGGTGACATGGTGTCATGTCATCCTCGATCCCGTAGAGACGGAGATAATAAAGGTTGGTGGCCAACCACAGCAAGGTGGTGACATGCTGTCATGTCATCCTCGATCCCGTAGATAAGGGGATAATAAAGGTTGGTGGCCAACCACAGCAAGGCGGTGACATGGTGTCATTTCATCCTCGATCCCGTAGATAAGGGGATAATAAAGGTTGGTGGCCAACCACAGCAAGGTGGTGACATGCTGTCATGTCATCCTCGATACCGTAGAGACGGAGATAATAAGAGGTTGGTGGCCAACCACAGCAAAGTGGTGACATGCTGTCATGCCATCCTCGAGCCCGTAGAGACGGAGATAATAAGAGGTTGGTGGCCAACCACAGCACGGTGGTGACATGGTGTCATGTCATCCTCGATCCCGTAGAGACGGGGTCATAAGAGGTTGGTGACCAACCACAGCACGGTGGTGACATGGTGTCATGCCATCCTCGATCCCGTAGAGACGGAGATAATAAGAGGTGGGTGGCCAACCACAGCACGGTGGTGTCATGGTGTCATGTCATCTTCGATCCCGTAGAGACGGGGATCATAAGAGGTTGGTGGCCAACCACAGCACGGTGGTGACATGGTGTCATGTCATCCTCGATCCCGTAGAGACGGGGATCATAAGAGGTTGGTGGCCAACCACAGCACGGTGGTGACATGGTGTCATGCCATCCTCGACCCGTAGAGACGGAGATAATAAGAGGTTGGTGGCCAACCACAGCACGGTGGTGATATGGTGTCATGTCATCCTCGATCCAGTAGAGACGGTGATAATAAGAGGTTGGTGGCCAACCACAGCACGGTGGTGACATGGTGTCATGTCATCCTCGATCCCGTAGGAACGGAGATAATAGGAGGTTGGTGGCCAACCACAGCAAGGCGGTGGCATGGTGTCATACCATCCTCGATCCCGTAGAGACGGAGATAATAAGAGGTTGGTGGCCAACCACAGCACGGTGGTGACATGGTGTCATGTCATCCTCGATCCCGTAGAGACGGAGATAGTAAGAGGTTGGTGGCCAACCACAGCACGGTGGTGACAGTCATGTCATCCTCGATCCCGTAGAGACGGAGATAATAAGAGGTTGGTGGCCAACCACAGCACGGTGGTGACATGGTGTCATGTCATCCTCGATCCTAAAGAGACGGGGATAATAGGAGGTGTGTGGCCAACGACAGCAAGGCGGTGACATGGTGTCATGTCATCCTCGATCCCGTAGAGACAGGGATAATAGGAGGTGTGTGGCCAACCACAGCAAGGCGGTGACATGGTGTCATGTCATCCTCGATCCCGTAGAGACGGGGATAATAGGAGGTGTGTGGCCAACCACAGCAAGGCGGTGACATGCTGTCATGTCATCCTCGATCCCGTAGAGACGGGGATAATAGGATGTGTGTGGCCAACCACAGCAAGGCGGTGACATGGTGTCATGTCATCCTCGATCCCGTAGAGACGGGGATAATAGGAGGTGTGTGGCCAACCACAGCAAGGCGGTGACATGGTGTCATGTCATCCTCGATCCCGTAGAGACGGGGATAATAGGAGGTGTGTGGCCAACCACAGCAAGGCGGTGACATGCTGTCATGTCATCCTCGATCCCGTAGATAAGGGGATAATAAAGGCTGGTGGCCAACCACAGCAAGGCGGTGACATGGTGTCATGGCATCCTCGATCCGTAGATAAGGGGATAATAAGTGGTTGGTGGCCAACCACAGCAAGATGGTGACATGCTGTCATAGCATCCTCGATCCCGTAGATAAGGGGATAATAAAGGTTGGTGGCCAACCACAGCAAGGCGGTGACATGGTGTCATGTCATCCTCGATCCCGTAGATAAGGGGATAAAGGTTGGTGGCCAACCACAGCAAGGTGGTGACATGCTGTCATGTCATCCTCGATCCCGTAGAGACGGGGATAATAGGAGGTGTGTGGCCAACCACAGCAAAGCGGTGACATGGTGTCATGTCATCCTCCATCCCGTAGAGACGGAGGTAATAAGAGTTTGGTGGCCAACCTCAGCACGGTGGTGACATTCTGTCATGCCATCCACGATCCTGTAGAGACGGGGATAATAAGAGGTTGGTGGCCAACCACAGCAAGGCGGTGACATGGTGTCATGTCATCCTCGATCCCGTAGAGACGGAGATAATAAGAGATTGGTGGCCAAACACAGCATGGCGGTGACATGCTGTCATGTCATCCTCGATCTCGTAGAGACGGGGATAATAAAGGTTGGTGGCCAACCACAGCAAGGTGGTGACATGCTGTTATGTCATCCTCGATCACGTAGATAAGGGGATAATAAAGGTTGGTGGCCAACCACAGCAAGGTGGTGACATGCTGTCATGCCATCCTCGATCCCGTAGAGACGGAGATAATAAGAGGTTGGTGGCCAACCACAGCACGGTGGTGACATGGTGTCATGTCATCCTCGATCCCGTAGAGACGGGGATAATAAGAGGTTGGTGGCAACCACAGCAAGGTGGTGACATGCTGTCATGGAATCCTCGATCCCGTAGAGACGGAGATAATAAGAGGTTGGTGGCCAACCACAGCACGGTGGTGACATGGTGTCATGTCATCCTCGATCCCGTAGAGACGGGGATCATAAGAGGTTGGTGGCCAACCACAGCACGATGGTGTCATGCCATCCTCGATCCCGTAGAGACGGAGATAATAAGAGGTGGGTGGCCAACCACAGCACGGTGATGACATGGTGTCATGTCATCCTCGATCCCGTAGAGACGGAGATAATAGGAGGTTGGTGGCCAACCACAGCACGGTGGTGACATGGTGTCATACCATCCTCGATCCCGTAGAGACGGAGATAATAGGAGGTTGGTGGCCAACCACAGCACGGTGGTGACATGGTGTCATACCATCCTCGATCCCGTAGAGACGGAGATAATAAGAGGTTGGTGGCCAACCACAGCACGGTGGTGACATTCTCTCATGTCATCCTCGATCCCGTAGAGACGGAGATAATAAGAGGTTGGTGGCCAACCACAGCACGGTGGTGACATGGTGTCATGCCATCCTCGATCCTGAAGAGACGGGGATAATAGGAGGTGTGTGGCCAACCACAGCAAGGCGGTGACATGGTGTCATGTCATCCTCGATCCCGTAGAGACGGGGATAATAGGAGGTGTGTGGCCAACCACAGCACGGTGGTGACATTCTGTCATGCCATCCACGATCCTGTAGAGACGGGGATAATAAAGGTCGGTGGCCAACCACAGCAAGACGGTGAGATGGTGTCATGTCATCCTCGATCTCGTAGAGACGGGGATAATAAGAGGATGGTGGCCAACCAAAGCAAGGTGGTGACATGCTGTCATGGCATCCTCGATCCGTAGATAAGGGGATAATATAGGTTGGTGGCCAACCACAGCAAGGCGGTGACATGGTGTCATGTCATCCTCGATCCCGTAGATAAGGGGATAAAGGTTGGTGGCCAACCACAGCAAGGTGGTGACATGCTGTCATGTCATCCTCGATCCCGTAGAGACGGGGATAATAGGAGGTGTGTGGCCAACCACAGCAAAGCGGTGACATGGTGTCATGTCATCCTCGATCCCGTAGAGACGGAGATAATAAAGGTTGGTGGCCAACCACAGCAAGGTGGTGACATGCTGTCATGTCATCCTCGATCCCGTAGATAAGGGGATAATAAAGGTTGGTGGCCAACCACAGCAAGGCGGTGACATGGTGTCATTTCTTCCTCGATCCCGTAGATAAGGGGATAATAAAGGTTGGTGGCCAACCACAGCAAGGTGGTGACATGCTGTCATGTCATCCTCGATACCGTAGAGACGGAGATAATAAGAGGTTGGTGGCCAACCACAGCAAAGTGGTGACATGCTGTCATGCCATCCTCGAGCCCGTAGAGACGGAGATAATAAGAGGTTGGTGGCCAACCACAGCACGGTGGTGACATGGTGTCATGTCATCCTCGATCCCGTAGAGACGGGGTCATAAGAGGTTGGTGACCAACCACAGCACGGTGGTGACATGGTGTCATGCCATCCTCGATCCCGTAGAGACGGAGATAATAAGAGGTGGGTGGCCAACCACAGCACGGTGGTGTCATGGTGTCATGTCATCTTCGATCCCGTAGAGACGGGGATCATAAGAGGTTGGTGGCCAACCACAGCACGGTGGTGACATGGTGTCATGTCATCCTCGATCCCGTAGAGACGGGGATCATAAGAGGTTGGTGGCCAACCACAGCACGGTGGTGACATGGTGTCATGCCATCCTCGACCCGTAGAGACGGAGATAATAAGAGGTTGGTGGCCAACCACAGCACGGTGGTGACATGGTGTCATGTCATCCTCGATCCAGTAGAGACGGTGATAATGAGAGGTTGGTGGCCAACCACAGCACGGTGGTGACATGGTGTCATGTCATCCTCGATCCCGTAGGAACGGAGATAATAGGAGGTTGGTGGCCAACCACAACAAGGCGGTGGCATGGTGTCATACCATCCTCGATCCCGTAAGACGGAGATAATAAGAGGTTGGTGGCCAACCACAGCACGGTGGTGACATGGTGTCATGTCATCCTCGATCCCGTAGAGACGGAGATAGTAAGAGGTTGGTGGCCAACCACAGCACGGTGGTGACAGTCATGTCATCCTCGATCCCGTAGAGACGGAGATAATAAGAGGTTGGTGGCCAACCACAGCACGGTGGTGACATGGTGTCATGTCATCCTCGATCCTAAAGAGACGGGGATAATAGGAGGTGTGTGGCCAACGACAGCAAGGCGGTGACATGGTGTCATGTCATCCTCGATCCCGTAGAGACAGGGATAATAGGAGGTGTGTGGCCAACCACAGCAAGGCGGTGACATGGTGTCATGTCATCCTCGATCCCGTAGAGACGGGGATAATAGGAGGTGTGTGGCCAACCACAGCAAGGCGGTGACATGGTGTCATGTCATCCTCGATCCCGTAGAGACGGGGATAATAGGATGTGTGTGGCCAACCACAGCAAGGCGGTGGCATGGTGTCATGTCATCCTCGATCCCGTAGAGACGGGGATAATAGGAGGTGTGTGGCCAACCACAGCAAGGCGGTGACATGGTGTCATGTCATCCTCGATCCCGTAGAGACGGGGATAATAGGAGGTGTGTGGCCAACCACAGCAAGGCGGTGACATGCTGTCATGTCATCCTCGATCCCGTAGATAAGGGGATAATAAAGGTTGGTGGCCAACCACAGCAAGGCGGTGACATGGTGTCATGGCATCCTCGATCCGTAGATAAGGGGATAATAAGTGGTTGGTGGCCAACCACAGCAAGATGATGACATGCTGTCATAGCATCCTCGATCCCGTAGATAAGGGGATAATAAAGGTTGGTGGCCAACCACAGCAAGGCGGTGACATGGTGTCATGTCATCCTCGATCCCGTAGATAAGGGGATAAAGGTTGGTGGTCAACCACAGCAAGGTGGTGACATGCTGTCATGTCATCCTCGATCCCGTAGAGACGGGGATAATAGGAGGTGTGTGGCCAACCACAGCAAAGCGGTGACATGGTGTCATGTCATCCTCCATCCCGTAGAGACGGAGGTAATAAGAGTTTGGTGGCCAACCTCAGCACGGTGGTGACATTCTGTCATGCCATCCACGATCCTGTAGAGACGGGGATAATAAGAGGTTGGTGGCCAACCACAGCAAGGCGGTGACATGGTGTCATGTCATCCTCGATCCCGTAGAGACGGAGATAATAAGAGATTGGTGGCCAAACACAGCATGGCGGTGACATGCTGTCATGTCATCCTCGATCTCGTAGAGACGGGGATAATAAAGGTTGGTGGCCAACCACAGCAAGGTGGTGACATGCTGTTATGTCATCCTCGATCACGTAGATAAGGGGATAATAAAGGTTGGTGGCCAACCACAGCAAGGTGGTGACATGCTGTCATGCCATCCTCGATCCCGTAGAGACGGAGATAATAAGAGGTTGGTGGCCAACCACAGCACGGTGGTGACATGGTGTCATGTCATCCTCGATCCCGTAGAGACGGGGATAATAAGAGGTTGGTGGCCAACCACAGCAAGGTGGTGACATGCTGTCATGGCATCCTCGATCCCGTAGAGACGGAGATAATAAGAGGTTGGTGGCCAACCACAGCACGGTGGTGACATGGTGTCATGTCATCCTCGATCCCGTAGAGACGGGGATCATAAGAGGTTGGTGGCCAACCACAGCACGATGGTGTCATGCCATCCTCGATCCCGTAGAGACGGAGATAATAAGAGGTGGGTGGCCAACCACAGCACGGTGGTGACATGGTGTCATGTCATCCTCGATCCCGTAGAGACGGGGATCATAAGAGGTTGGTGGCCAACCACATCACGGTGGTGACATGGTGTCATGTCATCCTCGATCCCGTAGAGACGGAGATAATAAGAGGTTGGTGGCCAACCACAGCAAGGCGGTGACACGGTGTCTTGTCATCCTCGATCCCGTAGAGGCGGAGATAATAAGAGGTTGGTGGCCAACCACAGCAAGGCCGTGACATGGTGTCATACCATCCTCGATCCCGTAGAGACGGAGATAATAAGAGGTTGGTGGCCAACCACAGCACGGTGGTGACATGGTGTCATACCATCCTCGATCCCGTAGAGACGGAGATAATAGGAGGTTGGTGGCCAACCACAGCACGGTGGTGACATGGTGTCATACCATCCTCGATCCCGTAGAGACGGAGATAATAAGAGGTTGGTGGCCAACCACAGCACGGTGGTGACGTGGTGTCATGTCATCCTCGATCCCGTAGAGACGGAGATAATAAGAGGTTGGTGGCCAACCACAGCACGGTGGTGACATTCTCTCATGTCATCCTCGATCCCGTAGAGACGGAGATAATAAGAGGTTGGTGGCCAACCACAGCACGGTGGTGACATGGTGTCATGCCATCCTCGATCCTGAAGAGACGGGGATAATAGGAGGTGTGTGGCCAACCACAGCAAGGCGGTGACATGGTGTCATGTCATCCTCGATCCCGTAGAGACGGGGATAATAGGAGGTGTGTGGCCAACCACAGCAAGGCGGAGACATGGTGTCATGTCATCCTCGACCTCGTAGAGACGGGGATAATAGGAGGTGTGTGGCCAACCACAGCAAGGCGGTGACATGCTGTCATGTCATCCTCGATCCCGTAGATAAGGGGATAATAAGAGGTTGGTGGCCAACCACAGCACGGTGGTGACATGGTGTCATGTCATCCTCGATCCCGTAGAGACGGAGATAATAAGAGGTTGGTGGCCAACCACAGCACGGTGGTGACATTCTGTCATGCCATCCACGATCCTGTAGAGACGGGGATAATAAAGGTCGGTGGCCAACCACAGCAAGACGGTGAGATGGTGTCATGTCATCCTCGATCTCGTAGAGACGGGGATAATAAGAGGATGGTGGCCAACCAAAGCAAGGTGGTGACATGCTGTCATGGCATCCTCGATCCGTGGATAAGGGGATAATATAGGTTGGTGGCCAACCACAGCAAGGCGGTGACATGGTGTCATGTCATCCTCGATCCCGTAGATAAGGGGATAAAGGTTGGTGGCCAACCACAGCAAGGTGGTGACATGCTGTCATGTCATCCTCGATCCCGTAGAGACGGGGATAATAGGAGGTGTGTGGCCAACCACAGCAAAGCGGTGACATGGTGTCATGTCATCCTCGATCCCGTAGAGACGGAGATAATAAAGGTTGGTGGCCAACCACAGCAAGGTGGTGACATGCTGTCATGTCATCGTCGATCCCGTAGATAAGGGGATAATAAAGGTTGGTGGCCAACCACAGCAAGGCGGTGACATGGTGTCATTTCATCCTCGATCCCGTAGATAAGGGGATAATAAAGGTTGGTGGCCAACCACAGCAAGGTGGTGACATGCTGTCATGTCATCCTCGATACCGTAGAGACGGAGATAATAAGAGGTTGGTGGCCAACCACAGCAAAGTGGTGACATGCTGTCATGCCATCCTCGAGCCCGTAGAGACGGAGATAATAAGAGGTTGGTGGCCAACCACAGCACGGTGGTGACATGGTGTCATGTCATCCTCGATCCCGTAGAGACGGGGTCATAAGAGGTTGGTGACCAACCACAGCACGGTGGTGACATGGTGTCATGCCATCCTCGATCCCGTAGAGACGGAGATAATAAGAGGTGGGTGGCCAACCACAGCACGGTGGTGTCATGGTGTCATGTCATCTTCGATCCCGTAGAGACGGGGATCATAAGAGGATGGTGGCCAACCAAAGCAAGGTGGTGACATGCTGTCATGGCATCCTCGATCCGTAGATAAGGGGATAATATAGGTTGGTGGCCAACCACAGCAAGGCGGTGACATGGTGTCATGTCATCCTCGATCCCGTAGATAAGGGGATAAAGGTTGGTGGCCAACCACAGCAAGGTGGTGACATGCTGTCATGTCATCCTCGATCCCGTAGAGACGGGGATAATAGGAGGTGTGTGGCCAACCACAGCAAAGCGGTGACATGGTGTCATGTCATCCTCGATCCCGTAGAGACGGAGATAATAAAGGTTGGTGGCCAACCACAGCAAGGTGGTGACATGCTGTCATGTCATCCTCGATCCCGTAGATAAGGGGATAATAAAGGTTGGTGGCCAACCACAGCACGGTGGTGACATGGTGTCATGTCATCCTCGATCCCGTAGAGACGGAGATAGTAAGAGGTTGGTGGCCAACCACACCACGGTGGTGACAGTCATGTCATCCTCGATCCCGTAGAGACGGAGATAATAAGAGGTTGGTGGCCAACCACAGCACGGTGGTGACATGGTGTCATGTCATCCTCGATCCTAAAGAGACGGGGATAATAGGAGGTGTGTGGCCAACGACAGCAAGGCGGTGACATGGTGTCATGTCATCCTCGATCCCGTAGAGACAGGGATTATAGGAGGTGTGTGGCCAACCACAGCAAGGCGGTGACATGGTGTCATGTCATCCTCGATCCCGTAGAGACGGGGATAATAGGAGGTGTGTGGCCAACCACAGCAAGGCGGTGACATGGTGTCATGTCATCCTCGATCCCGTAGAGACGGGGATAATAGGATGTGTGTGGCCAACCACAGCAAGGCGGTGACATGGTGTCATGTCATCCTCGATCCCGTAGAGACGGGGATAATAGGAGGTGTGTGGCCAACCACAGCAAGGCGGTGACATGGTGTCATGTCATCCTCGATCCCGTAGAGACGGGGATAATAGGAGGTGTGTGGCCAACCACAGCAAGGCGGTGACATGCTGTCATGTCATCCTCGATCCCGTAGATAAGGGGATAATAAAGGTTGTTGGCCAACCACAGCAAGGCGGTGACATGGTGTCATGGCATCCTCGATCCGTAGATAAGGGGATAATAAGTGGTTGGTGGCCAACCACAGCAAGATGGTGACATGCTGTCATAGCATCCTCGATCCCGTAGATAAGGGGATAATAAAGGTTGGTGGCCAACCACAGCAAGGCGGTGACATGGTGTCATGTCATCCTCGATCCCGTAGATAAGGGGATAAAGGTTGGTACAGCAAGGTGGTGACATGCTGTCATGTCATCCTCGATCCCGTAGAGACGGGGATAATAGGAGGTGTGTGGCCAACCACAGCAAAGCGGTGACATGGTGTCATGTCATCCTCCATCCCGTAGAGACGGAGGTAATAAGAGTTTGGTGGCCAACCTCAGCACGGTGGTGACATTCTGTCATGCCATCCACGATCCTGTAGAGACGGGGATAATAAGAGGTTGGTGGCCAACCACAGCAAGGCGGTGACATGGTGTCATGTCATCCTCGATCCCGTAGAGACGGAGATAATAAGAGATTGGTGGCCAAACACAGCATGGCGGTGACATGCTGTCATGTCATCCTCGATCTCGTAGAGACGGGGATAATAAAGGTTGGTGGCCAACCACAGCAAGGTGGTGACATGCTGTTATGTCATCCTCGATCACGTAGATAAGGGGATAATAAAGGTTGGTGGCCAACCACAGCAAGGTGGTGACATGCTGTCATGCCATCCTCGATCCCGTAGAGACGGAGATAATAAGAGGTTGGTGGCCAACCACAGCACGGTGGTGACATGGTGTCATGTCATCCTCGATCCCGTAGAGACGGGGATAATAAGAGGTTGGTGGCCAACCACAGCACGGTGGTGACATGCTGTCATGGAATCCTCGATCCCGTAGAGACGGAGATAATAAGAGGTTGGTGGCCAACCACAGCACGGTGGTGACATGGTGTCATGTCATCCTCGATCCCGTAGAGACGGGGATCATAAGAGGTTGGTGGCCAACCACAGCACGATGGTGTCATGCCATCCTCGATCCCGTAGAGACGGAGATAATAAGAGGTGGGTGGCCAACCACAGCACGGTGATGACATGGTGTCATGTCATCCTCGATCCCGTAGAGACGGGGATCATAAGAGGTTGGTGGCCAACCACATCACGGTGGTGACATGGTGTCATGTCATCCTCGATCCCGTAGAGACGGAGATAATAAGAGGTTGGTCGCCAACCACAGCAAGGCGGTGACACGGTGTCTTGTCATCCTCGATCCCGTAGAGGCGGAGATAATAAGAGGTTGGTGGCCAACCACAGCAAGGCGGTGACATGGTGTCATACCATCCTCGATCCCGTAGAGACGGAGATAATAAGAGGTTGGTGGCCAACCACAGCACGGTGGTGACATGGTGTCATACCATCCTCGATCCCGTAGAGACGGAGATAATAAGAGGTTGGTGGCCAACCACAGCACGGTGGTGACATGGTGTCATACCATCCTCGATCCCGTAGAGACGGAGATAATAGGAGGTTGGTGGCCAACCACAGCACGGTGGTGACATGGTGTCATACCATCCTCGATCCCGTAGAGACGGAGATAATAAGAGGTTGGTGGCCAACCACAGCACGGTGGTGACATGGTGTCATGTCATCCTCGATCCCGTAGAGACGGAGATAATAAGAGGTTGGTGGCCAACCACAGCACGGTGGTGACATTCTCTCATGTCATCCTCGATCCCGTAGAGACGGAGATAATAAGAGGTTGGTGGCCAACCACAGCACGGTGGTGACATGGTGTCATTTCATCCTCGATCCTGAAGAGACGGTGATAATAGGAGGTGTGTGGCCAACCACAGCAAGGCGGTGACATGGTGTCATGTCATCCTCGATCCCATAGAGACGGGGATAATAGGAGGTGGTTGGCCATCCACAGCAATGCGGTGACATGGTGTCATGTCATCCTCGATCCCGTAGAGACGGGGATAATAGGAGGTGTGTGGCCAACCACAGCGAGGCGGTGACATGGTGTCATGTCATCCTTGATCCCTTAGAGACGGTTATAATAAGAGGTTAGTAGCCAACCACAGCAAGGCGGTGACATGCTGTCATGCCATCCACGATCCTGTAGAGACGGGGATAATAAGAGGTTGGTGACCAACCGCAGCAAGGCGGTGAAATGGTGTCATACCATCCTCGATCCCGTCGAGACGGAGATAATAAGAGGTGTGTGACCAACCACAGCAAGGCGGTGACATGGTGTCATGTCATCCTTGATCCCGTAGAGACGGGGATAATAGGAGGTGTGTGGCCAACCACAGCAAGGCGGTGACATGGTGTCATGTCATCCTCGATACCGTAGAGATGGAGATAATAAGGGTTTTGTGGCCAACCACAGCAAGGCGGTGACATGGTCTCATGTCATCCTTGATCCCGTAGAGACGGGGATCATAAGAGGTTGGAGGTCAACCACAGCAAGGCGGTGACATTCTGTCATGCCATCCCTGATCTCGTAGATACGTGGATGATAAGAGATATTCAAACTTGATTAATTCAACACGTCTTAAGCTGATTATCTTTCAATTACAAGGAAGAGTAACATAATGCCATTATGATAAATACCAAGTAACATTATATAAAGAGTAGAGAGGTTATACCAATAGAAATTCACCCATTCTGCAGTAAAAGTCGTTTATGGTACATGTTAACCAAATTATAAAAGATTCCACACAACCCACATATTCATCTGCATTTCCGGCCGTTTTCGACGTTTGGTGTCCTGAATGGCGACTCAATTTTGGTTAGGCTGTACTGACATATTCTCTACTCTGGATGAGAAGAAACCCAACATTTTATACTATTAAATTAACATTTAGGGCCTATATAAAATATGTTCGCAGGTGCGTAAATGCAAGGGAGCCGTGTCAGTAGATTTACTGGTACGTTATTAAGATCTCCTTCGGGGATAAATTCCTGCACCCCGGCGCGGCGTCTCTAAAGGCCGAGGTAGTTAAGAGGGACGTAAAACCAATATCATATTGTTATGTTTTTTAAAGTTAACTAAAGCAAATATGTTTATCAATTTATATTTGATTTCGAGTACGAGATAAAAATTCTGCTTATGTTTTTACGAATTAAATTCCATACGGTAAGTATTTAATTACGTGTATTTTAATTCAATGCCTATCCTAGCATAAGATTGATTACCAGTAATTTCATTTTTTTAGGATATTTAGTTTTTGATAATTACGTTCGTTATTAGGACTTTCAAACTACTTTACTTGACGTTTTGCTGAAGGAGCCACATGGTATATTAGTTATTGTCTCACAGGCTCTTACTTCCTTATTTAATTAAGGAAACTAATTAACGATAGAAAATAGACAATGGCCAAAAAATACACTTATTGACCCAGCCAACCTCAAAGTGTGGAGACAGATAGCTCCTTAAATCAGCCCGGTATACATGCAAACAACATGGGATCTAGGTATAACTTCTTTATTTTTTGAGTGGTGGAACATAAAAACAAGAAAGCAGTTTTACGTCTATGTTTTCTAGAAAGGCATTCAAATTTACGTTTCGAAACATATTTTACGGGCTTGGAGCATCTTGGCTATCAGCTCCTGTGGGATCTAGGACTGGGGTAAATAAAGTACCATCCGGTATTTGCCTGAAAAGGAATTAAGGAAGAAGGGGGGGGGGGGGGAGCAATAAGCATACTTTACGAAATAATTATTCACTTGCATACACTCTCACTCCTGCAGGAAGCAAGATTATTCATAATAACTTTCCACGACAACCATGGTGATCTAAATTTGCGAAAAAATAAAACAAGTTTATATAAAGATGCTATTAGTATGGTAAACATGTGATAATGACTTCATTCCTTTTAATTTACCGATATCTTGTAACAATTTTATTTTTGTTTTGTCCTCCATCTTCTTGGCTTCAATGGAGCATGGGGAAGACTGGACATGTTTTGCTGCAGGCAGTTCGAGTTTTTTACTTTATGTATACACCCCTCTTCCCCTCCTCCTCTGATACCCCCCACAGACCTTCGGCCACCTCAGAAGAGCAACCTGTTCTGTGACGTCATGGGCTGGCCGGCGAGCCTGTGTTTCTCCAATGTTAGGCTCAGAGTTCAGCCGCGCGGTGCGCTGCCAAGACGGTGTGTGTAGTGATCGTGCCACCAGTGTCTATAGTGATGGGACTTCTCAACTTCACACTTGCCCTTAGGTGACGGCCAAATCAACAGCAACAATAACATCCTTTTCACATTTAGCAGAAGAAGATTTTGGGTCGGTATGTTGACGAGACCAGTTGTGGAGGAGGTAAGAATATAGTCAGTACCTTGTTAACCTTCAACAAGGTTTCTGCACCTGTACGAGACAACACGACAGTTCTTTTTTCTTTGACTTGTTAATTTTGTAAACGAAAGCAATCAGCATGACGACAAGGTGTTATAATAAGTCATTGGAGCCAACACGCGATAATCTAGTTAGATTGTTGTTTTAAGGGGCGGAACTGCGAGGTCATCTGCCCCTCTTAACACAGATTAAAGTACACAAATTTGGAATTGAATTTAAAATTTAGAGGTGGATACCTAAATTTGAAAAGACCGATAATTAATAAAACAAAAAATTAAAAAAACTAATAATTATAAAAATAAACAAAAATTACGGAACAAACAAAAATTCATCATTCAAAAATGAGGAAGTTGTTGAGTCAATGTACACTGGAAAATTTAGATTGCTGGCCCTAATCCACTCTCACTTATAAAGCGGATGACGAGATCAGCAGCCACCGCGTCATCGGCTAATATAAATTTGAGTCTCGCGATAATCTAACCCAGCAGATCGGGAGTTCGAGTTTGGTAAACCAACTGAAGCGAGGTTTTAGACACGGTCACACCTTCGTCGGCCATCCTGAGCGTGGCTTTCACTGGACTTACTTATGGTAATTTTATTTCAAGCCCCGTAGCACCTTTACGTTCCCATCCCCATACAAGAAGGTACCGGCACTCAAGTAATAATAATAATAGTATTTTAACTATACATACATTCTAGAGACGCTTGGGTGCCGGACATTTGCCCAGAAGAGGTTCTTTTACGTGCCACTGAATGATTTGAGACGCGTATTGCCAACGAAATTAATGTGTGGGGATTCGATCCCGTAATCTTGGGCACTTTAAGAAGTTTGGTATACGGTAACGTAGTAATCAGCCTGGGTGCTTAGGTGCTAGTGGTTTTCCACTTCTACTCCAGGTGATTGCCGGGATGGTTCCTAAATTAAGGACACGGCTGCCTCCTTCCCAATCCTCATCTGAATTTCAAATACATACACTAATACAGCTATCACTAATACAGTTATCAGACAATTTCCACATTGTGGGGTTTGAAGCCATTTTTCAGTGTTGCCTAAGTAAACAAAAGTTTGGTGCTTTTCAGTCGGTCAACACGAATGTACCCAAAAAGAGCTGGGTTATGCCCTAATCCTGAAATAAATTACATGAGATTGACGCTTGACGATCGAAACTGGTCATCTTAGTGAATTTAATAATCTCATGTAATTTATTTCAGGATTAGGGCATAACCCAGCTCTTTTTGGGTAGATTCGTGTTGACCGACTGAAAAGCACCAATGTCCACATTTGGGAAGCCCTAGAAGGAAAAGAAAAGTTTTACACAGTCTTCATAGACTTTACCAAACCATTTGATCTCATAAACCGGGGAACTTGTAATACAGAAACTAGAAGAAACCCTAGGTAGACATAATGTATGGACGCAAACTATAAAATCAATACTCTTATGGAGCAAACTAATAATTTCTGACTATGTTTCATTTTCAGAAACACATCTTCATTAACGCACTGGAGAATGCATTACTAGAAATTACCTCGACAAAGGGAATAGTCACGTGGAAAAGATACGTGGATGATGTAATTTGCAACTACGATACTGAACTAACAAGCGAAGAAACAATTCTCCAAACCATTAATAGCACCCAAGTACACGGGGCTAGATCGCAAAGCCCCTAATGAATGAACAACTTAGGTGGGTGTGTAGGGGACGTCGCGTAGTGTACAAGGCCACAAGCGAATTGATTTTATTATAAAACAGAACAGAGTGACTGTTGAAAGACACGGAATGTGCAACGAGACTCCGGCACGGCGCCTTTTTCCTTCTTCACCCGCACCCATTGTTGCCGAATCCCTACGTCTCAGAAAAGAAGAAGAGTTGAGCAAGCAAGGTCGGACAGACAGATACGTGGACTCGACCTGTGGCGTAACTATGGTTTGCTTTTGAAGGGGGATGTGCTGAGTCTACATTGTGGGTGGGTGTTTGTTTTCATTGGCATTTGATATGTTGTGTTTACACTTATCAGTGTGCAAATGCTCGAAAACAATTTTGTGGATATTAAATTATAAATTTTAACTAAAAGAAAATAACAATATAATAACAACACAATATTACTAATTTTCTGGGCTTCTATGCCCAAGGTCGCGGGTTAAAGCCCGGCCGAAGTCGTCGGATTTTTTAAGAGCGTTAAAAATCCCTCAGTATCCCTTCCTTCGGAGGGGAAGTAAAGCCGGCGGTCCCATGTCATAGATTTATGGCATGAAAAAGAGCCTTCCATTTACAACTCTTGTGGAAGCTAAAATTTGTTGGTTAGTTTGATAACTCTATATTAGTTCCGACGTTCGCCGCCAGTTGCTGAGTGCGATGCCATCTAGTAGCCATGTCCGCAGCTAGGTGTCGTGGACGGTAGCATTTGGTAGCAAAGTAGGAACTACTTGAAAAATTTATCGGCTGCAGTCCTTCTACCTGAATCACATATAACACACACTAATGCAGCCATCACAATTAACACCGGTTATCAGACAAATTCTACACACATCCAAGTACACGGGGCCACATGACCACGTTGTCGCAGCCCCTAAACTGAGGAACCAACCAACACTCGGAATGGCAACTGTCAAGTGACCAACTTGCCAACTGACCATTCAGTAAGTGTTAACTTAAGGTACCGTACCGTAACCATAAAAATTTTACAGAAGTGAAAAGAAATGCTTTCAAATTAGTAAGTACAAACTTACATAAAATCTAAACATTTGTCATCAATCCGAAAATGAATTTTATTCAAAATGTAAAACTTCAATAAATTTCATACTTTTATTCTTTGACTCTAGGGGGGATTGAACTGGACTCGACATAGGAATGTGTTATCTCTCTCCCCCTGCGCTATTACAAAGCATACCAGACCGGGCTGATCATTCACTAACTCAGAAATGGGTTGGTCATTACATCACAGTGTGCCCAGATATGGATAGAATGTAACATCAACCGGCCTAGTAACACTATTAGTTTAAATTTTGGACACCGTATTACCTACATTCAAAATGTACAAGTTAATTCCAAAATAAAACTTGGCTTAATACCAATAAATTTAATGAAATACCTGATGGTATGGATAAATGTATTAATCCACCAATAATCAATAAATACATGAAGACTACAATTGATTAAAACATAGCATAAGAATAATGTGACGCATTACATCGCCCTGGATTATATGAACGCAAGTTAAGGTTATATACGGTTGGTACCTAGCAATACAATTGAACTCATTTTTTCCAGAATATCCTACATTGCTTATCATCATCATCTCAGGACCCGAATTCTGATGACATGTCATCTTTTAAATTGTTCACCACAGACATTGCTAACTTATATACAAATCCTGTTCATGGTCCGCACATTATAGATATACATTTATTTAGTCATTTTTTCGTATTTTTTTCTAAGTATTTTATTTTTATGTCATTTTTTTGCCTTTCACGTCATTATTATGCTATTATGGAATTTATTACAATACTAGCTGATAACCCGTGCTTCGCTACGGGTCATAAATAAATTAAAATTAGAAGGTTACAGTTAAAACAGGGCATAGGCGAAGTGCTGCGTGGAGGGGGAGTACGGATGGAACATTTTGTCCAACTACACCGCGCGGCGTTGACCGTGTTTTATAGCACAAATTTAGGTTTTACTCGCTAACCGTTGGAGATACACGAAAAGTTACCTTTCGGATAGAAAATTAAATTTTAAACCTCGTATATGCCATCAAAAGTTTGCTATTTCTTAGCGTTCTCTTGTTTATTTGAAATGGAAATATGAAAGTTTGAAACCAAAGGGTGTAGTGACGTCACTAAAATGGTCTCCATCTTTAAATAGTGCAATGTATCGAAATCAAAAGTAGCCTATATGTTAACCGGGTAAATCAGCGACTTCCATGTAAAATTTCATGTAAATCGGACCAGTGGTTCTTGCGTGATTGAGTAATACTCATACAGACAGACACCATCTATGTTTTGTATATTAGTATAGATTGTACACGTTTCGAGTCATTTTCTCACATTTTTAATGGTTTATGATACTTTTCTCTGCGTACGGTACTGAATATTAACGGAACTGAAAGTGAGGATGAATCAGAAGACATGAGAATCTTCACAATTGTGTTCAATTCTTATTTCTTGGTATATCAACATTCCAGGAGACACACTAGACTGAAATAATAACCAGTATTTGTGAGCAAATAATTCGTATTTGTCAAATTAAATTATATTAGGTACCGGACCTATTAAAACATATCAACATACAACGACGTAGTCTGTTTGCATTTTCTGTGTGATGAAATTATGTGTTTCATTCAAATTTTTAGGTCATTTTTTTTAAGTTTTCAGGTCATTTTATGAAACTTTTGCAGTCAATTTATAGGTCATTTTTAAAACATTTTTAGGTCATCAAAATCCGGGTCCTGATCATTATCAACTTCTAAAGGCAAATGTCTTGTCTCCGAGCGAGGCGCGCCATGACGCGTGATGGGCTCCATCTCGGCAACGCTGTACAGCTTCCCGCGGAGCAGCTAGCTGGTGAACCATGTCTTATTTCCCCGTAAAATTCAAACCGATATAAAATAAGTAAATTAATTTACGTATTTTACAGTCATACAGCACAACCTTTTGATGAATAAGGATTAAAACGCGACCAAGAACTACATTTTCCAACCACCCCGAGCCGATAAAAAGTTACCTTAAAAAAATGACAACTTTGTTTCTTAGACGCACAAAATTTTGAAATCAATAAACCAGTTATACAACGTTCCAATGTATATTGTGTTAAAATTTGGATTCGATCTGATGACGGGTTTTGAGATAATAATTCTTAAATGTGACGCATGGTTGAAACACGCTTAAAAACGGGCACTTTTTGTGTTCCAACTGCGATGAAAAGTATTAAAATATAAATTAAAAATTCCAAACCTTCATGAACTAACGTAAAATAGATCGACGAAAATGATGATGCTATTTGATTTTATGTAGGTCTGTCGATTACTTCACAAACACCCTTCAAACTCGAGTGCACATAATACTTTGGTCGACAGTAGTGTGATGTCTTGCAGGAAATACATTCTCGGCCTTTCTTCCCTGTGATTTTTCCTACCAGGAGATTAGTTAGGAAAGCGTTATGTCGCAAGACGTGGCCTGTGAATTTAGCTTTCCTTTTATGGATCGTTGGTCTTAGTTCCCTCTTCCCTTAAATTTCCTGCAGGATGCTTATGTTAGTCCTCTTTTCAATCCGTAGAACCCATAACAGACCTACATCTTAAACACTTCAAGTCGCTTCCAATCCTGACCTCTGATCGTTTAAGATTCACATCCATACAGAAGCACACTCCACACAAAGGACATGACAAATTTCTTTTTAATTGCAATATCCAAATTTGCATTAATCAAAAGATTGTTCTTATTGTTGAATGCCTGTTTTGCGAGCGCTATCCGCCTTCTAATCTCTTTACTACACCTGTTGTCATTGGTGATTAGACTTCCCAAATAAGAGAAACTGGTGACTTGTTCCACTATCTCGCCAGTAAGCTTAATGTTTGTGTGAATACTTTCAGGAAGTTTACTCTCAACGAACACATTCTTAACATTAATGTGTTTTTTGTTCATATTTTACGCCCTCATTGGAGCACTTTAATCAATACAAATACATTTAAGTCTAACAACGGTATTTGGAGAATAGCGATTCAGCTTCAGATTCTTCTGCACTAAAATTTCTTCATTCTATCTGACCTGGCAGACCTTTGTTCATCTGTGACGGTGTAGTTTTTTATAATGTTTATCATAATAAACCGTAACGTTAAATTACGGTATAGGACTCGATCCTCCAAACTCAACATACATCTTCATACTAGTTTAGAAGAACATGTATTTGGTCCTTAATATAATTTATAAAAAGAATCAATTTCCTTTTCATATGTGTATTATCCTCAAGTTAATTAGCCTTAAAATACTTAAGCTATAAAATCATTTTTAGTTCTTTTAAAGACTGATAAAGTACTAAACATTCCATAGAAGGACATTTAAAATAATATTTTTCAAGAAAATGTCATGTTTTCAATTGATACTATTAACTACACGTCAATATTTATGTTATCTTTAAATAATGCTGTAACAGATCTCATTTCTTATGAATTATTTTATATACATTTTCTAAGGACATTTGCAACCTAACGATATCTGTGATAGAATTAATCATTTTAGCCTTTTTTCATCTCATCAAAAAATAGGATTATGAGATCACCTTTCATGCTATTGAGTGGCAATTGCGCTCATAGGAGCAGAAATGTCACCGCATAACTAGAAATTAATATATTCACTTGAAAAGTTTGATTGGAAGTAGGCTACTCTAAGTGTTCTTTTAATCCTCAATTCTCACATGGAGTGCCCGGGATTTGAACCAGGGACCCAGCGTTGAGAGGCCGGCGTGCTGCCGCCTAAGCCACGGAGGCTCTATTGAAGCAAGGTACTTGGTAATATTCTGTAAGGTTTACAAAGAAAGGTATCCTACTGGAGTTCTGTTTACCACAACAGGACTGAACAACAGCCATCACTTCTAAATGTCGGTTGAAATGCACAGGACGAGGAATACATCCATGTGAGATTTGTGCTGGACAAAGCGGAGGCAGACAGGATTTTCTCCGGGTACTCCGGATTTCCCTGTCACAATTTAATTCCTGCAACACGATCATTCCACTATCATTTGTTTCATCTGTCATTCATTTAATAATTGTCCCAGGGGAGTGCGACAAGCTTCGGCAGCCGGCACAGTTCATATCCTCGCCGCTAGATGGGGTCTTCATTCATTCCATTCTCTGACCCGGTCGGTCGACTGGAAGCAGGCTGTGGATTTTCACCATGCTTCAATACTGGTCAAGGTAATAAGAGTTTTAGTTCAGGCAGGACCCGGTGGTTGAAATCACTAGTCCAATGGCATCAAATCACAGTACTAACTTGATCTGGACAGAGTATATAAATGAAAGACTGGACAGGTTAAATGCATGGTCTCCATCCACTGAAATCCGCGTTGATTCTTAAGAAGTTATACAAAACACTGGAGGATATATTTCCGTTAAGTCCATCCTCGCAAAGCAGCCAAGTTGCCAGTGCAGTATTGCGACCTGCTTGCCAGCAAGAGATAGATGGTCCCAATCAGGTGGTCATTGATTAGATTAGATTTTATTAAATGTATCCATTTGTTCAATTACATGTAACTTATACAATACCTTTTTGATATAGGACACGTCAGAAATTACATCTATACAATAAAAGAACTTACAGGTAGACTATTTTATATTACAGATACAATAACTATTTATGTTCGACCCTGACTATTATATGTCAGAAAACTGTATCATAATGATGGTCATTATAACACTATCTTTCATTATGAAACAGTTTCTCCCACCAATCAGAGCTCAAGAAACAGTTGTTTGACCAATAACATATCACCTGCGCTGAATTCCACGGCCTTCTAGTTTAAATTTCACTGCGTGGCCTAGTGTCATAGTAGGGTAATCGAGGAGGCCATGGTCAAATACAAGGCATTCTCTGCGTCTCATGCGCTCTGTTCAGTACATAAAACTGGAGAAATCTCGACAGATATTTATGGATATTTATGTTCGAACATAAAATAGTTATAATAATTATCGTCGAACATAAACAGTCGTATGCAACTCGCCTATAATGGTAATTAAGACACTCGTATGAAAATTATAAAACTCGCATACACTCGTTTTATAAACGTACTCGTGTCTTAATTATTGCCATTATACGCTCGTTGCATAATGTACTATTATAACACATTATAATAATAGGTCTTAAGAGATACAATCTTATTGGACAACTATTTACACCTTACTCTATTATCATAATATGAAAACTTAATTCTATAAATACAACAACTTACAGCTAGGAATTACAATTAAAATAGAAAAGTAAAATATTACTATAGATTTCATCGCTCCTATACGCTAAGATATTCAACTACAGAGTAAAAACAATGGCACTGCAGATAAGCTTTCAACATTCTTTCAAAGGTTTTTATTGAAAGTCTGGAACCTGGTCTGAAGGTATACAAAAGCTACAGTATAGCCTACATTCCCACTCACATGAGGATGAAGTGAGATGAGTGGGGGCGAATAAATTTTACGACCGGATGCCCTCCATGAGAGGAGTTGGAGAGATGAATGAAATGGCGCAAGGAGTTGGAAGACACCGTCCACGCTTTTACCTTCAGTTAAAACTAGAAACCACGGAAAGGATGGCCGACGATAAGACTGAGCACTGAGTGGGTCCAGCCATTGACAGTAATCTCTGCGAGCTGTCATTCTGAGAGCCCATCCATGCGCTTAGGGGACAGGAGACAGGGGAACATCTGATAACAGTTTCAGTAATCCGCTCCGTCAAGAAGCGTGAGGCGTTCCATAACCAAGGAATTTACTACACTTCAGAAAAAGGATTTATAAAACAACGCCGATTGTATATTTGATTTACACTAGATAATTTTCGTCCAATGTAATAATTCGGTGAACTTGCTACGACAAGTTTCCGTTATGTTGGTTGGTTGGTTCCTCAGTTTAAGGGCTGCGACAACGCCGTCATGTAGCCCCGTGTACTTTGCGTGTTTATAGAATCTGTCTGATAACCGGTGTTAATTATGATGGCTGTATTAGTGTGTGTTATCTGTAATTCAGGTAAGGACTGCAGACGATCAATTTCAAGTAGTTCCTACTTTTGCTACCAAATGCCACCGTCAACGACACCTAGCTGTGAACTTGACTACTAGAAGCCACCGCAGTCTGGCGGTGAACGTTGGAACTAATAGAGTGTTAATCAAAACTACAAATTTAGCTTCACACAATTGTAGTTAGTGAAAGGTTCTTTTATATGCCATAAATCTATGACATGGGCCCGCCGGCTTCACTTCTCCTCCGAAGGAAGGCATACTGAGGGATTTTAACGCTCTTAGAAAAACCGACGACTTCGGTCGGGTTTGAACCTGCGATCTTAGGCATAGAAGCTCAGCATGCTACCAACTACGCCACCGAACCCGCCTTCCGTTATGTTAGAAACAAGCTTAATTCTTCTGAAGCATTTTCTTGCCAAATCTTGCTTCATTGCCGAGTGTTGTGTGCGCATGGCTTCTTTCATCCCTAGATACTTGTAGACCTCGTTAGCAGGCTCGGTTGTAATTCGCTCAACTCCTACCTGCAACTTGCATTTCATAACATTGAGCTCTGAATTTCTCCAGCCGGAATTCCGTTTTCATATCTTGTGAGAAGTTATCCACTGTATAATGTACTACAGAAGCCCTGTTCTGGTAACAGGTCATTCATATAGAGGAGATGGTTGAAATTTGCAAGCTCCCGGGAAGTCGTGATACTAAAGCCATCTATCTATATATATGTAAAACACTAAGCTGATTTTTGTTACCGCGAGATTGAGAAAACGTCTTAATTGATTGACTTCGTAATGCATTCTAACGAGAGCTCTTGGCAAGTAGATTTGCAGAGTGTCTTTAAAATAAACAAATATGTTACCATATTTTTTAAAATTAATAAACAAATATGCAAAATTCTTGGCCCTTAGCGCAAGTGCAGAATCATCTTGGTTCATGACAGACATGGCGGATGTCCAGCGCGTTTTAATGTGATAGTTGTTTATAAGAATTATAAAGAAGGGGAAGATTCATTAATTATGTACGACGTTACAGTCTTCCTTTTTGCTTCCATTTTGACAATATATCGTTTTCATACCTTATTTTATCTCTTGGGGAAGCCTCCGTGGCTTAGGCGGCAGCACTTCAGCCTCTCACCACTGGGTCCGTGGTTCAAATCCCGGTCACTCCATGTGAGATTTGTGCTAGCAGTATGTTGCAATGTCGAGTGCAATCTTTTGACGCCCTTTTAGGTTTAATAGTGCCAAAAAGTAACGGTACAGAGAATGTTACTTATATAGGAAACTTTTTCAGTAAATATTTTGTCCATTGCCCGTCATGATTTGACGGGTTTCAACTAGTAATTATTTAAAACACTAAGCTGATTTTTGTTACCGCGAGATTGAGATAACGTCTTAACCTATCGACTTCGTAATGCATTCTAACGAGAGCTCTCGGCATGTAGATTTGAAAGAGTGTCTTTAAAAGGAAAATATATGTTAGGGTACTGTACATTTTTATATTATTAAAGAAAAATGTCTTATTTGTCGCTCCGGCGCTTGCGCACAATGGCTCTATTCCACCAGAGAAATGGGGGATCCCGCCGCGTCTTACTGAGATCTTTGTTTATGACAATTAAAAAGGGGGGGAATATTGATGTGGCTCTATGGCTCAAACTTTTAGAGTAAGTATATGTGGAGGCAAATCACTTAATGGGCAGAGAGCTGTAATCCTTCGACTTGACTTAACATCTTCCGATAAAACACTTTAATTTTCCAATTTCCAATTCGCTTGGCGTACTTTGTCACAATCAATAAAGCTCAGGGGAAAACTCTGGAACGTGTAGGTCTCTATTTGCCTCATCAAAGTCTCAGTCGTGGCCAGTTATATGTTGCGAAGTCGACCTTTCGACACCCTTAAAGTTGCAACAGAGTCAAAAGGTAATCGTTCAAAAAATGCATACTGTATAAGAGAATCCTTCAGTAAATATTTCCCCAATAACCGTCATGTTTTGACGGCACATCACAGGACTTAAGGAGTCTACTTGGAATATTCCATTGCGGAGTACTAAGGTACATTAACTGTACACCACTTTGCTATAGCATCTTTTAGGAAATATATAATGTTATGGTCAATATTGTACAGTGACAAAATATGGATCAATCAATAATGGGGTACATGTAGTCTATAAAATGCTGTTGTTTACAAAGGCGCGGTTAGAAAACTGAGTCAATGATGGGTAGTTGGATCCTTTTGTTCACAGTGGGCATAATTATATCCTCCTACTTAGACAATAAGTGATGATATAAACTCTTTGAGGGAGATATATTGCTTGGTGACTGATGTATGGTTGGTTGATTCCTCGGTTTAGGGGCTGCGACAACGCGGTCCTGTAGGCCCGTGTACTTTGGGTGAGTGTAGAATCTGTCTTATAACCGGTGTTAATTGTGATGGCTGTATTAGTGTGTGTATCTGTTTTTTAAATTAAGTACAGACTGCAACTTAGAATTTTTCAAATAGTTACTACTTTTGCCGCCAAACGCCACCGTCAACGACAACTAGACCTAGTTCAGTACTTAGCTACTAGACGCCACCGCAGTCGGCTCTTGGCAACGAACGTAGAAACCTAAGAGCGTTGTTTACATTCTTAACCTAGCCAATTTAGCTTCACACGGGTGTAATTAGTGGAAGGTTCTTTAACATGCCATAAATCTAAGACATGGGACCGCCGGCTTTACTTCCCCTCCGAAGGAAGGCATACTGAGGGACTTTTGACGCTCTTAAAACATCCGACGGCTTCGGCCGGGTTTGAACCCGCTATCTTGGGCATAGAAGCTCAGCATGCTACCAAAAGGAGAGCATGGATTATTGTTGATTATAACCGTAAATTAAGGGCAAATTGTATAAATAAATTGTCCAACTGTGGAAGAAACAGCTTCCTCTATGGATTAATGGCAGTGTCCCAATATTGCAGGTTCGATTGCCCCGAAGAAGTCTGATTTTTGAAGGCCAGGAAATAATCCACGGTACACGGAGTTCAAAGTTATTGACCTTGTTCCTCTACCCTCCCACGTGTCTGTGAATCTCCTCATGCTTCGAGATAACCCCAGTAGTCCAATAAACATTTCCCATTGGTGTTTGCTTTCCTATCCTCACCCTACTTACCAAATGCATTCACATACACCTCAGTTCTATTTCCTATCCGAGCATTGAAATCCCCCATCCGTAACTCTCACTACCACTTCCCTTCACAAGTAGCGTACACTGAAACAATCATTGTCAACATTATGTTTGAGAATGTTTGCTGTAGTCTTCTACTATTTGTGTGTCTTGGTTGTATCCTGTAAATGTGCAAGTATGAACTTTATTTCCTGATTTGATTGTGAGTAGGGAAATTCTTTCAGGAGTTACTTATTGTTGCTTTAAGAGGGAGGCACAGCAAGGCCATCTACCAAATCAGAAGGAGAGGTAATGTTTATTGAAATTGTGATACTTATTCTGACTGCAAATCCAGTGCCGAATTGTAAGGGTGCGTTAGGAAAATAGGTGGCTGGTTTACCTTAGTAGATGACTTGCCACGGTGGGTGAGTGGTTATCGTGTCGGATTAATAACCCCCCCCCCCCCCAGCTTGCAGGTTCGCTCCTGGCCGTGGTAAGTGATTTTGGAAAGGCGGCAAAAATCTCGGCTCGCATGCCATACGTTGTTGGCATGTTAAAGAACCCATTTGAATTCAGTAAGCCGTGTTCATAATGGCAAAATTAATCTCGGGATTTTCCGCCAACACAAAGTTCCTCATTTCTCTACTAGAAAGCGCTATAGTGTCAAGGAAGGAGCTTAGATATCTAACCTCCTTGACTTTCATAGTGCTTCAAGGAACAACAAAATTCGACATGCAAGCTGCCATCTGGGTGTCAAATAACAAAGCTTGCACCCGGCACCCGAGGCCATACAATATTATTAGTAGATTCTATATCAAAGTGATTTTCATCACTTACCTAGTTTCTTGAAGTGCTAATATTTGGTTGTTAAATGTGAAATTTGTCCAATACATCTGTTAGTTGCTTTAGCTTGCCAAATTTTGGAAGTGCGTTGATGATCAAAGTACCAAGAAAATGTTTGGACTTTGGACGAAGAGATTTGGGAAGTTCCGATAAATTCCTGCATAATGATGTCGGTCCACCAGTGTGTCTAGGAGGGCCTGGAGTAGTTGCTTCGTTAAGAAAGCATCATGCTGGTAAGTTGAGGGTATTGGGAAGATTATTATTATTATTATTATTATTATTACCGGGTGAGTTAGCCGAGGTCGTTGCGGCATGACTGTTGGCAGTCGCTCACATCCGGGAGGCGAGGAGGTTCGAATCCCCCCGCCGGCAACCTTGAAGATGGTCTTCTGTGGTTTCCCATCTTCCTTCCAGGCAAATGCCGGGGTTGGTCCCTAACTATAGGCCACAGCCGCTACCTTCCAACTCCTCGTCCCTCCCATCCAACATTCCTCCCCAACGGTACTTGTAGCTCACCCATTGGGTGTCCGTCTCGAAGCAGCTACAAAACTGGCGAGCCGAACATGTCCTCGGACACTCCCGGCCCTAAAAGCCATACGCTAAAAATATATATATATATTATTATTATTATTATTATTATTATTATTATTATTATTATTATTATTATTATTGGAAACAAAATATCTTTGGGAATAAAACAATATAAACTTAAATTTTGTGAGCTGTTCCGGAATCACAGAAACCCCCCAATTTACTGCCTGAATGAGGTCTAAAATAAACCTTTCTCGCGTGTATTTTGGTGATCTCTGTAGAAGCGCATGTCGACATGAGGGAAGGAAACATTCACGTGATTTTTCATGAATGTTATTATTACAGTATTTCGCCCATTGTGGCATAATCCGGCCGATTTCGTGATCTTTCAGCGACGTATAGTTATTGACATTCATAATAATAATAGACTGACCGGCAAAAGAAAACCGATCATTTGAAAAATTCGGCATTACTTACATTCAAATCATTCAAATATGAACGGTATAGGCCTAGTACATAAGTTACAGTTTATAGCAAGAAAGTAAGGTTAATTGGTTTCCTGGATGCATTATCATTCTATCGCTATCGTCAACAATGCAATGATTTATTCTTTTTTTTTTTTCCTTTGCCACTTGTTGGCTTAGGAAAAGATCAATACAGCCATAACCTCAGTTGTTCTTGTGCAATTCAGAAACGTATATGCGCTTGAGGCCTGAATATGTTGCCAGGGCAGTGGCTCGGATCGAAAATGGTGGTGCGCACATCTTTCCGCAGGAAACAGCACCATGTCAATGAATCGCTATTGTTAGGTCTAAGTGAAACAATGACATGAAAAATGATAATACATCCAGGAAACCTTACTCCATGCTATAAACAGTGACTTATGTACTAGGCCTAGAGCGTTCATATTTATGATTTAAATGAAAGTAATGTTGAATTTTTCAAGTGATCGTGTTTTTTTTTCGGTCAGTGCAATATAAAAAACTCTGCTAGAGATGGAAACGGCACAAGTTCACAGTTGTCCTCCTTCGGAGAAATCATACTACCATCGAGACTATTCAGCAGGGCCAACGTACAAAAAACCACCAAACTCCTGGCATAAGGCATACAGACTAACGTGGAATTTCTACAACAAAAGAGTCATGTTGCGTAATGAAAAATTACGACACTACAAGACAGCTATTTTGCCGGAAGCAATATCCCTCGGTGGTCACTCTAAAACTATAGAAATTGAAAAGTAAGAAAGGGAAATTTATGGTTCCACGAGAGAAATGTAATGTGTATTAAGAGGAGAAAAGCACACCTCTACCCGTTAACTGACAGGTTCACTGATGCCGAACGCAAGAGTCGTCTGAAATTCTACGGGGCCATATCTATAGAATGAACAGCGACAGACTAACCTAATGATTATTAAACGCAGTCATGGAAAAAGTACGGCCCGCGGGCCAAGTGCGGCTCTTGAGCTACCGTAGTTTAATCCGACCCGCGAATTATACTATCTGCAATTACATATTGGTCATACTTTCTGTTTTGTATACCTAGAAGTGAAAAACTGTTTCAATCTCATTGTGTTTATGCGTTTTGTATAATAGAGTTGCAGCTAGAACTGATAGCTTTCCACGGTGGGTGAGTGGTCAACGTGTCAGTCTACTATCCCCAAGCTTGCAGGTTCGCTCCTGGCCGTGGTAAGTGTTTTTTTTTTTTTTTTTTTTTTTTTTTTTTTTTAAGGCGGAAAAAATTACGACACCAGTTCATACAATGTTGGCATGTCAAAGAACCCATTTGAATTCAGTAGGCCGTGTTCATAATGGCAAGATTAATCTCGGGAGTTTCCACCAACACAAAGTTCATCATTTCCCTACTAGAAAGCCCTATAGTGTATCTAACCTCCTTGACTTTCATAGTGCTTCAAGAAATTCGACATGCAAGCTACCCTTTGGGTGTCAAATAACAAAGCTTGCACAAGGCACACGAGGCCATACGATATTATTATTAGCTAGAACTGATTGAGTTACAATGTAACAATGAATTGAAGCAACTATTCCTCAACGTTTCGAAAATTGAGTTCTACAAGGCCCTACCGAAATAGAGCTTCCCAAACTTGAAATATCATGCACAGAAGATAACTGCCATGTTGGCATCCTGCTATATCTGTGAACAGGTGTTTTCTACAATGAAGCTTCGCAAAAATAGAGTCGAAAATAGAGCTGCGCTACTAAGAACCAGCTCATCCCAGTTTCAACCAGATCATGAAAAACCTTTAGAAGCACAGCCACAGTTTCACTTGTCACATACTCCTTCCTCTTCTAACAAATTATGAAGGTGTATCCATAGTGCAAAGATGAAGGAATACTGTACTCGGCTAAGATGAGAGCTCTCCCGAGTTAGGAACCACGTGGTCCAAGGGGCCTCAATGAACCAAGAAGAAGGTGTGTTCTTTTTTCCTAAGTTTTCTACCATTATAGCCTATAAGTTTTCTTTGATTTAAAATTCAGAAATAATACGTTTATAATCCATGTTTAAATAGGCCTACGTGTTGTTTTTCTTTTCGGCCCGCCTAGATTATTTTGAATTGCATCTGGACCTGTCCCTAAAAAGTTTGCCCTTGTCTGATTTAAAGTTATCAACTCAAAGAAGGTCAAAATAAACTGACTAGAAGAAACTAAGGTGGACCTCCAAGAAATAAATGTCACAGGTGACATTATAGAAAATCGTGGAGCCTTTAGCACAAATTCGTGGAGAAATTTAAATAAAAAGAAAACTGGAAGTGGTCCTCAGAACGCAAGAAGAGATTTTGGGAGGATAAGAAGGCGAAAGGAGACTACTATCGGATTTTTAAAATTATGGATACTCGAATTTAGGCCTTAATTACAAGCAAACCAACAGAACTATTGAAAAACGAGTTATACCAATATTTTCCTTGTTTAATTCTGCGGTAGACTATATAAGCCAATTATTGTCAAGTTTATTAGTTATTTATTTATTTGTGGTTGTATGAAAAATTGTCTGTGTTTTTGACGTCTTTTCTAGGAACCGCTCACTTAAAACTATATACATGGAAAACTACTTGGCTGAGGGTAATGGAATTTTTATATGTAATAGGCACAGGTATTGGAAGTGCAAATCTCAAGTTTAATTTTTTTCAATTACCCAATAAAAGGTTCTTATACTTTTTCTGACATAACGTTTTCTCAGCCCAGGACAAACGTACAGCAGGAAACTTGGTCTCATTTTGAAGCTGTCATTCGTGATTATCGGAAATTACGACCACTGTAAACGTACACTGTGATGAGGAATTTATGAAGAGTAATATTAATGAGAGGTTTTGTGCGTTCTGGCCCGTAAGACCTTACTCTTTGCAGACGACATAGTAATATAGAAAGAAAATGAAATAGAAGTGCAAGAACAAGTTACTGTATGGAATCAAGAGATAGAGAAATATGGAATGAAAATAAGTGTGGAGAAGAATAAGACTGTAGTGATGACAAGAAACAAGAGAGAGGGAAGACAGAATATTGAAGTCAATGGAAATCCATTGGAAATGGTAAAAAGCTTTAAGTATTTGGGGAGCATACTCACAGAAGATGGTACAATAAATGAAGAAATTGGAAAGAGAATCCAACAAGCTAATGGGTTTTACCGGTGTGTGAGAGGTTTAGTATGGAACCAGGAAGTCCCAGAGAAATGCAAGAAAGTTCTATTCTCAATGTATTACACACCAATTTGGACATATGCAGCAGGTACTTGGTCCACAACAAAACGCGATGAAAGCTGAATCCAAGCGGCCGAGATGAAGTTCCTTAGAGGAATAATTGGGAAGACACGGAGGGATAAAGTCAGAAATATGGACATTAGGGAGAGAACTGGGTTCCCAAAACTGCAAGACAAGATAGAAACCAGTAAGCTGAAGTGGTATGGACATATGATGAGAATGGAGGAATATAGAGTACCAAAAAGAATATTTATGGAGAAAATACCAGGAAGAAGACCACGAGGAAGGCCCATAAAGAGGTGGATAGTTACGGTGAAGGAAAGCATAGAGAAAAGAGGAGTAAAAGAAAAAGAATTATTGAAAGAAGGAAATGAATGGTGGAGGGATAGACAACTGTGGAGGTCCTTGATTCGAAACCCGACCCAGGGAACTGGAAACGGAAAATGAAGAAGAAGAAGAAGAAGGAAAAACCATCAGGCCAACCAACAAGTACAAACGCGCTCTTTGAATGGGCATAACGAAGAAGAAGAAATTTCAATGGCTGTGAAGTTCCGAACAGAGCAGTCTGGAATTCCAAGGATCTTGTTAGTCACGGTAAAGTAGCCGAGCCGGTCCCAGCTCGAACCGCACGATAATGTCTTTATTATGGTGAGTGTCATTTCCCAGAAATGTTGCACCGCTCGGCGGCTGGCTTATTGAAAGCGAGGTACGGCAGCTGATGATTGTTGGGGAGTAGACCCACACTAGGTAGTGTTTAACTGAACAAGAGTAACTTGTAAAATAACAAGAAGCTGTCTATTTGTATTGTGCAACCTTCCTTTTTTTTTAGTCTCAAGTGTGATAATACCTTACATACGTGGAAAAGCAAGTTAGCAGTCTGAAATCACACAATGCTCATTACCATTTAGAAAGTGAGGTCCAAAAGTGACCACCCAGAGAACTTTGCCACCCATACGCTGGAATGCTTTCTGAAGGACATTGGCTCCAATCTGCAACTGTTTCGCTTTATTGATGTTGCATAGCGACCCATTGTTTTGTAACTTGTTATACAGCAATTTGCAGCGCCTTTTAGTCGTAGCTTTATGTCTTAATTTAATGTATTTCCAACATGGTCTGCTGCTTTCCTTTTAGCTTCCCACTATATAAACGTAATTGCTTAACGTTTACCATTGCCGAGCCGATCTAGACGACACGGACAAAGCCAATTGGCGACTGCAGTACAATAACGTTATGCACTTGATGTGGTTTCACTGTAATTGGAATATTTGGTGTTCCCAACGCGGAGAAGCACAAGCTTGCCACATATCACAATGTAAAAGTTTCGTTTCGCGGCTTCGGTGGCGTAGTTGGTAGCATGCTGAGAGCTTCTATGCCCAAGATCGCGGGTTCAAACCCGGCCAAAGTCGTCGGATTCTTTAAGAGCGTTAAAAATCCCTCAGTGTTCCTTCCTCCGGAGGGGAAGTAAAGCCGGTGGACCCTTGTCATAGATTTGTGTGTGTTTGAGTCTTCAGTCTTTTGACTGGTTTGATGCAGCTCTCCGTGCCTCCCTGTCCTGAGCTGATCGTTTCATCTCTACATAGCTACCATACCTTACATCCGAGGCAATCAGTTTAACATATTCTAACCTTGGTCTACCCCTATAGTTCTTGTCCTCGACCCTGTCTTCCGTAACCAAGCTTGCTATTCCTGGGTGTCTTAGTATGTGTCCTACTAACCTATCTCTTCTCTTCATTAGCAGTCGCCAGAAACATCTCTCCCCTCCCACTCGTCTTAATACATCTTCGTTTGTAACCCTATCTACCCATCTGATCTTCATCATTCTCCTGTAACACCACATTTCAAATGCTTCAATTCTCCTCTTTTCTGCTGCACCAATAGTTATGGGATGATAAAGAATATTCCACTAACTACACTTGTGGAAGCTGATATTTGTAGGTTAGAATTGATAACGCTCTATTAGTTCCAACGTTCGCCGCCAGGTGCTGACTGTGATGGCATTTAGTAGCCACGCCCGCAGCTAGGTGTCGTGGACGGTAGCATTTGGTAGCAAAAGTAGGAACTATTTGAAAAAATGAATCGTCTGCAGTCCTTCTACCTGAATCACAGATAACACGCACTAATACAGTCATCACAATTAACACCGGTTGTCAGACAGATTCTACACACACCCAAAGTACACGGGGCTACATGACCGCGCTGTCACAGCCCCTAAACTGAGGAACCAACCAACCAGAGTTCTTACATGGGTCCGCCAGTTGGAATTAAATGGCGAAAGGAAACTGGAGAAATCCTTGCCCAGCACAATTTCAACCAATATTCGAAATCGGGGTGACTCACACTCAATCGTGTACAATTCCGAATAGGCTAACTTCGGGGGAGTTAAGTCTTGCGACGAGTTGCTAGAGGTGCACATATCAGTTGTTAAACCTTCAAGACAGCACGACCGTTCCAGTACTTGTCTTTCCGTACCACTAATGTGCGCGAGGTGTTCGTTAGTGAGGTAATACGAGGTTAGGATTATTCACGAAGTGATCCGAGGGGTGCCGAGCACAACGACTGCAGGTTTGAATCTCGACGCTGACAATCCCTCCAGGTAATGCCATGATGTTCCTATAGTCACCATAGAAACATAGGTTATCCGATTAATTAAATACCTCGTGGTGTAGTCCAGAAATGGAATTCTGGTTTCCAGTTTACTTACCAACTCGCACAATGACACCACAAATCTCACCAAACAGAATACAAAGGTCTGTGATTGATCTATTTTAAACATTGTGTTATTATATTTACGGGTAACATGTTGATATTTGATCTTCAAGTTTGAAGAGCCAAATGTGTTTGCTCCATCATAAGTTCTTAGGGAACGATGCCCGTCAGGGAGAGGGACAAACACCCTCTAGATCCTTGCATCTCATGGTGGCAGTATATTGCTAGCTTAATGTTCATCTTCCATTTGGCCCCTCCTCCGTCTTAGGTATCTCAGAGCGGCCACGTGGGGTCGCAGCCCATTAGTCAAGTCCAATAATGGAATGGTTGTCCGCTTTCACCGTGAGGCTCTCAATGGACGTCTGTAGGTTTTTGTGTCAAATTACGACCGTACACAGAAAAGAACTTCATTCATCATTTAAACTGCACACGCAGAAATCTATAGAGGCTATATTATATTATTATTTGGTACGAATAATCATGGACTAACCGTTATGCTATTATCGTTAACCGCATGGCGTTCCACAGCCATTAGATCAAGAGATTCGGGTTCATGCTACTCTCAATATGACCGCCACGAGGTCCTGGATGAAACAACCAACATATGCTTGCCACGGTGGGTGGGTGGGTGGTTGCAGGTTCGCTCCTGGCCATGGTAAGTGATTTTTGCAAGACGACAATACATTTCTTGCCCATAACATTACATTGTAACACGTACTTCCAACGTTTTCATTCCGTTGTTTCTCTACCTCGCAAACACAAACCAAACTACCAGTTATAACCTAACTATTTCAACCTATCTATTTTCACATCCACATCTCTTCTATTCCACGCTGTTTTTTTTATCAAGACTTGTTCAAGTTTTTCTTAACACGTTTTGTAACAGATCTTTTGTTTTTTTATTTTTTTATTTCATTGTTTCATTTTAATTTGTGAGCTTTAGGAACAAGGATATTTTTAGAATCCTCTGTTATGGCAAAATGTATATGTGCATGTTCTTGCACATTTACATAATTACGCTGAGGAAGGTGACAATGTGACGGTTTTATTATTATTATTATTAATCTTGATTGGTCACATTGGACCACTTGAGTCGTTCCACAATCACTTCTTCTTTGAAGGTAGTACTGCTTGGTTCTTGCGCTCTTTCCAGTACTTTTTCATTCTTTCAGATCGGGATTTTCTCAACTCATCTGAAATCTCCATAGGCTTTCTGTGTGTCATTTCTGCAGAAAATTTGTGAGTTTTAAGTATGGTGTTAATTTTATTTTTCTCCTCGGCATCTGTTATTTTGAGTCCAACTGCTTTGAGATCTTGTTGGATTTCTTGGATCCATTTACCTCCAGTTTTCTTTCCTAGATTTCTCATCACCAGTTGGCGTACAATTCTGTTTTCTGGAAGCCGTAAGATGTGAAAAAAATATGAAATTCTTTTCTTCTTCATTGTGCTGGTGATTGGATCAATCTCACGATAGACAGTTTCATTTGGGAGAATCCTCCAGACTCCCTCAACCTGATACTTTTTATTTATGCACGTTCTAATGATTCTTCTTTCCGTTTTGAGGAGCTGATCAGTTCTTTGTTCATTTTTAATTTGGAACAGTGTTTCACAAGCATAAGTGGCTTCAGGGAGAGTTACAGTTTTATAATGTTGGATCTTAGTAGCTATTGATAGGCATTTTTTATTATATGTTGACCAGGTTAGAGATTGTGCCTTTTTCATTTTATTTGTTCTATTTATCCAAGTTACTTTTTCGTTTAAGTTATGTGTTATAATTTCTCCAAGATACTTAAATTGAGGAACTAGGTTAATTTTATGATCATTTATATAGACTTCATTTATATCTAAGGGTTTCATAGGCATGATCTCAGTTTTTTCAAAGGATATCTGTAATCCTATCCCTTGAGCAATTTCTTGGAGACTAGTGATCTGAGTACAAACCTCTTCCTTGTCTAGTGCTAAAAGAGCCAAGTCATCTGCAAATCCTAAGCAGTTTATTTTTATTGATGGTTTTGTTCCAATTTTGATCTTAGGAGGGGTTTCCTTTTGCCAAACCTTCATGATATAATCAAGAGTGACGGTTTTAATGTACAGCATATTGACTAATGGTTAAATACATTTTATTATAAATACGCATGTCATACGTTTTGGCATGTTAAAGAACCCATTTGAATTCAGTAGGCCGTGTTCATAATGGGAAAATTAATCTCGGGATTTTCCGCCAACACAAAACGTAACATATGGACTGGAAACACTGGTAACGAATAAAAGGCAAAATAGTAAGATACAAGCAGTAGAAATGAATTTTTTAAGAACTTCAGCTAAAAAGACAAGAAGGGATAGAATTCAAAATATTAAAATCAGAGAAGAGTTAAATATGGAACCGTTAAATCAGAAGATACAGAAAGCAGGGTTACGTTTGGTTCGGACATGGAACAAGAATGGGTAAGGAAAGAGTAGCAAGAAGGGAATTAGAAAGAGAAGTCAAGGGAAAGAGACCAGTTGGAAGACCGAGAAGAAGGTGGTTGGACCAAATTTTGAAGGACATTAGAGAAGCTGGATTGGATGTGGCAGAAGTGATGGAACAGGAAAAATGGAGTGGAGGAGGCTTGTAAACCACACCGGGGTGACTGGAGTGGGACTTGGATGATGATGATGATGATGACAAAACGTTCCTCCTTTCTCTACTAGAAAACGATATAGCGTCACTCCTGGCCATGGTAAGTGATTTTTGAAAGGCGACAATACATAATTCTAGCCCATTCATGTTGTCCCCCGTCTCGCCAGCATTCCCTCATTCCTAGATTCCAGTAGTATAGGACAACACCTCCTTGACTTTCAAAGCGCTTCAAGGAACAACAAAATTCAACCTGCAAGCTGCCCTCTGGGTGTCAAATAACAAAGCTTGCACCCGGTATCCGAGGCCATACGATATTATTATTATTATTATTATTAATAATAATATTATTAGTCTATTATTACAAATATATTTTTCTGTTTTCTTTCTGAAATTATTTTAAAAAACGTAAATTATCCTGGTGTATTTTGGTGCAGCATTTCAGTTTAAATGAAAAGGGCAACTTACGCCTATTGTATTTTTGGTTCCATAAGTCAGATATCTGTTTGAAGCTATGTATTAAATACTTGAAAGCTGCACCAGAGCCTTATTGACTCCATTGGGGATATTTACAGCGTGTTTGAAGTAATTAGAATTTGACAGTGACTGAAGCGGCTGGCTATATTAAAGGATTTGATTGCTTAAAGGAGTGCCGCATGCTTCCTTTTTCTCTTTTCTTGAACTGACCCTCTCCCCTTCATTTCTCACCACATCGTTAAATAGAGAGTGAAGCTTTTCGCCCCCTTGTCAACTTGTGTTACAGCGCTTTACAAGTCCTTCCCCTCGATACCTGTTGTTCGTCGACAAACGTTTCTTCTTTGTCAAGAATACCTACATGGGGTCCACGCCGCATGTTGTCCCCCGTCTCGCCAGCATTCCCTCATTCCTAGATTCCAGTAGTATGGGATAGCACCATCATTATCCACTAACATCTCGATATAACACAAGAAGTTATATAGCAATTCAAAGATACAAATATGAAAGGAGATATGCTTTTTTTTTTCCAATTTTCAAAATACACTAAATCAAACACAGTATTTTAGATTTTGACTAGCAACCTTTCCGGGAACAGTTATGAATGCATTACGTGATAAGCGTTTTTTTTTGTCTATGTTAATGAACTACGACCTACTGTATATCCGTTTTACGTCTCACCATGATGGGTTAAAACCACTGACTGGACTATTAATTATATTATCATGGAGATAGCACGTATTTAACAAGAAGTTCCGTGACGAACTAAACAGCCTACTTTTCTTGAAATTTAAGATTCTTGCCAATCTATATAGACCTATCTAGAATAATGACGAAATTAAGTTGGTAATATCGAAATTCCTAATTAGTTCGAAATATACCTTATATAATGTAGCCTAATAGAGCAGTACAGTTGGCAGCCCTGGTGACTGAATATAGGCTATTGTTAGTTGCATCTCTTAAGGTACAGAATACAAAATTTGGTTGAAGTCCAATGGATAGCATGCACGTTACATGCAGTTATACCTTGGATTTATCAGCGCGCGTAAAATCATGTTGCCAACAAAGTCATGCATGTGTTGGTCAGTAATAATCTGAAATATTATGATCTCGTGTTGTGCCAATTTTGGATGAAATCCATTTGTTAGTATAGAAGTAACATGTATTTTAAAATTGGACCTATAAGCAGGCTTAGAATCATGTTGGCAGCACTGGCGTAGGCCTATATTAGTTACTCCAAATTAATCTAGAATGCCAGGTACTATACGTGTGCAAAGTTCAGAGCTATTGGCTTGCATACTTTCTGATATATTGATATTAGGGTAACAAAAATAGAGACAGTGTTTATTAACAGTTGGCAGCCCTGGTTACTCTTAAGAATCGGCATAGTCATATTTGTTATGATACACATAGCACACACGAAATTTGGTTGGAATCCAAATGATAGTATAGAAGTTACATGTATTTAAAGTTGGACCTCTCAGCAGGCTTAGAATCATGTTGGTAGCACTGACGTATATAAGATACTCCAAATTAATATAGAATGTCAGGTACTATACGTGTGCATAGTTTAAAGCTGTCGACTTGCATACTTTCTGATATACCTAGATGTTAGGCACCTGAAAACAACAATTATCATCTACTTTCTGATATATGGGTATTTGGATAAAATAAATTGAGAGCATTTATTAATGGTTGGCAGCCCTGGTGGCTCTTAAGAATACGCTCAGTCATATCTGTTTATGTACACATATCACATACGAAATTTGGTTGAAATCCAATTGATAGTGTAGACGTTAGATGCATTTAAAATTTGGAGCTATCAGCAGGCTTAGAATCATTTTGGCAACACTGCCATGTATGGCCTCCTGGAAATTAAACTGCAATATTATTATATTTACGTGTGCCAATTTTGAAATAGCTCCCATTCATACCCTCCAAGATATCCAACATGGAGCTCAAATTTCAATTGAGATTTTTCAGCAGTTGGTAGCACTGACATAATTTTAAAATATGGCCGTGAGTTATTCAGGTATAGATCTTTACTCCCACCAAATTTTGTTTCGATTGCTCCAGCCGTTTAGGAGTTGATAGGACACACGCACACACACACTCACACACACACACACACACAGAAAGACAGACAGACACACATTTGCCCGATCTCATAAGTCTACTTTTTCCTCATTTTTGCAAAATGTGAAAAGTAGGCTAAAAATGGCGAGGTTCATGAAACACAAATCCCCATTCCGTCCCATCTTAACTCGACTGTGTATTTTGCGGAACGAAATGTTCACAGGCGAAATAAAGAAAAGCCAAGTTGCACTTCCAGGGAAACTCCAAACACAGCCACTCTTCTCTGAAGTCTTAACTCAACACGACTCGACAGTTTGCTGCTGGCTGTATCTGGGAAATAGGCTCGCCCGCTATCTAGGCTGTAATAGGGGTGATAGGCTCACCCTTTGCTAGCTCGTAAACTGTCGCTGTTGGAAGAAATGAAAACGTAAAACCACTTATAGTGGGCGATCTATTGAAGATAGAGATATGCTATCGCGGACCTTTTGTAGAACTTTTCATAATGAACAATTCTTACTCATAGTAGTCTATATATATTTAACGGTTTGCCCTGCGTAAGCTTAAAAACCGACTTTTTCACTGAAATCGTTACTGCTTGGCTTCCTTTGATCATAAATAAAATATTTTCTACAGGAACCTTCCTCGAGATATCCTTTACAGAATGGTGAAAACCGCGTCCAAATCCATCCAGTGGTTCTCGAGATTATCCGTGACATCCAAAAATCACATAGACCACAACTAACAAATATTGACGAGTTGCATCATATCAACTATTACTGCAACCGGGTGAATTAGCCGTGGTGGTTACGGCATGACTGATGGCAGTCGCTCACATCCGGGAGGCGAGGAGGTTCGAATCCCCCCGCTGGCAACCTTGAAGATGGTCTTCTGTGGTTTCCCATCTTCCTTCCAGGCAAATGCCGGGGTTGGTCCCTAACTATAGGCCACAGCCGCTACCTTCCAACTCCTCGTCCCTCCCATCCAACATTCCTCCCCAACGGTACTTGTAGCTCACCCATTGGGTGTCCGTCTCGAAGCAGCTACAAAACTGGCGAGCCGAACATGTCCTCGGACACTCCCGGCACTAAAAGCCATACGCTAAAAAAAATAAAAAAAAAATAAAAAAAACCAACTATTACTGCAACTAAATAAGTGTACATATTGTAAATATTTTCACCCATACTTTCAGACATAGATTGTATAGCCTAAGTGCAATGGATCTGATGTTGATCGCTTGACGATCGAAACTGGCCATCCTAGTGTATTTATTTATCTCATGTAATTTTTTCAGGATTGGGGAATAACCCAACTCATCTGGGTACAATCGTGTTGACCGCCTTCTTTCATCGGTCCACTTCTCGCTTTGGCTTTTCTTGGAATCGCTAGTTTGCTTGAATTTTTTTCTGGAAAGGAACACTTCTAGAAGGTCATTTTCAACCTCGGTGAACCATGGTCCCTTGATTTTCTTGTTTACAAAATAGGAAAAGATCCAGTTGGTCAGCCTGTGCGCCCATACTGGTTACAAACTAACCCTCTGGTTCTCCTTTCCACGTGCATTATTACTATTATTATTATTATTATTAAGATTTGGATGATTCTTATTGTTTAAAAGAGAAAATCCTTGCTAGTTCTCACCACAATTACACACATCAAAAAAAGTTTTGCATCACCTCGGTTCCAAGAGTTCCGGAACCTTTAAATACAAAGGGAATAGAGATCAACACAAACAACATTTCAGCTCGTTTTATTGCTCATGAGACCCACACATTGCATGTTGTACCATCATACAGCTAGACTTTCAGCATTTGTGGTCCAGATTGCAGTACACACCACTACCTCTAATACCCAGTAGCACGTCCTCTTGCATTGATGCATGCCTGTATTCGTCGTGGCATACTATCCACAAGTTCATCAAGACACTGTTGGTCCAAATTGTCCCACTCCTCAACGACAATTCGGCGTAAATCTCTCAGAGTGGTTGGTGGGTCAAGACGTCCATAAACAGCCCTTTTCAACATATCCCAGGCATGTTCGATAGGCGAACTGTAGTCGAGCGATGTCGTTATCTTGAAGGAACGCATTCACAAGATGTGCACGATGAGGTCGAGAATTGTCGTCCATGAAGACAAATGCCTCTCCAATATTCTGCCGATATGGGTGCACTATGGGTCGGAGGATGTCATTCAGGTATCGTAAAGCCGTTTCGGAGCCTTCCATGACCACAAGTGGCGTACGTCGGCCCTACATAATGCCACCCCAAAACATCAGGGAACCACCACCTTGCTGCACTCGCTGGACAGTGTGTCTAAGACGTTCAGCCTGACCAGGGTGCCTCCAAACACGTCTCCGACGATTGTCTGGTTGAAGGCATATGCGACACTCATCGGTGAAGAGAACGTGATGCCAATTCTGTGGGGTCCATTCAGCATGTTGTTGGGCCCATCTGTACCGCGCTGCATGGTGTCGGGGTTGCAAAGCTGGACCTCGCCATGGACGTCGGGAGTGAAGTTGCGCATCATGCAGCCTATTGCGCACAGTTTGAGTTGAAACACGACGTCCTGTGGCTGAACGAAACGCATTATTCAACATGGTGGCATTGCTGTCAGGGTTCCTCCGAGCGGCAATCCGTAAGTAGCGGTCATCCACTACAGTAGTAGCCCTTGGGCGGCCTGAGCGAGGCCTGTCATCGACAGTTCCTGTATTTCTGTACCTCCTCCATGTCCGAACAACATCGCTTTGGTTCACTCTGAGACGCCTGGAAACTTCCCTTGTTGAGAGCCCTTCTTGACACAAAGTAACAATGCGGACGCGATCGAACTGCGGTATTGACCTTCTAGGCATGGTAGAACTACAGACAACATGAGCAGCGTACCTTCGTCCTGGTGGAATGACTGGAACTGATCGGCTGTCGTACCCCCTCCGTCTAATAGGCCCTGCTCATGCATGGTTGTTTACATCTTTGAGCAGTTTTAGTGACATCTATGAACAGTCAAAGGGACTGTATCGTTGATACAATATACACAGTCAACGTCTATATGCCGGAGATCTGGGAACCGAGGTGATGCAAAACTTTTTTTGATGTGTGTATTTTTAATACTTTTAGAATTTAATCTATATATTAAAAGAATTTATGAAAACTCAAGTCAGCCATACCGGATATTCTACCAGGCCGATTTGCACATTTTTTTAAATGAAAGGTATATATAACAACCTACTTGTCACCTTACTTGAGTTATATTAAAACAATTTTTTCCTGATATTTTCCACTTTTTCTTTCATTCAACCACCCATACCTCAGGTTGTAATATTGCTGTACACCGTTAGTTTAAGTCTCCCTTCCGCGCTATTGACCACTCAAATCGGTTGTGTCTGAGGAACATTCGAGGTAACATTCAACTCAACTCAACTACTTCCGCCAGCTGCCACCACGTAATGCTAGCGCTCCGCCACAAACCTTAGCAGGCGACTGAGAAACATTGCTGGAATATCTACGGACGAACAAAGAGCCTCGACGTCAGTAGTAGTAGTTATTGTTGTTTTAAGGGGCGGAACTACGAGGTCATCTGCCCCTCTTAACACTTGATTAAATTATACAAATTTGGAATGGAATTTAAGATTTCGACGTGGACACCTAAATTTAAAAAGACCAAAAATTAATAAAACAAAAAATTAAATAAAAATAAAAATTATAAAAATTAACAAAAATTACGGAAAAACAAAAAATTATCATTCAAAAACGAACAAGTCGTTGAGTCAATTTACACTGGAAAATTTAGATTGCTGGCCCTAATCCACTCTCACTTATAAAGCGCATAACGCGATCAGCAGCCACCGCGTCATCGGCTAATATAAGTTTGAGAGTCATCTGCAAACCAAGGTTTCTTCGAAAGTCAGCAAGATCCACACACTCGGTTAAAATGTGGGCCACGGTGAAAACGGCTCCACAGGTACAAAGTGGGGGTCATCCCTTCTCATCAGATACGAGTGGGTGGATCTTTCATGACCTATCCTTAGCCTACACAAAATGACGGACTCTCTCCGTGACCGGAAAGAGCTCCGCCTCACGCGAGTAGTTCCCTTGATCGCTCTCAGTTTACTGGGCAGTGGGTCAGCTAGCCACTGACTCTCCCAAAAAGCCAGAACTTGTAGGCGTAACTGAGAGCGAATATCTCTAGCGGGTACCTCCATTGGTCGAGGTGGTAGTGATACCGCCTCTTTTGCAGCTTGATCCAGCAATTCCCATGTGGCTTGGAAGCCACAGAAAGGTGATTCAGCGTGGCACAGCCCGGCTAGTAGGTCGTGGATTCGCTGCACTAGGGGGTGTTGCGGGAAACATGTAGCAATTGACTGCAACGAACTCAAAGAGTCGGTACACACGAGAAAGTGGATTCGTGCATCCTGTAGTGGAAACTGCAGAGCTTCATAGAATAGGTACGAGTGGGTGGATCTTGTATGACCTATCCTTAGCCTACACAAAATGACGGACTCCCTCCGTGACCGGAAAGAGCTCCGCCACACGCGAGTAGTGCCCTTGATCGCTCTCAGTTTACTGGGCATTGGGTCAGCTAAAAAACTCGACTTCGTAGGGAAATATAAAAAGGAAGACGTGAATGGCGCTAGGTAAAGTATTGTTTTTTGTGAAAGCTGCGCCGAGTGTGCAAAAAGTGTGTGGGTAGGAAAACCAAACGACAATGCGAAACGCGTTAAAGTAGCAAACAACTACAACTAATATTGTCTGGAAGGAAGTGTTATCTAACTACGAGTATCAGTTCATTACCATTAGTCTATTATTTTAGTGGACAACTCTAAACCAGAGTAGTAACGTATCATTGATATCGTATCTTTGAACGTATTATGTTTTTAAAAAAGAATTTAATGAATAAAGACGTTTTTCTTAAAACAAGCAATGATGTTCATACGCATAACACAAGACAAAATCAAAACATTCATATTTCACACACACACGCACACGCACGCATATAGCATAAAGGAACTTTTCACACAGGAGTTAAATTATACAATAAACTACCCCAGTAGCCTATATAAAATTGGCCCCAAAAATAAAAACCTTTGAAAGAATGTTGAAAACATACCTGCAGTGCCATTGGTTTTACTCTGTAGTTGAATATCTTAGCGTATAGGAGCTATGAAATCTATAATTATATTTTACTTTTCTATTTCAATTGTAATACCTAGCCCTAGGCCTACCAAGCGACCGCTGCCCAACCATTTGGCCTGCAGATATTGGTGTGACGCGTGGTCAGCACATCGGGTCCCCTCGGCCGTTGATCTTGGTTTTCGTGACCGGGGTGCTGCCTGATTCTCAGACAGCTACTCAATTGACCTCACGAGGCTGAGTGCACCCCGTTCAAACCCTCACGTCAGTTTCTAAAATCCCTGACGGAGCCGGGAATGAAACCCGGCGCCTCCGGGTGAGAGGCAATTTGTAGAATTAAGTTTCCATATTGTGATAATAGAGTAAGGTGTAAATAGTTGCCCAATAAGATTGTATCTCTTAAGATATATTATTATAATCTCTATCTCTACTTAGTATAAAACGAAGTCCCCGATTCTTGAATGTCTCCGGTAATCTCGAGAACCACTGGATGGATTTTGATGTGGTTTTCACCATTCTGTAAATGATATCTCGGGGAAGATTTCTGTAGAAAATCATTTATTTATGATCAAAGAAAGCCAAGCAGTAACGATTTCAGCGAAAAAGTCGAAAATAAAACCTGGCGTCCGTGCGCTTTCTAAGCTTACGCTGGGCAAACCGTTAAAAATATCTATATACTATGAGTGTAAGAATTGTTCAGCATGAAAAATTCCCGGACTACAAAAAAGTCCGGGACAAAATATCTTCAATACATCCCCACACAGTTATAAGTGTTTTTACGTTTTTTCACGTAATGCATTCATGACTGTTCCCGGGCGAAGCCAAGGTATGTGTTAGGTCTAGCAATCCTTTCTATTCCTTAACTCATATACAGTCCAACTATGGAAGCTACAGATTTAAACGTATTGATAAATAAATCAATTACATTTATACAATACATTTTTGATATAGGACACGTCAGAAATTACATCTACAAAATAAAAGAACTTACAGGTATAACTTACACATTACAAATATAATAACTTTGTATAACATACTAGCAATTGATCCAATGGATAAATAAACAAGTAGTTCCGTGAAGAACTATACAGCCTATTTTCATATATCCTACTTATGTTAACTGCCACTATCAACATACAAAATTTCAGTTTGATTGCTGTAATAGATTCGTAGATATTGAGAACCGACTAAATATTACGGTCGGTCGCCATGTTGGATTTTATATGTGTAGGTCCTAGAGTTATGTACTCTTACATGAAGATTATTGTGTACGTGTAGCATTCAAATTTCAATCGCATGATATAGGACACAAGAAGTAACAAGGAGATTTTAAAATTTCACACAGCTGCCATCTGGTGGTTATGGAAACAATTGGAATAAATTAGATGCCAGTGGATTAACATTCGTATAAGGATTTACTGCACCAAGTTTCACTGCACTCGGATGGTTAAATTGCGAGAAACGTCCATGTGAATATTTATAATTCGCGTCGCCGCCATGTTGTATTTGTGATCACCAGGTTATTTAACGTCCTATAGGTGACCTTAAGTTCATAGCCCCTATGAACGTAAAAAAAAATCAGCTTGATTGCTAAAATAGATTCGTAGATAGTCAGAGCCGTCTAAATATTTCGGATGGTCGCCATGCTGGATTGTTAAATGTATAGGCCATAGAGTCATGTACCATTAAAGGAAAATTATTGCGTAGGTTCATTATTCACACTTTCACTTCGATCGCATGATTACGACACAATAAATAAAAACTTAATTTTAAAATTCGTACAGCCGCCATCTTGAGGTTATGTAAACAATTGAACTAAATTAGATACCACTGCATTACAATGTGTATAAACATTTCCTGTACCAGATTTCATTGCGTTTGGAACATTAAATCGCGAGAAAGCTCTATTTAAAATTTTCATATTCACCTGGCCGCCATGTTCGTTTTGTAGTTAACCGGTTTTTGAAAGTCTTATAGATGAACTTCCAGTAGTGTCCTTTATCTCCGTACAAAATGTCAGGGTGATACCGCTAATAGTTTCAGAGATATAGAATGTCGGTGAAATATTTCGCACATCCGCCATCTTGTGGTTATGTAAACAATTGAACGAAGTTAGATGTCGGTGCATTTCAATATGTATACACATATACTGTACCAAGTTTTATTGCGTTTGGTTGGTTAAATCGCGAGAAACGTCTATTTAAATGTCGCAAATTCGCGTGGCCGCCATGTTGGTTCTGTAGTTACCAGTTTTTCAAAAGTCACATTAGTAAACTTGTAGTAGTTCCCTTCATCACCGTAAAAGCTTCCAAGGTGATATCAGGGATAGTTTCGGAGATATTGAATGCTGGTGAAATATTTCGCACAGCCGCCATGTTGGATTGGTGAGACGTAACAAAATTTGAAAGGTACGGTCGGGGTCACCCGGAGTAGTGCTATGTACTTACCGAGTTTTATTGAAATCGCTCAAGCGGTTTAGAATTTATTAGGGACACACACACACACACGCACACACACACGGACAAAAGGTGATCTCATAAGCCTATTTTTTTTTTTTTTTTTCAAAATTGAAAATAGGCTAAAAATCTAATCTAATCTAATCCCAATATCGGCTCAGGCCGGAACCAGCACCATATGTTGTGTCTGAGCATGCAAATTGGGCGACTTGCCTTATGTGACGCGTCTGCTGAACCATATCGACTCGCATGGTCGCTCAGGTATCGCTTGATGGAGCGGCTAGCGAGCTGCCAGGCACGATCAGGATCCAGCCCCGATCAATTCTCCAGGCAACATGTTGCCGAAGTTCTCAAACGTTTAACAACACGAGTTTGTCGATTTTAAATTGCCGTCGAGCTGCGTCAGGATCGACACTCAGAAAATTGAAACTTCTTCAGATAGGTTGATTGGTTTCTTAGTTTAGGGGCTGCGACAATGTGGTCATGTAGCCCCGTGTACTTTGGGTGTGTGTAGAATCTGTCTGATAACCGGTGTTAATTGTGATGAATGTATTAGTGTGTTATCTGTCTTAATTCAAGTAAGGACTGCAGACAATAATTTCAAGTAGTTCCTACTTTTGCTACCAAATGCTACTGTCCACAACACCTAGCTTGCGGACTTGGCTACTAGATGGCATTGCAGTCAGCACCTGGCGGCGAACTTTGGAACTAATAGAGCGTTATAATTCTAACCTACAAATTTTGGCTTCACACAAGTGTAGTTAGTGGAAGGTTCTTTTTCATGACATAAGTCTATGACATGGGACCACCAGCTTTACTTCCCCTCCGAAGGAAGGCATACTGACAATGAGGGATTTTTAATGCTCTTGCCACGGTGGATGAGTGGTCAACGTGTCGGTCAACTAACCCCGAGCTTGCAGGTTCGCTCCTGGCCGTGATAAGTGTTTTTTTTTTTGAAGGGCGGCAAAAATTACGACACCATGTCATACGATGTTGGCATGTCAAAGAACCCATTTGAATTCAGTAGGCCGTGTTCATAATAGCAAAGTTAATCTCGGAATTTACCGCCAACACAAATTTCCTCATTTCTCTACTAGAAAGCGCTATAGTGTTCAAGGAGCTTAGATATCTAACCTCCTTGCCTGTCATAGTGCTTCAAGGAACAACGAAATTCGACATGCAAACTACCCTTTGGGTGTCAAATAACAAATCATGCACCCAGCTCCCGAGGCCATACGATATTATTATTATTATTATTATTATTAACGCTCTTGAAAAATCGGACGACTTCGGCTCAGCATGGTACCAACTACGCCACCGAAGACTGTTAGTTAGTTAGTTAGTTATTGTTGTTTTAAGGGGCGGAACTACGAGGTCATCTGCCCCTCTTAACACAGATTGAATAATACACAGTGGAGGGCGGTAATACTTAAAAAGGGGGATTTAGAACGAAAATACTCTCAAAATGAAAAAAATGAAAGATACGCCTAAAATGTAGGTTAGGTTCAAAATACGTACAAAATGCAATGCAGAGTGGAAATACAAAATGCAACTGATATCCAAAATACTTACAAAATGCAAATGAGATTGGAAATACGTACAAAATGCAATTGAGGTTCAAAATACTTACAAAATGTAATTGAAATTGAAAATACACATTGTAATTCAGATTGAAAAACCTCATTTTTCAGATCCTAACTACTCACAAAGTGCAATTTAAATTCAAAATGCTTACAAATTGCAATTGAAATTGAAAATGTCACCACAGCGCGGGTCACCTCAGCGCGGGTCACCCAGTACGGGCCACAAACACCGAAGACAAAAAAGGCTGAACTTGCAGCGGTACTTCACTTTGCTATGGAAGCATAGGGGGATAAATTAGCGAACATACTGTATTTATATGATGCAATTGGTGACTTTTTTTAAATTTCCTATCATCTGACAGCGCAATGGTAGTAAACTTTAACACTAAACTTGCGATTGGGACCAGAACGCGTGAGCATCACCCGCATTACCTTGGCTGTGCCAGGTATTGGTCCTCACGACGCCGAGCAGGCTACACCCCTTTCCAGCTCTCACATCAAATTTCAATTTCTGGTGGAGCCGGGAATCTAATCCGTGCTGTAATACAGTGATGGCCATGTTGTGTACACTGAATACAAGCCAAACCAAACAGCAACTAAAAGCTAAAATCCACAACAATGAATTGATTTTTTAGAAGAAATGGAACAAGCGAACTTGAAGTTTATGGATCATAAAACGCTTGCATATTGTTTTATGTCTTCATTTGTATTGTCATACAATAAATGGCGCAGCACAGGCAAGGCATATTCCTAGTCGCTCGTTCTTACCTTTCATAGACGATTATTGAAATTATTACATCCCCACTGAATTATTGCTATAATTTATAATAAACGAAGTTGCAGTTTTTAATGCTCTGCTTTAATAAAAACAAGTGCTTGACTGAGGATGCACCATACAGTAGATACTGTAGAGCACTTGTTGGTCAAACTTGCGTCTGTTTGCACACCCAACTGTTACGCAAATTCTTCTTTTTTAAATAGGCCTACGCAATTTGTTTCCTGTTGGTTGGTTTGTCCCTCAGTTTAGTGACTGTGACAACGCAGTAATGTAGCCCCGTGTACTTTGGGTGTGTGTGAAGAATCAGTCTGATAACCGGTGTTAATTGTTTTGTGATGGCTGTATTAGTGTGTGTTATCTGATTTTAATTCAAGTAAGGACTGCAGACATTCAATTTTCAAGTAGTTTCTACTTTTGCTACCAAACGCCACCGTCAACGATACCTAGTTCTGAACTTGGTTACTAGATGCACCGCAGTCGGCTTCTGGTGACGAACGTTGGAACCTAAGAGCGTTAGTCAAATCTAACCTATAATTTAGCTTCACACAAGTGTAATTAGTGGAAGGTTCTTTTACATGCCATAAATCTATGACATGGGACCGCCGGATTTACTTCCCCTCCGAAGGAAGGCATACTGAGAGATTTTTAACGCTCTTAAAAAGTCTGACGGCTTTGGCCGGGTTTGAACCCGCGACCTTAATTGTTGCTTGTAAAACAGTTAAAATAAGAATTTCCATTTCTTCAAAGTGGATGCCGGAATAAGATATAAATAAAACAAAAAGAAAATAATTGAATAATAATAATAATCATATATAAGCTTTCAGCGAAATTTGTCACGTTAGTGGAACATTTTCACTTAGCATTATTCAACGTTGGAGACGGAGCTATTGTAAACGTGCGCTCACAACGCGGTGTTCAAAAATTTAAAATAAAGAAACTCATATTTATTTAATAATACGTACCTACTTTTACAGTTAGGCAAAACCTGGTGGTAACAAGATATTTACGTGCTGTATATCTCAATTTCTCTCCATAATGTCTCTGTGATCCCTGAATGCAACATTAAATTTCTTCTTGAAAACTTTTAAACTGTTAGGAAAAGGTTCTAAGACTTCTTCAGGTAACTCATTCCATGTCTGAATACCCCTGTTTATGAAAGAATACTTAGCTAAATTTGTTTTTTGATTTTGGGCGTAATTTTGTATGCATGATCTCTCCTACCCATATAATCTGACTCACACATTCTGTTTCACAATTTATTCCAGGCCGGCTCCCCTGTGTATGCTTTGTATATCTCCTGGAGTCTTGTTTTATGTCTTCTGCAGTGTAGGGATTCCCAGCCTAATGACTTTAACATGTATATAAGAGACACTATCAGTTTGGGAGAATTTGCCAAGTACGAATCTTGCAGCTTTCCTTTGCACCATCTCCAATTTGTTCGTTAGAATTGATTGGTACTGTCATCGCGGCAGGAGATGGCAGTTGAACACGCTGCGACGGGGTGCGGGGGGTCTTGCAGTACGCATGCGCGGCCCGCCTATTCCTAAGTTAAATATATCGGCTTGCCGCATGCCAATGGTTGTCATTGCAGCAGGCGACACTGAGCCACTGAAAGAAGGAATGTGCTGAGTGAGTGAAGCAAGTAGTGACCAACTGAATGTTTTTAGAATGCGCGATACGCAGTGAGCGGGAAGACCCCTGCAGTTCAAACCCGACTGCCAACTCCTGACGCGATATCAGTAGGGCTCCCACACACTCGTGGCGTATTCCAAAATTGGTCTCACAAGACATTTGTAAGCCAATTCTTTGGCCTGAATACTGCTACCCTTCATGTTTCTCATAACGAAGTATAACGACTTTTGCGCCTTATTAGCAACGCTCTCGATAGCTGCATGACTCCACTCGTGAAATAATTTTGTTTCCTAATGAATGTATTTTAATTATGCAATGGAATGCGAAGGTGTAGAACGTCAAATTGTAGATTTATTCCGTTGGCCCCCTCAAAATGTAAAAATGTTATTTGCCGTAAACTACTACCCCCCACCCCCGTACCTAGTATTTGGTGGGGATCAGTGGGTAGATGGTAGATGCGGTAACGAGTGTTAGTTATCCCGATCCTCCGGATGTGGCTAGCCGTGCGCCTGCGCATTTGTGGAGTAGCTTCCCACATACAGAACAGGACATCTCTTACTAAACTAAATATTAGTTGCCTCTTCTTTTTTTATGTCGTCGCTCAGAGGAAGTAAGACTAAATATAACCTAAATTCCTCTAGACTGTTTGTAAGAGTTACAAGATCTGAGTTTAGCCATGTTGACATATATCTTTCTCCTTCTTACTAAGGGCCGGGTGGTGTTAGCCAAGACTGTGCCCACAGTGGGTGAGTGGTTATCGTGTCAGACTACCAACCCCAAGCTTGCACGTTCGCTCCTGGCCGTAGTAAGTGATTTTTGTAAGGCGACAAAAATCACGGCTTGCATGTCATACGTTAATGGTGTGTTAAAGAACCCATTTGAATTAAGTAGGCCGTGTTCATAATGGCTAAATTAATCTCAGGATTTTCCGCCAACACTAAGTTCCTCCTTTCTCTATTAGAAAGCGCTATAGTGTCTATGAGCTGAGATATCTAACCTCCTTGACTTTCATAGTGCTTCAAGGAACAACGAAATTCGACATGCAAGCTGCCCTCTGGCTGTAAAATAACAAAGCTTGCACCCGGCACCCGAGGCCATACGATAGTATTAATGTTATGAATGCCCCTTTTATCAGTGAATAATATTAATACATGTAATTTTTTTTTTTTTTTTTCATGAAAATGTGTTACATATAGTAGCCCACCGAATCTGATTGGGCAAATGTGTGTTGACCCACTGATGGACTTTCAATGCGACAACATCGTGTCGTTACATTTTCCGACACATTACAGAACCCCTCTAGGGCAAAATTCCAGCAACCCGGCGTCTCTAAAGGATCTTATACCTCATAACATTATTATTTATTTATTTATTTACTTATTTATTTACAGCGTTTTTCCCAATATTGGAAAGTGTTAGGCACTTTGACTCAGTTCTTGACGTTCTTCTTATTTTGCCAGTATTGTTTCATTCTGTTGGTGAATGCCAATTTTCTATCGTCAGACCATTGAGGTATGTAAGGTGTAGGTTTTGGTTGCTCTGGTTGGACTTCCCAGTTGTTCACTTTGTTACGGTAGAAGTCTCTGTCTGATGTGTCGGTTATGTTAGCAGTTCGCATGTCTTTTTGTACTTTGAGTGATGATATATAATCTAGTATTCTTTTGGTTAGTAGGGTATTCGGCAGTCTACTTATGTGTCCGAAGAATTTCAATGGTCTTTTTCTGATGTCGACTTTGATATTATTATTATTATTACTATTATTATTATTATTATTATATTGCAACTCAATACTTAATGCTAATGTGCTGGTTTTTGAAAATACTTTATTGTATTTTAAATTTCCTGATCATGCATGAGTATAAGTTGAGGATTCAGTAAATTGCACTGATCTAAATGATAATATAGGCACTAGGTAACTAGGCTCGAACCCCACCGTCAGCCTTACTTTAAATTGGTTCCAGGATAATAATGCCGGCCACTACATTGCCCTGTGTCATTCCTCATCAACTCCTTTGATGAAAGTCTTCCGTCCGTCTCACTTAACGAAGGAACAATAATCTCTGTAATCTCACAGTAGTTCCTCTATTTACGAGCAGATGACCTCGTAGTTCCGCCCCTTAAAACTACAATAACTAACTAACTAGTTCCTCTATCACACTGGTTGTTAACCGGTGGTCCGTAGGTGCCTCGGGAGTGGTCCGCGGGAGAAAAGGGTCCACCAGCACGTATAAAAAAGTGGCCAATAAATGGGGATTTCGAAAACGATGTGTGTTGAACGAGAATTGTACGAATGTATTCGCGGCGATGGCTATCATGTTTTGAATTGCAATATCTTTAAAATGAGTGTCATTGAGGAAGAGTTACAACTGATAAGGTGTATTGGGGGGAGGGGGTGCGTAGCCTACATGATTCAATTTCAGACTGACTGGTTCGCAGACTTCTATGGGTTCAGGACCACTGCTCAATCAGTGCAAACCACGCTCAACAACAACAAAGAGCTATATGAAAATAACGAGAGAAAGGAATTGGTCGTCCTTTGAAATGCCGGCTAACCCTCGGGTGTTGTTGACTTGCTAAGTAAATGAATCATCAGATGTCAGAGCTCTTACATGGCAAAACAACTCTTCACTGAAGGATTTTAGCTGAGCTTGCTGCCCGAACCTGTCCATAACTCCATCCTGCGCATTATTATTCTCTTCTCTTCGTTATTAGGTCACTTAAGGTCCGCGAGATCTCAACTGTTTGCCTTTTTACGCGACCACCAGGGAATCTGCTTTCTTCCATGCATCAGAATGGACACGCTTCGGTCGAGTTGTGTCTTTTTAAGTTTGTGTTTGAGTGGTGCATTCTGTAATTTCATACTTTAAAAGGCCCTTATCGATCTCCACCAGCCAAGGAGACTTCTGAAGCAGGATAACAAACGTTTACAAAGTTGGCAATCTGAAGAAGTGAGCGAAAAAAGGTTACGGTATCCTTCTTTTTCAAATTACACTTGATAGAGTTGGAAGACTGTTTCAAATTTGTTGACATATCTTAAGATGGCGAAGTTCTTAGAATTATTGGGCTCAATCCATTCCCCGAGATACTTGGGTTTTGGTGTAGGAGATTTTGAGGCCAATATTAACTGCGCATTCATGCAGTTAGTTCATTAGATAGTTGGTTATTTGTTGTTATTAAGAGGCAGAACATCGAGGTCATCTGCCCTGGCATTCATGTTGGTAGTTGATTTGCTGAGTATCTAGTTCAGGAGAGGAAGCAAGGCGAGTGAGGTCATCTGCAAAATAGAGGCAATCAATATTGATACCTTCACGAGCTCGGCCTATTTGAACTCCTTGAATTAAACTAGAGAACATGTCACCATTCCCGGATGACCCTCTCGAGAGCACAGTTGAAAAGGAGTGGCGACAGCCCCATACCCTTAGTGAACCTCTGTTTGGATTTGAAAGGCTTCAGAAATCTCAGATCTGAATTTCACTTTGGAAGGCGTGGCTGTGAGTGTACTTTGGATGATCTTCTGGGTCTTGTTGTCTAGGCCAAATTCTTGGAGAACTTGGAAAATGGTTATGCGGTCAATCGAGTCGTACGCCTTCTGGAAATCTTCAAAAGTGATGACAAATGGTCTGGCTCTGAGCGTCAGGTAAGCGATAGTCAATTTTAGATTATGGGTCTGTTCTGTGAGTGATTTGGATTTTCGGAAGCCGGCTTGATATTCGCCTATTTGTGAATCAAGTTGTTTCACGGTTCTAGTGAGTAAGACTGTGGAGAGGATTTTATACGTAACAGGAGAAGAAGAGATGCTGCGGTATTTATTGACATCTGATTTATCACCTTTTTATGAAGAAAATGAACGAGAGCTGTGGCCCATTTGGAGGGCATCGGAATGGTCTTCCAAATATGTCGCATAGTTTGGAGGAGGGGTTTTCATCCAGTTATCTCCCGTAGTCTGCAATCGCGAAGTTTTCACCCGAAGTCTTGTTATTTTATTAGAAAAGTCTCTAAGTTCAGAAATGTCTAGTGGGGAAGAATCTGGGTTGGTTGAAATTGGATTCAGGTTAGATACAAAAGTTGATTGTGGCTGGTCACAGTTGAAAAGGGACTCGAAGTAGTTTGCCAATATCTGACAGTTTTGATTGCCATTGTAAGTGACCTGGTTAGTTATCGGGTCACAGAAACATAGGTTTGGCAGGTTGTATTTGGCTAGGTTCCGTTTGAATATGTGGTACAAATTTTTGGAGTTATTCTCCTGAAAATCGGATTCAATGTTGGCCAGTTTATTTTGGTGTTCCGGATCATTCGGGCGGTATTCTTCCAGATTTCTAGAAACATCTGATATTTATGCTGTGTCTTATAGAATTTCCAAAGTAACCAGGTTCGCCGTCTGTCATTGAGGGCTTCGTCACTGCATATTCCACCAAGGATGTCTGGGCTACCTCGTTTGAGGGGCGAGTTTAAGAGTCGTTTCAATAAGGAAATACTCCAATTGTTCAAGGTCTGGTGGTAAAAGATTAGAGATTTGCTCTGAGAATTTGGTTTGAAGTAACTTAAGTATCTCAGTGTCACGTAAAGGAATCGTTGAGGTCTGCTTTTCCGTGTGTTTCTCGGGATAAACTTGATCTTGACCTTCGAGAGGTAATGTCAGAGTCGAGTTTTGTGTCTCGAAGGACTTTGACATTCTGGATTTCTTTGGAGGAAAAGCTCATGAATTTAGACAAGACAATTTGGTTCAACAAAAAATGCGTAGAATTGAACTTAATCCTGAAATTATTATTATTATTATTATTATTATTATTATTATTACGGTACTATAGGTTTATACAGCACATATAACACATTGCTGGTACATTACAACATAACTATAAGGGCTTCAGTGAACCAAAGTATAGTTACAGAAACAGCAACTTCTAAGCTGAAATGTCGCTACCCATGAACTTCCGGACGATTCGGGTTGGTGATCTAACTACTGCCTTCTGCATTAGTTTTGTACAGTTGAGTATCCATTATTATTATTATTATTATTATTATTATTATTATTATTATTATTATTATTATTATTATGGGTGTACGTATAAAACCGGAACAGGAAGAGAGGAATGTTAGCCAAATGAGTGAGTAGTATTACACATTACTGCCGACATTTGTTCAAGAGAAGTAACCCATGGCTTCGAGGCAAGCGTCCTATGGTTTGTGTAGGCGGCAAAGAAAGATTTTGGCTACTGTTGAAACCAATTCTGAACCTCCACGTTGGAGTGAAAAATCTTTGTGTTTTAGGACAAGGTGACAAATTCGGACTGTTTACAGGATGTTCCAGGACCTCCCTCGTTTTGTTTTGCAGTGCAATATTAACAATATTTGGCGACATGCGGGCGTGCATTAACTTCTGAAGTCAGTTTGACGGGTCGCGGGTTTTTCAGAGAGGTATGTATATCGTTGGTTGGTTCCTCAGTTTAGGGGCCGCGACAACGCGGTCATGTAGCCCCGTGTACTTTGGGTGTGTGTAGAATCTGTCTGATAACCTGTGTTAATTGTGATGGCTGTATTAGTGTGTGTTATCTGTTTTTTTATTATTATTCAAGTAAAGACTGCAGACATTGAATTTTTCAAGTAGTTCCTACTTTTGCCGCCAATGCCACCGTCAACAACTACTAGTTCTTAACTTGGTTACTAGACGCCACCGCAGTCGGCTCCGGCGACGAACGTTGGGACCTAAGAGCGTTAGTCAAATTTAACCTATAATTTAGCTTTACACAAGTGCAATTAGTGGAAGGTTCTTTAACATGCCATAAATCCCGCCGGCTTTACTTCCCCTACATACTGAGGGATTTTTAACGCTCTTAAAAAAGCCGACGATTTTGGCCGGGTTTGAACCCGCGACCTTGGGCATAATAGCTCAGCATGCTACCACCGAATCGTAAACAATAACTGATTTGTAAATAACTGAGTCTAACAAAGGAAGTGAGTGCATTCACTAAGGAAGGAAGGCTACTCCGACCGACAAAGGACCTCAGGTTGGAGCCATGCGGCATCTACAAGTATTTGGTGGTTTGAAAAACAAAATGCGAAACCAATTTAATGGACAACATCTAAGATTTTGAAAAATCCAGTTTACATTCCTTTTCATGGATAACATTTGTTTTTGTTTTTCTGCTTACAGGAAATTCAGAGAATAAGAAACAAATGCCCGTATTCTTTTTTTTTTAACTACAAATTGGCTTCTCGAATTTCTTTGACGATTTCGTGGACTGAATGACGAATAAAGTTTCTTAATTGGCATCTGTATGTCTTGAGTCGGAGGAATCAGGCGCGCCAGGAATGTATGGTGCCTCTCTTCTCTTTGTCTAAGCTAATCGCTTGCTTCGTCTCGATAGAAAACGTTCTTTTCCGAACAATGGAACATCTGGCGAGAGGCTGCTTTGCTTTCCAAAGTGTTAAGATGGGAATCTCGTTATACTGTGGTAGCGGTCACGGGTGTTTCCCAATGCTGGACGAGGTCCATCAAACATTCGTCAGATAGGGAGAACCTGTGTCATTGTTGTGTGTATTTGGGGTTGGTAGGAAGGCGGCCGTGGACTTCAGTTAGGAACCATTCCGCCATTTTGCCTGGAGTAGAAGTTCAGTTGAGCCTCACGAGACTGAGGCTGTGTCCCAAAGCTACAATTTCAGCCGTAGTGAACTAGATAGTCGACTAATATTCCGGATGTAACGTCACAAGTCATGATCCACAGGTGCTTAGCACATAGCAGTCAAGTCTGTAGTAGCTAGTGAACGAAAGTGCATGCTAGATTTGTCGACTTGTACAAGGACGTTATAGAAATTGTAGGTTGTCTTTGGTCTTAATTATGAATCCTCTTTGCTTTGGACTTGGCCTATACCGTACTCTTTGCCAATTTCTCAACCGTGTTTCAACCCACGTGCTTAGTTGTTCCGTTTATTTAATTTATTATAAATGGATAGCTCTTCTAAAAACTCGCTTCCCGTGGAAAGCTGAAATGGTGCGGAATTTAAATGCTTGGTTTTTGCGAAATCACGACCGAGGATTGAAACGATTCATGATCTCTAGCACACAATAAGGGCCTCGTCTCAAGTTTTCAACTTGCCGCTGCCTTATTAACATGATTTGCCGTTCTTCTCTTCCTCCTGAACTGAATTCGCTTAATCAGCCAAACACAACCCATAATTAAGGCTCGGCTAAAAAGAGATATGCCAGGCGCATCCATGATGGTATCCAAAGAATTGTATCGTTATTTTAAAACAGCTGATATCTTAAATTTGAACCTTCGATCGAGATTTGAACACTTCGCACTCGTCATGAAAGCGCAAAGAGCTTACAAGGAGTAGGAGATCACCGCCATCTTGATTGTTGGATTGGTACCAGCATCTAAGTCCAGTGCGTTTCAGAACACAAGTCTATGAAGGAAGCTGTGATCAAGCACACATGTCCCAAAGCTGCTAGTCAAATCAATAGAAGACAACTTGAGCTTTGGGAAATAACATACACAGCTCCAGCCCTCAGACCAGAGGCAGCACAGTGAGCGTCGGGAATCAGGGGTGCACCAGTAAACATTGCAATACTGAAACATGTTCCAATCCCACGGATGTCGTATTGAAATCGTATCAAAGATACTTCTGCAGATTTTAAGGAAAAGGATGGAAATATACATCGAACAGTATCTAGACAACTCTCAATTTGGCTTTCGAAAGAATATGTCTACACGTGATGCTATCGGGTCCTTGCGATGTCTTGGAGAAAGGATGTTAAGTGTAAACAGAAACCTTTACGTGTGCTTTGTGGACTTTGAAAAAGCATTTGATAAAGTCAGCTGGCACAAGCTGTTTCCTCTTCTGAATCAAATAGGCTGTCCCCATCGATTAATCAGATTAATATTTGATCTGTATATAAATCAAACTGCTGTTGTTCGGCTTGGAAATGACGTATCAGAACCCGCTAAGATCCGCAAAGGTGTGCGACAAGGGTGTTTGCTGTCCCCTGGACTGTTCAATGCCTTCGCTGAAGCTATAACTAAGTGGGCTTTTAAAGGTTCTAATATGGGAGTGAAAGTTGGTGGAAGACTTATCCAGAATATTAAATTTGCTGATGATCTGGCATTACTTGCAGTAAATCCGCATACATTAACAAACATGTTGCAATGTTTAAATGATACAGCTACAGAATATGGAATGAAAATCAATTTTAAGAAGACCAAGATTCTGGTGATAAGTAAGTATCAACACGAACTAAATATTACCATAAATAAAGAACCAGTACAACAGGTCAATCGTTTTAAATACCTTGGCCAGATCTTCACAGAAGACCTACGATGTGAAGTTGAAATCAGGAGCCGTATAGCCATGGCCAAGCAGGCATTCCGTGAAAAGCATTCTCTAATTTGTCAACGCTCGATGTCCCTCAGCCTTAGAAAACAACTGGTTAAGACCTACATATGGCCAGTTGCAATGTACTGCAGTGAGACCTGGTCAATGAATAGAGGTGACATTAAACGACTAGAAGCGTTTGAGATGTGGTGTTGGCGCCGAATGGAAAAGATCAGCTGGGTAGAGAAAATGACCAACATAACGGTGCTGGATCGAATAAAGGAAAAACGGCAAATGATCCGCCAGATATATAGAAGGAGATCCACCTGGCTTGGCCACAGGTTACGACATGGTGGCCTGATGATCGACATTCTAGAAGGAAAAATACCCGGAAAACGCCCTCGCGGGAGGCCACGGAACACTTTCATGAGATCTTTCCTACATAGCTCTGGCCTACGAAATTATGAAATGGTCAAAAGGACAGCACAAGACCGAACAACGTGGAGAAGACTCATTGTAGGGACAGACCAGTCGCTTGACTGAAAAACATGATGATGATGATAGAGTTCCACATGAAAACGCACCAAAAGTTAGCACTGTAGCCTGCTTCAAGGAAAGCTTAATCCAGTATCGTAATGAATGACATCTAAAAATTAAACGTACAAGTTGTGGAGCATAGGAAAGATACAAGTAAATCCCTGGGGGCTGAATAAGCTTGCGGGAGGCAATACATTAGTTAGTTATTGTTCCTTTAAGGAGCTGAACAGCGAGGTCATCTGCCTCTCTTAACAAATATAAAATTATACAAATTTAGATAAATTTAAAAATTCAAATTTATTATATTTTTAAAAAATGCCTAAAATTAATAAAACAAAATAAATCAATAAATATAATAATAAACATCAAGGTTCTTGTGGGAGAAAAGTGAGAACGCAGGAGAGGAAGATGGAGAGCAGAGAGAAAGAAAGGCGCAACACTCTGAATGAATGAAGGAAGTGTTGAGGAAGAGAAAGGAAGAAAGAAATATGAGAAGGAAATGAAATGATATTTGCGTGGTCCTTAGTTTTGGCCGGTTCGCATAATGTAATGTAATAAACAAAAATTATGAAAAACATAAATTCAGAATTCAGAAAAGAACAAAATCTATGTGTCAATGAAAATTCAGAATGGGCAATAAATTAGAAGCTTGGGTACAACAAATAAAACATGAAGGATCTAAGTACTGACTATGCAGTTGTTAAGTAAGGTCATGAACTATGGGGGGAAATTCACGGTATTAGATAGAAGTTTGTTACGACTGCCAAACTGTGCTGCTAATAGCGAGATACGACTAAACGTAGGTGGAGGGGTAAGAATATCAAAGTAAACATTATGATCTAAGGAAGGTCAACATTGCAATACTGAATAGTAGAAATAATGAATATCAAGACAGGACGGAAAATACTGGGAAACGTACTTTATTTGGGAAAGATATGCGGGAAGCGTAGCTAGAAAATGAATAGTTCACAATAAGAAACATTTTGAACAGCAAATGGAGGAAATAATATAACATTATGGAAACTGTGTGGGTGGCTTCTTCTGACTTATCATTAGATTGTACAAATTGTTAAGGGCGTTTTTTAACCTAAATCGAACAAAGGCTAATGTATTTTTAATTATCAATATTATGATAAAAATTAACATTTCACGTCCATGAAGCTTTAATATTTACTGTCTTCCCAATCTCTGGATATCCCGGTGTGTACAAAGCACTTATTCCCTTTCTCTAACCTGGATAATGTCCAATTCTGATCGACGCGACGACGTTTGTCATTGCAGGTTACGTAGACATCTTCAATGCTAGACAAATCAAGTAATTTGTCGTATCTACAGAGTAGGCGGTATGTCTCAATAGGGCGAGTTGTTTTTACGGCTGAATGCTCTTCCCGTGACCTGAAGAATTGTTGAATATGAATGGAATTTTATTTTTCATGCATTGGATATACATTTTCCTTAGCGTAGTGGCCTTGATCGGGGTATAATATCCTACTGTATACACTTGGCTTGTTTTAGTGTCGAGTCGGGTAGCTAAGGCTATTACTGATGCTGAGACGAAACCAAACTCCAGTAGATTTCAATATATTCATAATTTTCTCCACAAATAATCATACGAATTTCGACACCGTGTACAGTACATTGCAATTTGCCGATGTAGCCTACTCAGGCCAGAACTGAGTAGAGCGGTTTACTATTTTGAAAAGCAGGCAAGTACAATATTGTAACTCTAACTTTAGCGATGCATCCGTCTAATTAGCGTAAGTTGTGCTGCATCAATATCTCATCTGCCTCTCGTAGAAAAAGAAGAGGGATCGACCATGACGAACGTCTCGGTGGGAAAGGCACAAGTGAGTGGAAGCAATGCAGGGCTAAATCCCTGGGGGCTGAGTAATCCTCAATATAGTGTCGTGTAGTTGAGCTATAGCAGTGAACAGTTAGCTTTAGATTTGTGGGGACTTTTGCTTTTTCACTTTTTAATAACCTGCTGTATTTGGTCTGTTTATTGAAAAAAGTGCTATGCAGTGAAAATTGAAGTTCTGTCTGTTTTGTCTTAACATCGACCATGTCCAGAAGAAGTAACAAATAGCATTTTCTCTGTTCTGTGATGTCTGCTTGTGCGTGCGTGCATCACGTGAAAACGGTTGAACATAAATTCATGAAACTTAGTATTCAGCATGGAGTGGAAGTTTGTATGAAGCTCAAATGTCCGGTTGGTTGGTTCCTCAGTTTAGGTGCTGCGACAACGCGGTCATGTAGCCCCGTGTACTTTGGGTGTGTGTGTAGAATCTGTCTGATAACCGGTGTTAATTGTGATGACTATTAGTGTGTGTTATCTGTTTTCAATTCATGTATAATAATAATAATAATAATAATAATAATAATAATAATAATAATAATAATATCGTATGGCCTCGGGTGCCGGGTGCAAGCTTTGTTATTTGACACCCAGAGGATAGCTTGAATGCCGAATTTCGTTGTTCCTTGAAGCACTATGAAAGTCAAGAAGGCTAGATATCTCAGCTCCTTGAACACTATAGCGCATTCTAGTAGAGAAATGAGGAACTTTGTGTTGGCGGAAACTCCCGAGATTAATTTTGCCATTATGTACACGGCCTACTGAATTCAAAAGGGTTCTTTGACATGCCAACATCGTATGACATGCGTGTCGTATTTTTGCCGCCTTTCAAAAAAATATCACTTACTACGGCCAGGAGCGAACCTGAAAGCTTGGGGTTAGTAGACTGACACGATAACCACTCACCCACCGTGGCAAGCTTCAATTCAAGTGAGGACTGCAGACATTGAATTTTCTCAACTAGTTCCTACTTTTGCCGCCAAACGCCACCGTCAACGACTACTAGTTCAGAACTTGATCACCAGATGCCACCGCAGTCGGCTCCTGGCGACGAACGTCGGTACCTAAGAGCGTTTATCGAATGTTTAACCTATATATAATTTAGCTTCACACAGGTGTAATTAGTGGAAGGTTCTTTAACATGCCATAAATCTATGACATGGGACCGCCGGCTTTACTTCCCCTCTGAAGGAAGGCATACTGAGGGATTTTTAATGCTCTTAAAAATCCAACAACTTCGGCTGGGTTTGAACCCGTGATTTTGGGCATAGAAGCTCAAATGTCTCTGATAACTTTAGGCTTATAGAGATGTCGGACATCGTTTAAAATCATTTATGCTTCTTGCTAATTTAACGTACACATAGAGAAACATTTACGGTCAATTCATTTGTCTTTCATACTGCTATTTTACCATAAGAAATGGGTTACACGGAGTTTTCGTTTCATGGTTGTTGTACTGTTGTCCCGCTGGCCGGAAGGTGGTGGGTCGCCGCCCGAGCCACGTGTTGCTTACGACCGAGCAAAGGAAGAAAATGTATTGTTAAATATATGGGCAATGCTGTCCCTCGTCTAGCAAGCTTTGTTGATACCATGCCATTCACTTGACACAGTTCCTCTTCAGGGCGGCTGTCTTGGAAGATATCAAACAAAGCTGTTTTAAATTCGCGTGACGAATGCGGCAGTTCAAACAATCTGCAATTTATTTCCGAGGAGAACGTTCAAAGTTAGCTTGAATTACGTCGACCTTCTCCTGTGTAAGAAGTGTCCCGATGTGGAAATCGAGCACCTGGTAATTTACGGGAATACTTTCTTTGTGCATACGCAACATTTTTATTTTATTTAATTCTAGCTGAAGTACCCGTGCTTCGCTACGGGTCATAAATAAATTAAAAGGCAAGGCGCTTTGTAGAGGGAGAGTAAGGATGGAACATTTTGTTCAACTACACCGCTCGGCGTTGACCGTGTTTTATAGCACACATTTAGGTTTTACTCGCTAACCGTTGGAGATGCAAGGATAGAAAATTAAATTTTAAACCTCGCATATGCCATCAAAAGTTTGCTATTCCTTAGCGTTCTCTTGTCATTTGAAATGGAAATATGAAAGTTTGAAACCAAAGGGTGTAGTGACGTCTCTAAAATGGTCCCCATCTTTAAATAGTGCAAAGTATCGAAATCAAAAGTAGCCTATGTTAACCAGGTAAATCAGCTACATCCATGCAAAATGTCATATACATCGGACCAGTGGTTCTTGCGTGATTGAGTAATACAAAGACACACACCATCTCATTTTTATATATTAGTCTAGATTACTTTATATGCTTTTTTCGACTTATTACAAGGTTGCTAGAATCAAACCTGAACAACAGAGTATCGCTACTTCCTATTAAAATCTGACAGCAAAAAATTGTAACAATATTAAATGCCAAGCTATAAAATACATATAAAATATCGATACTATAATGATCAGCATAAAAATATATTAAATAACCCGTAACAAAAAGAACAGTCTACTATATATAAATACTAATGGATCCCAGTCGCGGACCATCAAGTTTGATCCCTGAGCCTGTTAAAATCGCATCTTTGACATTCCATTCCAGTGTTTGTAGGGTTGGGGGAGCGAGGAGGGGGAAAGGGGGGGGGGGGGTTAATAACTTCCAAAAATGTTGCGTTCAGTCGGTCAACACAAAATAAGTCCAATTACTGGAATATGTGAAAAATAACCTGAAATAAATTACTGTACATGTGATTAAGATAAATACAGTCACAATAATTGGTGCGCCCTATTGAAGAAAAAGCAATCTCAACGTAAAAGTCCCTGATTCTTGGATGTCACGGGTAATCTCGAGAACAACCGGATGGATTTTGATGCGCTTTTCACCATTCTGTAAAGGATATCTCGAGGAAGGTTTCTGTGGAAAATAATTTATTTGTGATCAAAGGAAGCCAAGCAGTAACGATTTCAGTGAAAAAGTCGAAAAAAAAACCTGGCGTCCGTGCACGTTTTAAGCTTAGCCTACGCTCGGCAAACCGTTAAAAATAAAAATATACTATGAGTGTAAGAATTGTTCGGTATGAAAAGCTCTACAAAAACGTCCCCGAGAGCATATCTCGATCTTCAATACATCGCCCACTATAAGTGTTTTTAGATTGGACGGAAGAGGGATTTGTGTTTCATGCACCTCGCCATTCTTAAATTACGTCTGACAAGAATTCGTTGCATATGCATCTCCATGATAATATAGTTAATAGTCCAGTCAGTGATTTTAACCCATCATGCCGAGACGTAAAACGGATATAGGCCGTAGTTCATTGACATCGAACAAAAAGCGCTTATCACGTAATGCATTCATAACTGTTCCCGGGAGAAGCCGGGGTGGGTTGCTAGTATATTTGTAATTCAGGTGAGGATTGGAAAGAAGTCGGCCGTGGCCTTCAGTTAGGAACCATGCTGGAGTAGAAGTAGAAAACCAAGGAAAACAACTTCTAGGATGGCTGAGGTGGGAATCGAACGAATTTATGACTCACGAGGCTGCAGCTGCAATATTTAATACATAGTCGATCGTGTTGAATGTTGTATTAAGGGGCGTGATATTTAGGCCATGTTTTAGAAAGAATACGCAGTCCTCGTGAAACGAAAATGTGTCGGTGGTGTGTGTTGTGGCTTTTGGACTGCCAAGTAGCTTAGTCTGTGAACATGGTGACTTGGAAACATGAGTGGTGGGTGCTAATAGGAGAGCGGAAGTTCGCGGAGAAGATTAAATGACACCCAGCAAGAAGTAGGGGAAAGACAAACAGAGGGCGAAGCAGACAATGGCGGGCGCGCTCTCCCACGGGAAACACAACCAATTTAGGGAGAAAACTTTCTTCTACAGTCAAAAGAATTCCGGCCGACAGTTAATTAGAGAATTAGTTGAAAATGGATTCAGCATGACACTCGAGGATAATGGTTTTCCTAACAATTTCCTTTAAAAACAAAACATGCTAACGTCTTCGTGCATGGAAACATTCCCGAAGTGAGCTGTGTACGCGCCTGTATACAACAGAAAACACAGCTAGCCTATATTGCAGTAAGCAGGAGTTCGTTTACGTATATTGCTTGTCGTTTATTTTTCTATTTATTTCTATTACAGAATTCATGGGGCATTTCTGATATGACGTCGGATTAGTCCGTGGAGCTGACAATTTCATTTCCATCCTTTTCAAGTCTATTGACAGATCTTTTGGCACGCACTATCCGCCAAGAAAAACGGATAAAATATTTTTTCGTTGACATGGTTTGAGAATAGACTATTGCTAATGACCCCTCCCTTTACAAGAGGATTCTACTGCATTCCACAGTGATGATGTTTATCAATGGGAAAGTTTATATGACTATATCTGCAGTTTTTGAAACATTAACAATTGGACAGTTCCAGTGAATTGGTTTAATGAACTTTGTGAATTGTTTTTTACTGACGTTTTAATGATTTTAGTAGTGTTTGTACTGTAATCATTCTCATTTCATTTCACCCATTCCCTAGTTTTTAATGACAAGGTTTTATCATTTTAAATGATCTTGTCGACTTCGTCGTTACGCTGGGGTCTGGCGTTACGTTACGGTGACGGAACCAAATGTACCCAGATGAACTGAGGTGTGTGACGTCATAGTACCGCTTGGTGAATGTGTTCCCCGACAATCTCTACTTCGTTAGTATAAGACAAAAATCCCCGATTCTTGGATGTCACGGGTAATCTCGAAAACCACTGGATGGATTTTGATGCGGTTTTCACCATTCTGTAAAGGATATCTGGAGGAAAGATTCTGTAGAAAATAATTCATGTATGATCAAAGGAAGCCAAGGAGTAACAATTTCAGTGAAAAAGTCGAAAACAAACTTGGCGTCCGTGCGCTTCTTAAGCTTACGCTGGGCAATCCCTTAAAACTATCATTATACTATGAGCGTAAGAATTGGTCAGCATGAATAGTTGTACAAAAACGTCCGCGAGAGCATATCTCTATCTTCAATACATCGCCCACTATAAGTGTTTTTAGACTGGATGGAAGGGGGCACGTCATCCAGCCATCTCCCTCCGCGCGCTTGACCTTGCTTTGTCCTTGGTTTGCACTTGCCGTTCGCGAGTAATTTGAAACAAGATAAGCAAGATAAGTATTATGCAGATAATTTTCTAACATGTCAAGAGTCTCGAAGCCTCCAGCCTTTCTAGCATTTTTCAGCATTTGTAGCATTTAAAATGATACAAAATCTAGTCTTTCAGTCTGACTGTCACTTCTTCCTTTATAAGTGCTGCCCAAATAGTATGTTTACTAGGCTGAAGAAGATGCCATTAAATTGTTGGCATTTAAACATGTACGGTACCTATGTTGCGATAAGCATACGGTTTGATTTCAATAAAATGTATCGACTGGGCGGAACAATTTCCTCTTTATGTACCGTAGCATTCCTCTTTATGTAGTAAGCAGGAGTGTCAGCCACTTCAAGGGCCCCAGATTCTCCCAGGCATGCTTATTGAATATGCAGGTTGTCGAGTAACGTGCACCCGGTATGTAGGCTGACACAGTATTGGGGCCCACATCACGAGACTGAGTGTGCTCCAATCCAGAATTACATTTCTTGGCATAGCCGGGAATCAAACCCGAACCTATGCGGTCACACTAGTTTTATGGTTGTTTTAAGGAGAGGAACATGCCCCTCATTACTCAGGTGAAAAAATCCACAGCCTGCTTCCAGTCTCCGACCGGGTCAGGAATGGAATGAATGAAGCCCCTATCTAGCGGCGAGGATATGAACTGTGCCGGCTGCCGAGGCCTGACGCACTCCTCTGGGGCAATGATTAAATGAATGACATATGAAATGAAATGATAGTGGAGAATGTTGCTGGAATGAAATTTTGACAGGGAAAACCGGAGTACCCGGAGACCCCTGTCTGCCTCCGTTTTGTCCAGCACAGATCTCACATGGAGTGACCGGGATTTGAACCACGGACCCAGCGGTGAGAGGCCGGCGTGCTGCCGCCTGAGCCACGGAGGCTTGTTTCCTCATTACTCAGGTATTCAACAAATTGGGAATGTCAAAATAAAAGTCAGCCTTAGACACCGCATTCCTTTACATCTCTCTCTCTCTCTCTCTCTCTCTCTCAGCGGCTTCGATGGCGTAGTTGGTAGCATGCTGAGCTGCTATGCCCAAGATCGCGGGTTCAAACCCAGCCGAAGTCATCGGATTTTTTAAGAGCGTTAAAAATCCCTCAATATGCCTTCCTTCGGAGGGGAAGGAAAGCCGTCGGTCCCATGTCATAGATTTATGGAGCGGCTTCGGTGGCGTAGTCGGTAGCATGCTGAGCTTCTATGCCCAAGATAGCGGGTTCAAACCCGGCCGAAGCCCTCGGATTTTTTAAGAGCGTTAAAAATCCCTCAGTATGCCTTCCTTCGGAGGGGAAGTAAAGCCGGCGGTCCCATGTCATAGATTTATGGCATGTTAAAGATCCTTCCACTAAATGCACCTGTGTGAAGCTAAATTGGATAGGTTAAGAATGTAAACAATGCTCTTAGGTTTCTATGTTCGTTGCCAAGAGCCGACTGCGGCGGCGTCTAGTAGCTCAGTTCTGAACTTGGCCTAGTAGTCGTTGACGGTAGCGCTTGGCGGCAAAAGTAGGAACTATTTGAAAAATTCTTAGTGGCAGTACTTAAATTAACAAACAGATAACACACACTAATACAGTCATCACAATTAACACCGGTTATCAGACAGATTCTACACACACCCAAAGTACACGGGGCTACATGACCGCGTTATCGCAGCCCCTAAACTTAAGAACCAACCAACCAACCATAGATTTATGGCATGTTAAAGTACGTTCCACTAATTACACTTTTGTGAAGCTAAATTATAGGTTAAATTTGACCAACGCTCTTAGGTTCCAACTTTCGTCGCCAGGAGCCGACTGCTGTGGCGTCTAGTAACCGAGTTCTGAATGGTTACGTCTCAAAACTCACGACTAGAAACTAGTAGCTGAATTAACATTCTAATTAGTCTCAAAACTCACGACTCCGGAGAGCACGTACCTATGATGACCGCAGGACTGGAAGTATGAGCTGTACGGTGACTCACACTGCCTCTCAACCCATGTTTGTCCACCCAATTTCAGAATGGGATTTCGTTTGAATTGTTTTAACAGGAATTGTGAACCTACCACAGACCCAAGGATAACTTAGTCATTCTGCTTGGTGACATCAAACAGGCCTTAAAAACTTCATTGGATACAAAGTGACAGCCGATGGCAATTAGCAAAACAATTGAAATGCGCCTAGTATGTACCACAGATTACCTACTACTACAGATAGCCGACAGCCATGCTAATTCTTGGCACCTAAGACTTCAGCGCTGCCTGGTGTATGACCGCGGTACTAGTTGAGCACGGCCGTGCGGGTAGCCTACCCCTCCCCTTCCCCTAGTTCCGCTAAATATTCTCGTCCTAACTGCTCTGCCCACTTCAATGTTCCGAAAATCACAATCTTCCCAATACTTATAGCACACGTTTTTAAGTGTGGAGATAATAATATGATCTACACGAAATAAATCACATTCAAAATAGCAATAACAGTTTTTTTAATAATACCAAAGTGGGAAATTGTGAATTCCGGAACTCTGAAATGAGCAATCACAGCATTTAGGACATGACCTCATCAATAATTTACATGTTTACATTTCTTTCAGTTGCAATTGGAGCATATTGCATTGACAAGAATTAGGCTACTATAAGGTCTGCAGCACATTATTACTCAATTTTAAAAAATGGTCCCTTCCAATTAACCACTGTAGGCCCAATTATAACCGATTAGTTCCGAGATTAAACTAGAAAGGAAAAGTACTGGGAAGGGAGAATATTCATATCTTAAAATGCTTGATGCTGTTCGCAATAACAGGAAAATTTTAAGAGAGAATACTAAGGAAATAGGTGGTGTAACCTGATCCTCATCACACTAAAATTGTTATTGTAATTAATGCCAAATTCATTAGTTTCAGAAAAATAATTGGATATCACACCTTTAAAATATATCCAGTCCACCAATTTTGAAGGGTGAAATACAGTAAGTACATGTACATAAACAAATTTCATGGCACACTAATACAGTAAATTCTATGACATGCTGTGAAGGGGAAAGGAGAAATAGGACTTTCAATGAAAAACAAGAAACACACTCAATACTGCTAGAAATCATCATGTTTTATTTAAAAAGTTTGTCAACTAAGAAAAAATAACAGGGAGAGCCAAAATCAAACTTAGCAAAAATACAGTAATCAAATCTGGTCCTTTTAAAAGTATGTGTTGAGGCATGTTCTTCTTTCTTGCCAAGGTATAACGGTAGGCTACAGCACATGATAATGGACCTATTACCTCCTTGACGCCATGGCTGACACCGATGAACCGCAAATTCCTACAACACATGCAAGTTTGTATGTTGAAACAGTTAACTTAATAAATGTGTAATGCTTGAAATGGAGAACTTGAATTTGCTGTTATGTGTATGTTATCTGTATGTGTGGGAACCCATGATAAACCACTTGCTGGGTGGCTAAGTGGAGAATCAAACCCAACATTTCCCGGTTTACCTCACTAGGCTGTGTGTACCCTGTTCTTACCCTCAGACTAGAATTAGATTTCTTGACATTCAGCAATCAAACATGGACCCCAGAAGTGTCAACCAAGAACTATACCACCTGGTTGGTCTCATTTATTTTTAAGAATAATATGTACTAAAAAGAAATTGAAATTGATCCAAGTTATTTATTTTTACTGTGCTTCGAATGGAGGTTGCGGCGTTGTGTATAGTGCAGCCATTATATCCAATGTTGCAATGAGTAAATGTTCCCCGATATTGGTATAGGACACATTACCTGTATGTACTCTGAATAAGTGAAGCAATAGAGCAATACTTAATTAAATTACGAGAACTGAAAGTACCGGTAACAATTCCATAGCCAAAATTGTGACGTGCCTTTTATTTCTTAGTTGTTTTGCAGAAAATACCGTACTAAGAGTGTAGAGTTGAAATACAACTTGAACAAGAACACGACAGCCTAGAATAAATACACACGAGACACGACAATAGAGCACTTTAGAACAGTAACGAGAGCGAACTTTCAGTGGAGATGTTGGCAACCATGTGAATACAAACAATTTATGACCAGAACGTAAAACTATGCCAGTGCTCAGAGCATGTTAAAACAATTGGGATCAGTTCAGTCGTTTGCGAACGACTTGTTTATGTTACGGTGAGTAGTCGTTGAATTCATTCGACTGTTTTCTAAAAGCAGTCAAACAAGTCGATGGTTTTAACTTTTGTCAGTCGACTGCTGATGCCCATCTCTACAAACCAATTGACAACCAGAATCAATTTGAGCGTACACACCCTCCGACTTGCTAAAATGCTATTAATATTGGATCCCAATATAAAATATTTTCTGATTTAATTTTCCTGGAAAATCTATTCTATGTTTGCATCGATCATTACCATCACGCTATGGGGAGAATTTCATAATCATTTTCTTGTAATTCATTTATCATGCTGTAGAATAAATGAATGAAATTCAATCATAAAATAAATAGAACTCTAAGCCATAATTGGTAAGCCCATGTTCAAGTTGTGTAATAATTCAAGAATGCACCCAATTCTCATTAAAAGTGTATAGACTGTGTTAAGGAGTTCAAACATAACCTAAATATTGAATGCTTAACATTTCCAATGAAATGACATACATATATACAGGGTCTTTCATATAAAGTAAGAACGGCAACCGGCGGTTTTGTCATTCGCTGCTGAAGCCGGCTTGGCCGAGCTTGTGACGCGCCACGGCCCCCTGCTGTAGTATTGAAGGCGCGCGCATAGTACAAACTTGACCTTGCAATAAGCGTGCAGGTGTTGTCAGTCGCCAGTCTGAACCACAGCTGCTAACATGTTGAGACAGTTATCATTGCAACATCGTATTTTTGTATGTAAAATTTATTTTAATTACGATTCGACTCGGCGGGTACGTGATGCATTTGTTCAGCAATTTCCGGATGAAGTGCCACCTTCACTAGCACAGATTCACGTAATTGTAAATAACTTTGACACTACTGGTTCAGTCTCAATAAAAAACACAAAATAAAAAATCAGAAAAAATACAGTGGCATGAATCACTCTCGTCAGCCAAAATGTGGTTTCCAGATACAATGCCTCTATAACCCAGGAAGGACGACACTTCCAGCAACTTTTATAAGGTAATATTTCATAGAGGATTGTACACACGCTTAGAGCAGGGGGCCACGTTTCGCCACAAGCTCGGTCAAGGCCACCACACTAGCGGATAACAAACCCGCCGCTTGGCGTTCTTACTTTATATGAAAGACCCTGTATTTGGACAACTGGACGTAGGCTACTTCATTGAAAGAATCTACGAACAAGAAACTGTATAAAACTATAGGCACCTACAGCCGTCAAGCTGTCCTCACAGTACCCGCTGGAGATTTACATCACCACTCTATCTGTACGGTACCTCGAGATAAGCCTAAATGCGCCAACTGTGAGGGTACACATAAACTCTTCCATCCCTGCCCTCATGTCTTTGCCACTAACCCCCCCCCCCCCCCACACACACACACACACAGCACGCCACTGCTCTGACACAGTTGTTAGGCCTGCTACAACAACTCTCAGCCATAACCCTGTAAACTACAGCTAAACCAAACCCAGAACCCCCTAATACACTTCATTTGCAGAGCAATAAAATCCATAAAACAACTCCGCAACGAGCTTCACAAAACCTAAATTATAAACGAAAAAACTACTCCACAAACACCAAAATCAGTAAACCTCCCTCATTTCAGCCACACTACACCTTAAACAGACATAGAAAGCATAGTCATGACCCCTTCATGGAGTAGGCTATTGTCTAAACACGATCATGTCTCCTTCAACTTTACTGAAGACTTCATTAAATTCTATTAAAAATTCATAAACTCATTCCACAAATCTTAAAATCAGTATACATCCCTCATTTCAGTTACTCTATTCAATAAACAAACATAGAAGGCGTAACCATGACCCCTTCATGGAGTAGGCTATTGTCTAAATCTGACCACGCATACTACAACCTTACTCTAATTCAAAATTACAGCCAAATGATCCATCTGACTGGGAGGCTTGCCTGGGATGATGGGCCAGAAAACCGGGAGTTCAAGCATAACCTAAATGTTGAATGCTTAACATTTCCAATAACTTGGACAACTGGATTTAGGCTATTTCATTGAAAGAATCAACGAACTGTATAAAACTATAGGCACCTACAGGTATACTTAACTTATTAATTAAAGCTCTACAATAAACATACAGCACAATGAATTGTATAGCATGAAGTTATCCTGAAGAAGTCGTTTGATTAGAACGACTACTTAAATTCGAATGATTCCATTCGCTTGGAATTAGTCGTTTGCCAACGACTTGTTTCATTCCAATGATTTCCAACGATTGCTTTGGGATTAGTCGATTACAACGACTACTTCAATTCGAATGATTCCATTCGCTTGGAATTAGTCGTTTGCCAACGACTTGTTTCATTCCAATGATTTCCAACGATTGTTTTGAGATCAGTCGTTTGCAAACGACTTGTTTATGATACGGTGAGTAGTCGTTGAATTCATTCGACTGTTTTTTAAAAGCAGTTGAATAAGTCGATTGTTTTAACTATCGACTAATTCGACTGTTTTCAGTTGACTGCTGCCCATCTCTACACACAACTAATTTTCTACACCAGCCGCTACTGAGCACGAGCTGTGACTGGCTTAGACATTAGCATCCTACGTGTTGAAAAATATTGTAAGTAACGTGTAGGAATAAAATACTACCTATAGGTATGTCAACCATTACATTGGCATATAATAAATGAATTATATTTATCTTGTATCTATCTATCCCACGATATAACATAATACAAGGTGAAGTGTCCTTTAAAACAAATTGTTTACTGTGATACTGGAAGAAACAATACAACACAGTGGTAATAGTTCTATCCTGCACCTATTTGTTAATAAAATTTCATGTGATTTCACTCAGATCTCTGTTGTAGTGGCTTATTATATGTGCACCTAGTAACTTAATTGTACATTATGCAACGAGCCTATAATGACAATAATTAAGACACGAGTTTTATAATTTTCATACGAGTGTCTTAATTACAATTATAGACGAGTTGCATACGACTGTTTATGTTCGACGATAATTATAACTATTTTATGTTCGAACATAAATATTCATAAATATCTGTCGAGATTTCACCAGTTTTATATACTGAACAGAGCGCATGGGATGCAGAGAATACCTTGTATTTGACCATGGCCTCCTGGAATACCTCACTATGACACTCGCCACGCAGTGAAATTTAAAATAGGGGGCCATGGAAGTGAGCGCAGGTGCGATGCTATCCTCACCTAATTGGTCACACAACTGTTTCTTGAGCTCTGATTGGTGGGAGAAACTGTATCATAATGAAAACTTGTACTATAATGAGCCTCATTATAGTACAGTTTTCTGACATAATATTTACATTTCGCCAGTGTCGAACATAAACATATTAACCTATCTTCTTTACACTGTTTTATGAGTTAACACCACATCAAAACTGATGAGGATTTATTTTAGTTGGACACAGAAGCTTATTTATTAATGTAATAGACATCTATTATTGATGAAACCCATAAGATTGCCTCTCTCACCTTTCAGAAAATAACTAAAATTTTAATTCTGCGATTAATGTAACTAATCCACGTGTGTTTCTATTACACAACAATTAAGGGTAACTCCAGCATATCTTCTAGATTTTTGATGTGTCTGGTGAGTGGTTTTGTTACTGCTTCTGCAGGTATCACCCTTCTGAAAGATGTCTCATCGTTTCTAATTCTATTCTTAATCCTCTGCCAGAGGAGAAATAGTTTTGCAACGCATGAATACAGTGCTGTAGCTGCTGAATTTTCTAAAAATAATTATATAATGATGGGAAGAAAAATAAATATAGCCTATTCTAAAATAACATACGCATAAAATGAAACCATTCTGATGAACTTAATATGCTTCAAATTCAGAGTACAAATGCGTTCACCATTTGGTGCTTCGTTCATTTGTATATTTGGACCAAAATGTAGACCTCTGAAATAAATGTTAATGTTGGACTTTGCTCCACAGAACAAGAGCACACAGCCACCCATAGGACCAGTGTGTGTTAAGATTTTAGAACCTGTAATGACAGTTCTACATCAGTAATGGCATTACTACATATTCGACCAACTGAATACTTGCCACTGTACCAGTAACTAACATGTGCAAGAACTGATCTTTTTTGAATACGGTACCAATAATTTGAAATTCAAGGAAGGGGAAAATATTAAAGCTTAGACACGTTGCCATGAGCCATGACATTTTTAATCTACCGCAATGTAAAATGAATTATTAACACTCCTCAAGAACTTGAGTACACACATGCAATAGGCTCATGGTACTGTATGTATCTCTGCAAGATGTAATCAAGTTGAAAACATTACGGTAACATAGAGTCTTACCTGGTCATTTCTCAGGAGAGTAGGCCAAATTGCCACATTCATCTGCTATTTCGAGAACAGCAATTTACGATTTGTTTGTTCACAGAATTTGGTAGGCCTACCTGTGGAATAAATAATAGTGAAAGTGTAATTAATATGTCAAGTAGAATATCACCTGTACACTGCGTCTAATATCAATTCAAAACTAGGCTACCGGTACGGTATATTTTTCACAGGCACTACAGAAACAAGTTTTCACTTAAACTCTTAAAATAAGCGTACTTACTTGGCGTAGCAGAAGAAGAACTGTTCACTTCTCATTACCAAGAAGACGATTTGATGAAAGAAAGATGAGAAAGAACACAACATTAGCTTATTATAAAATATTAATATACGGCCAATATTGTTCACAGCAAGCACGACATAAACATAGCGTCCATGTTGGTCAATGCCGCCAACCCAGTAGAAATAATGTTTATTTAATGATAAGTGCCGTAATTATCGTCGGTGAGCAAGATAATTCCAAGGAAATGTCAATTAGGAATTATGTGTATATTTATTGACTAAATATAGGGATATATTTGCAATTCAATTAAAACGTGTATCATGCATATGTTGGCAAGACGATATACAGCGCTTAATCCGCTCCTTACGTCTGGCCGCGCTACTACACCGATGGTACCAAATAATCCCTATCTGGTTGACACCCCCTGGTATGTACGTTGAATGCCATGGAGGAAAGAAAGGAAGGAGATGACTTCGCTGCGCTGCCTAGCGCAAGCTGCTGAAGCCAAACTGCACGCCCACTTCGGGTAGCAAGAAAATGGCTGTCCCTATGCTTAAAGCCGTAAACCACTCCAACTAGTAATGGATTTTAGTGACATAAAACTGAAATGACAAGTCAAGACTTTTTCTTGGATAGGGAGAACACACTCTGATGATGATGATAATTGTTGTTTTAAGGGGCCTAACATCTAGGTTATCGGCCCCTGATGGTTTGGGTGATCGTGAAGATGAAAAAGAAAAGCGAACTTAAAACTAAAACCAACTAATAACCTACATACTAGAAGAAGAAATGGAAAACTAAAGGAGAATAAGGCAAATAAAAGGACAGAAGGAAAAGAAATGCCCTCAACCCTCGGAGAAGGCGGATCGAGGGACCCGGAAGGAAGGAGAGCCATGAAAGGCATATAGGAAAGTGAAAGAGGAGAGGGTCCGCCCCAAAGGTAAGGTACAAAAGGGGAAAACGGACCCAGCTCAGGAATCCCTCGGGGTCGCCAACTCCCGAACTCACCAGCCGTGAGCCCCTGAGGGTGTAGCATTATCTATGATGCACCAGAAGTGGTGGGGCTACATACACCCGGCCTCCTTAAGGGCCTAGAGCACAAGGCAGGAGGTAAAAGGAAGCGAAAAAGAAGACTCCCTAGGCCTCGGATACCCTAATACCGTCGGGGTCAGAAGAGAACAAGAGTTGACCAAGTGAGGTCGACAGGAAAGAAGACGGAGAGGAGCCCGGCACAAGTAAGTGGAAGCAAAGAAGAACACACTCTGTACATCACGGTACTTGTCGCAAATAAGCTGCGTTATCGTTTTAAAAGCCATTTTAAATAGAAATATGAGAGTACATATCAAAGCTAGTTTTGTAAGAAAGACGCGCCAGAACGTAATAATACGCTGAAACACTGATTAAATTGAATACAGGTGTCGGAAGGTGCGAGTTATACCAAAGAAGGAACAACGTGGGAACTAATGATGCCGAACTAATTGCGGTATTTAGGCCTACACCAAACTGAGTTTTAAGTTCTTATTGATGTTGAGGCATTCATCAGTTTTTAGGCCTAATTTCGAGCACGGCCACTTTCACTCATTGGTCGTACACATATTGATATTCAATAATACGAACCTTAAAATTAATAAACAGAACACTTGGACGCATATTTGCACAAAAATACGGTATAGCCTATACTTTTCGGTACCGTGCGATATTTTGTTTGTGTGGGGTAGAAACTTGGCGATTAGCCTCGAATTGATTCATTACGTAGGCCTACCGTAATTATTGACCGACAGCTGTTTGATAATTTGGGATTTGCAGAGAAATGGATTTTTTGGTATTTACACCAAATTTACACATGCTGAGATTAGAATTGAAGAGTGTTTTTTTGTTCTTTTTTAATAACTTATCACTACTGCTCCAGCATGAGTTAAGGTGAGAAAAGGCTGGAAAGATATCCTGCAAGGATAACTCAGACATGCACAATGCCTCATGCAAGTCACGGAATACCAAATACAAGATAAGGTTACGCCCACTTTGGACGCAGCGCTTCGCTTCACTCAAACGAGCTCAGGGCATCTCCTCTTATTCTTTCCTCCATGTGGAATGCTCAAATCTGCCAACCTTATCAAGTGACTTAGGTGTCGATTGTGTTGGACCTGTACAGAACAAAATGACTAGCGGCTTATTCTACAATAATAATAATAATAATAATAATAATAATAATAATAATGTTATGGCTTTTACGTCCCTTTTAACTTCTGTGGCTTTTAGAGACGTCGGGCTGCCGGAATTTTGCCACAGTTCCGGCTGGCGCTAACAATGGACCTTTTCTCATTCAAAGAAGAAGTAGCTTGGCTCGTGAGTTTTGAGACTGTCCCATGTACAGAAACCGGTTAGAACCTACTTTTACTAACCCTCATCTTGAAATTCGTGAATTTTGAGACTCGTGAGTTTTGAGACGACACGGTTCTGAACTAGTAGCCGTTGACGGTAAATTCAAAGTCTGCAGTCCTTACTTGAATTTAAAAGAGATAACACACACTAATAGAGCCATCACAATTAACACCGGTTATCAGACAAATTCTACACACACCCAAAGTACACGGGGCTACATGACCGCGTTGTCGCAGCCCCTAAACTGAGGAACCAAACAACGACTTGGCTGCATTCGTTCGTCAGTTATGGTGTATACCGTCTTTCATATATTGCATTGAACTCCATCCTGCACTTCTTTGAAACAGTTGTTATATTTATTTTACTAGCTGTGAAGAAAGGGAATCGTGTCATTTTTTGGCCGATAAAAGGAAATTCCCCTATTTCGCATTGTGTATTATGGCATTAGGCAACAATCTCCATTGCCTGTCTATTTGGCGTTATTTTGTCGATCATGCTTCTCTCTGTGTTGTTGATTTGATGCTCAACTTGAATAAGATAACAACGGAGTAGCCAATTAAAATAGCCTGCTGTACTGTTTGCGGCCGCGTGGATAAGAAGCTCCCCTACAGATTCACAACGCTTCGCGGCTTTTCCACACACTGAGCAATTTGCTAATAATGACTATAGAATTACTGAAGTAGCACCTGGGTTGGCCGTGCCAGTGTGCTCCAGTGGCTACGAAAGAAGACGAGGAGCAGCCCTTAGGGTGCAAGGAAAGGAAGCCATTATCCTGTCGTTTGCCGGTGAAGAATCGCACAAGTTACCGTAGGTGATGGCTTCAGCTGCCGTCGGAAAGTGATCGCCAGATGTGGTTGCGTGTCTGAAGGGTCGTCAAATAGAGCATAAATAAACTTAAAAGATAATAAAGAAATAAAATAAAATAATATAAAACTAGTTGATACCCATCAAAACATGACGGTCATTGGGAAAATATTTACTGAAGGATTCTCTTATACAGTATGCATTTTTTGAACGATTATTTTGGACACTGTTGCAACTTTAAGGGCGTCGAAAGATCGACTTCGCAACATATAACTGGCCATGACTGTAATCTTGATGAGGCAAACAGAGACCTACACGTTCCAGAGTTTCCCCTCAGCATTATTGATTGTGATAAAGTACGCCAAGCGAATTAGAAATTGGAAAATTGAAGTGTTTTATCGGAACATGTTAAGTCAAGTCGAAGGATTATAGCTCTCTGTCCATTAAGTGATTTGCCTCCACATATACTTACTCTAAAAGTTTGAACTATAAAGCCACAACAATATTTCCCCCCTTTTTAATTCTCATAAACAAAGATCTCAGTAAGACGCGGCGGGATCTGCCATTTCTCTGGTGGAATAGAGCCATTGTGCGCAAGCGCGGGAGTGACAAATATTACATTTAAAAATATACCCTAACATATATTTTCCTTTTAAAGACACTCTGCAAATCTACATGCCAAGAGCTCTCGTTAGAATGCATTACAAAGTCAATCGGCTAAGACATTATCTCAATCTCGCGGTAACAAAAGCACCTTAGTGTTTTAAATATATAGATTCAGCGTCCAGTATATTCCGCGAATCCTCAGGAGTTAGCTGTGGCCCCATCTGGTTCTACACTTCACAATCTGTCTACCTCTGCTTCTCCTACCCTCTACAGCAGAACTCCTCAGGTAATCTCTCCTCGACTGGCTGCGTGGCTCAGCGGTAACGTTCTCGCTTGCTGGGCCCAAGGTTGCAGGTTCGTATCCTGGCGCAGTCAGCTGGCATTTGAGGGTGCGCAAATACGAGAAATTCCATGTGATTAAAATATTAAGATTAGCCTCTAATAACACTGAAAAATGAAACCGCTAACGCGCTACCTCGTGCCTCGCTGGCATTGGGAGAGCGTGGGTTCGAATCCCACCTCGGCCGTCCTGAAAATGGTTTTCGTGGTTTCCCATTTTCACTACCAGGCAAATGCCGGGACGGTTCCTTTCAATAGGTCCACGGCCGATTTCCTTTCATAATCCCTTCCCTGACCCGTCCTGAAAAGAAAAATACATGCCCATTGGCTGCATTGATAAGATTATTAAAAATGACTTCAAGGCTACAGTATCTCTTTAATTCATTTTGAATGTACGGTAGCCAATTCGTTATGTGTTAATTCCTTATTGTATTGGATGTGAATACAAGATTCCCAGCTGGAACGACCAAGAGTCTTCATTTGGTCTGCCCCTTCATTGAAATTGAAATTTGAAATGTACAGTATTTATTGTAAGTTAATACTGTACTGTACTGTGACAGAACAGGGGAAGAATCTCTCAACACTAAAACATTGGACGAATTAATCACTAAATTAAAATCAATAGCGGAGGAGTTAGCACCAATAAATCCAAGGAAAAAACATGAATGGTGGAATGTAGATTGTGATCAAGCAATAGAGAAAAGACACCAAGCACGGATAAAACATCAAGCTCTAAAGTCAGAAGAATCAAATTTAGAACTAACAAGACAAAGAAAATTAACCCATAAAATCATCAGACAAACGAAACGTAATCATCTTAAAAATACACTGCAAAAGATAGAAGACGATTTCAAGAAAAAGCAATCTCGAGATTACAAAACATTTGGTAAATATCTAAAACAAATTGAAGCTCCAACATTGATGTTGAAAAATCAAACAGGAAAGTTAGCACATTCTAACCAAGAAAATACAGAGATCCTTGCAGAAGCATTCGAGAAAATGTTAAATTGTGATGATCCACTGGAAACCCTGCAAGTAAATACTGATACACCTATTTTAACTTCACCTGATTTAATAGATCCTCCAAACATAAAAAAATTACAAAACTTGTGGCGAAGACTTAGTCTTTGCTGAAATCTGGAAAAATGCTGGTAAACCTGCGATTATAAATCTTCATCAACATCTAGTTAAAATGTGGATTACTGAAGAAATTCCTGCACACTGGATCATAGGAATAATCCATCCATTATTTAAGAAAGGAGACGAAACGAACCCAGATAACTACAGAGGAATTACCCTTCTGGACTGCACATATAAAATTTTCTCTCGCATAATTTACAACAGGATTAAAAAACATTCTGGATCCACAACTTGGAGAATATCAAGGAGGATTTCGCCCTTACAGAAGTTGTCCAGACCAAATCCTTAGCCTGAAATTAATCATGGAAAATTACAAAAACAGAAATAAGCAACTCTTTATCTCTTTTATAGATTTCAAGAAAGCCTATGATAGTATTCATAGACTGATACTTAACATTAACATACACAAATTCGAAAGTTAATTTTTTTTCGCTATCGTTTTACCCTCCAGGGTTGGCTTTTCCCACACACGAAGCGAGGGATCCCACCTCTACCGCCACTGAGGGCAGTGTCCTGGAGCTTGAGACTCTGAGTCGGGGATACAACTGGGGTGTGTGACCAGCACTACGCCCAGGGGGCCTGATGAAGGGATGGGAAGAATGGGACGGGTAGTCAAGGAAGTGGGAAGGAGGCGGCCGTGGCCTTACAGTAGGAACCATCCCGGCATTTGCCTGAAGACGAAGTGGGAAACCACGGAAAACCACTTCAAGGATGGCTGAGGTGGGAATCGAACCCCCTCTACTCATTTGGGCCACCCGAGGCTGAGTAGACCCCGTTCCAGTCCTCATGCCACTTTTCAAATTTCGTGGCAGAGCCGGGAATCGAACCCAGGACCTCCGGGGCGGCAGCTAACCATGCTGACCGCTACGCTACGGAGGCGACGAAGTTAAATTTAGGGGAGAAATAACAACAGCTTTCACAGTAAAAACCGGTCTCAGACAAGGTGATGGATTATCCCCTCTGCTTTTCAATGTGGCTCTTGATTATATCATGAAGGTTTGGCAAAAGGAAAACCCTCCTAAGATTAAAAATTGGAACAAAACCATCAATAAAAATAAACTGCTTAGGATTTGCAGATGACTTGGCTCTTTTAGCACTAGACAAGGAAGAGGTTTGTACTCAGATCACTAGTCTCCAAGAAATTGCTCAAGGGATAGGATTACAGATATCCTTTGAAAAAACTGAGATCATGCCTATGAAACCCTTAGATATAAATGAAGTCTACATAAATGATCATAAAATTAACCTAGTTCCTCAATTTAAGTATCTTGGAGAAATTATAACACATAACTTAAACGAAAAAGTAACTTGGATAAATAGAACAAATAAAATGAAAAAGGCACAATCTCTAACCTGGTCAACATATAATAAACAAGTAGTTCCGTGAAGAACTATACAGCCTATTTTCATATATCCTGCTAATGTTAATTGCCTCTATCAACATACGAAATTTCAGTTTAATTGCTGTAACAAATTCGTAGATATTGAGAATCGTCTAAATATTTCAGATGGTCGCCTGGTTGGATTTTTATTTTTGTACTATTACATTAAGATTATTGTGTACGTGTGGTATTCAAACTTCAATCGCATGATTAGAACACACGAAGTAAAAACGAGATTTTAAAATTACGCACAGCAGCCATCTTGTAATTATGCAAACAATTGAAATAAATTAGATGCCAGTGGATCAACATTTGTATAAGCATTTAACGTGCAACGTTTCACGGCACTCTGATAGTTAATTCGCGAGAAACGTCCATTTAAATATTTATACTTCGCATCGCCGCCATGTTGGATTTGTGCTCACCAGGTTACTGAAAGTCCTTTAGGTGAACATATGTTCATAGTCTCTATGAACATAAAAAAATCAGTTTGGTTGCTGTAAAAGATTCACAGATATTGAGAACCGTCTAAATATTTCGGAAGCTCGCCATTTAGGAATGTTATATGTATAGGCCATAGAGTTATGTACAATTCAAGGACAATTATTGCCTAGGTTCATTATTCTAACTTTCACTTCGATCGCATGATTACGACACAAGAAATAAAAACTTAATTTGAAAATTTTGCACAGCCGCCATCTTGAGGTTATGTAAAAAATTAAATTGAATTAAATTAGATGGCAGTGCATTACAATCTGCAAAATCATTTACTGTACCTCATTTCACTGCGCTCAGAGAGTTAAATCACGAGAAAAGTCTATTAAAACATTTCAAATTCGCTTGGTCGCCATGTTCGTTTTGTACTTTACAGGTTTATGAAATATACATAGGTACACTTGTATCAGTACCCTTTATCACCGTACAAAATTGCAGGGTGATATCTGTAATAGTTTCGGAGATATAGAATGTCAGTGAAATATTTCGCACAACCGCCATTTTGAGGTTATGTAAACAATTGAACTAAATAAGACTCCAGTGGATTACAATGTGTATAAACATTTGTTGTACCAAGTTTCATTACGTTTGGAAAGTTAAATCGCGAGAAAAGTCTATTTAAAATTCTCAAATTCGCTTGACCGTCATGTTGGTTTTGTAGTCACCAGATTTTTGAAAGTCTCATAGGTGAACTTCTAGTAGTGCCCTTTATCACCGTACACAATTTCAGGGCGATATCGGTAATAGTTTCGGAGATATTGAATGCTAGTGAAATATTTCGCACAGCCGCCATGTTGGATTGGTGAGACGTAACAAAGTTTGAAGGGCACGGTCGAGGTCGCCGGGAATAGTGCTATGAACTTACCGAGTTTCATTGAAATCGCTCCAGCCGTTTAGATTTTATTAGGGGGACACACACACACACACCTCACTCACACACACACGCGCACCCACACACACGCACACACACACGGACAAAAGGTGATCTCATAAGCCTATTTTTTCAAAATTGAAAATAGGCTAAAAATGCCTATCAATGGCTACTAAGATCCAACATTATAAAACTGTAACTCTCCCTGAAGCCACTTATGCTTGTGAACACTGTTCCAAATTAAAAATGAACAAAGAACTGATCAGCTCCTCAAAACGGAAGGAAGAATCATTAGAACGTGCATAAATAAAAAGTATCAGGTTGAGGGAGTCTGGAGGATTCTCCCAAATGAAACTGTCTATCGTGAGATTGATCCAATCACCAGCACAATGAAGAAGAAAATAATTTCATATTTTTTTCACATCTTACGGCTTCCAGAAAACAGAATTGTACGCCAACTAGTGATGAGAAATCTAGGAAAGAAAACTGGAGGAAAATGGATCCAAGAAATCCAAGAAGATCTTAAAGCAGTTGGACTCAAGATAACAGATGCCGAGGAGAAAAATTAAAATTAACACCATTCTTAAAACTCACAAATTTTCTGCAGAAATGACACATAGAAAGCCTATGGAGATTTCAGATGAGTTGAGAAAATCCCGATCTGAAAGAATAAAAAAGTACTGGAAAGAGCGCAAGAACCAAGCAGTATTACCTTCAAAGAAGAAGTGATTGTGGAACGACTCAAGTGGTCCAATGTGACCAATCAAGATTAATAATAATAATAAGTTAATTACAATTAGGACTAAAAGTCCCTTTAGCTGCAACTAACTGCCACTACTAGACATGTTTCTTTTATACATAGTCTTAAATTAACCTAATTAAACTAAATACTACGGAAAGAAAGAAATACATACAAAACTGTTTTAACCTACTTAATTAATATGAAGTAATACTATTATGTTACAATTTTATCATAAACTTATACAGTACGCGTTTTAATAATTACACAGACAATAGGAGTGCATACACGATTTCTGAGCCTTGACGGTCATCTGCCGTACTTCAGTCTTAATACTGCCAGTCTTAAATTGTTATATATTTTCGAGGCATTTACCACAAATGATGTATTACATTTTATTGTGCGATGCTGAGGGATCTGCAGAGTTTTAGCTGCGAATCTATTGTTCCGATCATGCACTTGACTCATTTGAACAAAGGATTTAGCCAGGTAAGGGAGTGTATTAGTTTTTAAAATTCTCAATAGTAGGCAAGAAGTCGAGTACGACCGTCTTTCCCTAAGTTTTAGCCAGCCAATGGTTTTATAAAATGGTGTAACAAGGCATTGTTTACGAATGTTGAAGACAAAACGTAGACATGCCGTGCATTCTGTACTCGCTGCAGCGTTATATTGTATTTATCTGAAATATCGCTGTATACTACTGACCAAAGCAAAAATGTTTTACATACCCACAAATAGGCAAACATTTTGTATAAATACAGTTCGTGGTGCGATGAGATCCCGGGTTCGATACCCGGCTCTATCACAAATTTAAAATGCGACGTGACCTCTGTAACGGGGTGCACTCAGCCTTGCGAGGACAATTGAGTAGGTGCTTGATGGGTGGCGCGGTCGTCTCCAGTCCAGTCGCGGGGTTAGTTTGAGTGAAATCAGCTCAGAAATCAGTCCTCGTCTTAGACAATACGCTATGTAATGCAGGCCCCGTGGTGTTGGGGTAGCGCGCCTGCCTCTCACCCGGAGGCTCCGGGTTCGATTCCCGGCTCCGTCAGGGATTTTAGAAACTGACGTGAGGGCTGGAACGTGGTGCACTCAGCCTTGTGAGGACAATTGAATAGCTGTCTGACAGTGAGGCAGCGCCCCGATCACGAAAACCAAGTTTAACGGCCGATGCGCTGATCACGCGTCACCCCAATATCTACAGGCCAAATGGCTGGGTAGTGGTCGCTTGGTAGGCCTAGGCCCTTCATGGGCTGTAGTGCCAGGGGTTATTATTTATACAATACGCTATGTAATGCAGATATCCTGAGAATGTTGCAGCTGCCTGTGCTGTGCCCTCTCTCCCACACACGCCTCATTAACAGTGTTCAGCTTTAATTGAGCCAGACGCTCGCTTGACGTGTGCTAGACGCTGCGGGAACTAATCGCGTGACGACTCACAAATATTCGCCTGCTTGCCTGGAGCCAAGACACTTACTGACACCTTAATTAAGCATCGCATGAGACAGGAATGTTGTGACAAGAATCAGTGGCTATGACTCTCCTGGACAAATGTACGGATATATTTACCCCGCAATCGCTTAGCACGCAGCAAGCTCCTTATTATGCCAAGCCAAAATCACGAATTTATTTTGGCACGCGACGTTCTGAAATCGCTGCTTAACGTAAGTTCCGTTTGCTTAAGGTTAATGTAATGATATGGAAGGGTGGGCATTGAATTATTCCGGTTGAATGTCGGTGCCTGTGTCTGTCTAGCGCTGTGTTATTGATGTGTAACATCTTTCCACTCGGTAGCTGGATATTTTTGTGGGAGTGATTTTGGAAAAGGGACGGAAACAATGAGCGCGCGCGGTGGCGGAGATTGGTACCACGACGTACTGTCGGCCATGTGGCCATTGCATACGGTTTACTTCAAGATATGGAGGCCCCATTAAAGATATTCCTACAATAAATAATCTTCAAGTTGTCGTTCTTGGGTGTGAAAATATTCATTATATCATATTTGCTGAAAACAATTATGATTTATTAAATCTGCATACTTTTGCTGTGGAATGTATATCGCAAATGGTTTACTTCGAGGTTTGGAGGCCCCATTAAAGATATTCCTACAATAAATCATTGGTACCACGACGTACCTCGCGCATGCTCGCCGGTCAGGGTTTGGCACTGGAGTTTTATAAGTAGTTATTTCAATGACCAACAGAGTTCACTGTTAACAAGGGATTTGCGCTCCCGGCAGCCACATGGTAGGATAACATGTCACATGTTACACATCATATGCGACTACTGTCATTTAAGGTTCGTAATTTTTCTTCCACTTAGGATGACAGGGATTTTGTTTGTCCTGTGGCCTCCACTCTATTAGATTGTTGTTATTTTGCTTGTTGGGGGGTCGCACTGGGCATGCGTCAATGATGTTATGTATCACTGTTCAACAAATTTTGATGAAAAGTGTGTAAATGACTACAGTTTGGGTTTTTCACATTTATTTGACCATAATATAAGTAAATATTACTACCTAACCAAATCCTTAGCTCTAGTGTTAGAAATAAGCGCTTCTATACTACAATGCCTGATACGTACGTCAGTAATCAACAAAGGAAAGCTTTCAACAAATACTAGAATGAATGGCTGTCACATTCTGAATTGATCAAGGCTGCAATTGTATGACCTAATAAGAGTTAAGATGCATTACAAATGCATACACAGAACAATATTATGAAGGCGGCTTCAGTGGCGCAGTTGATACCATGCTGAGGTTCTAAGCCCAAGATCGCGGGTTCAAATCCGGCCGAAGTCGTCGGATTTTTTAAGAGCGGTAAAAATCCCTTCGGAGGGGAAGTAAAGGTGGCGGTCACATGTCATAGAACCTTCCACTAATTACACTTATGTGAAGCTAAATTATAGGTTAGATTTGACTAACGCTCTTATGTCCTAACGTTCGTCACCAGGAGCCGGCTGCGGTGGCATCTAGTAACCAAGTTTACAACTAGTTGTCGTTGACGGTGGCGTTTGGTAGCAAACGAAGGAACTACTTGAAAATTGAATGTCTGCAGTCCTCACTTGAATTTAAAAAAACAGATAGCACACACTAATACAGCCATTACAATTAACACCGGTTATCAGACAGATTCTACACACACACAAAGTACACGGGGCTACATGACCGCGTTGTCGTAGCCCCTAAACTAAGGAACCACCCAACCAATATTATGAAAATGATAAGACTATGTCAAAGTGATACGATTCATGATGACTGTTTTCGCTTCACTTGTCGTTTGTAGACTGTCTCTGGAGCATCTCTCGCAATAGTCTGCTAAAACTGCAGGGCCCCAGTTCCCTGCATACCTCTTCTCCATAGCTGCAATGTCTTGCTGGAATCTTTCATCACTTTCAGATGCACAATTGTCAGGGAAGATATCAAGTTGGGCATGAAGCAAGTGGAGTTTAAGAGACATGTTACAACCTAATTTTTCATAACATGACAGCATCTCGCCCACAACTTCTTTATAATTTGGTGCTCTTTTTAACCCCAAGATGTTTGAACAGGCACTCTTAAAACTTTCCCTTGCGGCCTTCTCATTGCCTTGTCTCTGAAAAGCTCCCGAATCTGTGGTCCAATCAAGATACCCTCTTTGATCTTTGCGTCACTTAATCGAGGGAATTTTTGTCTTAAATATTTGAAAGCCGCACCCTCTCGGTCCATTTTCTTGACAAAGTTTTCCATAAGCCCTAATTTTATGTGTAATGGTGGAAGTATATTTGTTTAGGATCAACCAATGGTTCGTTTGAGACGTTCTTCACACCTGGTGTCAGAGCTTTTCTCAGAGGCCAGTCTGTTTTTGTATAATGAGAAGCACGAGTCCTGCTATCCCACTCACATGTAAAACAGTTGTACTGTACGTGGTATATTTCCTAAGTTAGCGTGTCTTTCCCAAAATATGAGGTAATTGTTGCCAACCTATGTACAATGAAAACTGGAGCTAATTTTCAATTGTGTCTTTCATATTCATAATCAGCACCGCAATATGTATCAGAATTGGCTAGTTTTCTTCAATTTACATTTTCACTGTTGAACGGTGTTATGTTTGTGTGTGCGTGCTAGTGCCTGGAAGTTGGTTGGATCCTCAGTTTAGGGGCAGCGACAACGCGTTCATGTTGCCCCGTGTACTTTGGGTGTGTGTAGAATCTGGTGCCTGGAGGACCTGGCTTCCAGTTAAATTGTTAAATCCCGGCGCACATCAAGTGTTGTATCTTATGAGAGGGGTAAATTACGTGCGTTTCACTATTGTCTTAGTCTGTGGTAATAGTTATAGTGTTATAGTTATTGTTGTTTAAAGGGGCGGATTTGGATGGAATTTAAAATTGAGAGGTGGATACCTAAATTTGAAGAGATCGATTTTTTTAAAATTAAGTAAAACTAATACCGTAATTATGAAAATAAACGAAAATTACGGGAAAACAAAAAAATCATCATTCAAAAGGGAACAAGTCGTTGAGTATGTACACTGGAAAATGTGTGCCACGGTGAAAACGGCTTCCCAGGTACAAAGTGGGGGGAATCTTCCCTTCTCATTAGGTACGAGTGTGTGGATCTTGAATGACCAATCCTTAGCCTACACAAAATAACGGACTCCGTCCGTAACCGGAAAGAGCTCCGCAACACGCGAGTAGTTCCCTTGATCGCTCTCAGTTTACTGGGCAGTGGGTCAGGTAGCCACTGACTCTCCCAAAACGCCAGTACTCGTCGGCGTAACTGAGAGCGAATATCTCTAGCAGGTACCTCCAATGGTCGAGGTGGTAGTGATACCGCCTCTTTTGCAGCTTGATCCGCTAACTCATTTCCCGCAATTCCCATATGGCTTGGAAACCACAGAAAGGTGATTCGAGGGTCAGCGCGGCACAGCCCGGCTAGTAGGTCGTGGATTCGCTGCACTAGGGGGTGGTACGGGAAACATGTAGCAATTGACTGCAACGGACTCAAAGAGTCGGTACACACGAGAAAGTGGATTCGTGCATCCTGTAGTGCAAACTGCAGGGCTTCATAGATGGCAACGAGCTCCGCAGTAAACACACTACAGGCCTCAGGAAAAGAGATTTTGGTATTTGCACCATCCGTGGTAATCGTTGTGTGTATTGGGGGATGCAAGCACGGCGATTGTTTAACCTGTGGTAGGTATGAAATGGGAGTGAATCAGAAATCTATCCGGTTCTGTCCACCGTTTAGGCTCCAAGCATTCGCTTGGCTGGGGTTACGTGTAACGGAGTTTGCTCTCGGAAAGGGGAGAGGCCCGCAGTGGCGGCTTTATGGGTGTGACACGGGTGGCAAGCCGTAATATACTACAGTAAACAGGTATAGGCATGAAATATTCCCCATTACTGGTGAATACGTGTGTAGCCTACTGATTTACAGATCACTAGATGTTCTAGAAAAAAAATCATTAATTCTTCACGATTGGTATTCCTTCCTTATATCACTTTCACAAGGCAACATATCGAATATGTATATATAGTCTATATATCGTTTGATTCGCATACCTTCTGGGAGTCATTAAATGTTCATTTTTCGATTTCCATCGCCATTGCTGCAGCGGAAATAATTCCTTTTACTACCTATCAGTTAATTCTTACGATTCGGCGCCATCTTATATTGATGCCACACAGTACGTCATACCCGTTTTCAACATGTTGCCAACGTGTCCAATACAAAATACACTACACGACACAACCACTAAGAAATCTGGACGCGTTAGGCTGTAATCATTGTCAAAACCATTGATCTGGACGCGTTAGGCTGTAACCATTGTCAAAACCATTCATCTGGACGCGTTAGGCTGTAGCCATTGCCAAAACCATTGATCTGGAAGCGTTAGGCTGCAACCATTGTCAAAAACCATTGGATTGGACAAAACGAAGGTCAGGTTATGTAAGGTTAGGTGTAGGTGCGGCCTTTGGCCACGGGAAGCTAGCGGGACAAGGTTAGTTAGTTAGTTAGTTAGTTATTGTTGTTTTAAGGGGCGGAACTACGAGGTCATCTGCCCCTCTTGACACAGATTAAAGAATACAAATTTTGTATTGAATTTAAAATTTTGAGGTGGACATCTAAATTTAAAAAGACCAAAAATTAATAAAACAAAAACAAACAATTAAATAAAAAATAAAAATTATAAAAATAAACAAAAATTACGGAAAAAAAAACAAAACATTATCATTCAAAAACGAACAAGTCGTTGAGTCAAAGTTCACTGGAAAATTTAGATTGCTGGCCCTAACCCACTCTCACTTATAAAGCGGATAACGCGATCAGCAGCCACCGCGTCATCGGCTAATATAAGTTTGAGTGTCGTCTGCAAACCAAGGTTTCTTCGTAAGTCAGCAAGATCCACACACTCGGTGAAAATGTGGGCCACGGTGAATACGGCTCCACAGGTACAAAGTGGGGGGTCTTCCCTTCTCATTAGGTACGAGTGGGTGGATCTTGTATGACCTATCCTTAGCCTACACAAAATGACGGACTCTCTCCGGGCCCGGAAGGAGCTCCGCCACACGCGAGTTGTTCCCTTGATCGCTCTCAGTTTACTGGGCAGTGGGTCAGCTAGCCACTGACTCTCCCAAAAAGCCAGAACTTGTAGGCGTAACTGAAAGCGAATATCTCTAGCGGGTACCTCCATTGGTCGAGGTGGTAGTGATACCGCCTCTTTTGCAGCTTGATCTGCTAACTCATTTCCCACAATTCCCATGTGGCTTGGAAGCCACACAAAGGTGATTCGAGTGTCAGCGTGGCACAGCCCGGCTAGTAGGTCGTGGATTCGCTGCACTAGGGGGTGTTGCGGGAAACATGTAGCAATTGACTGCAACGAACTCAAAGAGTCGGTACACACGAGAAAGTGGATTCGAGCATCCTGTAGTGCAAACTGCAGAGCTTCATAGATGGCAACGAGCTCCGCAGTAAACACACTACAGGCCTCAGGCAAAGAGATCTTGGTATTTGCACCATCAATAACGTAAGCACAACCCACCTTCTCGTCCACCTTCGAACCATCCGTGTATAGAATGCCAGCGTCCAGAAATTGGTGAACTATGCTGTGGAACTGCCTCCGGTAAACGGAGGCATTCGTGTTCACCTTAGGACCTCGGTGCAGATCTAACCGAATTTCCGGACGCGGGACTTGCCACGGAGGCACCTCGCTAGATGTCCGGATCATACAGGGACCTACAGCCACTCCTATTTCAGTACACGAGCTATCAAGTCTAATACCAACCGGCCGAGTGGCACGAGGCCGGTTGGCGTAACCCTGGTGGTTTTGGGTACCGAAGAGAGCTTGATAGGTCGGGTGTTGCGGCATTTGACGCACATTGGCAGCATATGCTAAAAGCATATGTTGGCGTCTATAATTTAAAGGTGGAACACCCGATTCGGCGAGTAGGCTGGGTATCGGGCTGGTCCGGAAGGCACCGGTAGCCAGCCTAACGCCACTATGGTGGATACTGTCCAGCATTTTCAAGGTTGCCGGCCTTGCTGAACCGTATGCCGCAGAACCATAGTCTAGCCGGGACAGGACGAGGGCTTGGTAGAACCGTAGCAGCACCGCACGGTCAGCCCCCCAAGTAGTGCCACTAAGAAACCTGAGCATGTTCAGTTTCCTGAGACATGTCATTTTCAATTGCCGTATATGGTGCTGCCACGTTAACTTGCTGTCAAAATGGAGCCCCAGGAAGCGATAAGTGTCAACCAACGGCAACGCAGCATCCCTGAGATGTAGTTCAGGGTGTAAATGTAGCCTCCGGAGCCGACAAAAATGGACGACGGAGGTTTTCGCTGCTGAAAAACGAAAACCCCGGTCGTGAGCCCACCTGTCGACCCGGTTGATAGCTAGCTGCAATTGCCGTTCCACGACTGCCATACTTCCAGAGCTGTAATGCAGAGCTAAATCGTCTACATACAGCGATGGAACTACCGCGGACCCGGCGGCGGCAACAATGCCATTAATGGCAATCGCGAACAAGGTGACACTCAGCACTGAACCCTGAGGAACTCCATTTTCCTGGGTATAGTATTGCGATAATGTCCTACCGACCCTTACACGGAAGAGTCGGACGGACATGAAATTCGCAATGAAAGTCGGTAAGTTACCACGGAGTCCCCACTTGTGAAGGGTGGAAAGGATCCCGTAGCGCCATGTGGTGTCGTAGGCTTTCTCGAGGTCAAAGAAAACCGTGACTAGGTGCTGCTTTCGGAAAAAAGCCTCCTGTATGGCGCTCTCAAGTCGCACCAGATGGTCAGTGGTGGACCTATGAGAGCGAAATCCACATTGGTACTCAGACAGGAGACCTTTATCCTCCAAGAACCACACCAGTCGACGGTTCACCATATTTTCGAGCAGCTTACATAGGCCATTTGTCAAACAAATGGGCCTATAGCTGCTTACAAACTTGGGATCCTTTCCAGCCTTAGGAATCGGTATCACGATCCCCTCTCGCCATTGAGATGGAAACTCCCCTTCAATCCATATACGATTAAAGAGGATCAACAGTTGTTTTATACTGGATTCGCACAGATGCTTTAACATTTGATTATGTATGTTATCCGGTCCAGGAGCCGTATCCCTGCACAGTGCAAGCGCACTGCGCAGTTCCCATTCAGAGAATGGTACATTATAGGACTCCGAAGCAGCAGTGGCAAAGGACAAGGGGTGAGTCTCTGCCTCCCGCTTCAGAGTCAGAAATGTAGGATCGTAACTCCCGGAGCAGGATACATCGGAGAAGTGCGAGCCAATGCTGTTGGCAATGGCGAGATGGTCCGTGATGATGTCTCCATTGATGGACACTCCGGGTATCGACAGTGATGTCGGGAGTCCGGAGATCCGACGAAGCTTAGTCCACACTTGAGATGATGGAGTATGCGCCGTCATGGACGACACATACTTTTCCCACGTCGTTTTCTTACTCTCCCGAATCAGATATCGGGCTCTGGCACGCATCCTTCTGAAGGTGATAAGGTTGACCATGGTGTTTTGCCTCCGATAGCATTTGAAAGCACGTCGACGATCTTTAATGGCTGCTGCAATCTCGGCTGTCCACCAAGGGACAAGCTTCCGGCGTGAGTTTCCGGATGAGGAAGGTATTGTTTCCTCAGCAGCAGCCAAAATACCATTCGTTATGTGAATGGTATGATCGTCGACACTCTCAAAGGTATCTTCGGCAAACACCGCACGTGCCGTGAAAGTTGGCCAATCAGCCCGACGGAGAAGCCATCGACTTGGTAACTCGATGGCTCTCTGGTTCGGAAGAGTAACGATAATTGGAAAATGGTCACTATTACAAAGGTCATCGTGTACATCCCACTGTAGCAGGGGAACCAGCGCACGACTGCACAGGGTAATATCGATACTTGAATAAGTACCGTGTGCAATAGAGAAGTGCGTAGGCTCCCCTGTGTTCAACAGACACAGGTCCAGCCGCCTGATCAGCCTCTCAAAATCTCTCCCTTTACCGCTAGTGGTAGCGGAGCCCCAGATGGTGTTGTGGGCATTAACATCTCCCAGAAGGAGAAAAGGAGGGGGGAGCTGAGAGACTAGATCCACCAGCTGGTCGTAATCCGGCTGAGAATCAGGTGGGATGTACACGTTACATACTGTTGCCATTACTGGCAACGAAGTACGAACTGCAACTGCCTCTAGCTGAGTACGCAACGGCACCTCTTCACTAAAGAGGCTAGAGTGGACGAGAGTGCAGACGCCACCAGCGGCCACAGCTCCATCCATCCGGTCTTTAGAGAAGAGTTTGAAGTGACGCATTGTTGTCTCATGTCCAGGACGAAACCTGGATTCCTGAAGACAGACAATGGTTGCCGAAAACGAAGATATTAATTGTCGTAACTCAGCGAGATGAACAGAATAGCTATTACAGTTCCATTGTAATAGTGCCATGGTGTGGACTTAAGTAGAAGTGGGTCTTCTACTTATGCTTGACCGTTTGCCACCCTTCCCCATCTCTAGTTGGAGATGATGGGGCAGGAGAGCACACCTCAATCTCCACATCTCCGTCCGAAGACGAAGAAAATGGAGCGGGCGCTCTCTTGGGTTGCGCACGGTCGACGTCGGACCTCACGGGTCTCGCCCTTGGGGAAGAGCGAGAGCGGTGTCGAGGGACTTTCTCCCGGTCCGAAGACTGGGTGTCTGTCCCCGACACGCCCCGAAGAGACTTCTTCTTGGATCGGCGCCGACGTGTGTTTGGGGAAGTAGATGGTCCCTTCCCCACAGACGGCGGGTCCTTATAAAACAAGGTCGCTCCTGCTGGCACCGCTCCACTGGTAGTGGTGGGAGCGGGATGGCTAGCAGATACGTGAGCAGCCCTGCCTTTAGGAGAGGAAGAGAAACGGCGCTGAACCGCTCCCCTCTCCTCCGCCGATCTATTTTCTTTTCTATAGGGGAGTTCCTCCATACGGACGGGCTTGGCTTCAGCAGGCTTCGCTCCCTTGGTGGTAGTGGGAGCGGAAAGGCCAGCAGAGACAGTAGCCACCCCGTCAGCAGGAGGGCGAGAGAGACGGCGACGAACCGTCCCCCTCTTCTCCACTATCTTTGTCTTATCAGATGGGCTGGATGACGATCCAGCCCCGGTCGCAGAAGTCTTCTTTGCCTCGTTGGCAGGGGAAGACTTCTTCTCCGACCGTTTCGGAGAGGAAGATGACTTCTTCTCCGATTGCGCCGGTTTAGATGGTATAACCGGCGCCTTTTTCACAATGGCCGAAGAAGGTTGTTTAACCTTCTTCGGGCTGACAGGTCTCGCTTGGACAGCGAGGGGAGACTTTACGATCTCAGAGTAGTTCGTCGTCGAGGGTACAGCACGGGGAACGAAAGTGGCAGGGGTGATAGGTGGCGTCACCTTAGCCGCGAAAGATACCGGAAATTCGGGTGCAGTCATATCACGGTATCTCTTTCGAGCGTCGTGATATGAAAGCCGATCCAATGTTCTGATTTCTTGGATCTTTGCTTCCTTGCAGAACTCAGGGCACTGCTTCGACCGCGGAGAGTGACTTCCTTGGCAGTTAGGACACGTCGGGGGAGGCGTACACCCCACACCGTCATGTGTCCCCTTGCCACACTCTCTACACACCGCCTTGGCAGTGCACCTGGCAGAAACATGACCGAATTTCTGGCAATTGTAGCAGCGCATAGGTGGAGGGATGTACGGTCTAACGTCGCAATGGTACGACGTGACCTTCACCTGCCTAGGCACTACATCACCCTCAAAATGAAGAATGAAAGCGCCAGTATCGACGCTATCATTTCCAATTTTCCGGGTGATGCGCCTAATCCTGGTGACGCCTCGCTTCCCCAGATCCCGCATCAATTCCGCGTCGCTGTTTAAAATGAGGTCGCGATGGAATATAACTCCACGGACCTCATTTAGCGTATCGTGCTTCTCAACCTTAACGGGAATTTCGCCGAAATGCGTGCATTCCAGCAACGCTTCGGTTTGCTGCCGGTCAACGGTATGCAGCAGGAGCTGCCCGTTCCGGAGCTTGGAAATCCCGTTAAGGTCGCGATATTTCCCCTCGATTTCCTCTGAAAATAGGATCGATTTTACCTGTTTAAAATCTCCCCCGTCTGTCCTGGTAGCTACCAGGTAGCGAGGAGACCTGTCAACAGGGAACTTCTTATTAAATGCCTCATCCCAAGGCGTATACACCTTGGGATTCGGTCTACACTCCAGAGACGGCTTTTTAAGGGTGCCACCCTGTACAGGTGTCCGTGATCGTTTACTACGCATCCCGGACGAAATCCTCCCCGAATACTGCCCACTCCGAACGGGGGCTATCACTGTGGGCGCCACCCAGCCAAGGCAATACCTACCTGGCATAGCAGATATTGCCCGGGGTCCCAGTGCCTCGAACAGGCACTTCCCCCTCGGCATGCACAGGATTTATTCAGCTCCAGTATTCGGCCATGCAGGGACCTTCGTTGTAAGGCGGATACTACTGTAGGGTACATGGCGCACCCACCTGACGGGATGGGGCATACCGTCTAGGCTTTCTGGCCAGATGGCCAAGCTGGTGGCCCTTCCCCTAACAGCATGCATGTTTGTTTCTATTGGTCAAACCAGAGCTGGGACCAGAAAACCAAAATCGACCTTTATAAGGCCCCCTCTAAGTCGCCTTTTACGACAGGCAGGGGATACCGTGGATGAATTCTGCCCTCCCCATCCACAGGGGATCTGAACAAATCAAAAACTGGCAAGTTATTCGGCCATGTCGACCCTATTAGTCGCCTCCTACGACAGGCAGGGCATACCGTGGGTGTATTCTATCCCGCACCCACACGGGGAGGGGACAAGGTTGATAAAAAACCATTGACCTGGCGGGTTAGGCTGTAACCATTGTCAAAGCCGCGTTAGGCTGTAACCATTGTCAAAACCATTCATCTGAACGCGTTAGGCTGTAACCATTGTCAAAACCATTGATCTGGACGCGTTAGGCTGTAACCATTGTCAAAACTATTGATCTGGACGCGTTATAGGATCCATTTCACGACGCTCTTTTGTTTTTCTATGCTGGGTGCGAAATAGTACCAAATGCGTGGGGTTGGCACTTTTGACTCCTTGACAAAGATGGCTGTCAGAGCTGCAATTTCAACTATATAAGTCGTGATTCTATTAGGGATGGCTGGGTGAGTCTCGGGCAGCGGAGGAGTCAAGATCTATTATTACATCATCTCCAGATATTTTCCCGACTATTGATTCAGGTAAAATCGTCGATTACAGTAGTTTTAAAAAATGATACAAAGGAATGTTTGTGGTCAAACATGACAATCTAACTATGCGTAAACTATGCTTGATATTTTTCATCCTATATTATTGTTTGGCTCACGAATGTTGTGACTTTTATTGCGGTGTCTTCTGAGGATAGGTGCATCTTGGTCATCAGCCCCGTAGCTTGCCACGGTGGGTGAGTGGTTAACGTGTCGTACTACCAACCCAAGCTTGCAGGTTCGCTCCTGGCCGTGGCAAGTAATTTTTTTAAGGCGGAAAAAATCACGGCATGCATGTCATAAGTTGTTGGCATGTTAAAGAACCCATTTGAACTCAGTAGGCCGTGTTCATAATGGCAAAATTAATCTCGGGATTTCCGCCAACACAAAGTTCCTCCATTCTCTACTAGAAAGCGCTATAGAGTCAAGGAGCTTAGATATCTAACCTCCTTGACTTTCATAGCGTTCCAAGGGACGACGATATTCGACATGCAAGCTACCCTCTGGGTGACAAATAACAAAGCTTGCACCCGGCACCCGAGGCCATACATTATTATTATATTATTATTATTATTATTATTATTATTAACACGCCAGTATCTATTTAGCACAACCAGAAACAGTTTTAATACTGCGCACGATCGAGCAGACATTGCAAGGACGCCGTATCCTCGCTCGGACTGGTTTCTGTAATGGGTTGCGCTGGTGGTTGTGTTGAAGCCAGTAACTGCACTACGTGCCTGTGATATCTCTTGTGGTGTGATGTACTTCGTTCCGCTAGGTTAATGTTTAAACCCGTGGGAACGACTGTCTACATCCAGTAATCCATACTGCACAAGGAACATTTGCGAACTGCCTGGTTGATAATGGTATAAAAGCCAGCACAGCTGTGAGCAGTACGTATTAGCTGCCAATACACTGTATGCGCCTGTGATGATTATTGCAGTAGTGTTGTAGAAATCTGGTAAACTACAATAAGCAGGAGTGTCCCATTTAACACCGTCAGGCACTTCAAAGGCCCCAGTTGTAAATGTAACATTCTTCCATGCATGCTTATTGATTATGCAGGTTGATGATAGCATTACAACTCTGGAGATCAATCCAGACATATTCAACTCGCACCCAAGTACACGGGGTACATCACCACGATGTCGCAAAGCCCATAAATCATTCAACAACAACATAAAGATTTGTAAATGCCCTCCCTGGCACAGTAGATACAATGTGCAGACAAAATTCGCCCAAGATGTGAAAAAATGTAGTGATCTATGTTGTTAAGAGCGTTAAAAATCCCTCAGTATGTCTTCCTTCGGAGGGGAAGTAAAGCCGGCGGTCCCATGTCATAGATTTATGGCATGATAAAGAACCTTCCTCTAATTACACTTGTGTGACGCTAAATTATAGGTTATCTTTGACTAACGCTCTTAGGTTCCAACGTTCGTCGCCAGGAGCCAACTGCGGTGGCATCTAGTAACAAAGTTCAAAACTAGTTGGTCGTTAACGGTGGCGTTTGGTAGCAAAAGTTGGAGCTACTTGAAAATCGAATGTCTGCAGTCCTTACTTGAATTAAAAACAGATAACACACACTAATACAGCCATCACAATTTACACAGGTTATCAGACAGATTCTACACACACCCAAAGTACACGGGGCCACATGACCGCGTTGTCGCAGCACCCAAACTGAGGAACCAACCAACCAACAGTAGATACAACATGCCTAACGATGCGAACAAATGTAGTGATCCCAAGATCGCTGTTTCAAACCCGGCCGATGTCGTCGGATTTTTTAAGAGCGTTAAAAATCCATCAGTATGCCTTCCTTCGGAGGAGAAGCAAAGCCGGCGGTCCCATGTCATAGATTTATGACATGAAAAAGAACCTTCCACTAATTACACTTGTGAAAGCTAAAATTTGTAGGTTAGTTTGATAACGATATATTAGTTCCAACGTTCGCTGCCAGGTGCTAACTGGGATGGCATTTAGTAGCCACGTTTGCAGCTAGGTGTCGTGGACGGTGGCATTTGGTAGCAAAAGTAGGAGCTACTTGAAAAAATTAATCGTCTGCAGTCCTTCTACCTGAATCACAGATAACACACACTAATACAGCCATCACAATTAACACCGGTTATCAGACACATTCTACACACACCCAAAGTACACAGGGCTACATGACCCCGCTGTCGCAGCCCCTAAACTAAGGGACCAACAACCAAATGTAGTGATCTGTGCGCTTCCCCCCACAGTACATACAACATGCCTAGCAAATGTAGTGATCTATGCGGGATGAGCAGCGGCGAGTTCAGTGAACGCGTAATGAAGTGGTTTTCTCTGTGGCGATGAAGATGTCTGTATCTTGGTGGCAGCTCAAGGCCAGCTACAATAGGCTCCGCCTCCATCTTACTAAAATAATGGGCAGCGCAGCAGGCTATGTTTAATGAAAGCAGGCAACAGCTGTCCAACGGAACCAAAAAATTAATGTTTTCCCCACTTCACGCTACACCGCCAATTCCCTCAAAAAGGTGCTATGTGGGACGAGACGACCATGTTCCTGACAACTTCATATGGTGCTAAGATCACAGGGTAGGAGCCACAGCTCAAACTAGGGTGGATATGTTATACATACAGCAAACCCTGCTTTTATCGGGCCCTTGTTTTTAAGCGGAAACTTGTTTTAAACGGAAGTATTTGACGGCCCCGTGAACTTAATAAGGGCGCCTTCGGTGGCGTAGTTGGTAGCGTGCTGAGCTTCTATGCCCAGGGTCGCGGGCTCAAACCCGGCCGAAGTCATCGGATTTTTAAGAGCGTTAAAAATCCCTCAGTATACCTTCCTTCGGAGGGGAAGTAAAGCCGGCGGTCCCATGTCATAGATTTATGGCATGAAAAAGAAGCCAAAATTTGTAGGTTAGTTTTCATTAATGCTCTTAAGTTCCAACGTTCGTCACTGGGCGCTAGTTACGATGGCATATAGTAGTAGCGAAGTTCAGAGCTGGGTGTCGTTGACGGTAGCATTTGGTAGCGAAAGTAGGAACTACGGTACTTAAAATTATTGTCTGCAGTCATTACTTGAATTAAAAACAGATAAGACACACTAATACAGTCATCACAATTAACACCGGTTATCAGACAGATTCTACACACACCCAAAGTACACGGGGCTACATGACCGCGTAGTCGCAGCCCCTAAACTAAGGAACCAACCAACCGAACTTACGATATGTATTTATTTAATCGTGTCAGAGAACATATTGAACAATCAAGACAATTAAATGGTAGGTCTACTATAAGCACCGACACAGTTTGACACAGTTGATAAGTAAATCTAATGTTACATAGTGAAGCAATGATATGATTCGTAACTGTATGCAAAAATTCCCACTGACGGTGTTTTAGCCACTTTAAGGGACCCCAAAGACTAATTACTAACAATTACACTTGGTACAACTATGGGAGTACATTTTAGCCAAATAACACCGCAATGGCAACCGTTAAAGCTTCACTTGACAACTTCTTCTCGATTCTCGCTACCCCCTCGAGATGCTGCTGCTGTTTCACCACTGCACTCTTACCTCAGATGGTTAGCTATACCAAACGTCAGGTCAAGTCTTGAGGAAGATATCCCTCCGCGCATATCCTCTCTCTGTCCCTTCTTGTGTTTCATCATAATAATAAAAAAAGTTGGTATAGCTCGCAATTTACGTGAAAATAAAACCTTTTTCATAGAATTTCACGAAGGAAATTCTGAAACCTAAAACGTAACCTAGCCAGCTTATTGAAACATAGCAACATAGGGTCTATGCTGGAAAATCTTGTATGCCAAAAACAAGCAGAAAAAGTGGGAACTATTTCCTGGCGCGTTAGCCTCTGCACAGACCACAATATCAAAGAGACCGCCTAGTTCTTGAGGTAACTAGAGGTATGAATGGGCGGTCTAATCCTAGACTCATTTGCCCACGAAGCTGACTATCTAGGCCATGGATCAACTTACAGGAGGGTAATCTCAATTTCATGTATACGCCACCCAAAAATGACGCCATTCTACGCTCATTGTAAGAAATATAAATTCAAAACAGTGGGCGTATATTTACGTCACCCAAAAAAATCACTTCGAATTAATAACTCATACAAAATTTAACCAATTACGGAGCAAAAGGAGCACCAGGTACCCATTTTTCAGACGTCCTTGCCTGAGATTACCCCCAAGACCATTTCTGCATTTATTAAGCGCCCTGTTCAGATCATCCAGAGGGAAAGGATTAGAAAGGAGGCTAGTATACTTACGAGATGAAAAACGTGTTAAATAACCTTCGTTAAATGGAAACTGTGTTACATGGACAACGGAAATCAAAATACCCATTTTACTGGAAAATTTTGAAGTTCCGGAATGCAGTGTTTAGAAAAATTTAACTCCCAGGGGCTCACATCTAGTGGGACGTGAGTTGGCGACCATGGGACCCCAGCTGAGTCCGGCATTGCTTCCACTGACTTGTGCCGGGCTCCTCTCCGTGTTCTTTCCTGTCGACCTCTCTTGGTCAACTCTTGTTCTCTTCCGACCCCGACGGTATTAGGGTATCCGATGCCTAGGGAGTCTTTCACTTTCTCATCTTTGTCTCATCTTCGTGATATCCTCATTCTTCGAGGGGTCAGCCTTCTTTTTCTTTTCATGTTTTCTCCTGCCTTCTGCTCAAGGTCCTCAAGGAGGCAGGGTGTATGTAGCCCCACCACTTCTGGTGCACCCTGGATAGTGCTACACCCTCAGGGGCTCACAGTATCTCCTGCCTTCTGCTCAAGGTCCTCAAGGAGGCAGGGTGTATGTAGCCCCACAACTTCTGGTGCACCCTGGATAGTGCTACACCCTCAGGGGCTCACAGTATCTCCTGCCTTCTGCTCAAGGTCCTCAAGGAGGCAGGGTGTATGTAGCCCCACCACTTCTGGTGCACCCTGGATAGTGCTACACCCTCAGGGGCTCACAGTATCTCCTGCCTTCTGCTCAAGGTCCTCAAGGAGGCAGGGTGTATGTAGCCCCACAACTTCTGGTGCACCCTGGATAGTGCTACACCCTCAGGGGCTCACAGTATCTCCTGCCTTCTGCTCAAGGTCCTCAAGGAGGCAGGGTGTATGTAGCCCCACCACTTCTGGTGCACCCTGGATAGTGCTACACCCTCAGGGGCTCACAGTATCTCCTGCCTTCTGCTCAAGGTCCTCAAGGAGGCAGGGTGTATGTAGCCCCACAACTTCTGGTGCACCCTGGATAGTGCTACACCCTCAGGGGCTCACAGTATCTCCTGCCTTCTGCTCAAGGTCCTCAAGGAGGCAGGGTGTATGTAGCCCCACAACTTCTGGTGCACCCTGGATAGTGCTACACCCTCAGGGGCTCACAGTATCTCCTGCCTTCTGCACAAGGTCCTCAAGGAGGCAGGGTGTATGTAGCCCCACAACTTCTGGTGCACCCTGGATAGTGCTACACCCTCAGGGGCTCACAGTATATCCTGCCTTCTGCACAAGGTCCTCAAGGAGGCAGGGTGTGTATAGCCCCACCACTTCTGGTGCACCCTAGATAATACTACACCCTCAAGGGCTCACGGCTGATGAGTTCGGGAGTTGGCGATCCCGAGGGATTCCTGAGCTGGGTCCGTTTTTTTTCCTTTTTCCACTGACATTGGGGCGGGCCTTCTCCTCTTTCCTATTTCCTATCTGCCTTTCATGGCTGTCCTTCCTTACAAGTCCCTCGATCCTCATTCTTCAAGGGATGAGGGCATTTCTTTTCTTTCTGTCCTTTATTTGCCTCATCCTTTATTTGTTTACCATTTCTTCTTCTAGTATATAAGTTTGTAGTTAGTATTAGTTATAATTTCCATTCTCATCTCATCTCATCTTTCACTATCACCCAAACCATTACGGGCCAATAACAAGTTGTAGCCTATAAGTTTTGTTTGATTTAAAATTCACAAATAAAAAGTTTATAATACGGTATATCTATTCTTCTTCTTCTTTCGAATAATCCATTTGGAGGGTACGATGAATCAACGTTGGCTATTGTCCATTGTATTCAATTTCCGTTGTTTCCAAATTTCTTTCATCCTTCTAGAGTGTCGATCTTTCTCCTCTTGAGTCCACTTTCTGCCAGTTGTTTGTTTCTTCCATTCTTGAAGTTTTGCCTTTTGAATAGCTTCTCTGAAGAGTGATCTGTTTGCTATTGTGTCTGTCTGAAATTTGGCATTTGTCCAATCTTTGTCAATTTCAATGAGCCATGTGGATTTGGATTTGTAACTAGTCAGTAAGTTGAAGATCTACTATTTTCCATTCTATAAATAATGTGCCCAAAAAACTGTAATCTTCTCTTTCTCATTACATCAGTTAATTTTTCACATTTCAAATATAACTCTCTATTTGGTCGTAACCTATATTCTGCGTTATTATTTCGTTTAGCTCCCAGTATTTTTCTCAGAATTCGTCTTTCAGTCTTCTCTAATTTGTCTAAATCACCAAATCTTGTTAATTTAAGTGTTTCTGCTGTATACAGAGTTTCAGGTCTGACCACTGTTTGATAATGCCTTAATTTTGTGTTTCAGGATAAGTTTTTTTAAAATTATATATATCTTTTATCATATGAAAACACCTTTATTATTATTGATACAGCGCACAATGTGCAATATCTATAACCATGTGTTATTTTCTTTTGGGCCCGCCTAGATTATTTTGTTTGCCCATGTGTGCTCTAGGGTGTTTCTCTCACCTACCTAAGAATGCAGCGACTTGCTGCTACATAATATAATGAACCATGAGTAGCGTAAAAGATCCAATGTGTCAGTCGTCACCACTTATCCGTAATTGAACTGGTGAATTGTGAGAGACCGGTTCTGAGATCGTTTGCTAGCCCAACTCTCAGTCTGACACGTGATTCTGGCATGCGGTCACTTGGTCGAGGTGGTGCTGATACCGCCTCTTTTGCTTGATTCGCTAACTCATTTCCCGTAATTCCCATGTGCCTTGTCAATTATTATAGAGGTGATTCTAGTGTCCAGGTTGCACAACTCTGCTAGATGGTTGTGTATTCACTGCATTAACGGGTGTTGCGGGAAATATGAAACAATTGACAGAATAGAATCGTGCATCCTTTATCAGAGATGGTATCGAGCTCCGCGGTGAAGACAAAATGCCAAGGAAGCTTTTAGTTTTACGTGTACTTAACCATTTGATCACGAGCTACTGGACCTCCTTTTTACATGGAATCTGAACCACATGCATTTTCCGGGAATCATACCCGGTCCACCTTGGTGAAAGGCCAACAGCTTGACCGCTGCGCCAACACACCCCTCGCAGTGAAGACACTACAGGTCTGTGGCAAAGGGATCTGTACCATTAGTAACGTAAGCACAACCCACTTTCTCCTTAATTCCGATCCATCCTTATAGGGAATACCGGCACCCGGAACTATGCTGTTGAACTGCCTGACCTTAGGACCCCTGTGTGGATCTAACCGAATTTCTGGACGCGGGACTTGACATGGAGGAGTTAGGATCTTACAGATTTTATTTAGCGTATGGCTTTTAGTGCCGGGAGTGTCCGAGGACATGTTTGGCGCGCCAGAGGCTAAAGCTGCTTCAAGCGGACACCCAAAGTGTGAGCTACAAGTTCCATTGAATTTCAAGTAGTTCCAACTTTCGCTACCAGATGTCACTGACAACTAGTGGAACTTTGATAGAGCGTTACAACGAAATCCAACCTAGAAATTTAGCTTCACACAAGTTTAGTTAGTGGAAGGATCTTTTACATGCCATAAATCTATGACATGGGACCGCCGCGCCGGCTTCACTTCCCCTTCGAAGGAAGGCATACTGAAGGATTTTAACGCTCTTAAAAAATCCGACGATTTCGGCCGGGTTTGAACCCGCGATCGTGGGCTCAGCAGTTCAGCATACTACCGACTACGCCACCGATTTAAGGCCGTTGATTGTTCACCGAACTATAACAATCCATTAGCTTCCTCCATGTTATATTTACTATTATACTGACTCATCCCCTGTTCTCGCACTAGATCCATACCTCCTTTATGTAATATATTTTGTTTATGAGAAAAACCTGCTATGTTACAATACTGGAAAATGAAAGCAATTACTAGATCATTAGCTTGCCACGGTGGGTGAGTGGTTAACGTGTCGGACTACCAACCCCCAAGCTTGCAGGTTCGCTCCTGGCCGTGGTAAGTGATTTTTGAAAGGCGACAAAAATCACGACATTCATGTCATCCGTTGTTGGCATGTTAAAGAACCCATTTGAATTCAGTAGGCCGTGTTCATAATGGCAAAATTAATCTCGGGATTTTCCGCCAACACAAAGTTCCTCCTTTCTCTACTAGAAAGCGCTATAGTGTCAAGGAGCTTAGATATCTAACCTCCTTGACTTTCATAGCGCTTCAAGGAACGACAAAAAGCTGCCCTCTGGGTGTCAAATAATAAATCTTGCACCCGGCTACCGAGGCCATACGATATTATTATTATTATTATTATACTAGATCATTGAGTTAAATGACATGTCGCATATGGTCATCGTTTACTTTTACGTAAGTACTCAATTAGGGGCAGATGACCCCTTAAAACAACAATAACTAACTTAACTAAAGTGCGCAATTAAACATGTGTTGAGTGGTCTTGTTCACGCTTCTGCTCTCAGGCTTGAACTCAGCAAATTCCTTATTTCCCCTCCCGCAGGGTTTTGTGCCATTAGATTAGATTGGCATGGCGCGACAATCACTTCGAGTGATTCGTTAGAACATTTGTAATATTCGTGCAAAAACATCTCATTCGGAATTCACTTCACGCAGACCTTGTTTAATTTAAGCTATCAGTGAGTTAGTTATTGTTGTTTTAAGGGGCGGAACTACGAGGTCATCTGTCCCTCTTAACACAGATTAAAGTAAACAAATTTGGAATGGACACCTAAATTTGAAAAGACCGAAAATTAATAAAACAAAAAATTAAATTAAACTAATAATTATAATACAAACAAAAATTACGGAAAAGCAAAAATTCAGCATTCAAAAAAAGAACAAGTCTCACTTATAAAGCGGATAACGAGATCAGCAGCCACCGCGTCATCGGCTAATATAAGTTTGAGTGTCATAGTCATCTGCAAACCAAGGTTTCTTCCTAAGTCGGCAAGATTCACACACTCGATTAAAATGTAGGCCACGGTGAAAAGGGCTATCACTTAGAAGACTAGCGATGAGATGCAAGTCATACGGACCAGGGATTCGTTGAAAAACTTTGAAGACTTGTTCCCGCAAATTCAGGCTACTTTCTTTGAGTACAAAAGGAGCATTTTCACAACATCTAATTGGCATTAACACGATATTTTTGAAAGTACCGTGTTTAGTACCGACATGTTAAGTACTGACAGAGAAAAGCTAACCTAAACGCTTAAAAAAATGGTTTACTTAATTAAAAAATCACAACTTTGGATGACTTTCTAAATTAAAAAAAGAACCTGTGTTGAAACATGCGAGGTATAAAGATGAACCGTTTTTGAGATAAATGTATAGGGTCATTGTCTATGTGCGCCCCGATAAACACGACAAGCTAAGCCGGCTGTGACTAGCGCAGGTCGTGGGCGCACATACGCGGTTCAGCCGGTGGTTGGCGCGCTCCGCTGACTCATATAGTTAGTTCACCCGTGTTTTGTCATTCATATAGACGTGTATCTGCAAAGTTTAGTCATTAGTGTTGCACGTTTAGTGACTGTTGTGATAACTGTGATTGTTGGTCATGCCTAGACACCAATTCACATTGCACAAGCGTGTGTACATCTATAATTCGTACATGAAAAGCAGAAAATCTTGTTCTGAAACGAAACGAAAATTTCGAATCAAGTTTCCAGGAAGACCTGTGCCTAATGCCAGTATAATTCGGAAGCTCGCTAAACGATTCAAGAAAACAGGCTCCGTAAATAATAAAAGAGTTGACGGACATTCCTTCATCAGAAGATGTCAGGTGTGTGTTACAAGAGAGGGAGGACATTTTCAGCATCGCCTATGAGCACTGTAAGTACACATCATTGACCATGTTTGGTAAAAGTGTGAAAGTGCGCGCCAACCACTAGCTGAACCGGGTACGCGCGCCCGCGATCTGCGCCAGTCACAGCTGGCCGTGTTTATCGGGGAGCACAAAGATAATAACCCTGTACCTAAGAACACTACATTCAACATTGTAAATAATAGACCCCACTGCTTGGTACGGTAGTTGGCAACAGTTAGGAAACGAAGAGTCTCACCAAGCAAGTTAGTTATAAATGCTTATGTCCAGTCGGCGTTGCATGTAATTTCTTACTTATTGAAATATTTTGTGTGTTGTAATTACTACGAGTATCAGCTGATTAACAATAATTTGAGATTATTCACAAAACAATGGCATACTAGGAACTTCTAAAATAGGCTGTCTGTAGGGTTCCTGGGTAGCCTCACACGTGCTAAGGTTTACCACAGCTTACAGCTAATCTTTATGATCTAGAAAATCGGATTAGTCAAGCTGTGCTATCCAATTACCGCGTCAGCTTGCTCAATGCGTGGGAAGACAACAGAAGGATTGTGATTTGAATATTTTGTGAGCACTAGAACGCCGACCACATGTGCGACATCACACGGCACCATTACAGGCCATGAGATATAACCATACACGTTAAGATGTTCTCATGGAACCGCCGAGAATTTATTCATAGACAACACCCTACAATGGTGTACAGTTGTCACAATTTTTGTGACGAGGAAGGAAAATGTATTATTATTATCCTCCCTAATTATTCTGCTAAGGTCCCATTCCGGTTTTGTACCGAAAATAAGGTCCTGTTAACACCAACCTACACATATGGGGTACCTACAGGTTCCGCAAAACCCCATGTGTGCCCGAAACGCACTCACTTCCTCTTTAAATGCCTCACAATTAAATAAATAGCTTAAAAAATGTACATTTACAATGGGAGCACCGTAACCTGGCGAGCCTGCTGCTAGAACGCAGGGCAGCGCGGCGGCGGCAGCCCTCTGGCGGGAGCACGGCGTACTGCCAGGCGAACCTGCCACTAGAGCGCAGGGCAGCACGGCGGCGGCGGCCATCTGGTGGAAGCACGGCGTACTGCTAGTTGAGGAGTCTCTCAGCAGATGGCTCCGGTGTGGTCTCGCCAAGACTCTCTCTAGGGTTCAATCCTTCGCAAATGTAAAAATTACTGTAGAAGAAACTCCCGAGCAAACAATAACCGATGAATTCGTTGTAACATCGAATATTGTCTACAAAGAGGTGCTGTGACAACAATAAATACATTTCTTCAATATTTAAAACTTCGTTCTTCCACATTCTTCCCTACTTCCCAATAAACCTACATTCACGTTGCGAAAGTCCGAACGGGCCCACTAGTTATTATTATTACATTACAGATTAGGCTACATTCATAATAGGAATTTATTTCGGGACAAAATTCAAAAAGTGATCTTCAGGGAGGAACAAGAAAGACAACGAAAGCAGCCACGGAACATTGAACAGCTCCGAAAGCAGAGATCAGAGAGGATGAAGCGAATGTGGGCAAGGAGAAAAAAAAAAGACAAGTGGCAAGATTTGAAGTATTGATTTTACGTGCTCTGTAATAGTGATATTCGATTAAATAAATAAATTATTATTATTATTATTATTATTATTATTATTATTATTATTATTATTATTATTATACGCTAAAGTGTATGTTTCACAAAACTCTAGCTCCTAAACCAGAAGGAGTTAGAAGGTGAGGTTTGTACCAAAATCTTCCAAATCGTCTAAATAGTACAGGAAAAATCTTGCATTTATTGAAAAGTCAACGGAAATATATTTATTTGTTTAAAAAGTGTGTTTAAACAAACAAACAAGACGATAGACCCTGGCAGAACTGTGTCGCGTACCGCTGCATAGCACTAGAGCCGGGCGGGTGGTCTATATACACACGATAGTTCTCGCACGGGTCCGCTAGTTATTATTATTATTATTATTATTTATTTATTTATTTATTTATTTACAGCGTATTTTCCCAATATTGGAAAGCGTTAAGCAATTTGACTCAATTCTTGAAGTTCTTCTTATCTTGCCTATATTGTTTCATTCTGTTGGAGAATGCCAATTTTCTTTCGTCAGACCATTGAGATCTGTAAGGTGTAGGTTTTGATTGCTCTGGTTGGACTTCCCAGTTGTTCACTTGGTTACGGAAGGAGTCTCTGTCTGATGTGTCGGTTATGTTAGCAGTTCGCATGTCTTTTTATTATTATTATTATTATTATTATTATTATTACTATGATTATTATTATTATTTGTCGGGGGTTAATTCATGGACACATGCCTTCTTTTACTGACTCTGATGAAAAAAAGAAGATTATTATTAACCCTTTATGGACTAGTGGTCTCTATATTAACCACCTGTCATAAGGACAGTTTATGCTTTCAAAGATGCTGATAGTTGAATCTTTCAGCCAAATTTCGGAGAATTTTCATGCCAAAGTGCTAGTTTTTCTAAAAATCAAATATTATATACGTATCTACTTGCCGTAATGTGTTGGATAAAATTTAAAAAAAAAACTAAAATCATTAACAATTTAAGTGTAAAAATAAAATATAAATATAGAAATATAAATCATAAAAATAAAATTACAATAATAAAAGAAATATAAAATTAAATTAAAATAATAAACATAACTATAAAAATATTATGAAAATAATTGTAAAAATCAATTTGAAATTAAGTTAGTTAATTATTTAATTCAATAAAAAATATCAAAATTAAATCTATAAGAACATAAATTGAAAATTAAAATAAATATATAAACATTCAAATTAGAGAAACAAAAAATAACATTATTAACAATTACAATAATTAAAATAAATTAAAATGTAAAAAGACATAAAAATAAAAAATAGTTTTGCCCCATAAAGGGTTAATATCAGAGAAGAATAGTATGCAGTTTTGTTTGCGAGCTTTGCTACATTTTACTTGAATTTCCTGTATCTTTTGTGCGCGGCATACCATGGAGGAAAGAACGGAAGGAGATGCCTTCGCTGCGCTGCCTACTGTAGAGCAAGCTGCTGAAGCCAAACGGCTCGCCCACTTCGGGGAGCAAGAAAATTGCTGTTCCTATGCTTAAAGCCGTAAACCACTCCAACTAGTCTTGGATTTTAGTAACATAAACCTGCAATGACATGTCAAGATTTTTTCTTGGATAGGCAGAATACACTCTGTACATCACGGTACTTGACACAAATAAGCTGCGTTATTGTTTTAAAAGCCAATTTAAATAGAAATATGAGAGCACCTCTGCAAGGCTAGTATTGTAAGAAAGACGCGGCAAAACGTAATAATACGCTGAAACACTGATTAAGTTGAATACAGGTGTCGGAAGGTACGAGTTATACCAAAGAAGGGACATATTGGGAACTATCGTAATGATGCCGAACTAATCACGGTATTTACACAAAATTGTTTGGTTGGTTGGTTCCTCAGTTTAGGGGCTGCGACAACGCGGTACTTTGGGTGTGTGTAGAATCTGTCTGATAACTGGTGTTGTGATGGCTGTATTAGTGTGTGTATCTGTTTTTTAATTCAAGTAAGAACTGCAACTTTGAATTTTTCAAATAGTTCCTACTTTTGCCGCCAAACGCCACCGTCAACGACTACTAGGCCTAGTTCAGAACAAAGCTACTAGACGCCACCGCAGTCGGCTCTTGGCAACGAACGTAGAAACCTAAGAGCGTGGTATACATTCTTAACCTATCCAATTTAGCTTCACACAGGTGAAATTAGTGGAAGGTTGTTTAACATGCCATAAATCTATGACATGGGACGGCCGGCTTTACTTCCCCTCCGAAGGAAGGCATACTGAGGGATATTTAACTTTCTTAAAAAATCCGACGGCTTCGGCCGGGTTTGAACCCGCTATCTTGGGCATAGAAGCTCAGCATATTGAGGCATTCATAAGTTATAGGCCTAATTTCGAGCACAGCCACTTTCACTCATTGTTCGTACACATTTTGATATTCAAGAATACGAACCTTAAAATTAATAAACAGAACACTTACGGTATTCGATTCATACAACCATATGCAAGTCACGGATCACCCAATACGCCCACTTTGGACGCAGCGCTTCGCTTCACTCAAACGAGCTCAGGGCACCTCCTCTTATTCTTTCCTCCATGCGGCATACTGTATGTTGTTATAAATGTCTGGCATCAGTCGAATCCGCTTCCAGGGGTTCCCAACCTGGGGGGCGTGGGGCTTTATCAAAGGGGGCGTGAAGTGATTTCCGAATTAGTTTTTTTTAACTCGTATATTACAATTTTGTAAAATAAAAAAAATCGAATCCCTCCAAGTGATTGTCGCACCAAGTCAATCTTTCAAAAGCGCTGGTAATTGCCAACTGTCGGCACAAACCTCTGCGGAGCCACGAGGTTGGAAGTGAAATAAGGAATTTGCTGTGTTGAAAGGAGCAAAATTATGCCAATTTTATCGTCTCGTTGGCATATCTTTGTGATTTCTTTGAAGCTTTGAACAGTTCAAACTTACATTTTCAAAGACATATTTATGCGAGTCAGGATTTTCAACGCTGAGTGTCATAGAAACAAAGCAGCGCTGTCAGCTTGATGTTGCAAGTGATCTCCGCTGTGCTCTGTCAAATATCAAACCAAACATACCGAATCTTACCAAGAGAAAACAGTGTCAACCCTCTCACTGACATTTGTTGACTAATTTAAGGATTTGTTGTAAAAGTGTGTTCTTTGTATTGTGCTAAAATTAAGTTAGTATGTTATAGATAGGCCTATTCCATTATGTACTGTAGTGTTATTAGATTAGGTGGGGGGAGGGGTGGGGGTGGGTAGGGGGAGGGGGAGGCGATGAACTCCCGTATCTGAAAAGAGGAGCGTCAGCTGCCAAAGGTTGGGAACCACTGCTTAAACAGTGCGTTTCAAGGAATTTATTAGGCCTGTGTTTATTCTGTTGTTACGGAATTGTGTATGTTCCCAGGCGGCCGTGGTGCTGCCTCTGTTGGTGGCGCTGTCTACCGCAGCTGTCGGGAGAAGTGAGCTGCAGAACAATTCAGGCGCCGCGACGGACTGGTGGGCAGGTGCTGTGGAAGAGGACGCTATTCGCTCCCTGCCGCTGGACGGCGAGGGAGGTCTGTGGGCCAGCTCCTTCGTGCCACCACCTCCACGACCAGAGTTCCTCGATGACCACGCCACACCAGACGGGCTCACCACCTGTGATCTCTGTACCTGGGCCTGGCATGACCGCGGTGGCCTCTTCCCTTCAGACACCTCCAAAGGTTTGTGCTCCGCCACATGTTCACAAGAATGGTACCCGCCCTCCTACATCTCCTACATCTCTATACGTAGAGTCCCGGATTTTTGGTTTTAACCACGATTTTAACGATATCCGCGAAATATTTCAGCAAACACATGTTATCACAACGATATATTTACTCTAAATAAGCCACTTTTTAAAATTATTGTAGCCGCGAAATAAATTCATTTTGGGAAATATATTATTTTTACCCTAAAATGCTAAATGCCAACAAAATGCTGGTAATAAGATAATTTGAATGGATGAAAACCATAACGGTATAAGTAACATTTTGTTCATTCATAGAAAAAGCCATTTAAACATTGTAACACTCATATAAAGCAGGCTATTTGTAGTTATACACCTATCACTAGAGGGCAGAACAATATCGCAATCACTTGTCTCTCTCTGCTATTCAAAAGAAACATCCTTCCTGAGTTACATCTTGCACTTAACTCATTTTTAAAAAAATGTCACTCATACCGTTATGATTTTCACCCATTCATTTTTAAAAATATTTACTTGAAAATTAATTTAAATAGTCCCTTCATAGAAAATAAGAAAACTTAAAAATATAAACGTATCATAAGATGCGGGTTAACGAAGTCCCTTTTCAGACTTGATTGGTTGAAGTCCTGAAAACATGGAAACAATGCTCTGCATAATTTTGGGGACATCATACGTTTCAAGAGTTACCGGTAGTGACAAAAGGACTATTGGTAGTAATGGAGAAGTAAATGTTAGGTTAGGTATTGAAAACAAGTAGTCTACATTTGAGTTTAAGTTCTTTCGAGAAAAGAAGAAAAAAAAAAGAACTAGAATAAATTGTTTGTTACTCCTCCAAATGTTTGTATAGTGTTCATTATTTAACCAAATCCGTGCACCGTACACATAGTTATTAAGCACACTCACACCTCGATTTTTTTAAATATATATTTTATTTCACCACTTTGAACAATTCATTTCACCGCTTTGAAGCCTTTTATATTACCATAAATCAGGGTCCATAGCTAATGTATAATGTAAGCCCTGCGCGGATGCGGATATTCGCAACATTTTTCGCCATGCGGATATAGTTTGCATGGCTGTGCGGATAGCGGATAATGTTTGGAGAACATTTGCGGATAGTTTTTAGAATACATCCCGAACTTGTTTAAGCTTTAATTCGGTATGTGGGTTATAAGAGTTACGTAAGTGGGTAGGTGGGGCGCTCACAACGCCCCAACTAAAACTTACACTATTGTTTTACAAAATGTTAAATAAAGGTCAAATATACCAAATTGAATCTTTATTACTACCTTAAAATATTATCATGAGATATTTGGCACCACGGTTATAAAAATAAATACCTTACTGATTTCCAATCCTAAAATCTTAATATTTTGGTTTCGAACTGCATGTAAATTTTTAAGCTCAATTCTTCATTACTTCCAGACATTATTTACAAACACAAATATGTAAACTGATCCGTCCCTGCAGTTCATCTAAAGAAGTATTCATTTCACACACTCCAAAACCCCACACAGAAGCGACAGCTCAATTTCCGAACTAGAAACCAACTAGACACAATGTGTAACGACACCCCGGCCTATAAATGCTATTGTCGGCAATTATATTAAACTCCAAGCTTATTCAAGAAGATACAGAGTTCCTCAACAGTGTAGCCAACTTCTGTCAGAAAAAAAAAACAAGCGAATAGTACGCGTGGAGTGTTCTCAGCACACCACATACCCAGTTAAAGGTTAATATCATTATTATATCTCATGTTTATTACATACCATATTTTTCCGTTATGTTTGTTTCTCATAACAAATGTAAGATGATTTAAGCTAATCTCATTCAAATTATGTCATTAAGCATAATTAACACTCCGAACAGGAAAGGGTTGCAATTCTGGCTGTGTAACATTCATTTAAAACATTGCACATGACATACAAATCCTAAGCGAACGACTTTTTTTTCTCAAATGTCTAAATATGTTGCTTTAGTAAATTATGTCGCCTCCGTAGCGTAGCGGTCAGCATGGTTAGCTGCCGCCCCGGAGGTCCTGGGTTCGATTCCCGGCTCTGCCACGAAATTTGAAAAGTGGTATGAGGACTGGAACGGGGTCTGCTCAGCCTCGGGTGGTCCAAATGAGTAGAGGGTGTTCGATTCCCACCCCAGCCATCCTCGAAGTGGTTTTCCGTGGTTTCCCACTTCGTCTTCGGGCAAATACCGGGATGGTACCTACTGTAAGGCCACGGCCGCCTCCTTCCCTCTTCCTAGCCTATCCATCCCCATCTCCCTTCCCATCCCTCATGAGGTCCCTGTTCGCTTTGCAGGTGAGGCCGCCTGGGCGAAGTGCTGATCGCACCTCCCCAGTTGTATCCATCCCGACCAGATGTTCCAAGCTCCAGGACACTGCCCATAGAGGCGATAGTGGTGAGTTCCCTCGCTGAGTCCGTGGGAACCGCCAACCTAGAGGGTAAATTGACTAAATAAAAAATAAAATAGTAAATTATGCTTTATCTCATTAAAATACTATTGTAATGCCAGTAGATTCGGATAACAAACTTGCGAATGCGGATAACGTCTTGTTTAATTGCGCAGGGCTCTAGCTTTATGGTATCCATGCTTGGGATAAATCTTAAGCCAGCTCTCCAGCCGTTCGCCTACCAGCTCGGAGCTGAAGTAGAAGAGAGCAGTATCTACATCACTGTGTGGCCAGTCGAAGTTGATAGAGTAGTCAAGGAAGCCAAGTCGTGGGAGCTAGCTCGGAGCTGAAGCAAAGAGCAGCTCTCAGTCTCACATAGCTTGCCACGGTGGGTGAGTGGTTAACGTGTCGGACTACTAACCCCCAAGCTTGCAGGTTCGCTCCTGGCCGTGGTAAGTGATTTTTTGAAAGGCGGCAAAAATTACGACATGGATGTCATACGATGTTGGCATGTTAAAGAACCCATTTGAACTCAGTAGGTCATGTTCATAATGACAAAATTAATCTCGGGAGTTTCCGCCAACACACAGTTCCTTTTGGGGGCGTGGTGGCGCAGCGGTCAAGCTGTATGCCTCTCACCACGGCGGACCGGGTTCGAATTCCGGTCAATGCATGTGAGATTTTCGATGTGAAATGCCATGTCCTGTGGTTCGGATTCCACGTAAAACGGAGGTCCCGTGGCTTATGATCGCGAGATTAACGGTCACGTTAAACTACAAGCTTCCTTTCACAAAGTTCCTCCTTTCTCTACCGTACTAGAAAGCACTATAGTGTTCAAGGAGCTAATATGTCTAACCTCCTTGACTTTCATAGTGCTTCAAGGAACAACGCATTCGACATGCAGGCTACCCTCTGGGTTTCAAATAACGAAGCTTGCACCTGGCACACGAGGCCATACGATATTATTATTATTATTATTATTAGTCTCGCATTTGGGTAATCATCTCTACTTAGTATAAAACGAAGTCCCCGATTCTTGGATGTCACAGGTAATCTCGAGAACCACTGGATGGATTTTGATGCGGTTTTCAATATTCTGTAAAGGATATCTCGAGGAAGGTTTATGTAGATTTTTTTTTATCAAAGGAAGCCAAGCAGTGTCGATTTCAGTGAAAAAGTCGAAAAATAAACCTGGCGTCCGTGCGCTTTTTAAACTTACGCTGGGCAAACCAGTAAAAATATCAATATACTATGAGTGTAAGAATTGTTATGCATGAAAAGTTCTACAAAAGAGTCCGCGAGAGCATATCTCTATCTTCAATACATCGCCTACTATAAGTGATTTTACTTTTCATTTCTTCCAACAATCTCCATTCAATTACTGAGGCGACATTTTACGAGCGAGCCCGTAATGCATTATAAAGGAAAGAAAATAAAATATAGATGCGCCGGCTTGAGTGCCTCTACCGCATGTCCGAGTCCAAGGTCTAACACAATAGCGTACTTTTTAAAGACAACCCAGGAATAGGATGGACGTTGAAAAACTTTAACATCTTAATGTATAATGATCAATGTAATGGGCTTGCGCGAGGCCCTGTGCACGTTGATTACCACTAAACTTACAAAATAACAGCAGAGAAGGATGAATGGGAGAACCGACGAATACTAGAATTCTTGTAGGCCTACCATTTCTCCGAAAATATGATGGTATGAAAAGAAAAGGAAGATAGAGAGTGTAGCATATTAATATGATAATATTGGTGTAGAAGATGTTGTTACACTCCCACAGTACTTGAGGATAACAGCTCAGCTGGCAGCAAACCTCAAGGAGAAGAGATGTAACGTATAATTTGATTTAGAAGGCATGTTATCTGCGTTCCCATCCGCTTTAGTTGAGCTCACGGCTTCGGCATCCAAAACAACCAGGTCGTCTTGTTAATTCAATTTAAGGGCTTGGGATATCTTGGTCATCATCCCCGTGTAGTTGGGTGTGTATATCTGTGGTGACAGTAATTAGAGGGTATTACTGGGGTAGGTACCACAGGCCTTAGAATAAGAAACCATTATTTAGAGACTGTGGGGAAAATTCACACTCAGAAGGGCCGGGCCACCTTAAACGCCGGGATTCGAACATTCGATCTCCGGACTTGCGCGCACGACTACGCTCTGGTAACCATTAGATTATACAGGATGTCTACCAAAACCAACTAACAGATTTCCCTCTCAATTCCCTGAGCGGCCATAATAAGTATATAAAACAGAGTTTGTATTTGAGTACCGGTATTTGAAAAAGTGCTTGAACAATGAAGAGTAGCGTGACAAAGTTGATAAGACGAAAAGAAAAAAGAAGACAAAAAAAAAAGAACATTTTGCCATATCCAGAAAAACTATTGTACTTGCGAGTATTGAAAGTTGCTCGTCAATAGTAATGCTCTCAAAAATCATACAGTTACACATTTATATACAAATACACATGTAATTGGTGTGCTCTATCTTGCAAGAAATGAGAGCTTACTTAGCTTGCCACGGTGGGTGAGTGGTCAACGTGTCGGACTACTAACCCCAAGCTTGCAGGTTCGCTCCTGGCCGTGGTAAGTGATTTTTGAAAGGCGGCAAAAATTACGACACCATGTCATACGATATTGGCATGTCAAAGAACCCATTTGAATTCAGTAGGCCGTGTTCATAATGGCAAACTTAATCTCGGGAGTTTCCGCCAACACGAAGTTCCTCTACTAGAAAGCGCTATAGTTTTCAAGGAGCTTAGATACCTAACCTCCTTGACTTTCATAGTGCTTCAAGGAACAATGAAATTCGACATGCAAGCTAACCTTTGGGTGTCAAATAACAAAGCTTGCACCCGGCACCGAGGCCATACGATATTATTATTATTATTATTATTATTATTATTATCATATATAATGCGTTTGGCCCTCCAAGGAGCACGTAGAACCATTAGTTAACATTGGTCTTCTTGTTCTTCTTATCTTCCCAAAACTTCCTCATCCTTTCGCTATGTGCCTGTCTTCTTTCTTGTGTCCATGCAGCTTTAAGTTTCAAATTCTGTGGGTGGAAACTTATACGAATTTACTTTTTGTCTATATGCAGTCCGCGTCGTTGTTAGTGGGTCAATATTGATTTCAGTGAGGTCCTTTTGGGTGTCTGCTAGCCAGCGTACTTTGGTTTGTCGGTTTCCATTGACTATGAGGAAGATTTTCTTGGTCAGTCGGGAGTTGTCCATTCGAGCTATATGTCCGTAGAATTTCATGCGTCTTTTACGTGCGAGTGAGGCGAATCGTTCAGTCCGTGAATACAGTTCGTCTGAGCTGCAGGTGGAGTTTATTATTATTATTATTATTATTATTATTATTATTATTATTATTATTAGAGCTTACTGATTTAATGTCATTAGGAACATACATCTACAACAATCATCACCAGAATATACTTTTCCCCCATCAAAATTTAAATGCCTAATTTCCAATTATGCAAGGATGGACCTTGTAAAAAAAACTGAGTGTCATTAACTGATAATTCCCTGAGTTATCCAGGGTTTAAAAATTCCCTGAGTATTCCTTGTTTTCGTGAGTAGTAGATATCCTGTTATGGAATCTCCTGACAAGTACATGACATAAGAGGCTTATTTTAATCCGATAGTGTACGTTTCCTTTTCAGGTAAGGAGGGGGAGCTCGGCTGGGTGTTGACCTTGGCCATAGTCTCCGTATTGTCCGCAGCGATCGGTGCAATCGTTATGGTCACCGTGCTGCAGTGCCGAAGGTGAGTAATTACTTGAACCCTTCGTAGCTTTGGGGGTTGGGGCTATGTAATGTGAAATAACCGAGCTTGTTTTGTTATCAAGGCTAGAACGAAATGAGCCAACAATGGCCATGTTGAAACATAAATCCGTCCGCTACGTCACAGCGGAGGCCCGGGTTCGATCCCCGGCTCTGCCAAGGAATTTAATTCTGGTCTGAGGGCTGGAACGGGGTGCACTGAGGTAAAACTGATAAGAGGTGGGTTCGATTCCCACCTCAGCCATCCTGGAAGTGGTTTTCCGTGGTTTCCCACTTCGACTCCAGGTGAATGCCGCGATGGATCCTACATTAAAGCCATGGCCCAATCCTCCTCTGAATTACAAATACACATTCGGCGGCTTCGGTGGAGTAGTCGGTAGCATGCTGAGCTTCTATGCCCAAGATAGCGGGTTCAAACCCGGCCGAAGCCGTCGTATCTTTTAAGAGCGTTAAAAATCCCTCAGTATGCCTTCCTTCGGAGGGGAAGTAAAGCCGGCGGTCCCATGTCATAGATTTATGGCATGTTAAAGAACTGTCCACTAATTACACCCGTGTGAAGCTAAATTGGATAGGTTAAGAATGTAAACAACGCTCTTAGCCGGCCCCGTGGTGTTGGGGTAGCGCGCCTGCCTCTCACCCGGAGGCCCCGGGTTCGATCCCCGGCTCCGTCAGGGATTTTAAAACTGACGTGAGGGTTGGAACGGGGTGCACTCACGTGAGGACAATTGAGTAGCTGTCTGACAGTAAGACAGCGCCCCGATCACGAAAACCAAGATTAACGGCCGAGGGGACCCGACGCGCTGATCACGCGTCACCCCAATATCTGCAGGCCGAATGGCTGGGCAGCGGTCGCTTGGTCGGCCTTAGCCCGTCATGGGCTGTATAGTGCCAGGGGTTGACTTGTTGTTTTTTATGTAAACAACGCTCTTAGGTTTCTACGTTCGTTGCCAAGAGCCGACTGCGGTGGCGTCTAGTAGTTAAGTTCTGAACTAGGCCTAGTAGTCGTTGACGGTGGCGTTTGGCGGCAAAAGTAGGAACTATTTGAAAAATTCTAAGTTGCAGCCTTTAGTTAAATTAAAAAACAGATACACACACTAATACAGACATCACATTTAACACCGGTTATGAGACAGGTGAGGTACCCCCTGATTTCAAGAAGAATGTTATCATCCCTATACCAAAGAAAGTGGGAGCTGACAGATGTGAAGATTACCGTACAATCAGCTTGATTACTCATGCTTCAAAGATCCTGTCTAGAATAATTTACAAGAGGATTGAAAGCCAGATAGAAACGGAGTTGGGTGAAGACCAGTTTGGTTTCAGGAGAAATGTAGGAACAAGGGAAGCTGTACTAAGTCTTAGGCTGATTTTGGAAGGTAGAATAAGGAAAGGTAAGAGAACGTTCATGGCATTTGTAGACTTAGAAAAGGCTTTTTATAACGTTGATTGGACTAAATTGTTTGACATTTTGAAATCTATTGGAATAAAGTACAGGGATAGGAGGGTGATATACAATCTATACAGAAACCAGACAGCAGTCATTCGAGCTGAAGGTCATGAGAGAGAAGCTGGTATTCAGAAAGGTGTAAGGCAAGGCTGCAACTTATCACCCATACTTTTCAATCTGTACATTGAACAAGCAATGAAGGAAATTGGAGAAAAATTTAAAATGGGAGTGAAGATTCAAGGAGAAATAATTTCAACTCTGAGATTTGCTGATGACATCGTCATCTTGGCCGACACGCCTGAGGATTTGAATCAGTTTTTGAATGGTATGGACTCCGTCTTACAGAATGAATACATGATGAAAATTAATAAATGTAAAACAAAAATACTGGAATGCAGCCGAAATAAATCAGAAACTTCTATGGAGATCAAATTGGCAGGTGAAAAGCTGAAGGAAGTTGCAGACTTCTGTTACTTAGGAAGCAGAATAACCAGTGATGGACGAAGCAAAGAGGATATAAAAAGTAGGTTGGCTCAGGCAAGGAAAGCCTTCCTACAAAAAAGGAATCTGTTGACATCGAATATAGATTTAGGTATTAGGAAGTCATTTTTGAAAGCCTTTGTCTGGAGTGTGGCGCTCTATGGAAGTGAAACTTGGACTATTGGTGCAGCAGAAAAGAGGAGAATTGAAGCATTTGAAATGTGGTGTTACAGGAGAATGATGAAGATCAGATGGGTATATAGGGTTACAAACGAAGAGGTATTAAGGCGAGTGGGAGAGGAGAGATGTTTCTGGCGACTGCTAATGAAGAGAAGAGATAGGTTGGTAGGTCACATACTAAGACACCCAGGAATAGCAAGCTTAGTTATGGAAGGAAGGGTCGAGGACAAGAACTGTAGGGGTAGACCAAGGTTAGAATATGTTAAACAGATTGCCTCGGATGTAGGGTGTGGTAGCTATGTAGAGATGAAACGATTAGCTCAGGACAGGGAGGCATGGAGAGCTGCATCAAACCAGTCAAAAGACTGAAGACTCAAACAACAACAACAGACAGATTCTGCACACACCCAAAGTACACAGGGGCTACATGACCGCGTTGTCGCAGCCCCTAAACTGAGGAACCAACCAACCAACAAATACACACACTATAATAATAATAATAATAATAATAATAATATCGTATGGCCTCGGTGCCGGGTGCAAGCTTTGTTAATTGACGCCCAGAGGGCAACTTGCATGTCGAATTTTATCGCTCCTTGAAGCGCTATGAAAGTCAAGGAGGTAGGTTATCTAAGCTCCTTGACACTACAGCGCTTCCTAGTTGTGTTGGCGGAAAATCCCGAGATAAATTTTGCCATTATGAACACGGCCTACTGAATTCAAATGGGTTCTTTAACATGCCAACATCATATGACAGCGTATCGTGATTTTTGTCGCCTTTCAAAAATCACTTACCACGGCCAGGAGCGAACCTGCAAGCTTGGGGTTGGCAGTCCGACACGATAACCACTCACCCACCGTGGCAAGCTAATACACACTAATACAGCCATCACAATGGGCCTAACACAGGTTATCAGACAAATTCTACACACTTCCAGTTCGTATTGGAATCTGTTTCAATACATCAGTAAAGCCTACATTCTAAGAGACCACGATGTCGCAAAGACCCAATATGAATCATCAATAACGACAACGAAACATAAATTGCTACTCCATGACCTCGCAAGACCAAGAAGAAGATGGTAACTTAACTACAGATTTGCTCAAAGTAAAACCATGGCCTCTATTGAAGCTCTAAAGTTATTTTTATCGCCTCTCGAATGATTCTAGGTGTGATGTGTTTCTCCATACATCAAAAACTAAAAGAATGTAAGGCATATCCAGGCACTTCTGTGGTTGGCAAAGATGTAAATACATACGAATGTTTATACGAATCGTTTTCTTCATGGATCATCGCACCACCATCCTTGCCAGCAACGTGCTGCCCTTAATACTCTTAACAGAGCAAGGACGGTGTGTGAGATGTGAACTTGTATTCCTGGCTGAACTATTCCAAGAATGGCTACTCGATGAGGTGAAAGCGAGATTATCGCAGAATCCTCCTCTTGCAAAACTGGCCTAACTGCCATACGGGCAATCTGTCACGGACAGAAGACACAATACCAAGACCACATTCAGTTAGTCTAAATTTGCTGGAAAAGGATTCCATTTTCCTATGGCTACGTATTGGCTAGACATGAAGGAGAATCACAAGGGTCAAGGATCATCGTAGGACAAGCTGTTGCCCCGAAACTTGACCGAATAGCCCCTGTGTTACTTCCAGTTCGTATTGGAATCTATAGCCTACACTCTAAATTAGTTTGTTCTGACTTCTGGGTGAACAGAGCTGTTACTCTTTGCTCAGAATGACACAGCTGATAAGTTTATTAATAGGCTACATCTTTGGTGCAACGTAACTTACAATGCGATATGCATGTCCAACTGAATGCGATCCAATCTATATTTTTGCCTCATCGACTCAATTAAAACGAAGTCCCGTGCACAGGATCGAGGTCAGTACGCTAGATTTATTTCAGTTTGATAAGTAGGTCTACTAAATAGACTACTTAATCCTTTAAATCAAATATTTCCAACTTAGAATGGAAAGGGGAGAGCTTCCCGTTGCTACGCACATCCCTACTAAAATATTATTCTGCACGTTCCAGGATCCTGAACATTCCTAGATTTTTCACACATCCTGGAGCAGATGTGCTCAGTGTTCCACCATCACCACATCTCACACCCTCAATTTTTACTTTATAATTGAGGGGCTCAGGGTAAATCCCAACCAGTGATCGAAACTTATGTTGGACATAATTCACAAGTCCAATAGCGTATTTTGCAGCAATCCATGCCAACTTGCAAATATCACTTTTTTCTCGAAACTTACTACTGGTGGGTTTGGTCCTTTTTTCAATGAGCCCCTCAATTAGACAGGGTCCTTTATATCGGTCTGGCAACATAGCAGCTCAGCGGAAAAATGCATGTGTAGCCGTGTGAGAGAAATATTGCTGCGCTTCTACTGTATTTTGTTAGACCGATAAAAAGGACCAACTGTTTATTAGATACCAAATCTAAGTTACATTTCATTGCATGGTTCCAATAATTGATCCGTAATAGGATATTTAAATTTCCTAGTGAATGTTAATATTAAAGACGTATTGTTTTCTTTCTTTGTTCGCAGCAGACTGAAGAACATTGGATCGACAGGTGAGCGCTATCGCATATCTGTAGTTATCTTCATTAAGTTAATCGAAATAAGGTTGTTATTAATAAAAATCTACGCCTCTGCGTCTAAGATCATTGCAACGGAGTCTTTGATATGTAGGCTACTGTAGGTCTACTGCCGATTCGCAGAAATTATAGGCTACCGTGTGTTAAGAGATTTGAACATCAGCAGGGCCGAAATTTGTCGTAATGAGATACCTAGAATTGAATGCCAAAGCAGATTCATCGCATTTCAGCTGCAAGTTCCGGTTTGGTTAGGTTAGGCATACGAAGTCATCCATAAAATATGTCAGCCTTCAATGGAGAACTTTCATACTACTACGTATTTTAGCAAACGTCTTCTCCTACCTTTTAAATTCTGCAAGGTGAGTGAGGTTTAGACTTTTCACTGCGTAATTTTCAATACATCAAACACAAAATGTCACAACAATGCAATTTACATCTGCCGTTGTTTTTTTTCACATCTTTATTTACGTCTCGTCCGGTATTAAACAAAAGATAAAAGAAGTTTGGTCTCATCTTTGCATTATTTCCCGAAGTTCAACCTTGTATAGAGCATCCACATTTTTCGTTCGTTCTCTTGCCGTGAGACGCGCCACCGTCGCCATCTTGTGCTTATGCCTAACCAGCTTCCGGTTGGATTTAGTAGTCAGGTAATGGAAGCAATGGGAACTGTGTACTACAATTTTCCTTACATGTAACTGAGCAAATTGTTGTTGTTAGCAAAAATAAAGTTGTAAAATGCACCAAGAATGATGTGATCTCAATTGTGTTAATTCCTTACCGTATGCATTAGTATTGCGATATCAGCTAACGCTGTGTCGCAGTACAACCAACACTCGTCGTTTCTATGTTGCACATTTTCCTGTCAATTTAGTACTGATTATGTTTGAAAATTCTTTAAGATCGTGACGAAAAAAATGATTCTCGAAATGTTAGAATGTATCTAACTGCATGCACGTCGTACTGTAATCTTGGCAATATTGTTTTTTTTTTTTTTTTTTTTTCAGAGAACAATTTTACACCGTACCGGTAGTAGGCACGCAGCTTTTTGTGTTTAGTTTTCTGACAACTTGTCTTAAATTACTGCCTTTTTTTTCTAACGAAATACAATCCATTCCTCCATTAGAAGATTTCTTTCAAATTCATGCAAAATGAGGTTCGTTTTTGTGAAATTGAGGCCATAAACCCCCCTACCCTTTCAGTGATTTCTGTAGCCTACTTACGTAGACTACGGTGAAGATGTAAATGAGCACTTTCTTTATTTTGTCGCCAGTTGTTTGGACTAGTAGCTTAAAATTTTCCATGTTTTCCACACTGAAAACTAGGCACGGTTGTATTTTAAGACGGATATCGCTTTCTTGCAATACCGGTACCTAATGTTATAAAGAATTATTAGTTAAAAATTTATTAATATAATGAATAAATACATACAGAATAAATCATAAGTTATTGTTAAATGTTACCGGTACCGGTAGCCTTCCTCCACAATCACGTTTTAGTATTTGAACGGGACACGTTAATGCATAATATATCAATGTAATAACCGGATAGCAACTGATTATAATATTCTCAACATATTTAATTGACTCCAACTTAATACCATTATAGTCCAAGTGATGTTGGACCAATGACATTTGAAATGTTAGGCAAGTTGTTCGTTATTTTAATAGAAAGTACACGCGAACAGAGGTGGATTATTCCGGACATTATTCTTTGCTGTACTGTGTAAGTTCATGCTTTTCGTCCTTAGCAGAACACAATGCGGTACTTTTCACAATACTTTCCACAGAGCGAGCACAGATAATTCTCATTTGGTACATGATATTTTCTTGTTGTCACATAATTTATGGTGGTAGCCATGAATAGCTAGTGTGTGCTCTTAATTAGCATTTGTCCATGATCTGTCCTGCATTGCGTCGGTATTCTCTGTTGGGAAGTTTTACTAACTAGTTTCGGAATAGTCAAGAAAGGCCATCCCTCTATTTCAGGGACAGGCAACCTGACAGCCCTGGCGATCTACTACAACGTTTTCATATTTTGAAATGATATATCGTTTTACCCTTACAAAGATCATAATTGCCAGGCCTTTTTTTTATTTTAATCTGAATATGATTTCATAATCGCGTGTGGCCTCCTGAGAAACCAGGTGCATTCCTTTCGAGTTGACGCTCGTTGTTGACCTGCACGTCGTGATGTGGATAAAATGAACGATGAAGGCGTCCCGAACACAAAGTCCCCGAGCCAAGGGTGTTAACCATCTGAAGTTTAAATCTCACGAGCCAGCCGAGAATCGAACCCGAGGCCCTTTGAACCAAAGGCTAGAGTCCTATCCACATCACCATGAAACAGAACATCATGACACTAAGAAACATTCACGGTGCCAGAAACGGAATTAATAATAGGCATTTATGAATATTTATAGTATAAGGAGCGTTCAAAAAGTAATGAGCCGGAGGCTGTAATGTGCAAACCGGTGACGACATCGGCTAATCGTGGCGTGTGTAACGAAGTGTGGTTCCGACCAGAGCGTGGAAGGGCACAGCCCGTCGCTAGAGGGCACGTGTGCACGTCACGTGACGATACAAAGCGAGCAGCAGCATGCATCAATCGTCCAACGCTGCCAGTCGCATTGCAAACAGTGACATGGAGGCGTCAATCGAAGAGCAAGGACGTGTTGTTCGGTTTCTGACAGCGGAAGGAGTAGGGGGAACGGACATTCATCGCCGAATGTCACAAGTGTACGGCGAACACTGCATGTCCCTTGCAAGGGTCAAGGCGATGCACAAGCGGTTCAGGGAAGGACGGGTGTCGTTAGCCGATGATGCCCGGTCTGGGGCACCCCCCTGCATTACCGATGACAACGTCCAGCTGGTTGATGCACTCATTACCCAGGACCGCCGAGTGACAGTGAACGCTATAGCCGCCGTGGTCGCTCCACGACAATGCACGACCTCATACGGTCAACACAGTCGCGGCACTCCTGAAGAAATTCAAATGGGAGGTTCTCGGCCACCCTCCATACAGTCCAGACCTCTCTCCCTGTGATTACGCTCTGTGGGGCCAACGATTCACCTCGGACGCCGACGTCCAGCTATACGTGCGGAACTGGTTCACATCGCAGCCCAGGGAATTTTATGAGACAGCCATTCACCGTCTCGTGTAACAGTGGGACAAGTGCCTCAACAGCCAGGGCCAGTACTTCTAACATACAGGTACTGGTTTCTGTAATTATGCCTCCGGCTCGTTACTTTTTGAACGCACCTTATACAACCACTTTTACACTTACACGGTGTGAAATTGGGCAGTAATAGTTGCCTTGAAGTTGGGCGAATAGAAGGTTGAGATGCAAAATATCATTCTTCATTCTCAATTTGGCGCAGTCGATTCAAATGGAAACCATAAAAAATGTTCTTTATTTTTGTTTCATTAAATAAGGTTCGCGATCTTCCAAATATATCCTGGCGATCTACCGGTAGATCGCGATCGATATGTTGCCGGCCCCTGCTCTATTTCTTATTTCACAAGTTTAACACCTAAAATCAACACCACAACCCGAAATAATAAAGTAAATAATCATGGACGATTCATTACCAATGAAAATCAAATGGAGATTCACGGACCGGAAGTTCACTATGTCACCCTTACTTACCAAAAATAGTAACCAAGTGGCAATTAATTGAGAAAATAAAATCGAAGTAATGAATTGCTGCTTTATAATATTTTATACTATTTTCCTCGCTACTATAATTTACGTGATTTGAACGAAATTGTTAATTCCAGTAACATGGAAAAACAACATGAACTTTCACAAAACATAATTATCACTAAAACCATCGCCATCTATAATTCTCAAGCCGTGCCATTACACTTGGAAATGCCGCCCATCTGTCCTCTGGTAGGCCTAGAGCAAGCACATGGTAATTGCTAACAGTGCGTAAACACATAGATTTTGACGCGAAATGTTTGCGGAAATACAACAGAACATAACATCCGCTAAATCTCTACTTAGTATGAAACTAAGTTCCCGATTCTTAGATGTTACGGGTAATCTGGAGAACCGCTAGATGGATTTTGATGCGATGCGGTTTTCACCATTCTGTAAAGGATATCTCGAGGAATGTTTCTGTAGAAAATAATTTATGACCAAAGTAAGCCGAGCAATAACGGTTTCAGTGAAAAAGTCCAAGTAAAAACTGGCGTCCGTGCGCTTTTTAAGTTTACGCTGGGCAAACCGTTAGAATTGTTCAGCATGAAAATTTCTACAAAAAAGTCCGCAACAGCATTCAATACATCACCCACTATAATTGTTTTTACGTTTTCATTTCTTACAACAACCTCCATTCAATTACTAGCTTCGATACAGTTTACGAGCTAGCTGGCTAGCGAGCGGGCCTTTCACCTCAAACACTGTCGAGTCAAGACTTCAGAGAAGAGTGGATGTGTTTGAAGTTTCCCTGGAAGTCCAACTCGGTTTTTCTTTACTTCGCCTGTGAACTGATTGTTCCGCAGAAGTTTAGATTGGGCGGAAGAGGGATTTGTGATTCATGCACCTCGCCATTCATAAATTACGTCTGACAAGAATTCGTTGCACATTCTATCTCCATGGTAATATAATTAATAGTCCAGTCAGTGATTTTAAGCCATCATGCCGAGGCGGAAAAAGGATATAGGCTACAGTAGGTCGTAGTTCTTGAAATCGAAAAAGATACGCTTATCACGTAACAATGAAACTGAGCAACAAATAATTTCTCGATTGTCACAAGAGAGAAATAAGTAATTCACAAAGACAAAGGGAGTCATCCCCAAAGTTCCTAGACACAGGGAAGAAAATGTTCATGGTTTGTGGTCCGATAAAGAGAATTCTGCTATGAATTATGATCCCTCCATAAGTTATATAAATGATGCTTCAGTTTCCGGGCGAAGCCTGGTTTCTAGTCTACACATAAATATCACACATAAAGGATAAATATTATCTTGCTATGAACTGTCAATTCCCGGTAAGGTAATGATAATAAAATGTTTTACTGTATATATACAGTATATATATACCTCAATGTCACATTGTGTGAAGTTTTCTTTTTCTTGCTGCTATGCTCACTGCCGTTATTGACGCGCTAATAAAAAATATTTAAAACTAACGAACTTAAAGACAGCCTTTGATATTAAATCCTTCACTTTTTATCCACAGATGCACTAATCATAGTCACAATAGGCCTCCAAAGTTAATGTTGATAGTCAATAATGTTCCACTGGCCACTTAATTTAAAAAGAAGCACTTACCAACTGAGTATAGTTCATACTGGAATATATAGGCCACATCCCAGAAGTAAATTACTAGGCACTGAAAATCCTTCACGTCGTAGTGATCAAAACGTGGTAATATATAACCAGTTATTTTAATAGTGCTGTCATAAGTTGCCTTACATCCAGGCACACAATACTTCCTAGGCATCTGAAATATTAGTGAAGAATTTGTTGGTTTAATTCATTACCAGGCATTGGTTATCAGTGACGTAGCCAGGGGGAGGGGGGGGGGGGGGGTTACTGGGGGTTAGAACCCGTCTCTCCATTGGAAAATCGGCATGGTTGTGATTTCTGTCTGTTTCACCACCGCTTGGTGATGTACAGTTGTCGCCTTTCGGCCCGGCTCCATATTTGAGGCTAGACACGTCTTCATGACAACGAATAACCACAGTTTATCTACGCAGTTGCGAAGCTTGGCTCATATTTTTCGCGACAATAATGCTCTCACACAGCCAGCGATCATGTGCCGTCTGCGCTGTGTTGGTGAATGTTATTGGTGATGGATTTCCTGCATGTTAGCATTGTGTAACAGTTATATCCTTAATCATGTGTTTTACAAGAGGTGATGTGCAGTGCAATAAACAGATCAAATATTAAAAGCCATATTTCAGTATTGCTAAGTAACCTATATGATCGCTTTTCAGTCGGTCAACACGAGTGTACGGTACCCACTTAGATTAGGCGGGGAGTGGTAGTTTATCTCCTAGTGCCTGAAATAAAAATACATGAATTGTTTATACCTTAATAAAATACTTCTCACAAAAAAAGGGGGGGGGGGGGGAGGTTGTATGAAAAGTGGTTTATTAAGTGTATAAATAATTATTGTATTATGAATTACACAATTACACAGCAGGGAAATTAATTGTTACTCCTCGCCCAATCGAATTGGGTGTATTCGTGTTGACCGACTGGGAAGTCATTCTGTTAATGTAGATTGTTCAAATAATAAGACGACACTCGAGTTTCCAAAAGGACCCTAAGAGCTATGGATTTTAGGATAGTATTATAAAGCTTTTCAAACAAACAACGGAACTAGCTCTTTAGGCTAACTGGTTATGAGTCAATAATAATGTTATTGGTTTTACATCTCTTTTGACTACTGCGGCTTTTAGAGACGCTGGGGTGCCAGAATTTTGCCCCGAAGGGGATCTTTATCGTGCTAGTAAATCTACAGACACGGCTCCCTTGCATTTACGCACCCTCAAATGTCAGCTGACTGCGCCAGGATTAGATCCTGCAACCTTGGGCACAGCAGGCGAGAACGTTACCGCTGAACCACGCAGCCATTCGGTTATAAATCAGACGCATGTCTCGGTAGGATATCTATGCATGGCTTCCGTGGCGTAGTCGGTAGCATGCCAAACTGCTACGCCCAAGATCGCGGATTCAAACCCAGCTGAAGTCGTTAAAATGCCTTCTTTTGGAGGAGAAGTAAATCTGGCGGGCCCATGTCATAGATTTATGGCATGTAAAGGAATCTACCACTACAATGGTAGTGTGTAGCCAAAATCTGTAGGCTATTTGGTTAGAAACGCTCTATCAAGTTCCAACGTTCACCGCTGGGTGTCAGTGACAGTGGCGTCTGGTGGCCAAAGTTGGAACTACTTGAAAGTGAAATTCGGGAGCCTACGAGCGTTTAGTTGAAATGTCCTGCATTCAAATATACAGTTCATAATATCAATGCATTTTGAAAATCAAGACATAAGTAAACTTAAATGATGTCATCTCAAACACGTGCCGATATTTTAATTTTCAGATGTAGAAAATGGGTTTCAAATAGTCAGAGAGCTGATTTAATGAATAAACATGTAAACTTATTCTCGTATCATTTTGAAGTAAGCCAATTTATGTCGTCAGGATAATGCTCTCTAACTTAGATGTGGTACACTGTTTGTTAATTCTCTTATGAAAGAGCTGGTCTCCCACATGACTGCTGTGATGGTACGGCACACAATATTGTTATTGCTGAAATTATTTGTAAAATTGACATTGTATTATATTGTATAATTTAGGAATTAAAGGTTTCAAAATCACAGAATAAATACGAAGTACTTACATTTGAGCCATTTAAAACCTTAAGATCTTTTTATACTTTTCATTTCACAAATCACACCGGTATTTTTCTAATTAATTACAATGTTACTCAATTTTACGGAAGAACGAGCTTTTGATATGGTTAAGAATTTGATATAGCATAGCTATTTACAATTATACCCACACTAGTAACCCACCCCGCTTCGCCCGGTATCTTTAACGGTTTACGTAGCGTAGCTTGAAAGGCGCACGGACGGCAGGTCTCAGACGCAATTGAGAAAAGCCGAGGTGAACAGCGAAACTCCAAACACATATAGCCTACTCTTCTCTGAAATCTTAACTCGAAACGACTCGAAAGTTGATGCTGACCGAAGCTGGGGTGATATACTAGCTTGCTACCTCGTTAACTCGCTCCGAAGCTAGTAATTTATATTTCCACTGAATTGAGATTGTTGGAAGAAATGAAAACGTAAAGTCACTTATAGTGGGCGATGTATTAAAGATATAGATATGCTGTCATGGACGTTTTTGTAGAACTTTTTGTAGAGCATAAGAAGTATAAACAAACTTATTTTAAATGCTGTCTTGTCAAAATAAACGATACCGTATTTATTAACAAAAGTTAACATGTGACCTTAACACACATTAGAACCTCATCACATTTGAAATCAGTTCGTTTTTACTATTTCAACACCCGTGAAATTCCTCGAGGTAAGTCAGAACTGCTGCAAGTTGAAGAAGTGAGTAGCCTACTTCTCGTATTAAGTTGTATGTATAACCAACAGTAGCGTAGCCAGGATCGACCAATGGGGGGGGGGTATAGTTACGGTACTCGAAGTCAAATTCTACAAGCATTTCGTCCCGTGGCTAAACGTCAAACGTGCACCATGGTCGCGAGGGCAGTTGCAGTAAGTGCGGATATCGTAGCTTCGAATCCCGGTGCTGACAGCGGTTATCCTGAGTGGGTTTTTCCCCAGGTTTTTCCACATTCCCTACAGGAAATTGCCGGGATAGTGTCTACTTCAAGTCCCGGAGCGTCTACCCCATTCCTGTCCTTGATACATTTACACACATTACTAGTCATCACAGCAATACAGATTGCCAGACAACTTCAACACACACCCAACTATACGGGGCTGATGACCAAGATGTCTCAAACCCCTCAAATGAATTATTAACAACAACTCTACAAGTATTTTCATTTCTCAATGAGATATTATTACACAAGAAAAGTTTCATGTATTTTGGTCCAGAAGTTTTCGGGTACTGTAATACACTACAATATTTTAAATACGCTTGAGGCCTGAAGATGTTGCCAGCGCGCACATCTTTCCGCGGGAAACAGCATCATGTCAAAGAATCGCTCGGCTATTGTTAAGTGAAACAATGACATGAAGAATGGTAATGCATCCAGGAAACCTTAGTCCATGCTATAAACAGTATGTACTCTACTAGGCCTATACCGTTCATATTTATGATTTGAATGAAAGTTATGTTGAATTTATTAAGTGATCGTTCTTTTTTCCCCCCTTTTTTATCATTTCAAATGATCTTGTCGAATTCGTCTTTATGCTTTGGGTCTAACGTTACGCGGGACGGAGACGGTTGCGTTTCGGAGACGGAGACTGTGACGTCATGCAGCCACGCGGGAAGCCGAAGTTAATGGTTAATGGAGTCTGTTGAAAGAGTCCTGGGGCGTCGAGCGACCTGGGGCTTCGAGCGAAGCGAAAAGAATACAGGGTGACTCCTAAAGAGGTGTACAAGATGCCAGAGAAGAATACAGGGTGACTCCTAAAGAGATATACAAGACGCCAGATAAAAATACAAGGTGACTCTTAAAGAGGTGTACAAGATGGCAGAGAAGAATACAGGGTGTCTCCTAAAGAGGTGCACAAGATGTCAGACAAAACTACAGGGTGACTCCTAAAGAGGTGTACAAGATGTCACACAAGAATACAGGGTGACTTCTAAAGAAGTGTGCAGGATGTCAGAGCAAAATACAGTACAAGATGCCAGATAAGAATACAGGGTGCCTCCTAAAGAGATATGCAAGATGCCAGATAAGAATACAAGGTGACTCTTAAAGAGGTGTACAAGATGGCAGATAAGAATACAGGGTGACTCTTAAAGAGGTGTGCAAGATGCCAGATAAGAATACAAGGTGACTCTTAACGAGGTGCACAAGATGTCAGACAAGAATACAGGGTGACTCCTAAAGAGGTGTACAAGATGTCACACAAGAATACAGGGTGACTTCGAAAGAGATATACAAGATGCCAGATAAGAATACAGGGTGCCTCCTAAAGAGATATGCAAGATGCCAGATAAGAATACAAGGTGACTCTTAAAGAGGTGTACAAGATGGCAGATAAGAATACAGGGTGACTCTTAAAGAGGTGTGCAAGATGCCAGATAAGAATACAAGGTGACTCTTAAAGAGGTGCACAAGATGTCAGACAAGAATACAGGGTGACTCCTAAAGAGGTGTACAAGATGTCACACAAGAATACAGGGTGACTTCGAAAGAGATATACAAGATGCCAGATAAGAATACAGGGTGCCTCCTAAAGAGGTGTGCAGGATGTCAGAGAAAAATACAGGGTGACACTTAACGAGGTCTACAGTATGTTAGATTCAATCAAATACAGGGTGACCATTAAAGAGGTTTGCAAGATATCAGATTCAAATAATGGGTGCCCCTTAAAGAGTTGTAAAAGATGTCAGACTCAAATACAGGGTCACCCTCAAAGAGGTGTCCGCGCGGGAAGCCTAAGTTCATGGGTAATCGAGTCTGTTGAAAGAGTCCTCGAGAAGCCCTCCTGAGCCTTTCTAACATGTGTAGCATTTGTAGCATACGTCATTTGAAATGATATAACGTCTAGTCTTTCAGACTGACTGTTTTTTTTTTGGCCGGCCAGTGTATCTTCAGAAATACTTGCTGCTCCATAAACAGCTGTGTAAGGTTCGAAAGTACGCATGTGGCTTAGAAAAATAATCGTTGCATTGAGAAAAGATGGTGAATCGGATCGGCCAATACGGCGAGGTGGCTCATTCTGCGAACAAGTTAGCTAAAATCGCTTTGTCTCTCTTCAGCCTTACTGTCCCTAGTTCGTGAGGATGTTCGGCGTCATTAATAACTCGCCGTTTTGCGGGAATATTATTGTCCCTAGTTCTGGAAAATATTTCATCATGATCTCGCGCTGTTTAGCGGGGAAATTCAAACACATTGGTGCATATAATTATTTATCTGCTGTGGATAGGCTACTGCAAAGATGAACATGTAGAAGTTTTCTATTTGACCATTCCAAGGAACTCAGCTATAATATGAAATTATGGTACTTCAATTATTATTATTTTTTCTTAAAATATATCTTTCTATTTTTACCTCAATATTGTAGGTTGGTGCCTTGTAGTGCTTATTCTAACTTCTTTTAATATCATGAAACTGATATGGTGGCGTAGTCGGTAGCATGCTGAGCTTCTATGCCCAAGATTGAGGGTTCAAATCCGGCCGAAGTCGTCGGATTTTTTAAGAGTGTTAAAAATTCCTCAGTATGCCTTCCTTCGGAGGGGGAAGTAAAGCCGACGGTCCCATTGTAACGATTCGATCCCATAGCTGTTATATTTAAAGGGTTATTCATTTATTATCATGTTATTATTATTATTATTAACTAGTACATCCATGAGATGATTTTTATATCAGATAATTGTAAGCGGTTTTGATTATTATATTCAATTAGATTTTTATTAACAATTACTTGTAAAGAGACGAAGTATTATATATTGCAACAAGACTGGCGATATGGACTAACCCTGTGCGTCACAAACTGAACGACGTAGTAAGAATTTCACCACGGCAAACTGCGTCATTTTCCTGAGATGTTAAGAAACACACTATGGTGTAACCAACACGCCATTTTCTACGGTATATACGCGTCAATATATATTGCAAGTTATGAGTCAAGAATGGAGAAGGCTAATAGAGAGGGAAGCTGTGACACCACGTGACAAGGAAGTCATTAGTATTTGTACCTGCAACATCGGACAAGAATGGCATTGATCTACAGCTCTTAATGAAGGAAGGAAGTTGTAACCTTGCTTTCTGGGTCCTAATGGACTGAGCACCGAGAGTCGACACTGAACGATGTCTTGCCGACATCTATATCAATACATAATGGGTTATATCCCTGATCAAGAGTCTTTCTACAGATGGCAACGTACTTAATGAGGATATTTCATAGTAATTGAGATATCACATCATTTTTTTAAACATAAGCGACGTAACAACGAGATCATCGATCATTTCTTAAATATGACGAATCTTCGACTGGGTGAGCCAACAATTCAATAAAACTATCGTCTCTATTATAATTTAACTTCATTTAACTTTCAATTCATTTTAAAATTCATTTTCTTTTAAATAATTAATTGCCGCATTGAGTAATTTTAAATTCAATTGTGTGACTATCACTATTCTGTTTTATTAATATTTTGTTTTAGCATTTAATAAATTCATTCTCTTCAACGTAATGCCTATTTCTTTCATTGTAGTTGGTACTTTAAGGCAATCATACTCCTTGATTAAATACGGATTGGTTAGATGACTTTGTCTCACTACGGCCCGGGTAAGTGGTTCTCGACTCTACTGCTGATAGCCGAGGTTAAATCAATAAATTTCGATTCACTATCTTAAATAGGAATCTGGCGCTCAACAACTTATTATATTACACTATCACAGGTAAGGTCACACCACAGTGTATATTATTTATTCTTATTATGTTTGTTAAATTGAACCACAATAGTCATCAACCACGTTCAACGACTCATTAAAAATGTTACATTTGGCGCCACAAAGTAGGACACGAAAACCATTCGGTATTTAGTCAGAGGAGTGTATAATTTCAGTGCAAATTGTCAGTGCTTTTGGGGGACAGTGAAGTGAAGTGAAATTTTGGAAGGGCAATTGTTATACGGTGTACTTCGAGATGTCGGAGGAGGAACAGAGGCAGTTGAGAAGTAGGGATGCAGTCAAGAAAGTTAATTATAAGGAGGTTGATAGCGGTAGCGATGTTGAGAGCGTAGAGAATAATACCAAGATGTCGGAGGTAAATCTTGAGAATAATCCTGAGAGTAATCCTGAAAATAATCCTGAGGTTAACCCTGACATGAATTCAGAGGAAAATCTCGAGACGAATACAGAGGTACATCCTGAGACTAGTGGTAGTCAGGAGAAACAGAAGTCCTTAGAGGTCCATGAAATTTCATTAGCTGATATCTTGAGGGAGATGAATAAAAATAGTCAGGAGATGAATAAAAATAGTAGGGAGATGAAAGAAAATATTGGTAGGCTAAATCAAAATATGGAAGAGAATAAGAAAGATAATTTAGAAAGTAGGAAGGAATTCAATGATAAATTTGAGAAATTAGATAAAGATATGAATAAAAATAGTAAGGAGATGAGAGAAGAGATGGGTAGGCTAAATCAAGATATGAGTAAAATAAATCAGAAGCTGGAAGAGAATAATGTAAAACTAGACAGTGTGGTTAAAGTCAATGAAGAATTAAGTATGAAGTATGATATGCTACAGGAGAGTATTCAGGGGGTGAAACAGGAAATCAGAGGTGAAATTAAGGAGGAGGTAGAGATGAAGGCTAAAGATATTATTAAGACAGTAGATAAGAAATTAGAAGCAGCAGAAAGTAGGATTCAGGAAAGAATAGTAACTGTGATTGAAGAGAAAATAGCAACTCAAGGTGAAAGTTTTAGCAAATTGGTAGAAGTGGAAACTAGGCAGGTGGTAGAGACTTTAGGGGAAACTGCAGTAGAATCAGTAAAGACAGCCTGTAAGGAGACTATAATTGAAAGTAGAATGGAGTCAGACGAGATTTTAGGTGAAAGCAAATTGGAATTAGCGGAGATTTTAGGTGAAATCAGATTAGAGTCAGACGAGATTTTAGGTGAAAGCAAATTGGAATTAGTGGAGACTGTAATTGAAAGTAGATTAGAGTCATTGGAGATTGTAGGTGAAAGCAGATTGGAATCGGAGGAGATCTTAGGTGAGGAACGGCAAATAGCGGAGATTTTAGGTGAAATCAGATTAGAGTCGGACGAGATTTTAGGTGAAAATAGATTAGCGTCAGAGGAGATAGTAGGAGAAAGCATAGTAGAGTTGAAGGAGATTTTAGATGAACGCAGGATAGCTGTAGAAGAGACTATAGAATGTAGCGAAAAAGAAGTGAAGAAGATGAGAGAAAAGATAGGGATAGAAGTAGGTAAGATAAAGAAAGTACTAAGCACCCAAGAGATTAAGATGCAGACAATCATAGATAAGTTAGATAGGCAAACTAGGGAAGAATTTAGTCCTGTGATAGAGGAAGTTAATATGAAATTATTAGTGGCAGAGAAGCGTGCGTTAAGTCATAGTCAGAAGAACATAATTAGTAAACAGGTTAAGAGGAGGAGAGAGATAGATAAGAGGAGAAGCAATGGGCAACGGCTAAAGAGAAAATTAAATATTAGTAGTGGAGAAGTGAAGGGAAGACATGTAGGTAGATATTTTAGAAGTAAAATGAAAGAGAAGAGAATTAAGTTGTTAGTGGAAAAAGAAATCAGAATGAAAGAGAGAAAGAAAGCATATGATGTGCAGTGGCGTAATGAATTAGCCAGACTTGGGGAAATGATAGGAGGAAAGCCGAAGTATAATGTTACTGTTGATGAGTGTAGTCCGAAAGAGGTAGAAAGTAATGTTATAAGAAAAGAGGAAAATGGAACCCTAGAAAGAGATAGAATTGAAGATGAAGATGGTAAGAACGGTGAAATGCCAGAGAAAGTAGTGATGTAAATTTATATTACCGATAGTTACTCTTCCGTATGACTTAAATATTAAGTAATGAAGTTTAATATGACTTAAAAGAGGTAGATAAGAAACCTGCTGTGTGTAATTTTAATTCAGTCGTGAAGTTAGGATGGTAAGGGGCGCGTAGTGCCTACGCTTATTGATTTAGATTGACTAAAATCATTTAATTTGGAAGACAGAGGTTGTCGTGCTATTGAGCAATTCAGGTAAGTTGAATGTAGGTCCTTAAACTGCAGGTAAGTTGGAGGAAGTGAGGATTAAATTTAAAAAAAAGTAGGAAGGTTATTACATAGGTAAGTAATCGAAAGAAAGTAGTAATAATTATTATGGCAACCATAATTATGAATATAATGGTAATGAAGATTTATATTCTAAAATGAGAGAAGATAAGATGATTCAGTGGTAATAAAATTAATTAGTTGAAGAATTAAGTATTGATTTAATAAAGAAGTTTCAGTTGAGGACAGCGAGGTTATCAGTGGATATATTTTGAGAAATTTATAAGTGGTTTAGAATAGTTAATGGTAATGCGTTGTATGAATTAACCAACATCGGGTTGAAATGAGGAAGTAGTAACTAATTAGGACATCTGATACTTGTTGACAGATATGTGTGTGTGTATGTGTGTATTTTCACGTAAATGGACGTGAGTTTGAAGAAGTAAGCCAACGAAGGTAATGCCATTGAGCAATGTGGTTTTTAAAGTTTTGGTAAGATGCCAAATGAAGTTGTTTTTTGAGGAAGTTTTTGGTAAGATGCCAAATGAAGTTTTTTAAGGAGGAAGTTTTGGTAAGATGCCAAATGAAGTTGTTTTTTGAGGAAGTTTTTGGTAAGATGCCAAATGGAGTTATAATGGAGGAAGTTTTGGTAAGATGCCAAATGAAGTTTTAAGAAGGTTTTGGAGGATGAAGTAGGTCAGCAAGGTATATTCCGTTGAGCAATAATTATTTTTTATGGTATCTACGGGACTACGTGAAGTTAATAAGGGAGTTTTTTTTAAAGTATATATGGATGTATGCACACAAGGTAATAAGAGATTACAAAGGTAAGATTGTCCAAGTTTTTGTTACAGTTACGCACGTTTTAAAGATATTACAAGGCTTGTTATTGAGCTAAACCACTTTGTAGTAAAAAGTTACTGATGACTAATAACGAATTAATGATGTGGTAGATCGTTGTCCTACACACAGGTTAAAATAAAGATGATAATAATAATAATTATATGGTTGGCATAATATTTTCTAGAAGTGAAAGGAATTTGTTATAATTCGACGTTTTGAGGATTTTAAAAGTAAATCATTTTTTTTAGTAGACAGGAAATTAAAGTTTTATTTATGTCATACGGAGTTAGTAAAGATAAGTTAATATTTTGAAGGAAGAATAAGTTGGTAAGATAAGTGTATACCTAAGGGGTAATAATGAAGTTTCAATTAAAGGCAGGTGTAATTTACGCATTTAATTTGATAGAGAAGAAAGTATCTGAACTGTGTTAGAACTCAGAACTTGCTTTATGAAGTGATTATGGGAGAATATTTGCTAATTAGGAGTGTCGGTGTTATTAACTATCAACAGGAACACTGTCATTATTTTAGGAAGACAATAGCTAGGAAAGCATAGTGTGATGTTATTATTCCAAGGAATTAGTCGAAGCATGTACGATTTTTTTTAGCTGAAATTTAATGTGTTATTGGTCAGTAAGAGGTGACCTGTAACAATACGAAGATGTGGGATTATACCACGAATAGGGGAGTTTTTTTTTGTATGTGACGTGTGATGTCACGATGAGTTTTGAGAGATTCTGGTATAGCAAGAGTGAGCTATAGTCCAGGCGGTCAGAACAAGTAGGAAGTGGTGTTTGGAGGACACGGTACTTAATTAAGAGTTTTGAGAGAAAACTAAGGGGGGTTTTTAGGCATTCAGCAAAAAGTCAAATCATGAATAGACTAAGTTCAAAGTATAAGAGCATTAATATTTTGTGGAACGAAATATTTATTCCGAGGAGTTTGTCATGTGTTTTTGTGAAATAGTTTAGTGATATACGTAATTCAGGTATTGAGTAGTATTTTGTCCAAGTCTTAATCATTTTGTTATGGTAAGTAAGGAATGACGTTACGGTAAAGTTATATCTTGACGCTAAGTTAAATTTTATAAAGTGAACGAGAAGTCAGATTTTATGTTTATATTGGTGATTTTGAAAATCCAAGTTATTGTTTTCGAGAAGTAGTAAAGAGGAATTATGGTTTTATGAGAAGTTAAGAAGTCGTGGAGACTTAGGAAGTATTAATTTGGAAGGAGGCGGCCGTGGCCTAAGAAAGAATTAAGCCACGAAGGCAGGTGAGTAGTAACTTGGATATTTAAATGAACTGTTTAATAACTGCTTTGAGGTATTTCGATGTCATTATGTATTTGGGGAAATATTTACATGTATGACATATGCACTGAAATAGGAATTGCCTTAGGTATTTTGCTAAGTTATTTTTTTCTTCAATTATTGAAATTTTACTGCATTTGAGTAATCCCTTTATAAAGACGAAAGGAATATTGTATTGTTTGCATCCTATTATCGTGTGCTGTAATAGTTATTATGGGTTAATCAGCTGGTATTACAACAATGTACTTCTACGCCAGACTGATATACAAAAACTACGTTCAAAAGAGATGAAGCCAAAATTGTATGTCATGCATACGATCACCGAAATATAAACGAGTGCAGCGTTGACATATATGTCAAAAATAAAAGTGAAGGGCATTTTATATGTATATTTTTTACAGCTCGTTTAATACATAAAGAAGAATGAACATTATGAACATTTGGAAGAATGAGATGAATGAAAGTTAAAATATGATTTTTTTGTGAAGAATACATTTATGTATATTTTTTTTACAACATATATAAAGAAGAATGAACATTATGAACATTTGGAAGAATGAGAAATGATAGTACAAATATGTAAAGTGAAAAGAGTATGTTCTTGTATATCTTTATGTATTGTTGAAGGGTATTATTTGTATGTTGTCGTTATGGGGGTATTAATATTTAAATTTGTATTCATTTATGTAGGATGTGTAGTGATATAAATAATGTTACATTTTATTTTAAATTATTTATATCAGGGGCGATTGTAACGATTCGATCCCATAGCTGTTATATTTAAAGGGTTATTCATTTATTATCATGTTATTATTATTATTATTAACTAGTACATCCATGAGATGATTTTTATATCAGATAATTGTAAGCGGTTTTGATTATTATATTCAATTAGATTTTTATTAACAATTACTTGTAAAGAGACGAAGTATTATATATTGCAACAAGACTGGCGATATGGACTAACCCTGTGCGTCACAAACTGAACGACGTAGTAAGAATTTCACCACGGCAAACTGCGTCATTTTCCTGAGATGTTAAGAAACACACTATGGTGTAACCAACACGCCATTTTCTACGGTATATACGCGTCAATATATATTGCAAGTTATGAGTCAAGAATGGAGAAGGCTAATAGAGAGGGAAGCTGTGACACCACGTGACAAGGAAGTCATTAGTATTTGTACCTGCAACATCGGACAAGAATGGCATTGATCTACAGCTCTTAATGAAGGAAGGAAGTTGTAACCTTGCTTTCTGGGTCCTAATGGACTGAGCACCGAGAGTCGACACTGAACGATGTCTTGCCGACATCTATATCAATACATAATGGGTTATATCCCTGATCAAGAGTCTTTCTACAGATGGCAACGTACTTAATGAGGATATTTCATAGTAATTGAGATATCACATCATTTTTTTAAACATAAGCGACGTAACAACGAGATCATCGATCATTTCTTAAATATGACGAATCTTCGACTGGGTGAGCCAACAATTCAATAAAACTATCGTCTCTATTATAATTTAACTTCATTTAACTTTCAATTCATTTTAAAATTCATTTTCTTTTAAATAATTAATTGCCGCATTGAGTAATTTTAAATTCAATTGTGTGACTATCACTATTCTGTTTTATTAATATTTTGTTTTAGCATTTAATAAATTCATTCTCTTCAACGTAATGCCTATTTCTTTCATTGTAGTTGGTACTTTAAGGCAATCATACTCCTTGATTAAATACGGATTGGTTAGATGACTTTGTCTCACTACGGCCCGGGTAAGTGGTTCTCGACTCTACTGCTGATAGCCGAGGTTAAATCAATAAATTTCGATTCACTATCTTAAATAGGAATCTGGCGCTCAACAACTTATTATATTACACTATCACAGGTAAGGTCACACCACAGTGTATATTATTTATTCTTATTATGTTTGTTAAATTGAACCACAATAGTCATCAACCACGTTCAACGACTCATTAAAAATGTTACACCATGTCATAGATTTATGGCATGTTAAAGAACCTTCCACTAATTACACCTGTGTCAAGCTAAATTCTATAGGCTAGGAATGTAAACAACGCTCTTAGGTTCCTACGTTCGTTGCCAAGAGCCGACTGTGGTGTCGTCTGGTAGCTAAGTTCTGAACTAGTAGTCGTTGAAGGTGGCGATTGGAGTCAAAAGTAGGTACTACTTGAAAATTGATCGTCTGCAGTCCTTACTTGAATTAAATAGATACCGTACACACTAATACAGCCATCACAATTAACACAGGTTATCGGACAGATTCTACACACACCCAAAGTACACGGGGCTACATGACCGCGTTGTCGCAGCCCCTAAACTTAAGAACCAACCTACCAAACTGATATGGTACTTTCATAAAAATACAGAAATCTCATTTTTAGCCTATTTCCATTAAAAAAAGAGGCTTATATATATATATATATATATGATTCACAGCCAATGGCCATACGCTGGGCTCCCAACAAGTTCAATTTCAAGTAGTTCCAGCTTTGGCTACCAGATGCTACTGTCACTGACACCTAGCGACGAACGTTGATATTTAACGGAGCGTTTGTAGCCAAATTCTGCTACACATCACCAATTGCAGTGGAAGGTTCTTTTACATGCCATAAATCTATGACATGGGACCGCAGGCTTTACTTCCCCTCCGAAGGAAGGCATACTGAGGAATTTTTAACGCTCTTAAAAAATCCGACGACTTCGGCCGCCCTCCATATGGACGGGTGTGACATTTACACAATTATGCATTACCGTACATTTGTAATTGATTTTTTCATTATACAGAAGGGTAGTTCTTTGAATTATTGATATTTAGTTGACTTGGGTGTAAGGTCTGTAGATACAGCTAAAATAAATTTTTCACACGTTTTTTACTACAGATAGTAAAACTTTTTGATCATGTGACGGGTATGACCCTCTTGCAACTAGAGTTTCTGAGTTATTTCAGTTATTAGGAAAATTCTGTTAGATACAACATTTTATTGCCAAATAGGTATTTTATTTTCATTAAGCACACTTCTCTGAATATTTTAAGCATTTCAAGTTGTTGAAAATATGTACAGTTTTAATTTAAAAAAATAGAACAAAATGTGATGGGCGTGACAATTTTTGTGACAGGTGTGACATAGTGTGCAATTAAGTGACCTTCAATGATTATAAAACAGCTGTCTTTACAATAACTTATGTTAAGGGTGCTGCCACAATGACAAACAAATAATAAAGATAAAGTTTTCTAATCCCAGTACCGTATGAACACTGCTCATACAACATGATGTAAAAGTAAAGGAAGTGTTTGTAATTGTGCACTAGGAATGAGAGTATTCACAAGAAATCTTTCATAATGCTATGCAATTCTTTTAACATAACTCAAACTGAAACTGGCTACGATCATTGATTGGTATAGGTTGGGAAACTTTCCTGACAACAGCACTAAAGTTCTCACTTGAAATGTCATCTTTATCTGGCCAAACCCAATAAGTACCACTTTGATGCATGTATTGTAGTTTCAGTTCCTTTCCCCTCCAATCAATCTCAACCACAGTGGCGAAGTACTGCTTACTGATGGCTTCCTTTCTGGTACGAGTTGAACTTTGCATAGATATTGATACTAAAACAAAATCTCCAATAGAAACATCTAATAATGTTTTTGCACTAAATGTATCTATGCCCAATGGTAAATCTACTTTTATTTCTTTCAATGCTGACTCTTCTGTCCTTCTCACAAGAAGATGACCTCCTTTTTCAGACACTTTGATATGACGTTGTTACAGCAAAACAGGTGCGGATTCAAGGGGGGGGGTCACGGGGGTCATGACCCCCCCCCCCCAAACGGAGACCAAATTTTTTTGCAAACTCAAAAAAACAAAACACAATAACCAGACAAATAAAACTTAACGAATTTTAACTGAATAACAGGTTTTTTTTTCCATTTTATTCAATACTGAAAATATCTTTATTGCAATTATTATGTTCTGTTAAAACTGTACATATTTAAAACTTTATACCTGTTATATAAAAACGATTATTTATATAACAAGATCAACTCATCTATTTTGTTTAACAAACCTTGTGATTACCAAATCGATGTTTATAGTGATGTCATGATGAATGTGCAGCAACGCATGGATAAGAATTTGGGACTTTTTTCGCACCAAAAAATTTTGCCAACATCCAAACTGCAAGCTTGGTTGGCAATTTAAGCTGTGACTTTCTCTCTTTGTCGGTACCAACTCGACTTGCCGAAACTGTAACGTACCTTGATACTTTTCTCGAAGGTCGATGTAAAAGTCGCAAAACACGCCGTTGCAATTTGTACGAATATTTTTGGTGCATTAAACGCATCAAATTTCTATCCATGTAGCTTGCAAAAAAAAAATGGTCTGGTTTTGTACGTTTGTTTATTTTGTGATTGCGTTTTTAGTGATACCATTTTTCTTAATAATATTTCAATTCTCTGACCCCCCGCCCCCAAAGCCAAACTCTAGATCCGCGCCTGCAGCAAAAGAGGAATTAGTATGGTCTTCGCCCATCTGTTTTTCAAAGCAGGTCTGCAACTATGGATCTGCTCAGTAGATAAGTAAAGAACATTTAATCCTGCCATAGACTTCACACAATCATAGAAATCTTGTGCAGAATTGATGACAGCAGTTCTAGCTTTGATGCAAGTCCATGCCTTGCACTTTACAGTTCCACCAATTCCATCTACTGCCCCTTTTCCATGGGAAGTAGCAAAAAAGCTCCATTCTCCATTCACTCCAAAATCACTCTTCATGTAGCAAAGGTTATGAAGATTAAAGCGATTTTTGAATTGAGCAGTACAGCCATCGGAGAACAGCTCAATCTTTTCTAAATTTTGGAACTCTTGTCTTAATGTCTGTGTTACACACTGCAAGAACGCCCAGACAGCAAATTTATCATGGCACAATTCATCACTTACCACAGCCATAGAACGTGTAGCCCCATGTAACCAAGCACAGGCTATGAAGATAGTTACCTGTCGATGGCTCCAATGAGCACTCTGTATCTCAGCACTGAAATTTTCTGCAAAATCAACTTGCAGAACACATTCATTTGCTAAAATTTTATTCTTTCTCTCTTCAAAGTATCGGGACTGAACACATTTAACATACGTGTGAATTTTATAATATTTCAACTGGTTCTTCATCTCTGTTAAAACATCTTGGAGAGATCCATCTGCTAAAACCACTTTATGAAATCCACCTACTTCCTTCCACTGCTTCCATGTGATGAATGTAGTATCTAAATTAGTTTCTCCAAATAATGGTTCGATGCTGGTTTGGCATTCACAACATAGACCAGTCATGCATTCTTCTTTATTTGTATCACAGCATATTGAAGTCAGAAGTTCCCTTCCACAGGCTGGGAAATCTGGTTTCACAGTCTTAATAGCCTGAATGGGAAATTTAAATTGTGTGGTGTTTGTGCTATTGGTAAGACATATTCAGGACGTAGCTCAAAGAATTTAGACTTTTTGATCGAAGCATCTTCATTTTCCTTTTTGAAAATGGCATATGACTCCGCATAGGTAAATAACATATGTCTTTTCTGAATCCGAATCCCTATTTTTCACAGATTTCACATCTCTTTTTCCAGGTGCTTGTCGACTTATATCATCTCTGCAATAGAATTAAATTACCTTTTGTTTGACATCTCTTGATAATGCCTTAGGACTGTGGTTTTCTTCTTTGGAAAGTGTGTTCGCAAATTCAGGAATTACTTCCATCACTAACTTCTTCACTACTGCACTTTTCTTTGTTGGACTACCTGGTAGAGTCTTACGACATCGAGAAACTGGCTTACCAAATGACCGATTGCTTTGATAGGAGCCTATCGATGAACTGGATGGTGTAGTTAGGGATATTCCTTGAGCTTCATTAAGAGACAAATGCTTCTTTTTTTTCGCTACACCTTCTTTGTCTTTCAGAATCCTTGAGCCTTTTTAATTTTAGTTTTTGACTACTGCCAGCGAATCCAATTTTCTTTGTCATTTGTCTTGTTTTGTCCCTTTCACATTCTTTTTGAAGGTATTCCTGCCATTTTTCTTCATCTTCTTTGAGTTTCTGATGTGATTGCCTCTTCCTAGCAGCAGAGTCAGCCATTTCTGTAATACAAAGCAATAAAAGAGGACTGTGATTTTTACACATGATTTAGCATTAAATCAGTAATTAATGTACAAATTATGCAATTTAATTTAATATTTTAAAATTCAATTTGCTTCTTAATTAAAAAGAGCTTTTTTAACCATTACTATCCTTCTTTTAAACTGTAAACTGTGGTAAATATTAGTTCTTATATAATGTCACACCCGTCACAGAAATGTGTCACACCCGTCACGGCTAATTTACCAGAAACAGCTAATGATAACAAACCAAAATTTAAGTGATGGATTCAGAGCTTACATAACCTCACTTCTACAAAATCTCCCTTTCATACAGTGAACTGTATCAACAAAGCATGGTGCTTAACATACGACAGTTATTTGTTCAGTCATCAGTCATATTTATACATAAAAATATGAAGCTCTTCTGTAATGGACAAAATCTTAAAATGTGCACTAGACTTCAAGACAGAACTGAAATAAATATCCCTCGTCAAAACACACTACTTGGCCAAAGGAATTTAAGTTGTCTTAGCACTAGGATATACAATATATTGCCAGTAAATGTGACAAATAACATCCTGAATATACTGAAGAAAAGGCTTTTTACATGGCTCCTTAATAATTTAGATAAAGTAAATGAACTTATAAATTTTCACCAACATATTTAAACCAACTCAGTCACAAATAAGTAATGTATCATCTTCTTTTATTTTTAGTATCCTTATAATTAATGCTTTTACTATAAACTTTTCTTACTATTATCAGTCAAATACCATGTTGCAAATAAATTAAGAAATTGTGTTCATGAAGCCCATGCACAAGTTTATCTTATGTGGGATTCACCCTGAATTTTGATACAACATTTGTATATAGGCTATACATGTTTTCTGTCAGTGAATAAAAATGTGTGCTCGTAAAAAAAAAAAAAAAAAAAAAGCTAAAAAAAATTATGTAGAAAAACATACATTTTTTGTGACGGGTGTGACATTAAGATATTTGAAATACCATTTAAACTCACCTCATAACGTGCTGAACTATCTTAAAATTCTCTTATAATCTTCCTTTCTTGATCAATGGAGTCACTGTTAAAAAACAAATGCCTACAGAGCAAATATACTGGGTTGCCAAATTGGCATTTCTGGAACAAAATATTTGAAGGTTACTTAGGTATGTTTAACTCTAGTAAATAAGGTCAAAATGTGCTGTAATAAAAATTATATGACCATTTTATACTTTATTTTCATAAAAATTAAAAATGAATCTCAAAGGGTCCTTTCATATGGAATGGCTGGGTTTGATCCCGCGAAGCTCAGCATGCTACCAACTATGCCACCGATGCTGTTAAACAGTAACAGATATCACCCTAAACTTTTGTACGGTGATGAGGGTACTACTAGAAGTTCACCTATGTAACTTTCAAAAACCTGTCAAGTACAAATCGAAAATGTTTATACACATTTTAATGCACTGGCATCTAATTTAGTTCAATTGTTTTCATAACCTCAAAATGGCGGCTGTGCGAAATTCTTTAAAATCTCGTTTATATTTCTCGTGTCCTAATCAAGCATTAGGTTGGTTGGTTGGTACCTTAGTTTAAGGGCTGCGACAACGCGGTCATGTAGCCCCGTGTACTTTGGGTGTGTGTAGAATCTGTCTGATAACCGGTGTTAATTGTGAAGACTGTATTAGTGTGTAGCTCCTACTTTTGCCGCCAAACGCCACCGTCAACGACTAATAGTTCAGAACTTAGCTACCAGATACCACAGCAGTCGGCTCTTGGCAACGAACGTTTTATAAACATACTCGTGTCTTAATTATTGCCATTATAGGCTCATTGCATAATGTACTATTTCCATTCTGTTTTCTAGTTTTTTATTTCTCATTTCAATTTCTTCTTTTTAGATCTCCTCTATTCCTCACTGTTCTTATCAAGACTTACTTATATTTTTCATGTTTTTCTTAAGGAAGGAAGGAAGATTGTAGTTTAACGTGACCGTTAATCTCGCGATCATAAGCCACGGGACCTCCGTTTTACGTGGAATCCGAACCACAGGACATGGCATTTCACATCGAAAATCTCACATGCATTGACCGGGAATCGAACCCGGTCCGCCTTGGTGAGAGGCATACAGCTTGACCACTGCGCCACCACGCCCATCATGTTTTTCTTATTTAACACATTTTGTAACAGATGTGTTTTTTTTTTTTAAATTTTAATGTGTGAGCTTTTGGACAAAGAATGTTTTTAGATGTTTTGATAACAAATTTATATTAAGTATATTTTCATGTCCTAAATTATGATGAGGAAGTTCACAATGTGACTGAAACCGGTACAATATTTAAAAAAAACTAATGCACGAAAGGGTCGAAATCTGGTTCGAGTTTTACACCACGGAGGCTAGGACATGGATGAACACAAATCAAGACTTGCGACACTTTGGTACATGGTTATCACCATAAACTGTGTAATACCGATTACTTTCATGACCCTGATGAATCCTGCGTATGTAAATTATGCGGGGTGCAATGTAGTAGATACCACGTAATTTCTTGTGCAAATCGGGGATCATCCATTGTGAAGTTTTGTGAATGACAGTTTGTTATCATCACTATGCACAATTTGTGCGATTTATCTTTAATAATAATATATACTGACTTATGGTTATATAAATGTTATTATAAATATGAAGACATGTTGTGTTGTGGATCCATGCTTAACTAAATATAATGTCCAAATCTTCCACCTTTCAACACCAAAATGTTGGTAACATAACTCTGTATACATTTCGGACTATCTGTTGTTTTTCATCAAACTAGCATTACCCGTCGCGAATATTCTAGTTGTAAAGACTACACTTAGCAAAATCTCAATCATGAATGCTATGACTGATTTATCCTTGGTATGAATAATCAGACTTTATCAATTCAGCTACTGGTGCAGTGGTTAGGGGTTTGTCATTCCTTCATAGGTATAACAGAGCGAGGTTAGTTTTCTGGGAATATCACAGACACTGTTAATTTAAGGGCCTTTAAATGTGGTTTTCGGAGACCCTTTATAGTTGGGTGAAAAAGACCTTTCGTACCACACTCACACGTGAAAACTGTGTGAAAAAATTCTAGAGTGCTCCTTAAGCGCATTATACTGTATGTATTGATGAATTTTACAGCTTAATTTGGTTCAGTGATAACCTTATAACCGTCTGGAAACTTTCACAGTAATGTAATACTGTAATTGGAATTGTATTGCGTCTTACAGAAATAGATGGACCTGCGAGATTCTGTTGTCATGGTTACCGTGTTGCATTCTTTCATCATTTCATTGTAAATATACATGTTTTAAGGTATTTATTTAATTGTGAGGCATTTAAAGAGTAAGTGAGTGCGTTTCGCTTATGCATTGGGTTATGCTGATCCTGTAGGTTGGTGTTAATGGGACTTTATTTTCAGTACAAAACTGGAATGGGACCTTAGCAGAATAATATAGGGAGGGATAATTAGCATATCAGGAGAGATCAACTCTCAGAGCTGTTACAATGTAATTAATTTAATAATTGCAGCTAGATAGCCATGTAAGATTACAGTAGGCTACATACTGTATAACATTTTTCACATATTCAGTTATTGATCTTTGTCTTTTTGTACACAGTTCTGTGTGGTATCTTTCACAGATTTGGTTGCATAATTCACATACACACGCTGGCATTGGTCATGGTAATTCTTGTTTTGGCATGTTAGATGGTGGAAGCCGTGTGTAGACAGTTTAGTTAAGACGTGACACATCTCGTAGTTCTGTGCCGTCCATGCCCGAATCGTCATGGCTTTGGTGCCGTAGAACTCAAGGAGACAGATGCTCATTTGTCTTCCATGATTCGTAGCTGGTATTCGAAAGCCCTGGTGTGCTGTAACATAAATTGCAGCCTGATGTCTTCAATTAGAAACGTCTCTCTTGCTAGTAGATATACCAGTCTTGATTTTGCTATTTTGGACAGTCCCAATGCTTTTTTCATATATGCTGACTTCACCTTTTCTAGTGTCTCTAGGTTATTGTCCATAAGATTGTTCCAGATAATTTCTATCCCGTATGTAAGGATTGGCATAATTTTTGCTTTGAATAATTTCATGGCCGTATGTAGGCTGAGTAGTCGGATGTCCAGCATGGCCAATACTGCTTGGGCTGCTCGTTCTGTTACATGTTTAGTAAAACATTTAGCCGTACATCCCTAGGTATTTGTATTCGGATGAGATTTTGAGGTTTTGCCCTGTAATGTTGATCTGAGCATTCGTAGGTGAATATCATCATTTTCGTCTATGATATGTTTATGTGCAAATTGTGTTGATTGTACCATGTGGCAATTTGTCTATAGTTTCCTGCAGCTTTAGGGTAATGTAATTACAACTGTTTCAACATGAGAATTAATCTTTAGTTGGTTTTTATATTGTGATGATTTGGCATGGCTGAGGAAGGAAACATGTACTACTGTCGACCAAAATATTATGTGCACTCGAGTTTGAAGGTTGTTTGTGAAGTAAGTATTTTGGTGTTGAAAGGTGGAAGATCTTTAACTTATATTTTGTAAAATTTGAAACCATTCTTCCAGTGTTGCCGATACAAATTTTCATTTGTTGCTCTTCAGTCGGTCCACATGAATTTGCCCACATTGTACTCACCCAATCATTGGGCAAATTCGTCTTGACCGACACCAGACAGTTACAAATAATAGTTCATATCTTGTTATTGTTTCACCCTACAAGTGCCATGCAGTACAATAGTCTGTAGTGCCAGGCGAATATGTAGAAAATTACTCGTGGGAATAATAACTAATTTTAGTCACTTTTAATGGGCACATTTTGATGAATGATACAGCATTTTAAAGAGGAAGGTGTGTGCATTATTTGCAACATAAATACAAGATATATATTTCTAAACATTTTGACAGAAGTCTTCCTTTTAAATTTATTTTTTATTTTTAGATTCAAAGTTTGAGGTGTCTTGTGAAAAAAACAAAAATGCCTAGTAAGTAAATACTTTTGGAATATGTTGAAAATATCATGAACTAACATCACACAATTGTATCACAGATGGGATCAACTGGATTACAATTAATAATACAATTGAGGCATACCTGCATTGGTATATCTTCATCATCATCATCATCATCATCAGGGTGTTCAAATGTTTGGACATCCCTAAATCCTCTTCCTTGGGCATCCCTAGAATCATGTATGCTGTTATCTTCTTCAGAATCACTGCTATTAATTTCACCATCTTGCTTATCACTAAAATCACTCTCATCTTCCAATAAACTACTTATTCTCTCAAGATCTCTTGCAATGTTTCCATATTTGTTTACAATGACCACATGGCCAATGCATCTTCAGCGAGTAAATACAACAGAAATACGTATCCTATTAGAGTACCAACTTAACTAAACACAATCATGAAACTTCCTCGTCACTGTCTGCTTCCAAGAATTGCAAAAAGATGTCGCTATATGTCTGAAAACACGCACGTAGTCAGAGTCGATTTTTTCGGCCCTGGCATTACAAAGCAAACGGAAGAGTCTATCAAATCAACTCTTGGCACTTGTAGGATTAATGTACCATAAACCAAATGGAGTTGGGACTAGCCTAATTTGCATGTCAACACTTCACAAGACTTGCCAACGTTTGGCAACTGTTGTGAAGCATATAGAAGCAGTGTAGCAGTGCTTGTAGTATAGTCTGCCATCTCCCCTCTACAGGTCTATGCTCCCTGTGCATCACCAGGTCTGGAACTGCAGTCACCAACCCGGCACGGCCTCCCCCATCCCCTGTACCGGCCGCGCACTTCGAGTTGTCGAGCCGTCACCCCCGGCAAGGCGACAAGGATCTGACCTCGGCGGCGCTGGACGGTCACGCCGGAGGAGGCGGCCGCGTCTGGACTTGGCTGACCAACCGGCGATCCACCACCGGTCCGGCTAGGCTCGGATCGCCCGCTCCCACGGTGCCTGCGGAGAACCACTACACTCTGGACGAGGCGTACACGGCCGTGGGCGAGGCCTTGTACGCGGAACTGGACCGGGAGTCGTCCAACAGCCCCGCATACCAGAACACTGCGTACAACGGGTCTGATACGGAACAGGACTTACCCATCTCGTCCGCCCCGAGCAGTGCCTATTACTCGGATCTCTCGTGTGCCACTGCTCCCGACAGGACTTACGAAGCTGTTGGGATGGCGATGGTCATGGGAACCACCTCAGGTTGTGGCTGGGAGGGAGGCAGTGATATCCCGATCAGAAGGCCACCTCCCGCACGTTTGGCTGCGATCAATGAAACTATATCTGTACCGTCTGATTATGTATAACAATGAGTGTGTTTCGGGCCTACAGCCTAGTAGTTAGACTTTTTAAATTGTTCAAGGGAGTTTGTCTGTTCAGACACTACGGTGAGAAATGCTCAGCAATTACTGTGGAATCAGTTTTCAATACAGTGTAGACACAAAAGAGTTTCTCTCGTAGTTTCATGGATTAGGACATCAAGCTCATCTGCGTCAACTCCCTGGAGACGAGTAAGTTTCTTTTCTCAGATCAATAGGTCATGTACAAACACATGGAATTGTCACAATAGCTGAGAAACTCACCCAGTTCAGTGCAAGGTCGCTAGATCTAGATGGATATCATGAATGTAGAGTTCCTTCAGCAACAGCAGCTTCTGACAACTACCTAGTTGGCAACACTGTGTCTACACATGTGCATTGAAATCTAATTCCACATTTCTCACTGTGAAGGACAGTAGTGGTCATCACACCAAGATAAGAACCATAGACTGAAGCCTAGAGACTGCACAAGTGCATAAACCGTCCAGTGAAGTGTTCAGTGCTTATGTAAATATTCTCATTGTATAAAGTGTACAAAGATTCCTCAAACAAACAACGTGTTATCTTTGCTTATTTCAGGATCCCAGCAACACACACAAAATCTTTCAGTCTTATTCTTCCTGGACAAAACATAAACAAAACCATTGAAAAAATGCTTGTCCTGACAAATGCTGGGATGGTATATTATTTCCTTCACACAATATCAGTCACCACAGAAACACACCCAAGTATAAGGACAGTCAAATGAAAACCGAACACCTGCTACAATGGTTTTATTCAAAATTACCACAAGTGTTAATACATTTATCCCACTGGGATAGAAAGAGGTGGTCACGGATCCTCATCCATACCCACTCTTGCATTTCCTCGTCCAAAGAGATCCAACGTCCACGAATGTCTTCCTTCAGGTCGCCAAAAACGTGAAAATCATGAGGGGAAAGATCCGGACTATACGGAGAACATTGAAGTGATTTTCAGCCAAATCGCTGTAGCGTAGCCGTCACCAGATTGTCAGTATGGGGGCGAGGATTATCATGCGACAGGATGATTCCATCCGACGGCATCAATCGTTTGTCCCTCCGCCAGTTAATGCGGAACCCTCTATGCGCAAATTTTGTGGAAATGTAAGTGATCTTTGATAGTGGCATGCACGGAGCCATGGCTAATACCGACCTGAACACGAATTTCTTCCTCCGTGTCTCGGCGGTTTTCCCGGATAAGACCATCATTCTGCGCTATCACATGAGGAATAATGGCTCGATGGGCCTTCTTGGAATTCCACATGCCACACTTACCAGGGACATTCAGTGTCCACCATCCACAGCAGACATGCGACTATGAGTTTCGCGTATTCCAGCTCCCTCAATCACCAGAAAACGAACCACACTTCTCTGCTCTTCGATTTCTACAGCTGGACGAACACATCAGGCAGTCTGCGATACATAACCTCATCTGTCATAAGTAGGGCTCGGATATTTAGGTAAATAAATATTTTTTTATGTTAATACATATTTTAAAATTTTTGTCTATAAATACATACATTCCTGCTTTTCACTTATTAGCACATAAAAAGACATAATATTTACATTTAAAAATATCAGTCTTCCGTTTATGTTCAGATTTTGCATTTTTGTTCTATGTTTCTTCAACGGGGAAGAACCTGTCAGCTATCTAATCTTCATGCATAGCGTATGTTAGCTTGCAACTGTGTTATTCTTAACTTGTCGCCCCATGCCACTCACTGTGGAAGTCGGGGATGCCTAAAGTAAAAGCAACTACAATTTATCGTCTGCCGCAATATGTTGCAGAATTTAAGGATAATTTTACTTCTGATGGGAGCGTTCTGTTCTGTCAACCATGTGGGAAAGCAATCAAGGCTGAACAGCGATCTCAAGTTACACAATATCTCAAGGACAAGACACATATTGCCCCAGTTTCGCGCCATCAGAAGATATGTTTCGCGATAATCATCAGTCATTTGTGATGGACAACCTGAAGATGTATCTCCTTATGCATTGTAATACTTCAGCAGTCAGGCATAGCATTCGTGAGGACTGCATATTGTTTATATTGTCATTAATAAACTAAATTATAATTAAATATTTTTACTTTTTTGTCACATATTTCAGAAATATTAAATACTGGTACATAAAAAGTAAATATTTTCCTGATTTTAGCACCTAAAAATCCGAGCCCTAGTCATATTCTGAAGCCCCAATGCCTTGTCGATGCAACCACACTCTTCTGTCGTTGGTGGTTCGTTTCAGTTCCATGTAATTGTCACACCCCATTCTATTCTTGATGTCTTCGTCCTAGGCCGTCCTCTTCCTTTCTTTCCCAGCATTTTCCCTTCAAGAATGTTAACGATGAAAGTGTTGTGTCTGATGACATGTCCAATAAATTTTATTTTTCTCTTTCCCATTTCCTTCATTAATCTTCTCTCTTCTTTGACTTCCCTTAAGACTTCCAGGTTAGTGTTTCTTTCCGTCCAGCCCGTTATTGTCATTTTTTGCCATATCCAAATTTCAGCAGTTTCAAGTCGATTCTTTTCCAATTTATCCAGAGTCCAACTTTCACTTCCATAGAGCAGTGTACTCCATACAAATGATGTTGCAAAGATTATTCTTACATCTATATTCATATGTTTGCTGGATAAAATGGTTTTTCTTAGTCATAAATGCCTGTTTTGCCAATGCAATCCTTCTCCTCACTTCCATTAAGCAATAAAAGTACTTATAGAATATTTGCTTGGGAACTTGTTTCTCTGCAGCTGAGAGTTGTTCCCTTACCGCAGCGATACGTAACAACAGTGTTGCCACATTTCGTGTGGAATGTGTGTTATGACTGGGGCTGCTCAAGGAACAGAGTATGCACTCTCTTTATATTTTGGAGCTCCTTATTCAGACCCCATGACACAATGTGTGTGTACTCTAGCCGAGCATGTGGAAATATTCAACACCACCTCGACGTAAGAATTGACCATACATTGAAGCAAAGGATATAAATGACCAAACGATCTAGGAGGTGTTTTACCGATCCTTTGCTAACTTAACCAATGAAACTCTCATTAAATAAAATCTTTTTTTTTTTTTTTTAATTTTCAATTTTTGGAAAAAGATTTTCCGTGACTATTTAAGAATTATTTAAAACAAGGAATTTTTACTTGAAGTGATTGCAACAAAGTCATGATGCTTGATCACCAAGATGTGAGAGATGAAACATGTACCAGTAACATTGTGAAAGTGCAAAAGAAATTTGTATTGTAAAGTGGAAAAATTATATTGTATTCAAATCAATACGGACATCAATATCATAGTTATAGAGTACCTCCAGACAAATGCCAGGATGGTTCCTAATACAAGACCAAGCCACTTTTCACCCAAATCCATCCTCAATCACAAATACGCATACTAGTACAGTCATCACAGTGACACACGTTATCAGATAAATTCTTACACACCCAAGTAAATGGGGCTACATGACCACAATGTCACAAAGCCCCTAAAGAATCAACAACAAAAAGAAATTGAGGACCAGTTGTCCCACCTCCTGTTTAACTCCAGACAAACCATCGTTAGGTGACAGCCCTTTCTTTACTAACCACCTATTGATACTAAAAGTGATAAAAATGTCCAGCATAACTCAACAAAGTGCTAGCGTTTCGCCCCGGCATGCCAATTGGGCTCTTCAGTTGGTAAAGGTACACCTACCAAGACGCGTAGCTGGTACATACTGAGAAGGCCATGCAAGACGCCTCGCTACATGTGGAACCACGTCAGGAGCATGCCAGTGCACCACGGGAGTCAAAAACTCCATTCCAAAATAATAAACCTTGCTTTGGTATTGAATATAATCAAAATGTTCTCGAAAGAAAATCAAAATGAGTATTGTCCGTTGAGCCATTATATTTAACACAAAAAGTGATAAAAATGTCCAGCATAAATCAACACATTGCTAGTGTACCAATTCGTACACTGGGGCGAAACGCTAGCAATGTGTTGAGTTATGCTGGACATTTTTATCATTTTAAATGATCTTGTCGACTTCGTCGTTACGCTGGGGTCTGGCGTTACGTTACGGTGACAGGACGAAATGTACTCAGATGCAGAGGGTGTGACGTCATAGTACCGCTTGGTGCACGTGTACCCCGACAATCTCTACTTCGTTAGTATAAGACAAAAATCCCCGATTCTTGGATGTCACGGGTAATGTCGAGAACCACTGGATGGATTTTGATGCGGTTTTCACCATTCTGTAAAGGATATCTCGAGGAAAGATTCTGTAGAAAATAATTTATGTATGATCAAAGGAAGCCAAGCAGTAACGATTTCAGTGAAAAAAGTCGAAAACAAACTTGGCGTCCGTGCACTTCTTAAGCTTACGCTGGGCAAACCGTTACAAATATCAATATACTATGAGCGTAAGAATTGGTCAGCATGAAAAGTTCTACAAAAACGTCAGCGGGAGCATATCTCTATCTGCAATATATCGCCCACTATAAGTGTTTTTAGACTGGATGGAAGGGGCACGTGCCCGCGCGCTCTGGTGAACGTGCAACATTCCCCGCGCTGGACCTTGCTTTGCCCTTGGTTTGCACTTGCCCTTCGCGAGTAATTTGAAACAAGATAAGCAAGATAAGTATTATGCAGATAATTTTCTAACATGTCAAGAGTCGCTCAAAGCCTCCAGCCTTTCTAGCATTTTTTAGCATTTAAAATTATACATAGTCTAGTCTTTCAGACTGACTGTCACTTTTTTTTGTGTTAATTATAATGGCTCAACGGACAAAACTCATTTTGATTTTCTTTCGAGAACATTTTGATTACATCTATTGGTATATTGCATGTAGCACCAGCATTTAAAACTGGTTTTGGTTAGCAGGAGAAAACAGCCCATTTGTTGAGGTGTTGGCAAGAAAACAACTGATTATAGAGTATGGAAGTTTGAAAACTTTACACAACTGTGACCAAAATCAGCTGTATATCATACCAGCTGCGATGCATAGCCTCATCTGTCATAAATGATTAAAGTGTTTATCGAATAAGAATATTTGCTAGGGCAGTTTTCAGGATTGTTTCTCTGCTATAATTACATTCCAATTGCAATAATTTGTAGGACACACATTTAATTCACTTTCAATCTTGGCTCGACTATTACTGCAGATGGAACTCTGAAATATCACACACACTCTTTGTCCGTTGTCTTATGTGATAAGAAGATTCCAGACCGGTTAAAGTCTTAAGTTTATCGTTCTGTGGTCCGTCCCGTTGCTCTGTATGGGGCCTTCAACTAAGGAGTTGGAACAGCAACTTGGTGTGATGGAGACTAAGATGCTCTGGCTTGACACTCCAGGATCATGTCATCAATAATGACATTCGCAAGCGATGTGGAGTAGCACCAATTGCTGATAAGATGAGGGAAAGCCGTCTCCGCTGGTATGGCCATGTCTTACGGGCTGCTGAAACAACAGTTGCACACACTGGATTGGCATTGCGGATAGATGGGAAGAGACCAATAGGACGACCGAGACAGCATTAGCTTGACACTCTACATGCCAGACTTCATCCTGAAAGGGCACACAATCGTGTAATATGGCGACAGAGAACCAAAAAAGCAGTCCCTGCTAATTTGTGGGACAAATTCTAAAGAAAAAGAAGAAGAATCTGTTTATCATAATAAATTCTACTGAATGTGCCAAGTTGGTATGCAAAGTATCCAGAATGATAGAAGATTGTCCACATAACAAAAAGTAGGCCTATAGTAATGAACTTAATATATTGGACCAGAGGTATACCTGCAGAAAAATTAGTTAGGTTGTTTCAACTGGGAGCTTGGGACATTTATGATCGTCAGCCCTGTCTAATAGCCTGTTTTATTGTGGTCTCTATGGCAGTATGCGTAATTGCAATTGAGGTTTCAGGTGCCTGAGGCTTAAAATAGATACCATCCCGGCAAGGGAAAAGGAGACTTCTGATACTTAGGAGGCAAAATAACCAGTGATGGACGAAGCAATTTTTGAAAGCCTTTGTCTGGAGCGTGGCGCTTTATGGAAGTGAAACTTGCGACTGTTGGAGCAGCAGAAAAGAGGAGAATAGAAACGTTTGAAATGTGGTGTTACAGGAGAATGATGAAGATCAGATGGGTAGATAGGGTAACAAACGAAGAGATATTAAGACGAGTGGGAGAGGAGAGATGTTTCTGGCAACTGCTAATGAAGGGAAGAGATAGGTTGGTAGGATACATACTAAGACACACAGGAATAGCAAAGTTAGTTATGGAAGGAAGGGTCGAGGACAAGAACTGTAGGGGTAGACCAAGGTTAGAATATGTTAAACAGATTGCCTCGGATGTAGGGTGTGGTAGCTATGTAGCAATGAAACGATTAGCTCAAGACAGGGAGGAATGGAGAGCTGCATCAAACCAGTCAAGACTGAAGACTCGAACAACAACCCGGCTCTTACCAGGGGAAAACATACGCTGAAGCCACTGTCAGCTGAGATCTCCAAATTGCAGATGCCCAATGCAGTAGTAGAGCGTTCAGACTTGTAAACTCAGGGACAACTTTGTTAACCTGTGGTGATGGGAGTCCTGGGACCATCCCAGCCTTTGGCTGGAGGAAGTGTGGAAGAACACACGCAGAATGGCCAGTCAGCTCCCTGTTATAAGTCATGGTGCATGACTTAAAAAGCATTGTGTGGTCAGTGATAAAATAGTTATTATGTATCGTATGGCTTTTAGTGCCGGGAGTGTCCAAGGACATGTTCGGCTCGCCAGAGGCTGTAGCTGCTTCAAGCAGACAACCATAGGGTGAGCTACAAGTTTCGTTCAATTTCAAGTAGTTCAAACTTTCGCTACCAGATGTCACTGACAACTAGTGGTGAACATTGGAACTATGATAGAACGTGTTAACGAAATCTAACCTAGAAATTTAGCTTCACACAAGTTTAGTTAGTGGAAGGATCATTTGAAAAATGAAAATCCACAGCCTGTGTCCAGTCTCCGACCGGGTCAGGAATGGAATGAATGAAGCCCCCATCTAGCGGCGAGGATATGAACTGTGCCGGCTGCCGAGGCCTGACGCACTCCTCTGGGGCAATGATTAAATGAATTACAGATGAGATGAAATGATAGTGGAGAGTGTTGCTGGAATGAAATTTTGACAGGGAAAACCGGAGTACCCGGAGAAAAACCTGTCTGCCTCCGTTTTGTCCAGCACAGATCTCACATGGAGTGACCGGGATTTGAACCACGGACCCAGCGGTGAGAGGCCGGCGTGCTGCCGCCTAAGCCACGGAGGCTTGCTGTGGAAGGATCATTTACATGCCATAAATCTATGATATGGGACCGCTGGTCTTACTTCCCCTACGAAGGAAGGCATACTGAAGGATTTTAACGCTCTTAAAAAATCCGACGACTTCGGCCGGGTTTTAACCTGCTATCTTGGGCACAGCAGTTCAGCATGCTACCAACTACGCCACCGAAGCCACTATAAAAGAGTTGAAAATTTATAAAATCCTGTCTCAGGTTTTCTGCTTAATTCACGAGAGTGTAGCAATTGGGTGAACACCGTGCTCTGTTGCCAGATTTCCTATACCATCTCCCTGGATGAGCTCATAATCTCCTCCGACCACAAAGCTCAGAAGTCTTCCATTTTCATTTTCATTACGTTACACCCTAAGTCTTTGAGGTGTCGTGGTCCTTCCTTTTTCTCACGACATAGATTTTAAACACTTGATGAGGGGTGAACAGAAACTAAGGTTACAAAGCTGATATTCCTGGAGCTTTATCTGTTATAGAGAAATTAGTAGTGTGTTGTTGTTTGAGTCTTCAGTCTTTAGACTGGTTTGATGCAGCCCTCCATGCCTCCCTGACCTGAGCTAATCCTTTCATCTCTACATAGCTACCACACCCAACATCCGAAGCAATCTGTTTAACATATTCTAACCTTGGTCTACCTCTAAAGTGCTTGTCCTCGACCCTTCCTTCCATAACTAAGCTTGCTATTTCTGGGTGTCTTAATTTGTGTCCTACCAACCTATCTCTTCTCTAGCAGTCGCCAGAAACATCTCTCCTCTCCCACTTGTCTTTATACCTCTTCGTTTGTAACCCTATCTACCCATCTGAACTTCATCACTCTCCTGTAACGCAACATTTCAAACGCTTCAATTCTCCTCTTTTCTGCTACACCAATAGTCCAAGTTTCACTTCCATAGAGCGCCACGCTCTAGACAAAGGCTTTCAAAAGTGACTTCCTAATACCTAAATCTGTATTCGATATCAACAGATTCCTTTTCTGTAGAAATGCTTTCCTTGCCTGAGCCACCTACTTCTTATATCCTCTATGCTTCGTCCATCACTGGTTATTTTGCTTTCTAAGTAATTCCTTTAGCTTTTCACCTGCCAATTTGATGTCCATAGAGGTTCCTGATTTATTGCGACTGCATTCCAATATTTTTGTTTTACATTTATTCAATTTCATCATCAATCCTTTTGTCAGTTATAGAGAAATTATAAGTGTGGGGTTATTCGAATACATACGGTTGGTAACTGTGCAGAGCTTCAGCCACAACTAATGGTGACTCGTTCGGAATACTGGTCTCGTGAAGATTTCTGTGGGCGAATCATGTACCTTCGGCCAGGACTTCTCACCGAGGAGAGGGCGTCATCTTTCTTCATGACAATCCGTGACCTCATACAGCCCAGAAGACCACCGCGCTGTTGAAGCGGTCTCGTTGGGCATCATCGACCACCCTCCCTATAGTCCCGACCTTGTTCCAAGCAACTTTCACCAGTTTCCTCACTTGAAGGAGCACCTAGGAGGTCCACGATTCGCTTCAGATGAGGAGGAGAAACTGTGACAACGTGGCTGAATACGCAAGGACATGAGGGAATATACAAACTCATCCCACGATTATGAAGCGACAAGTGCCTAAACCGATATGAACACTATCAGTGTTGCCAATTTAGTGTTTTTTAGCACCAGATCTGGTGTTTCTGAAGTTCATCTGGTGCCAGAAATGTTCTAATAGCGCCATAGCAAAATACTGGTGTTATTTCAATAAAACCAGTGCCAAATCTGGTGCTTAACAGATTTTTCCATGAAATTGTCTCCTATGACAAATAAGTAAATCCTGGAAGCCATGTAATAGTTTTAATAAAGTTAATCAATTAAGATAGGCAATGTTGAGCCTTACACATGTCAAGGTCAACACTCCAGCAGGGGAAGTCCCTGAAATTCTCATTCTCGTGCATAAGTGCTAAGTAGCGCAACATGCAGGGCTCAGTGCTAGGGCACTTGTACATCTATTTTCTTCCCAGCTCCCATGGGATTTCCCAGTTTCATGAGAAGGCAGTTTATGTACTTTTGCTCCCTCACTCTAATGCAGATGTAGGGAGAGTGTTTAGCCAAGTTTAATTTCAAAAATTGCATCCCATCCTGTGTGTGCGATTTGGACTAAAAACAGAGGAAAAATGCTATCGCGACTACGAACTTTCGAAGGATATAATAGTGGCCAAAATTGGAAGTATGCAGAGCTACAGCAGTACTACACCTTCCTGCTCTAAAGATGTGATAGCAGTAGCAGGCTCCGCAAGTGAAGAAGACGATTTTTAATGAAAGGAATGTAAGTAAAAAGCCGTCTATATATTTATAATTTTTGGTGTTTTTCTAGTGCTTTGAATCATAGAGTCCAGCTGGTGCTTTTCTGGTGTTTTAAAGCGTAGGGTTTAGTTCTTTCCCATTTCAAGATTTGGCAACACTGCTCACAACCATCCTAAGTGCTTCATTTTTCCCATAACACTCATTCTAGGAGAATGCTGGAATGGTATCTCACAGTTCTGTGCACCTATTTCTCCAACAGGCACACAACTACAGACTTGCCCACCAGAATATGAATCTCACGTAAATCACTCAGTAATAAGAAAGTAGGATAAGATTTCAAGTTGAAAACCAAGCTTAAGAATATGACTGTGTCATGGACTAAATATGGACCAAGTTATACACAAAGGAACTAAGTACCATTTTTACTGAAATTGAGTTATGTGCCATCTTGTGCAGGAAATATTGAACTATCTGTCCAGCAAATATGGTCTTCAGGCATGGAATAATTATTTTACATTTTAAGTTTGAAGAAAGTGCTTGTTCTGTATAACAGATTGGAGAAAACGCAGAACAGAACCAAGCGCCTTGCATGTGATTTTTTGTATTGCTTTTTTTTTTGCAATGAATAAGTTTTTTAAAAGTCTAATAATATTTTGTATGAAAGTAAAAGATTGTAAAAATAAGCTACCAAAAGAAATAATTTGTAAGTGTAGGCACACTGATAAAATAAATACCCAGGATACAGATCCCATTATCCACGTGGTCAGACGAATTTTATTATTTTCCAACAGATCTCGCTTGGAAGATGACTGTTGTTTTAACGGGCGTAACAGTGATGTCATCTTCCCCTAGACCACTTTCACTGTTATGCACCACTTGTGTAAAGAGGAACATAGCAACCTGGTTTATAAACCAAGCAATTTTTGCCAGTAATAATAATAATATCGTATCGTCTCGGGTGCTGGGTGCAAGCTTTTGTTATTTGACACCCAGAGGGCAGCTTGCATGTCAAATTTTTTGTTGTTCCTTGAAGTACTATGAAAGTCAATGAGGTCAGATATCTAAGCTCCTTGACACTATAGCGCTTTCTAGTAGAGAAATGAGGAACTTTGTTTTGTCAGAAAAGCCCTAGATTAATTTTGCCATTATCAACACAGCCTACTGAATTCAAATGGGTTCTTTGACATACCAAAATCGTATGACATGCGTGTCGTGATTTTTGCCGCCTTAAAAAAAACTTACCACGGCCAGGAGCGAACCTGCAAGCTTGGGGTTGGTGGTCCGACACGATAACCACTCACCCACCGTGGCAAGCTATTTTTGCCAGTAATTCTATTTAAAGAGTGTTTGTGCCTCTCAATTATTCTTAGGCTAGATTGTCAGTTGTTTTTCCTAATGTTCTTTGCTAACTGCTTGATGTTAGATTTGTCTTTATTGAAACTAGTGTCTAAGAGGTGAGATCCAGTGATCCACGCCGTGTATTATTTAATACAGTTCACTTGCCCAGAGTCGTGGGTTATATTAAACAAAGAGCAGACCTTAAAAAAAAAAAATATATATATACCTGTAATGAAGCAATGCCCACAATTCGGAACAGGATTTGTAGTCAATCTCAAAATAATTGAATCCATCATAGAATTTAAAGCATTATCCCCTAAGCTCTCGACACTAACTCTAAAAGCTGCAAATAGAACATATACCCATGCCCCAACTAATAACAAAACAACCCCTGGCACTATCCAGCCCATGACGGGCTAAGGCCGACCAAGCGACCGCTGCCCAGCCATTCGGCCTGCAGATATTGGGGTGACGCGTGATCAGCGCGTCGGGTCCCCTCGGCCGTTAATCTTGGTATTCGTGATCGGGGCGCTGTCTCACTGTCAGACAGCTACTCAATTGTCCTCACGAGGCTGAGTGCACCCCGTTCCAACCCTCACGTCAGTTTTAAAATCCCTGACGGAGCCGGGGATCGAACCCGGGGCCTCCGGGTGAGAGGCAGGCCCGCTACCCCAACACCACGGGGCCGGCTATGCCCCAACTAATGATAAAAATAATAAGAAAGAACACAAAGATGATGTGGAGGGATTTTGGGAGCTTTTAGATCAGACAGCAACAAACATAAATAAAAGTCACACCAAAATTTTAATTGGAGACTTTAATGCCCAGTTAGGACAGGAAAAAAGATATAGAGACATAATAGGAAAATGGCCAGCACAGAGAAGAACAAACAGGAATGGCATAAGACTGGTGGAATTTTGCAGGAACCATGATTTGATCTCCAAATCAACTTACTTCAAGAGAAGACCAAATAAACTCAAAACTTGGAAACATCCAGATTGGAAAAAAGGTGAATGGCAACTAGATCATGTTTGTATGGATAAGAACTATCACAGGGAGATCTACAATGTGAAAGTTCTGAGAGGAACAGATACTGGATCGGATCATTACATGATAAAGATTAAAATTAAATTTACCCCGTTAACAAAGAAAAAAACTCACCTAAAAAAGAAGAGAACATATGACCCTCATAAACTAATAAATAACAAGGGATACAACGAACTAGATATATTAAAATAACAGATGATCTAGAGGAAATAGTTCCCGAATTGAAACAAATAGCTGAACAAGTAGCCCCAATAAATCCAAGGAAGAAACACCAATGGTGGAACGATGAGTGTGATAATACAGTGGAAGATAGACATCAAGCCTGGTTATGGTATCAGAGTAAAAAAACAGATGAATCACACTTGGATATCATAAAACAAAGGAAGATAACTCAAAAAATAATACGAGGGGTTAAACGGCTATACCAAAAGGATATACTTCTGATGATCGAAACAAATAGCGCGAAAACAAACTCAAGAGATTACTACAAAATTTTTAGCAAACAACTACAAAGATATGAACCTCCAACATTAATGTTAAAAGACAAAAATGGCGAGTTAGCTCATAGTAATAAAAGAAATACAGAAATTTTAGCAGAAACATTCAACAAGTTGCTAAATTGCGAAGATCCACCAGAACTGCTTCAAATAAATACAGACACCACTATTAAAACACCATCAGAAAACATAAATCCACCCACAATCCAAGAAGTCGACAAAGCACTGAGAGAGCTCAAAAACTACAAAGCGAGTGGAGAAGATCAAACATTTGCAGAATTGTGGAAATATGCAGCAGAACCAGTAAAGATTTCATTACACCAATGCATAGTGAACATTTGGATCAAAGAAGAACTGCCAGACCATTGGACTACTGCTATAATACATCCATTACACAAGAAAGGAGAAAAATCAAATCCTGACAACTATCGAGGAATTTCCCTTTTGGATATCACGTATAAAATCATGTCACGAATTCTATATAATCGTTGTAAAGATCATTTAGAACTGGAAATAGAATATCAAGGCGGATTTCGGCCATGGCGAAGCTGCCCTGAACAGATAATCACCTTAAAATTAGTAATGGACTACTACAAACGTAGACAAAAACAGCAAGTCATAACCTTCGTAGACTTCAAAAAAGCTTATGATTGTATACATAGATCTTCATTGCTGAAAATACTAAGGAATTTCAGACTTCATCCCAAATTAATAAAAATTATAAAACTAACTCTAACAAACACCAAATCTAAAGTAAAATTCAGAGGAGAAATATCTGAACCGTTAACGATTAAAACAGGATTAAGACAAGGAGATGGTTTATCGCCTCTACTTTTCAATTGTGCTTTGGAATATGTAATGAGGGAATGGTACAGGGAACATAAGAATTGGAACCAAGAAAGATCAAATAGACTTAAATAGCTTGGGATTCGCAGATGACTTAGCGTTACTGGCTAATAATATTCAAGAAGCCAGAAATCAAATAATAAGCCTACAAAATATAGCACAAAAAATTGGACTTCAGATATCACTTGAAAAGACAGAGATAATGGTAGCAAATCCACTTGTAATCAATCACATAACAGTAAATAACAAGAAAGTTAAAATAGTGAAGCAATTTAAATACTTAGGAGAAATTATAACTTACAACTTGGATGAGAAACCTGCATGGCAAGAAAGAACTAATAAAATGATAAAAGCCCAAAAATTAACATGGTCTACATATAAAAGAAAATGTCTATCAATCGCAACAAAATTAAAACATTACAAGATGGTGGTTCAACCAGAGGTGACATATGGAAGTGAAACTCTTTTTAAAGTTACTCAGAAAAACAGAATCGACAAAATTTTAAAAGTAGAAAGAAGAATAGCTAGAACATGCATAAATAAAAAATATCAGAAAGATGGACAGTGGCGGATAGTACCAAATGAAGTGGTATACAGAGAACTGGAGCCCATCACTGATACTATTCGGAAGAAACGTCTTTCTTTCTTTGGTCACATCATGAGGACACCAGAAACCAGGTTATCTAGAAAAATTGTAGTGAAACTTTGGAATATGAAACAACAAGTAGGATGGATTAAGGAAATTAGAGAACATATGAAAGAATTGGAAATAATCTTGGATCACTTGCAAAACAAAACAACAAAATTAAAAAAACTGAGAGATATAAAAATAAGATTTCAGGCTAAAATAGACAAACGTAATACAGTAAAAAGGGTATTTACAGATGAGGAACGCCTGAGAAGATCAGAGCGAATGAAGAGCTACTGGGCGACTCGGAAAGGAAACTTACTGAAGACGAGGACCAAGAAATGATTGAAGTGGTCCAATGAGGCCGTAAAAGCAGAAGAAGAAGAAGAAGAAGAATATATACCTGTAGTAACTACATTGACCTACTAGGCCAAAATTGTGAATTGCCATCAGCAACAAATGAAGAGTGAGAAAATATTGCAAAATAGAACATAATTTGCACCTGGATATATTAGGAAATGCGTGTAATCGATGACATTGATGGGTTTAAAGCTTTTATTGATTTTGAGGTCGTGAGTGAATGGAATGTGGATTTTCTGTTGTTGGTTCATATGCACATTTAATTTTGTATTCCACTACAGTTTCTAGTTCTATTGATGGGGCATAAAACACATAATGATAATAATAATAGAAAACTATTTTCAATTTCGTGTGACTATGTACTATTGCATTCAAGAGTGTCATATCCACACGGGATGTGAGTAGGTGACCCGATTAGAGTCCCCGGCTGTGCTAAGGGATCACTACTCAGGCATCCAGAGCCGGTGTTCACATGCGGTAGAGTGGCCAGACCCTTTCCAATCCTTCCCGTGCCACAGCATCCGGCAGGTGCCCATTTTGTATCGCAAGGCTAGGAGACCATGTACCAGACCATACCAAGACTTTTTAATTACTTGGCAGAGCAGGGTATCGAACCTGGGACCTTTGGGGTGACAACCAACAATGCTATCCACTGCACAACGAGGCAGCCTATTTCATTAGAGAATGACAATTGGCTATGCTGTGTATGTAAATATTCATAACAGAACAAAGTGCCTGGTTCCATTTCAATTATTGTCTATGGTAAATAATCATAGAAGCATAAAGGAATCAAGAAGAGCCTCCGTGGCTTAGGCGGCAGAACGCCGGCCTCTCACCGCTGGGTCCGTGGTTCAAATCACTGTCACTCCATGCGAGATCTGTGCTGGACAAAACAAAGGCCAACAGGTTTTTCTCCGGGTCCTCCGGTTTTCCCTGTCAAAGTTTCATTCCAGCAACACTTTCCACTATCATTTCATTTCATCTGTCATTCATTTAATCATTGCCCCAGAGGAGTGCGTCAGGCCTTGGCAGCCGGCACAGTTCATATCCTTACCGCTAGATGGGGGCTTCATTCATTACATTCCTGACCCGGTCGGAGACTGGAAGCAGGCTGTGGATTTTCATAAAGGAATCAAGTATATTCAAGTAATTTACAAAGGCAAAATGAATATATGTAATAAATTAAATATATCCCCCTTGACGCAATTAGGTTATTTTCAGATTCCACACGTGTAATAGGAATTTAATATCGAAGGTTAACTTTGAGCCTCAATATCTCAGTTCCATCTTGAAGGTGGTTGGTTCCTTTATGCTTAACATGGTCCATATAATCGCCATGTTTGTAGTGATGGGGGCAAATGGTAAGGTTACATTGTTAGCAACTTATTTACGGTGGCGTGGACTATATATAATCACCATGTTTGTAGTGATGGGGGCAAATGGTAAGGTTACATTGTTAGCAACTTATTTACGGTGGCGTAGACTATATATAATCACCATGTTTGTAGTGATGGGGGCAAATGGTAAGGTTACATTGTTAGCAACTTATTTATGGTGGCGTGGACTATATATAATCACCATGTTTGTAGTGATGGGGGCAAATGGTAAGGTTACATTGTTAGCAACTTATTTAAGGTGGCGTGGACTATATATAATCACCATGTTTGTAGTGATGGGGGCAAATGGTAAGGTTACATTGTTAGTAACTTATTTACGGTGGCATGCACTATATATAATCACCATGTTTATAGTGATGGGGGCAAATGGTAAGGTTACATTGTTAGTAACTTATTTACGGTGGCGTGGACTATATATAATCACCATGTTTGTAGTGATGGGGGCAAATGGTAAGGTTACATTGTTAGCAACTTATTTACGGTGGCGTGGACTATATATAATCACCATGTTTGTAGTGATGGGGGCAAATGGTAAGGTTACATTGTTAGTAACTTATTTACGGTGGCATGCACTATATATAATCACCATGTTTATAGTGATGGGGGCAAATGGTAAGGTTACATTGTTAGCAACTTATTTACGGTGGCGTGGACTATATATAATCACCATGTTTGTAGTGATGGGGGCAAATGGTAAGGTTACATTGTTAGCAACTTATTTACGGTGGCGTGGACTATATATAATCACCATGTTTGTAGTGATGGGGGCAAATGGTAAGGTTACATTGTTAGCAACTTATTTACGGTGGCGTAGACTATATATAATCACCATGTTTGTAGTGATGGGGGCAAATGGTAAGGTTACATTGTTAGCAACTTATTTACGGTGGCGTGGACTATATATAATCACCATGTTTGTAGTGATGGGGGCAAATGGTAAGGTTACATTGTTAGTAACTTATTTACGGTGGCATGGACTATATATCATCGCCATGTTTATAGTGATGGGGGCAAATGGTAAGGTTACATTATTAGCAACTTATTTATGGTGGCGTGGACTATATATAATCACCATGTTTGTAGTGATGGGGGCAAATGGTAAGGTTACACTGTTAGTAACTTATTTACGGTGGCGTGGACTCTATATAATCACCATGTTTGTAGTGATGGGGGCAAATGGTAAGGTTACATTGTTAGTAACTTATTTAAGGTGACGCAGACTATATATAATCACCATGTTTGTAGTGATGGGGGCAAATGGTAAGGTTACATTATTAGCAACTTATTTACGGTGGCGTGGACTATATATAATCACCATGTTTGTAGTGATGGGGGCAAATGGTAAGGTTACACTGTTAGTAACTTATTTACGGTGGCGTGGACTCCATATAATCACCATGTTTGTAGTGATGGGGGCAAATGGTAAGGTTACATTGTTAGCAACTTATTTACGGTGGCGTGGACTATATATAATCACCATGTTTGTAGTGATGGGGGCAAATGGTAAGGTTACATTGTTAGTAACTTATTTACGGTGGGGTGGACTATATATAATCACCATGTTTGTAGTGATGGGGGCAAATGGTAAGGTTACATTGTTAGTAACTTATTTAAGGTGACGCGGACTATATATAATCACCATGTTTGTAGTGATGGGGGCAAATGGTAAGGTTACATTGTTAGTAACTTATTTACGGTGGGGTGGACTATATATAATCACCATGTTTGTAGTGATGGGGGCAAATGGTAAGGTTACATTGTTAGCAACTTATTTACGGTGGCGTGGACTATATATAACCACTATGTTTGTAGTGATGGGGGCAAATGGTAAGGTTACATTGTTAGCAACTTATTTACGGTGGCGTGGACTATATATAATCACCATGTTTGTAGTGATGGGGGCAAATGGTAAGGTTACACTGTTAGTAACTTATTTAAGGTGACGTGGACTATATATAATCACCATGTTTGTAGTGATGGGGGCAAATGGTAAGGTTACATTGTTAGTAACTTATTTATGGTGGTGTGGACTATATATAATCACCATGTTTGTAACGATGGGGGACAAATGGTAAGGTTACACTGTTAGTAACTTATTTAAGGTGACGTGGACTATATATAATCACCATGTTTGTAACGATGGGGGACAAATGGTAAGGTTACAGTGTTAGTAACTTATTTAAGGTGACTTGGACACAGCATGTATGTAGTGATGTGGAAGTCAGATAATAAATAAATAAATAAATAGATTTCTTCCTTAAAATTTTTCTTCAGTTTTATTCACAATAAATATCCTGACAATAACTTCCTCTCGCTTGATTCTAAAGTAGTTACACGTTCGACTAGCCAGTTTCTTTCCACCCTCACCCTAAGGCAATAGACGGGACAAATCAATCAATAATCACAGTAGAAATAATGGCCTGTTCCAAATCCACTTTTCAGTCACCTAACAAGCACATAAGGTTGATGATTTAACAAACTAACCAAGACATGTCGATCAAACTCAAAAAATAATATTTTATACAAAATTGCAATAAGACAAAGCAGACAGCATGTAAACAGATGTCACTCTTCTTTTCTCTCTTGTCCAAAGAAAAAGGTTCAAGCTACACATGATATTAAATATTTGGGCCGGTCGGAAAAGAACCGTGGCACTGCCCACAAACATACAGCACCATGTATTGCTCACTGTCTTCCGATCGACCCAAGTACCAACACAAAAGTGGGAAGGTTACAGACTTCGGTCCACTTTTTTTTTTAAATATTTCTCCTTTTTTTAGAAAAGTCTACTACCGTCTCACTAATGTGTAACAAATCACAATAACTGCTTTTCCATTTTTTTCATTTTTTTCTTGTATTTTTTTATATGCAACACCAGCACTATGATACAGACTCAGTCCAGTTCAGTCTCCTCACTCTTTCTCGGCGAAGGGTCCAGGTAGATCTTGAGGGCACGCTCCTTACGCGGGGAGTACGTCGACACCGTGCCCAGCTTCGTCCCACGGGAGTTCTCTTTACTCGTGATCTCTCTGCGCTCGTCGCTCGTCAGCTGTTTTGGCTCCTCTCGGTTATCCCTGGAACACAAATACTTGCCGAGCTTAAGAGGGTTGGGACATTCATCCCCATGTAATTGGGTGTGTGCAACAGGGATGAGGACTTTAAATAAGGTACTGCCTTTAGGGAGTGTCGTGTTGACAGTATAGCCACTGTCAATGCTGGGATCTCTGGACTTGCTCCATGATTTAACAAGCATAGCTACACTGTGGGGTTATAATTATTCTAATTCAAACAACTGAGTAAAACAAATCAGAAGCAGATACCTAACAAGTAAGAACACCAAAGAATCACTTTTTGTCACACCTTTTTTGATGTTTTAACCTTCAGAGTGCTAATGACCAAACGTTTCGTCGCTACACGCGTGCCGTTTTAGTTCCACATTCCAGCTGTTTGATGGTTGGTTCCTCAGTTTAGGGGCTGTGACAACGCGGTCATGTAGCCCCGTGTACTTTGGGTGTGTGTAGAATCTGTCTGATAACCGGTGTTAATTGTGATGGCTGTATTAGTGTGTGTTTTTGTTTTTAATTCAAGCAAGGACTGCAGACATTGAATTTTCAAGTAGTACAATTTTTGCTACCAAACGCTACAGTCAACGACCAACTAGTTCTGAACTTTGTTACTAGATGCCACCACAGTCAGCTCCTGGTGACGTTGGAACCTAAGAGAGTTAGTCAAATCATCATCATCATCATTTCCCCTTATCCAGCTCCTGCCGGGTCGGGGTATTTATGGCACTTCTCCACTTTCCTCCCACCATTCTTCTTCCACGATCTTGTCCCAGTCCAGATTTCTTTTTCATACGCTGTTCTTCACTGAATTAATCCACCTTGTTCTAGGTCTTCCTCTTGCTCTCTTACCCTTGCACTTCGCCTCCAGAATCTGTCTTGGTATTCTATTTTCCTCCATCCTCTTTACATGTCCAAACCACCTTAGTTTATTCTTCTCAATTCTCTCGTTTAGTTTTCCCATCCCAACTTCATTCCTAACATCTTCATTCCTCACTCTGTCTTTCCTTGTCTTCCCTATCATACTTCTTAGGAATTTCATTTCACTGGCTTGGATTCTACTCTCTTGCCTGCTTGTCAGGGTTCAAGTCTCAGCTGCATAAGTTAATATGGGTACATAGTACATTTTATACATTACCTCCTTGCTTTTCCTTGGTACTTCCTTATCCCAAACAAGTTTTCTTACACTTTGATAGAATGCATTGCTCTGCTGTACCCTCCTGCCAATCTCCATGTCCAACCTACCAGTTTGCATCAATTCACTTCCTAGGTATTTGAACGTGTCCACAATTTCCAAACTCTGACTTCCAATTTTCACAGTGCCCTTTCCTTGTCTTTCCCCTCTTGTCATCACCATGGTCTTGCTTTTCTCTATACTGATTTTCAGGCCGTACTTCTGAATATTTTCGTTCAGTGCATCTAATTGTTTTTGCACTTCTTCGGTGTTCCTTCCCCAGACCACAATTATCATCTGAAAATAACAGTAACTTCATTTCTTTATGTCCATATGCTTCCTTTGTTTCCTTTACAATTTCATCCATCACCATTATGAACAAGAGAGGTGACAGCACACCCCCCTGTCTTAGTCCAGTCTTGTTCCTAAACCAATCTGTCTTTCCAACTGGGGTCAGTACCTTGCTAACACAGTTGTTGTACATCGCTTGCACCATTTCCAACATTTCTCTTCCCAGTCTCTTCTTAACCATGGTTTCCCATACCTTCTCTCTGGGGACACTATCATATGCCTTTTCTAGATCTATGAAAGTCATGATCAAATCCTCTCCATATTCCCAGTCAAATATAACCTATAATTTAACTTCACACAAGTGTAGTTAGTGGAAGTCTCTTTATCATGCCATAAATCTATGACATGGGACCGCCGGCTTTACTTCCCCTCTGAAGGAAGGCATACTGGGGGATTTTTATCGCTCTTAAAAAATCCGACGACTTCGGCCGAGTTTGAACCCGCGATCTTGGGAATAGAAGCTCAGCATGCTACCAACTACGCCACCCAAGCCGCCAGACCAGCTGTTTGAGACGATTTTATTTGAAAGTAGACCAACCTGCTCTTTGGGGATAGTCCATTCTTTGCATTCTTAATCTCTATGGTGATGCAAATTATGCTATTCATTTATTCCAAGAGATGGAAAAATTTGACTTCTGTGCACTGTAATAGCTGACAACAGACCAAGTTCAAGTAATGGCGATTCTAAAAGTCTATGATACCCGGAAGGAGGCATATCCCTCTAAAAGTCTGATTTGCCATGCCTAGTGAAAGGCCATTTAGCCAGTCTTTGCGTACATCCAGTTCAAGTATCTCCACAGAAATTAATTTGAGGGTGCGCTCCTGAAGAAAATTTATTTGAGTACAGTATAACCTGTCATATCCGGACTAATGTGGCGACCGGCCGATCCGGATATCACAAGGCTATTTTTACAAATAGCTAGGTGACCAGAAATAATTCACAAGTTTGTTGTTGATTAATTTTAATGTTTTTAACGGTTGCTTCACGCACTGTACATCGTAACAACAGTTTTTTTCCTTTTTCGGACATTTTAGCAAAAAAAAAAAAAACAAGGTTAAAAGATACCAATAACGATAACAACGGTAAACAATAACAGTAACACACTTGCAAAACAAACTGTCGCTTCAAGACTCACGCACAGACTGAAGGGTAGAAAGAGAGGCAGCCTCGTGTTGACGTTGGTGGCAGGCAGGCAAAGCCGTGAATGGAATATCGCTTATTCACACAAAGGGATGAGTTTCCGGGAAGATGTCGTTGACCGAGTCAGGCCACAACCCCTCGCGGTCAAGCACGCACACAGCCTTCCAGCGCTGCAACTTTCATTCGTCCTCCCTGGCTAGCACACTAATGTATCCTCGCTCTCAACTACGACTTAAAAATTCATTCGGAGATGTGTCCGGATATGGGAGGGTTCGGATATCACAGGTCCGGATGTGACAGGTTGTACTGCATATGTTAAATTGATGTAGAATGGGGCTAAGATGAGTAAAAATAACTCAGCACAGGGGTGTTTATTCATGTGGAAATACATAGCAAGTCAAAAGGTTACTTGGTAGGTCACTGCACAATAATGGTGTGAGAGGTGGGCCACAGCCTGCTTCCAGTCTCCGACCTGGTCAGGAATGGAATGAAAGAAGGCCCCATCTAGCGGCGAGGATATGAACTGTGCCGGCTGCCGAGGCCTGACGCACTCCTCTGGGGAAATGATTAAATGAATGACAGATGAAATGAAATGATAGTGGAGAGTGTTGCTGGAATGAAATTTTGACAGGGAAAACCGGAGTACCCGGAGAAAAACCTGTCTGCCTCCGTTTTGTCCAGCACAGATCTCACATGGAGTGACCGGGATTTGAACCACGGACCCAGCAGTGAGAGGCCGGCGTACTGCCGCCTAAGCCACGGAGGCTTCAAGCTATTATCATTAAGGATAGTAAATACAACAAAGTGCCAACCACACCTTAAAGAAGGCCTACGTATCCAATCTAATACTTGTTATTCCCACTTAACTTTGTATGAGGCGTTATATCCTCTTCAGGTACATGTTTCAGACCAAAAGCGGTCCTTCTTGCAAGGTCTCTGTCTACAATAATCACTGTACTGGTGAAAGTCAATCACGTTAAAATACATAAGTAATGTTCTCACGCAAGAAGCAGCTAAGGTAGGACTACATGTGTCAGTACATCACGAACATCAATGAATCTCCTTGTACATTGCATTTGGACCAGGGAGAGATCAAGAAAACTGACTGGCTGGAACCGAATCTCTCCGAAGTAAGGGCATTATCAACTCGAGTTAACAAGTTATAAATGGATTATCAACTAACCAAGAATACTTATCAGACTTGAAAATCTGGATTTCGCAGACGACATTTGTCTTATGGCACAACGGTACTGAGACATAGAATGTAAGCTGGGGAGGTTGCAGAGAGAAGCAGAACGTGCAGGACTGATGAACACCAACAAGACCAAAGAGATGAGGATAAATTCTGACGTCACGACTAGCTTGACAGTCAACGGAAAGGAAATTGAGCGAGTTGAGTCCTTTCTCTACCTTGGAAGTATAGTCACAAATGATGGGGGAGCAGAGGAAGATATTCAAAGCCGTATCAGGAAGGCAAATGGTGCCTTTGTCCAGCTCTACCCCATCTGGAGAAATAGAAACATTGCCTTTTCAATAGCAACATAAAGTCGATTCTTCTCTATGGCTGCGAAACATGGAAAGTCACAAAACCGATCAACAACCAGCTACAGGTGTTCATTAACAGATGTCTGCGTCGCATCATGAATGTGAGGTGCCCAGACATAATCTCAAATGAAGATCTTTGGACCATCACCAATCAACAACAGATTAGCATCCAGATCAAGGAGAGGAAATGGCGCTGGATTGGTCACACACTAAAGTAAGCCAGACGGAGCTGTTGCGAGGGCAGCGCTAGACTGGAATCCTCAAGGCGCCAAGAAGCGAGGTCGACCTAAGAAGACCTGGAAGAGGACGATCGAAAATGAAATTGCAGAGGAGGACAAGAACTGGAGTCAAGTGAAGAGAATGGCCAGGAACCGTACTGCGTGGAGAAATTTCGCCAAGGCCCTATGCTCCGGAAGGAGCGGCAGGAATTAATGGAAATAATGGAAGAACACTTATAATAAGAAGTGTCTCTCGAGAGAGACTAAAATGAGACACTACCAGACAGTTATACGTCCTGAAGCCTTATATGCTTCAGGATGTCTAGGACAAACTCGAAGTACAGGAGAGAAAGATAGTGAGGAAGATTTTGGGGCCTGTTAAGGAAGGAAATGAATACAGAAGGCGACCTAATCAAGAGCTCTACACGTACTGTGAAAGAATCACGGATGTTGCTTGGAAACGACGTCTAGCATTTTATGGACACGTCTACAGGATGCATCCTACCAGGTTGACCAACCAGCTCCTCTGTTACTGGCAAAAGCGGAAGACCAAGTCACCATGGTTGTGGGAAGTGAGCAAAGATCTACAAGAACTTGGAGGGACGGAAAGAGACTTAAAATACCGGACATCTCTCAGGAAGATGCTTCAACAATTGAGGTTCCAAGACAAACCGCCTCTGGACACAGGAGAGGAGGGAACAGCACAGCCAGAGGATGCGTAACCACTGGGCAAATATCAAAGCCCACTCCAAATGTAACAGTTGAATGTCGTGATCCTTAGATGGCCTATACGAAACAAGAAGAAGATGAGAAGACACTGGGATGATGGATGATAATTAAAATTTTTAAACTAGTTGAAAAGTTTTAAACATTATGTCGCTCTAATTCTTGTTGTGTTGGGTGACAACTCTCTATTACAGGATTTACTTTCACCAGTACGGTAAATTTTTTTTAGACCGAGACCTTGCAAGAAGGACCACTTTTGGTCTGAAACATGTACCTGAAGAGGATATAACGCCTCATACAAAGTAAAGTGGGAGTAACAAGTAGTAGATTTGTAACGTCAACATGGAAAATGATTATAAAAGATACAGTGGAATCTCGTTAGCACGTTCTCGGTTACGACGTTTTCCCGTTTAGCGCGATGATTTTCTCAAGTCCCAGTCCCAATTCTACAAAATACATGTTGATATATCCCCTTAATGCGTTCTCTATTCCCGCCTACGACGATCAAATTTCCGTTGTACTATTTGTAAGCAAACCTGATTTTATTCTTATTTCATTATAAAATTCGGCTTCTGGAAAACATGACGCGATATTGCCTCATATTCTCGGATAGTTATTGACAGTGTAGATGATTTCATTGTGTTTGACGGCGTAGAAGTGGCTATAGCTATGACGCAACACAGGTGACGTGTCTCTCTCCCGCTGCCTTTTCTCTACTTTCTCAAGTCGTCCCTATCCTACTAAATTCATGTTGAAATATCCCCTTAATACGTTCTCTATTCCCGCTTACAACGATCAAATTTCCGTTGACTATTTGTTAGTGAACCGTATTTTATTCTTATTTCATTATAAAATTCGGCTTCTGGAAAACACGACGCGATATTGCCTCATATTCTCTGATAGTTATTGACAGTGTAGATGATTTTATTGTGTTTGACGGCGTAGAAGTGGCTATAGCTATGACGCAACACAGGTGACGTGTGTCTCTCCCGCTGCCCTTCACCCCCTTCCCTTTGTTTATTTCTCACGTAGGCACATTATTGTCTTCGTGTTCCGCACTATTGTCTTCTAGTTCTTAGTGTTCACGTCCAGTTATGACCTATTTTATTGCGTGTTTCATAATGGATAAGAAGAAAGTACGGCAGATAACTAATGACGAGAAGATTAAATACATTCGAGACGTGGACTGCAATCCTCACATGAAGCGTGTGGATATAGCGCGAAAGTGGAACATTCCTCCGTCTACACTGAACACGATTCTCGGCAAAAGGAAGGAAATCGAACGTGCATTTGAAGAAGGAATGAGTGGCAAAAGGAAACGTGTGCGAGAGGGACAGTTTCCTCAACTAGAAAGCGCTTTATTGAAGTGGTTCAAGCAAGCACGTGCTTCAAACATATGCGTGTGCGGTCGCCGGCGATAGAGCCGTCACTGGCGGTGCGCGAGAGCGAGAATGTCCTTGCTAAGCAGAAATAAAGAAAGACCCTGTATTATACTGTAGTGTAGAGGTACAGTAATTCATTTTTATGTTATTTATTGCGTGTAAGTTACTGATAACCTATGTTTATGTCATGACTGTAGTAGTGCATACAATCACTTACTAAGGTCGGCGATTGAACGTCCATATATACGCCGCGTTCTTTCTTATACGTTGTAAATGCAGAATGGTGTTTTTCGGTAGTACGTTTTCCCGCATATGACGTCCAAATTTTTCAGTCCCTTGAAAAACGTACTAACGAGATTCCACTGTATTCCTATGTATCACAGTGTTATAGCGCCATTGTAAGATGAACAGTTCTGGCGAACAAACGAGTCCATATCACAATGTCACCCACCCACTCTCACACATGGTGAACCTCAGCACCACAAAATCTGCATGCTCCAAAATTTTCGTCCCATTTAAGTTTTAAAGGGGCAACGCTATTTATAAGGACACAATGGATTCTCAGGTTGTTCGGCTATCAAATGTTAGCAAATTAAGATCCAAACAACACATTGCGAGGTTTGAAGCCATTTTTCAGTGTTGCCTAAGTAAACAAAACAATTAAGAAAAAAAAAAAAATTCCCATCACTAGTAATGTTATTTTTCACCTCCACCTAGCCTTTTAAAATACCCAATGACCAGGGGGTGGGGGGAGGAGAGGAGGACCCAACACAGCACAACCAGAACAAAAGACCATGCAGCTTCAGTTTCTTACCTGTAGAATATGACATGACCGTCCTCAAAGATGTTCAGAGGCCAACTGTCCAGTGTAGTCGTCTGGGGGTTCCAATCTAGTTCCGTGTGGATACTGAGGACGGAAATTTCGCAGGGGAATGAACTAGGGCCTTTCGTAAACTCCACGTTCTCAGCCGGGATGCCACTCATTGTCGATAACTGGAAAATAGAAAGTACATCCATCATGACCTTTCAAAATTCTTAACTAGCAAGATCAAAATTAAGCTGTTAAGACCAAATCACCATGGTTGTGGGAAGTGACCAAAATTCTGCAAGAACTTGGAGGGACGGAAAGAGACTTAAAAGACAGGACATCTCTCGGGAAGATGCTTCAGCTTCCGCTGCAATGACGGGTACAACCGTCATCATGTATGCAAGTCGGAAATACATCTGTTGTACTTTAGAATAACTTCCCTAGATAGCGGCGGCACGTTTACGTACCAATGTTATTATCCGAAGGCCATTTTGTCAATGTATTTTTTGTTTCTCAAGTTGGTCATCTTGTTCATGAAATGAATGCTACTGAGCAAGATGTCATGTAAACATTACGAGGAGGAAGAGGAAAGAATTCGGTAATTTCTTCTTGATAGTGGTGATGAAAATAATTATCTGATAGTAGTTTTAGCAGTGATAGTGCGTCTGAGATCAGTGGCTCGGCTCCGCTCACGAAAGCGTTAACGAGGACGAAGATAACTCCGTGCATAACCTCACCACATCGAGCATTTGGAATTGGCCTTTAGTCAGTAATATTCCGAAAGGGGAGTTGCTGGGGAGCTGAATACTATAGTCAGGAGGCATCGGGGTGATAATCCTACAGAATATGAAGTGTACTGACACATTTTGGGACATAATTTGCAAGCAAACCAATGACTATGGAAGTAAAATCCTTGATGCTATTGAAAACTACCCAATGAAAAATGAAATCGTATAACGAAGCTCGCTGGCTCTGTCACTTCAGATGAGCTAAAAACATACTTTGCTCCTATATTGATGCCACAGTCAAAGAAATCAACACAGCGAAGCTATTGGACTAAACAAAGGATTCTGGAGTCCCCTATATTTGGAGAAACAATGGCCTACAGAAGATTTGCAACAAATGCAAAGTTGCCCTCCAAGTGGATGGATGTTTCAGGGTATACCATACCTTAAAAGACTACAGTTAATGTTATAAGTAGGGCTCGGATTTGAGCATATTTGCATATTTTTTTCCTGAATAGTACACATTGAAAGAAGCCTTTCGGTGGTATTTTCACCTCTCTGGGACCAACAGAATTGAAATTTATCGAGCATATAAATGCATAAAACCGCGGGTTTCAGAATAGAAGCATATAAATGCGTATTATTGTGGTTTTTGTCTAAATAGTTTGTTTTTCTTCGAATTCATCCCCAAATTGGGGCCCTGACCATCCTTAAGGTTCGAAAACAGAAATAATTATTGAAAAGCCTATCTGGTGCGAATAATAGAACCGCAGCTTTTTAACTTTTAGTGAGGTCGTTCTCGTCATTGAAATTTTTATTGCCTGATTTAAGAAAGTCATTCAAAACGGAAAACATAGAAAAAATTCTTGTTGTACAGACCAATGCAGATCTACTTCATTGACACGCCTAATTCTGAAATTTTGCAAATGAGCTTCTAAACTGTAACTTTTATAAGAAAACTTCTCTTATATATAGGCTACTTGTAAAACTTGAATGCGAGTATATTGCAGTGTATCATACATACAATTAGAAAATAAAGCTCGTATATAAAGGTATGTTATTGTTTTTTTCGTTTCACTTTCCTTTCTATAGTTTTTAACGGTCTTTTTTCGTGCATATTCTGCATATTTAACCGCATATAATGGGTTTTTCGAGCATAAAACACATGGTTTTCGAGCATATCTGGAGATTTTATCGAGCATATCGATCCGAGCCCTAGTTATAAGTATGATGCAGTTTGCTTTTGTAACCATTCTAGCATCCATAACTAAAAATGTAAATAAAATAATCGCATTCCAAGGTATTACATGGCATCTAGAAGCCAAGTTCACAGCTAGGTGTCGTGGATGGTAGCATTTGGTAACAGGAACTACTTGAAATTATCATCTGCAGTCTTTACTTGAATGAAAACAGATAACACACACTAATACAGCCATCACAATTAACACCAGTTATCAGACAGATTCTACACACACCCAAAGTACACGACCGTGTTGTCGCAGCCCCTAAACTGAGGAACCAACCATTTTCCTCAAAACATAAGGCCATAACCATGGATGCAAGAACAGTATACCTGATTATTTGTAAAAATGGAAGAAAGCCTGTAATTGTACGTGACAGTTAATCTTAGGATAATGAGCCACGGGACCTCCTTTTGTAAGTGAAAATCGAACCACAGGAAGTTATATTTCAATTCAAAAAAAGTCCTCTCGGCACGCCGGAAGGCAGAGGTAGATTTCACCGGACAAACTTGGGGATAGGCGAAAATAGGCAGAATATGCAGGTTTTCGTAGAAGGATCAGACCTCATTTATTGCGAGAAGGTATTTTATAATTGGAGCTTAATTAACTTTGTTTTTCGTCATTTTATGCTTATGTTAAACATTTTATTGTCTTATGGGAACGGTAACCTTCTTGTCATTTGGGGTCCATTTTTATACTTGTGGTCACACTGTCCTTATGCAAGGTTTCGACACTGATGTGTAACTATGTAACGGTCTGTTACTTCTTCACGCAAAATTATATCTCCCGCAGAGATTTTGGTTGGTTCCTCAGTTTAGGGGCTGCGACAACGCGGTCATGTAACCCCGTGTACTTAGGGATGGCTGTATTAGTCTGTAATTCAGGTAAGGACTGCAGACGGTCAATTTCAAGCAGTAGTTCCTAATGTTGCTACCAGGTACTACCGTCAACGACACCTACCTGTGAACTTGGCTACTAGATGCCACCGCAGCCAGCAACTCGCAACGAACGTTGGAATTTCCCCTCCAAAGGAAAGCATACTGAGGGATTTTTAGCGCTCTTAGAAAATCCGACGACTTCGGCCGGCTTTGAACTCGCGACCTTGGGCATAGACATTCAGCATGCTTGCTACCAGTTAAGTCACCGAAGCCGCTTCACACTTAGTCAGATGGAATTCTGAATATGATCTCGTGCAAGTGCGTTATCTTGGCAACGTCTGATGGCTCTTCCCTCATCAATTTAGTAGAGTTGCCATGGCAAGCTCTTGGCATTTTCTTATAATTCCGAAATCATTTTTCTCATCCCTTGGCATAATGGTGGGTCATATCAAAAATTCTTTAAGACAAAATTTTAGGTAATTATTAGGGGAATATTGTCCATTTTGTACGGTTTTGAGATTGTGCCTATTAAGAGAGATATGATTAATGTTTCCCGAAAAACCCACTTTTTCCCACCCCTTTGGTCAATGGTTGGTGCTATAAAAAAAAGTCTTCAAACATAAATTTTTGGGCTTTATCCGACACATAGTATGAACGTTGAACGGATTCGATATTTCACATATTAAGAGAGTTATAGCAATATTTCACTTTTTCGAAAAAAGCCCCCCATTTTCACCCCCTTCGACCGATTTAGACCATTAACGAACTCGACCGAGATCTTATAGGTATACATATTCGGTAAAATATTCAAAGTGATTGGTGCAAAATTACGGCAGTTATCGTGTCCACAAGAAACTGATATGCATATATATATATATATACACATATACATACATAAATTATATATAACCTTTTGAACTGACTGTGGTTTTGGGGGCCAGGGGATGTGAAACGCGAAGATATGTCGAAATTTTCCGGAAGTCGAAACATGGTACCCATTGCAATAGTTAGCTTTCTAATGAAATCTACCTCTGGTTGGTTCCTCAGTTTAGGGGCTGCGACAACGCGGTCATCTAACACCGAGTACTTTGGGTGAGTGTAGAATCTGTCTGATAAACGGTGTGAATTGTAATGGCTGTACAGGGTGTCTACTGTAAGGATGAAGTAAAAATTAGTTACTTTTTAGGTACCTTTTAGTTACCTTTGAATTCAAGTTACATCTGCGGTCTACAAGCATAGGCGCTCATCACGCGGTGAAGAAAAACAACAATGAACTGTTTTTAAAGAAGTTTTTCATTTATGGTATGGCTTTTAGTGCCGGGAGTGTCCCAGGACATGTTCAGCTCGTCTGAGTCTGTAGCTGCTTCCAACGGACACCCTTAGGGTGAGCTACAAGTTCCGTTCAATTTCATACCAGATATCAATGATACCTAGTGGTGAACGTTGGAACTTTGATAGAGCGTTCCGACGAAATATAACCTAACAATTTAGCTTCACACAAGTTTAGTCTGTGGAAGAATCCTTTACATGCCATAAATCCATGACATGGGACCGCCGGCTTTACTTCCCCTCCGAAGGAAGGCATACTGAAGGATTTTTAACGCTTTAAAAAAATCCGACGATTTCGGCCGGGTTTGAACCCGCTATATTGGGCACAGCAGTTCAGCATGCTACCAACTACACCACCGAAGCCGCTTTAAATGAAATTCACATGATGTTATAAAAATTTTAAAAATAATAAATATATACTAGATATTTAATATCCAATGAGTTGTTTCAGATAATATGTCGTCTTGTCCACAATATGTTGTTATTATTACGGTACCAAGAGGTTGCTCAGCTCTTGACCATTTGGCGAGATTTCCTCCGTCCCCGCGGTAGGTCGCGAAGAAATGTATGCGATGTTACGCGATCGTCACCGAATTCTGTCTTCGCAGTCAAATGCGGAGAAATATCGAGATGTTACACGATCGACGCTGGTCTCAGTTGTTTGGTGAGCTTCCCGTAGTTTTTACGATAGAACACGGATAAAAATCGCGATTTAGATCATCAGCATCACTTTTGGTCATTCGACGAGATTTCCATTGTCCTCGAGTTCGGGCACAAGAAAATATAGCATTATTACGCAATCGGCGCCACTTGCTGTCCGTTTGACAAGAATACAGTTGTCCTCGTCATTGAATGCAGAGAAATATCGCGATTTATCGCAATCGCTGCCGCTCTCGGCCGTTTTACGTTGTCCTCGAGATATTATGCAATCGTCGCCGCACCCGGCCGTTCAACGATTGTCTGCCTGTCTATCTGTCCTGATAGAATGGCGGAGGCAAGCTCAAGGTTGGGCATGGTTAAAATTCATGCGTAGTTATGAACATGTTGTTCGGTCGGCGCCGTGATTTCCTTTGTCCCTATGCTGTAGTTGGGAGTTCATGAGTTCAGGGTGGATCACGAGGAGGATTTAGTATTTCGATGCTACGTAGGCTGCCATTTTTAAGTGGGTTGATGCACTTCTCGCTCCCCACACGCTTTTAAGTATACGGTCATGGGAAAAGTGGCAAGTAGGTTTCGTGATGGGTGCCCCGTGGTGGGTGCCCAATCACCTTTGACAGGATTCCCGCAGTCCTCGTGGTCACAAGTTCACGATAGGGGACGGGTTTTATGATTTTACGCAACTGACGTCGATCTCTGTCCGTTTGACGAGATTCCCGCAGGCAAGTCGTACGGTCAGCCGGCCGTCTTGAGGATGCGATTTTGGAGGATGAACGTTTGAAGTAGGTACGGTATCGAATATTACGAATTGTTCTGAGAGGATTGCACGAATAATATGACAAGAGGGCAAGTTTTATTTCGATCGAGAACCACGAATTATCAACAAGTTATCGAAATAATCGGTTAGATTATATATCCGATGGAATGAAAGTTCAAAGGAAAAATAAACTTATAACGGAATTTCGAATTAACCATACTGAATGTCCAAATTTACTTGACATATTTTTTAAATAAGTTATATGTATTTCGAAGATTTTTCGCATTTTTTTCGAAACGGTAACATTTTGCAAGATTGCGACATTAAATTGTTTCGCGTTATTTCTGGACTTTAATTTGACATAGTTTCCAAATAACAGAAATGAGAGATTTCTTTTTAGTTTCGGAAGTATTCGCGAATAAACGTCTCGCGAAAAGTCAGGTTTCCTAATACAGTAACACAGAAAAATATTTCACACGAAACTTAAGACTTCTTGAGGCCGAAATATATACGTTGAACCGATGTATACCGCTCAGGGTATCCTCGGTATGTATTTCCTTGAGGTCGGGCACGGAGAGATATAGCTTAGTACTATGCAATAGGCACGGCGCCGCTTGCGTGAAACTCGCAATCTCTGAGCCTAGCGGTGCGAGTTTAAATGATTCAACCCGCCTTCAGAAAATTTTCGTTACCCGTTTGTAAAATTCGTTACTTTTTCGTTACTTTCGTTACCCATTTGTAAAATTCGTTACTTTCGTTACCGGTAGACACCCTGCTGTAGTAGTCTTAATTCAGGTAAGGACTGCAGACGGTCAATTTCAAGCAGTAGTTCCTAATGTTGCTACCAGGTACTACCGTCAACGACACCTAGCTGTGAACTTGGCTACTAGATGCCACCCTAACCAGCAACTCGCAACGAACGTTGGAACTTCCCTCCAAAGGAAAGCATACTGAGGGATTTTAGCTCTCTTAGAAAATCCGACGACTTCGGCCGGCTTGAAACCGCGACCTTGGGCACAGACATTCTGCATGCTACTAGTTACGTCACCGAAGCCGCTTCACACTTAGATGAAAATACTGAATCTGATCTCGTGCAAGTGCGTTGTCATGGCAACGTCTGATGGCTCATCCCTCATCAATTTAGTAGAGTTGCCATGGCAACCTCTGATAGCTCTTGGCATTTTCTTATAATTCCGAAATCATTTTTCTCATCCCTTGGCATAATGGTGGGTCATATCAAAAATTCTTACAGACAAAAGTTTGAGGTAATTATTAGGGGAATATTGTCCATTTCGTACGGTTTTGATATTGTGCCTATTAAGAGAGATATGATTAATGTTTCCCGAAAAACCCACTTTTTTCCACCCCTTTGGTCAATGGTTGGTGCTATCAAAAAACTTATTTGACATAAATTGTTGGCACTTATCCGACACATATTATGAACTTTGAATGGATTCGATATTTCACGTATTAAGAGAGTTATAGCAAAATTTCAATTTTTCGAAAAAAGCCCCCCATTTTCACCCCCTTCGACCGATTTTGCCCATTAACGAACTCGACCGAGATTTTTTTTGAGATACATATTATGTAAAAAATTCAAAGTGATTGGTGCAAAATTACGGCAGTTATCGTGTCCACAAGAAACTGATATACATATATACATATATATATATATACATACATAAATTATATATAAACTTTTGAACTGACGGTGGTTTTGGGGTCTGGGGGATGTGAAACGCGAAGATATGTCGAAATTTTCCGGAAGTCGAAACATGGGACCCATTGCAATAGTTAGCTTTCTAAAAAAATCTACCTAAAATTTCTCATGTATTGAACGGGAATCGAACCCAGTTGGCATTGATGAGAGGCAAGCAGCTTGACCACTGCACTATCATTTTTGTAAAAGAATATCGTTCATATTGCTAGAAAGCTGCACATCTGAAAGTGCAGCATGATGAAGAAGAAACCTGCCTTAAAGAAAAATTCTAATTCAAAATTCAAACTTGATACGTGGGATCAGCATCGCCATCAAATTACGATTCATCCCTTATTTCGAATGTGTTGTTTGAGTCTTGAGATGGAGAGGGGAAGGAAGAAAAGAACTGAGAAATGGCTTGCAGCTATACTGGATAGGAAATGAGGAGGGGAAGAGAAATGGAGTGGGAATGGTGGTGAGAGAAGGGCTGAGGGAGGAAGTAAAGAGGGTAAGTGATAGAATAATTAGAGCCAGAATCACTGTGAAAGGTAGAAACCTGGACATTCTGCAAGTCTATGCACCACAGGTGGGATGCACAGAAGGCGAGAAGGACGAGTTTGAAGAGGAGTTGCAGAAGCAGTTAGTGGGGAGAGACCTGATAGTCATGGGAGACCTAAATGCCCATGTCGGAACTGATAGAAGAGGTTTTGAGGAAGTGATTGGTGGTGAAGGATGGGGAAACAGGAATAAGGAAGGAGAGAGATTGTTGGAACTGTGCAAGATAAATGGGCTAATGGTTGGAAACACATGGTACAAGAAGAGAGAGAGCCATAAAATTACTTGGTACAGCAGGGATTTGACTAGGAAATCAGTGGTGGACTACATTCTATGCGGGAAGGAGACAAAGAAGAGTATCACGGATATAATGGTAATACCTTCAGAAGCCCTGGACAGTGACCACCGTCTGCTGGTCGCCAAGGTGAGAGGACTGAAGGAAAAGAGGAGAACTGAGAACCAAGAAAGAAGAATAAGGACATGGAAGCTGAAGGAGGATGGAAATAAGGAGAAGTTCCAGATATTAGTGAGGAACAAATTACCGAAGGATGATCCGAAAACAGGTGAAGAAGAATGGAATAGGTTCAAGGACGTGTTGGTAGAAGCAGCGGAAGTCGTGGGTGGCAGAACTAGTGGAAAGAAAAGGTGGAAGGAAACACCATGGTGGAACCCCAGAACTAAGGAAGCAGTGAAAAAGAAAAATGAAGCATTCAGGAAATGGTTCCAACAGAGGACAGACAGAACAAGAGAAGAATACCAAAAACGGAAGAAAGAAGCAGGAGAAGTAGTGAAGGAAGAGAAAAAGAAATGGCTGGAGAAATGGACAGAAATGATGGAGGAGGACTGTGATGGCAGTAAGAAAGTGTTGTATGGAATGATAAAGGCAAAGAGAAGAGATACAGGGGAAAATGTCAGAATGGTGGACAGGAATGGAAAGGAGGTCGAAAATATGGAAGAAGTAAAGGTTATCTGGAGAGAATACTTCAAGGAACTCCTAAATCCAACTAAAACCAGCGTAGTGGACATTGTGGAGGAAGAAACAGACAGTGACCAAGACATTTCAGAGAAGGAATTGACATGGAAAGAAGTGGAGGAAGCATTAAAGAAGATGAAAGGGGGAAAGGCACCGGGAATAGACGAAGTGAGTGTGGAGATGGTGAGAGCAGCAGGGTTGATAGGAACACAGTGGCTCTTTCGAGTAATGAAAGTGATATGGAGGGAGAAGAAAATACCAGAGGACTGGAAAAGAGGGATAATAATACCCATATTTAAAAAGGGAAGTAGGAAGGAATGCAAGAACTACAGGGGAATTACACTCATGTGCCACTGCGCCAAAATATTTGAGAAGGTACTGGAGAGAAGAATTCGGACAGAAGTTGAAGATGGGCTGAGGGAAGAACAGTATGGATTCAGGCCAGGAAGGTCAACAGTTGACCTCATCTTTGCAGTAAGACAGCTACAAGAACACCATTATGAATATGGGAAAGATCTGGTGATGACCTTCTTGGATATTGAGAAAGCATATGATAGTATTAATAGAAACAAGGTATGGGAAGCAATGAGAGCAAAAGCAGTGAACAAGGAGACAGTGGCAAGAGTGAAAGCAATGTACAAGGGAAGCAAAAGCTGTGTAAAGGTGGGAAGAGAGAGAACGGAATGGTTTCAACTGGAGAGTGGTCTGAAACAGGGAAGTGCCCTCTCACCCCTGTTATTTATAGTGGTGATGGATGAAATCATACGAAAAGTGGTAAATAGCATTGGGGAAAGGAAAATGAAGGCAATGTTGTTTGCTGATGACCTTCTGGTATGGGGAGAGGATGAGGAAGAAGTACAAGAGCAATTAGATGAGTGGGAGAAGGTAGTGTTATCATATGGGATGAAGTTCTCAGCACAAAAGAGTGAAGTGGTCATCACAACGAGGAAGAAGAACAGACTGGATGTGGGCATAACACTTGGAGGACAGCAGTTGCAGAAAGTAGAATGCTTCAAGTACTTGGGAAGCATAATTGAAGAAAAGGGAGGCAATAGGATGGAAATAAATGGAAGGGGAAGGTGCGCAGATGGATTTTTCAAGAGTGTTAGGGGGATGATATGGAATAAAGATGTACCACAAAAATGTAAAGGAATCATCTACAAGACCTACTTTGTGCCAATTTTGACGTATGGTTCAGAAACATGGGTGATGAAGGAAAGGGACGATCAGTGGAGATGAAGTTCCAGAGGAGTAGGGTAGGAGTGACAAGAATGGACAGAGTAAGGAATGAGAGAGTCAGAGAGATGGTGAGAGAGGAACCATTGCAAAATAGAATAGAGCGATCTAGGCTACAATGGTATGGACATGAGAGGAGGATGCGAGAGGAGAGGATACCGAAGATGATGTTTGGAATGGAAATTAAGGGAAGGAGGCCAAGAGGAAGACCAAGGGACAGATGGACAAAAGGAGTTAAGAAGAGTGTGGAGGAAAGAGGAGTGTGCTGGGACACAGTGAAAGACGAGATATGGTGGATGGACAGGAAACGATGGAGAGGCTTATGTTCCAAGCAGACCCGACCAGCGGTTGGAAACTGCTCAAGATGATGATGATGTTTGAGTCTTCAGTCTTGACTGGTTTGATGCAGCCCTCCATGCCTCCCTGTCCTGAGCTAATCGTTTCATCTCTACATAGCTACCACAACCTACATCCGAAGCAATCTGTGTAACATATACTAACCTTGGTCTACCCCTACAGTTCTTGTCCTCGACCCTTCTTTCCATAACTAAGCTTGCTATTCCTGGGTGTCTTAATGTGTCCTACCAACCTATCTCTTCTCTTCATTAGCAGTTGCCAGAAACATCTCTCCTCTCCCAGTCGTCTTAATACCTCTTAATTGGTAACCCTATCTACCCATCGGATCTTCATCATTCTCCTGTAACACCACATTTCAAACGCTTCAATTCTCTTCTTTTCTGCTGCATTAACAGTCCAAGTTTCACTTCCATAGAGCGCCACACTCCAGACAAAGGCCTTCAAAAATTACTTCCTTATACCTAAATCTATATTCGATGTCAACAGATTCCTTTTCTGTAGAAATGCTTTCCTTCCCTGAGCCAATCAACTTTTTATATCCTCTTTGCTTCGTCCATCACTGGTTATTTTGCTTCCTAAGTAACAGAAGGTTCCTACTTCCTTTAGCTTTTCACCTGCCAATTTGATGTCCATAGAGGTTTCTGATTCATTTCGGCTGCAATCCAATATTTCGAATCAAACAGATGAAATACTATAAACCTTCAGTTTCAGGGAAGGGAAATCACTAGGAATTATTGAGGATTCACTGAATTACAAACCTTGGATTTGAGTTCTTCAACGGTGGCACCATCGAGCAGCACTTCTTCGAAGGGTTTCAGTTCCAGCGTGGAGGGGCACCAGCGTCTCACGAACAGAACCAGCTGGGTGTGGGAGCTGACTACCTCCGGTCCTGGCAGCTCTTGCAAGAACATCTCCCAGTTGGGGAACAGGCTGATGTCCTCGTCGAACCTCTGGTCGTCCAGATAAACCTTGGCAGGGTTCTTCCAGCTCTTCTTGCGCAGTCGACACCTGCAACATACACACATTGTGAAGAACAACAGAACCTGAACGTCTTTTATAATCATTTTCCGTGTTGACATATTCAACAAATTATGTAGAATGGTCTGGTTAATTCGCCCCAGTGGACCATTGGGCTCATTGCATTTGTTTTTGAAGGAAGACTGTACTTCCTGAGTGCTTTGGCATTGCTCGTGACGTCGATACTACATATTATAATGTGTATCAGGATGTCTTGAATTGGCCTGCTCAGTGAGTACTATTCAGAGTCTTGGTGAGGTGCACCATACCAACTGACGAGCCCAATGGTACACTGGGGCGAATTAACCAGACCATTCTACATCATTTGTTGAATATTCCAGCTCAAAGGACCACAAGAAAATGTTTCTCATTCGAGAAAATTCTTTTGACATTATATACAACACTACTTTGTTTTGAGGTACTGCCCCCAAAAATTGAATTATTCTGGGACAAAATGAGAGTATTTTCCGTCCCCATGATAAAATTTAACGAGCAAATATAGATTCTGGAAGTGTGACACAGGAGGGTAGTGTTACAAGCTCGAGGCCATGGGAGAGCCCGATCACGTGACATATTGCACAATAGATGCTTCTAGAAGGCTGAAATTGGCATAGCAACAGTAAGTTTGGAAATTAATATTATAAATATTGTTATAAATTATGCTATTGGATCCCAGCCCAGAGCCAATGAGAAGAGGTCTTATTGAAGACGGAATCAACTTCTACTACATAATTTGGTGAAATTATGCATTTAGGCCCTTAGAAGAAGATTTTCTTATTTGGTAATGAAGAGAATATTAAAAGAAATTATATCTGATACTTTAAAAACCGCAGATCGGTTAATCTACGCAGTAATAAGCATTAGTAATCTACGCACTAAAATTATGGTGGGAGATTGATATGGCCGCCAAAATTTCGACTTGGAGGGGGAGATCCAAGGACCGATGTTCTTATTCCAGCAGTCTTTGAAGAGTGAGGAAGTGTTTTTACTGGGTTAATGGAGATCCCAAAGCTTTGTCCGAGTGCGACGACTGGCGACTTGTGGAGACGCGAGGATAGCACGGTAGATCGTAGGAGATTACCGCACTTCCATTTTATGTGAAGTTGTGAGGAACATTGAAATTAGTATATCTCTTAAATAATTGAGATTTGAGTTTAACTAAGTGAATATATATAAAGAACAGGTCGAATTCTACATTCTGTTGAAAGTTGAGCGTTCTAAAATTTACAGTTTCGACAATATAAGCCTGTTAAGACAGATTTTCAAAGGTGTTGGAAATAAAGCTGAATATCATTTTAGATTGCAACGTGAAGTTGGCGAACGCAGTTCAAGTGAACAGTAGCGAAGAACTTTTAACATTGGCGCAGCAAATAAACATTATCATAATGACTATCATTATTCTTCAAGTGGTTTCATTCAACATAATTAACATTGTTGATAGGATGAACTAAATAGTCATGCGCCAGAGACATATTCGATAACAGAAGTTAAGATACGATGGAACTTCGTTAGACGACGTATTCTTGAATACAGACGTAGTGTACGGTCCATCTTGTACATTTTCGTCAGTCTACGAACACTAATGTAACATCAATGAGCAATAGAAATATTTCATTCACCATCTATATGAATATTTTTATAAATTATATTCCTATGATGAGGCTGATACATATTTGCGACGGAGAATGAGATTCTACAGAAGAGATTTGTCAAGATGCTAGGGGGTAGCCCAGCAACAAAAGAAGAATTTGCCAGAAGGACGTCGTTCGAACCCAGGCGAATGTTGGTGAATTCCGGAGAGGGAACGTTTTTCCTATCTCTGAGGTCACAGATCCGAGGTTCGAATGCAGATCCATCTCAGTATCTTGAACTGAGCAAACATCTAAAGTATTGTGTGAATACTTACATAGATCGTCAAGTTTTCGTCCAAATAAGGTAGCTGTGTCTCTTATTTTGAGTATAGAGCTTGATTAGTGACATCCTGAGCCAATGATCTTACTCCATATTTTCACATTTCATGTATTTCAGTGTTCTCATGTATTTTACACTTCAGATGTGTGCTAAGATTTTTATGCTTCAAGATTATTTAGGAGATGATTGCTTTCATCTATTTTTCAATTTTATTCTACGGATCAGTTGTGGAACTGACATTAAAAATTTTGTTTGAGGAATCATATTGCCTCATAGAAGACTACTGTCGACCAAAGTATTATGAGTACTCGAGTTTGAAAGTTGTTTGTGAAGTAACCAATAGACCTAAATAAAATCCAATACCATCAACATTTTCGTCGTTCTATTTTACGTTAGTTCATGTAGGTTTGGATTTTTTAATTTATATTTTAATATTTTTTATCGCAGTTGGAACACAAAAAGTGCACGTTTTTAAGAGTGTTTCAACCATGCGTCACATTTAAGAATTATCATCTCAAAAGCCTGTCATCAGATCGAATCCAAATTTTAACACAATATACATTGGAATGTTGTATAACTGGTTTATTAATTTCATAATTTTTTGCATCCAAGAAACAAAGTTGTTATCATTGTTATAAGGTAACTTTTTCTCGGCTCGGGGTCGTTGGAAAATGTAGTTCTTGGTTGCGTTGTAACCGTTATACATCGAAACGTTATGCTGTATGACTGTGAAATACGTAAATTAATTCACTTATTTTATATCGGCTTGTATTTGCACCAGGAAATAACACATGGTTCACCTGCTAGCCGCTCCGGGATATGCTGTACAGCGTTGCTGAGATGGGGCCCATCCCTTCCGAGCGAGACGCGCCATGATGCGTGTGGGCACCATTTCGCCAACGCTGTACAGCTCTTTCCGGAGCGGATAGCAGGTGAACCATGTGTTATTTCCTCGTACAAATACAATCCGATATAAAATAAGTGAATTAATTTACGTATTTCGCAGTCAGAGGAGTGCGTCAGGCCTCGGCAGCCGGCACAGTTCATATCCTCGCCGCTAGATGGGGGCTTCATTCATTCCATTCCTGACCCGGTCGGAGACTGGAAGCAGGCTGTGGATTTTCATTTTCATTTCGCAGTCATACAGCATAACTTTTTGATATATAACGATTACAACGCAACCAAGAACTACATTTTCCACCCACCCCGAGCCGAGAAAAAGTTAGCATACAAAAATGATAACAACTTTGTTTCTTGGACACACACAATTTTGAAATTAATAAACCAGTTACACAACATTCCAATGTATATTGTGTTAAAATTTGGATTCGATCTGATGACGGGTTTTTGAGATAATAATTCTTAAATGTGACGCATGGTTGAAACACGCTTAAAAACGTGCACTTTTTGTGTTCCAACTGCGATAAAAAATATTAAAATATAAATTAAAAATTCCAAACCTACTTGAACTAATGTAAAATAGAATGACGAAAATGATGATGTTATTGGATTTTATGTAGGTCTATTGGTTACTTCACAAACAACCTTCAAACTCGAGTGCACATAATACTTTGGTCGACAGTAGTCGTTTCGACTCTCGAATTTTAATAAGTTGATTTGAACCAAGTATTCTGACATTGTGTCATAGCTTCAAATTAAATTCTTTTTAAATTTAATTTGAGCAATTTAATGTAACAACATCTAACTTCAAGAACAGAAGAAACATCGAATGATATTGTTATATCATTATTGTACATAAACTGTCGACGATCTAGGAAATACTAGTCGTTTGATAAGACCGAAGTCTTAATCCCTATAAACATTCTTTGTGTAGAGTGGAAAAACATTACGACGTTGACAAACCTTTTTATTATTTGTAAAGCTGAAAGCTTGGTTCATTTAATATGTTAGAGGAAATACCTTTTGATAGAAGATTATTCAAATCTTTGGCTAGGAATTCAAAGCTAGTTTATCCCGGTCAAGATTGAATTGTATTTGACACTATAAATAACATGTGTGTTATTTTACACTATTTGTGTAACATCACGTAATTATGTAGACCTGATATTACAACGATAAACAATTTAAAGCTTGATAAGTGAAGTGAGACAGGAGTATTATTTTTATTACATGTACAGGGTGTCGAGCGATGATCTTTCTTCAAATTCCCGTATTTCCCGTACGAAAATCCACCAAATTCCCGTATATTTTAGAATCCTCTAACACTAGATTTCGCATACCGAATGGCTGAAAAATGAATCTTAAAGCGCGAATCAAGATTTTCTGGCGTAAGTGTAACTGCATTTTTGGAGATACTTCCACAGCCCACGGGTGATGGCGAGATTTAGGCCTAATCCGTAGCGTGAGCAAAGCGTGTGCGCGCGAGCGAGCGAACTCTCACGCAGATGGGACAAGATGCTACGAACACAAATAAAATACCGTTTACCTGAGAAGAGCTGATATAAATGACTGTTTTACTGAGGAGGGTTGAGAGAGAGTAGAGAATACGAGTGTCACATAATAAATGTTTACGGGAAGTGACTGAATTGTATGGTACCGTGACCGTATAGAGCTTCCACGAGTTAAAATGGCACCGAAGCTTATGCATAGCGAACTTCCGGTCCGCGAATCTCCATTTGATTTTCATTGGCAGTGAATCGTTCGTTCGTGATTATCTTCTTTATTATTTCGGATTTTGGTTTTGTTTTTAGGCGTTCAACTTATGATATAAGAACTAGAGGGTTGGCCTTTCATGAATATTCCAAAGACAAGTGTCTCCTAAAAGAGTAATTAGTAAAACTTCGCATCAGAGACGACCATAACAAACAGCTTGCCTACAAAGTGTGCGATTTGCACATTTCAAACGGGAGTGGTCAAACATATCTTAGACTACAATAATTAAGTTGGTGCAGATTAAATATTTTATATGTGATAATATTATTATAATTTGATATCCGTTTGTTATATTAGTATATTATGCATTAACGTGACCCGTTTAAATGCTAACTTGTGACGTAAGCTACGAGTTGTAGGCTATTCCCCGTACCGGTAGGCCTAATATTCACTAACAACGCATCGTTTCTTCTGTAATATTTATTTAATCATTATAATCATAATAGCCTATCTATTAACCCTTATTTAACCAATAATCATTTTATAATTCTATACATATTCCAGGTATTGCAAGAAAGCAATATTTGATAGCACATGCGGTTCCACCTCAAAATCCAACCGTGCCCAGTTTTCAGTACCTATGGAAAATAATAACCTAAGATAATAAACCAAACAACTGGCGACAATTTTTTTTTGAAATGCTCATTTACATCTTCACCCTAGTCTACGTAAATCACTGAAATCATGGTAATCACTGAAAGAATAGGGGAGTTATGACCTCAATTTCACAAACGAACGAACCTCATTTTGCATGAATTATGGAACCCGAATACTAATGGAGGTATGGATTGTCTGCATTTGGAAATATGTTAGTCAATAATTTAAAACAAGATGCCAGAAAACTAAATACAAAAGGCTGCGTGCCTACTACGGTGTAATGTTGCTCCATGAGAAACAAAATGCACCTCGTGCACACAGTTAAATACAATCATCCAATTTGAAAAACACCTTCTTTGTCACTATCTTATAAGCAGTTCCAACATAAACTGCTGTAATTTACGGGAAAATTTGCAACATTTATTACTCCTGTATATATTTTAAATGTGATCACGTTCCTCACTTGGTAAATGTCCTGCAGTCAACTCCCAGCGAGACTCCTCCTTCAGCGTTGGAGCAAGCCATGGATCAGTTTTACTGTTAAAGTGTGCGATCGATAACCTTTTTCACGTCGCTTCGGGTTGCTTTAATTGTGTGTCCGTTTCGTTAAAGATAATGCATTACATGAGGAGTTTCTGCAATTTATTCCAATTATTGATACGGATAAAGTCATTAAGTTAGGCAGATTTTGAGAGTCAAAAGTAATGGCAGTAGGAACACGGAGAGCAAAACATTATCTTTCTCTCGCATAATATCAATATTATAAGCAACAACGTAACTATGGTCATGATGATACCATTCCATCGTTTCACTTTTAATATTTAGTTACTGTTTTCCATATTTTTCATTTTTTCATTGTGTCGAAAAAATAATAAGGCCTAAAATACGAAACAATCCCAACAATCTAAACGAACACACGTTCATGGAGAGCTCACCCCTCTTCACGCTACTAAAAAACACACCCTGTCGGAAACAAAACACAATTTAGCGACACAGCCAAGCTAGATAAAAAAGGGGGGAAATTAGGGGGTTATTAATAGGTAAATGTTATCTGGATCAGGTGTACGATGTACTTTTCTTCTGCAATAAACCAAGGCCCATATTCGGGGCAGTATTAAAGGTGCCGGGACGTCCTCATAAGACCGTCAACGCTTAGTTCGAATGGGTTATGCTCCACGCGTGGCGAGGGCTAATCCACGGTCTTTAATAATTGTAGACCCACCTCATTCAATAACATACATCTTATCTAGGTTGGCAACACCTCACATAAACACATCGCTATCACTCCCCACAGCACGTAGGAGCAGGGGGGAGAAAGCAGGGAAAAACCAGTCGTTAAGATAACCACCGCAGTCTACCGCATAGTGAGTTCCAGTGAGCACGAAAACTGCGAGTAGCTGTTATACGGAAGACAATCAGATAAGTAGTTAGCCTAAAATTTTATAGTTTAACCATAGTTTACAACCATATAATCTCTCTAAAGTATAATCTACGGATAGTTATCACCATTTAGCATTTCACCTAACATATATACTGCATTTAGCATACACTGACAGTTGCAGTACCAATACTGCAACTAAATAATTGTACATATTGTAAATATTTTCACCTGTATTTCAAACATAGATTTTGTAGCCTAAGTGTAATGGATCTGATGATGATCGCTTGACGATCGAAACTGGTCATCCTAGTGTTTTATTAATCTCATGTAATTTATTTCAGGATTAGGGCATAACCCATCTCCTTTGGGTACATTCGTGTTGACCGACTGAAAAGCACTAAACTCTTGAAGGCCTAAAATAGTTTTCATGCATAGAGAACGGTTATTTAATTATTATTCGAAATGCCATTTTAATTATGATGATAACTGTTGTTTTCAGGGGCGGAAAAACAAGGTCATCTGTCCCTTTAATAATGTGCTTAATTACCCTATTTTATTAATGAACCGCGCTTTCGGTACAGACAGCCTTCCTGTCACTTTGCCCCGCTTTTCCTCTCCGCAACCCACGGTCGCCACATAACAAGACCCTATGCCCAACCGCCACACGGCAAGATTTCTGAGCATGCTTCTCACCTACACCCTGTATTTCGAAGGAAACTACGCGAAGGATATGTCGGGAGGTTGGAACAGCTGAGCTGTGTTGCTAAGTTTTTAGTGTTGTAAATCAGCTGATTCGAATAATACACAGCGCTACACTTCAGACATTATTTTGGTACAATTATACGTCATATATTTAAGATAACGATCCTGAGTCAACGCCGAGGACATTCGAACAGAGAAATACGATATTTTAGATGAATAAATAAATTACACACCGAAGCTATGATACCTTTATCATAGGTATTCAATTCAATAAATACGACAAAGAGGGCAAACCCTCTAAGCTAATGAATATAAAAAAACTCACCATGCAATGATTATCCTTTAACATGAAACAAGAGACTGAGTGGAGGTCGTTCACAGCTTACTACAGTAGTCGACGGATAACACCATGCACACTCACAGAATCGCGACTCTCTACGGTTAATATTAGCTTTCGTGATAAAGCAAAAGTAAAGTTAAGGTAAATACATATTTAGCACTGAGCACTCAAACAAGCCCATCTGTGGCGATATTATTGCCGTAGTTTTAAATTGTCGAATTGTAGGCGGTATTTTGAATACTATGACGGGAAACAATAGCCTGTGCTCTATGATCGATTGACGCAAGCGAACTGACACCAAGAAATAAATTATCCAGTCACTTGGCAAGGGTTTCTTTGACACCCTCCATCCCTTCACTGTCCCTATCATCATCACTACCATCATTGTCTTCGTCAGAGCTTGATGAACTGCCAAGGTTAATAATCATTTCATCCACCGCGAAATCCAGACCGCCTTCAGTATTTCTTTCTGTACATGCTGTACGGGATGTGTCCAGTCCTCGGGTCGAACTTCAGCGAAGTAAAAGTAACGAAACAATGACAATAACAATGAAAGGAAATCCGACACAGACAGTGGTTAACAAGCGACTGAAACGATGCCTGCCCATACGAGAAGAATTCTGTCACTTGTGTGGTGTATTTTGCAGCCACATGTTGGTGACGGGTGTTCGATAGTAAAACGTCGAGAGCTGTGAGATATTGTTTGTAGTTTTTGAAATTTATGCATGTGTGACGCATTTGCATTGAGTGTTTGAACGGACTTGAAAACAGTTTGGTATGTGCATCTCCCCTGCGAAAGAAGACCATGAAAAGGCTAAAAACAGTAAAATTCCACACGCGACACGCCGCGAATACTTTTTAATTTAGATTTATTTTATCAAAGTAGATAATAGAAAATAAAATAATGCAAAACGAAATTAAATAAGTCACTTTGACAAATACAAGATTGTTACTAGGAACTTCAGTTATACACAGCACAAAATTGTTCTTTTCACAGTACTTTTTTCCAATTCCTGGAGATCTTTTGTGGCTTTTCTTTCGACTGCCACCTTAGCCGTCGCTTCGCACCTGTTTCGCTTCCTTGAACACGGCATAGGAGTTTCGTGCAGTGTGGACTCGTGCTCACGGTTATCTTTTCTACTCCACCAGCTGCCATCACAGCGTCCTGAACAGTATGCATGCCAATCAGACTTGCTTCTTTGAGATTGACGATCATGCACTCCTTCTCTCTAGAGCTGCACTGTTGTGATACAAAGTCAGTATCATTTTAACGAAGGATGTGGGATCGTTTTTGGCAGGAACTGAGGAAGGTGCTGAAGCCACTAATTCACACCACAGCACGTCGAGCAGTGGCTCTTTTCCGTCGACCTGCTTCAAACGCGCTGTGACGGAGGGCAGTCTCAGAACTGCGGAGTAGCTGCTCCTGATGCGGTCAGCCATTGCGCCAGAAAGCAAATTCTTCTGATCACAAAGAATTTCCAGGGCAATGACGATCCTAACTTCTTCCAACTTAGGAGTCTCAGCGACCCCTATAGGGTCTAGGCAGGAAATAGCACGGGTCTCTTGTGAGCAAGAGTTGACCTCTCTTTGATTTTTTCAGCCATAGGATACACATGTACAATTCTCGGCAGTTGGTGCGAAATTGCAGCACATCCGCGTTTGGAATTTTCTGAGATCTTGAGCTGTTAGCTTCTTTAAGGGCTGCTCTTGTCGAGAAACCCAGGTCTCCTCTGTGAATAACAATGCGGAATGATTCCTGCATGTCATTGTCAGCAACGAGCGCGGCGCGCGTAGCCCTGCGCGGAGAGGGTACGGCCGGCGGTCGGCCAGGCAAAGCATGCATTCGACGTTGCCTGGATTATCATCCCGCTTAGCGCTCCATCGGTGGCGCAAATTGCGGGTGGCACCGCGGTCTGCAGGCGAAATAGAAGACTGAGCGGGAGGACTCTACCGAACGTTCGAGGGCTAAGAAGTCAGGCATTATGAGACTTTTTAAGATTTCCCGTATCAAGTGTGAATTTCCCGTATAATTCCCGGGTCACTAAAATTCCCGTATTTCCCGTATCGCTCGACACCCTGATGTATTTGCAACAGACTAGTTAACAGTTAATTATCTTTTTGTGTAGTAAACTTTAGGAGGTTGGAAGTTTCGTTTGAAGAACTTAAGGATGTATAATTGTAGTTCAGTAGCCATGTGAAACGATACTGAGGGTCATGCCATTATTTGAGAAAAGTTTCTACAGAAGAAATGTTAATAATAATTAATCCGTTTTGGTTATTGTTTAACATAGTGGATGATAATTGTTTATGCCATATACACTGTTATATGAGGATTTGTAGAGCTACGAAGTGCTCATGCGAAGGAAGTTCCGCATTTTAAGGGTAATCAATGAAATTGTTCTTTGATAAGAATGGCATGGATCATGATGAGAGTCGTTGTATACAAGTAGTCCAGTTCATGTGAAGTAACGTTTTAGCTGTGTTGACAGAAGGGTTTTAGCGGAAATACAACTAGAGAACTATTGTCTACTCATGTCAATGATACTACAGTGGAATCTCGTTAGTACGTTTTTCAAGGGAATGAAAAATTTGGACGTCATATGCGGGAAAACGTACTACCGAAAAACGCCATACTGCATTTACAACGTATAAGAAAGAACGCGGCGTATATATGGACGTTCAATCGCCGACCTTAGTAAGTGATTGTATGCACTACTACAGTCAAGACATAAACATAGGTTATCAGTAACTTACACGCAATAAATAACATAAAAATTAATTACTGTACCTCTACACTACAGTATAATACAGGGTCTTTCTTTATTTCTGCTTAGCAAGGACATTCTCGCTCTCGCGCTCCGCCAGTGACGGCTCTATCGGCGGCGACCGCACACGCATATGTAGGCCTACGGCAGAATACGGTGCTTAAAATCAGTAGCCTACCATGCAGTTTTACTGGCCATGATTTACAGTAGATGCTGAAAATGTTCCCCATCCGCTTCCAAACACATATAATACAGGGTCTTTCTTTATATTTGATCAGCAAGGACATTTTCGCACTCGCGCTCCGCCAGTGACGGCTCCATCGCCGGCGATCGCGCACGCATATGTTTGAAGCACGTGCTTGCTTGAACCACTTCAATAAAGCTCTTTCTAGTTCAGGAAACTGTCCTTCTCGCACACGTTTCCTTTTGCCACTCACCCCTTCTTCAAATGCACGTTCAATTTCCTTCCTTTTGCCGAGAATCGTGTTCAGTGTAGACGGAGGAATGTTCCACTTTCGCGCTATATCCACACGCTTCATGTGAGGATTGCAGTCCACGTCTCGAATGTATTTAATCTTCTCGTCATTAGTTATCTCCCGTACTTTCTTCTTATCCATTATGAAACACGCAATAAAATAGGTCATAACTGGACGTGAACACTAAGAACTAGACGACAATAGTGCGGAACACGAAGACAATAATGTGCCTACGTGAGAAATAAACAAAGGGAAGGGGGTGTGAGCCGATTGGTTTCGACTCACAAACTTCGCCGCCACCGCCGCCCCCCCCTGTGCCCCGCCGCCGCCACCAAGTGACGCCCCCCCCCTTTCTGCCGACGCCCCTGGTCATTAATTGTGAATCATTTCAGGAAGCAAGAAGAAGACAGAAACAATTTAAATGCCCATTGTCTTTTAATGGAAGATATATTAACTAATTATTCCGGTCTACATTGATTGAATATAGCCATTGTTGACTGTCTAGTGAATAATATGTATGCTGGGACTGTACTGGATTTGGCGGTCTTTGTTCAAATAATCTAAAGTCTGATAGCCAATCATTGACGGACACATGGATGAAAATTCTATTGCCAAATTAAATTTGGTTAAAAAGGACGTTTTGATCATTTAAGAGGTGAAGGAAAATTAATTATAAAAGTTGGCATTAAAACTAGTGCCAGGCGTTCTTCATTTGTCATCTGTTTTAAAATGAAGTTCTGCACATACGCAAAATGGCGTACCATTGTCGTAAGAGCTACGAATAGCTTGGACGAAGAGAACATTATGTGAGCTTGCGGTGAAAGGACGCGGTTTGTGGTAGCCTCGGACCGCTACCTAAATCTTGGTCCGAGAACAAGGTAAAACTGTTAGATAATATTAATTGGAACTCGAGAACCGTCAGACAAAAACATTTAGGAAATTTCATGAAATGGGAATTAAGTTTGTGAATTTTAAGAGGCCAAGTGTCGTCTGGCCAGATGCATGGAAATAACTTTCGATTCCGAAAGGACGCTACTCTTCTTTTATCAAGGCGTCTTCTTGATTTGTTAATTTGTTCAATTTATATTTTTAAATGGGTCTGTTATAATGTGGCCTAAGATTATTTATATTCATAACACGCCTCCTATTCTTTAAGCAGCGAAACGAGTTTGTTTTACTTCATCTTTCGAGATGTGTTTGGTTTCATTTTTAATCTTTCCATGCTGCTAATGTGAAATTAAATGATTTCAAGAATGTAATTGTCAGGATTTTGGTGTGGGGAACTTGATAGTTTTAATAATGACAAACGGTCCCTTGTTTTTCGTTTGTCTGAGATGGCATCCTTTTGGTCTATCATGGCCGCATAAGCACAGCATCCATGCTGGTTGTAAAACAGTTTCGGAAGCCTATTTGAAAGAATGTAATGAGCAATTTCATTGAAATGAATTGAAATGAGACTGTAGTAGTTTCGGATATGTAATTGGAAAAGGTTTAATATGTGGTGATTTATAAATCACGTAAATGTTACCTGTTTTAATTTACAGCGTTGCCATATAATTTGGGGATATAGCTTGACCTCCATATTAAATATATAGTAGGAGTGCAGATTGGTGTTCCCTCCCATAGCCATTCGGCCTTGTATTCTTTTCCCTTGGAAATATATATTTATTTTACCTACAGCTGTTCGAGTCCATGTTTCATTGAGCGCATAGAATAGTACTAGGTTAATATGTCTTCAGGCCACTTTGGCCTCCGGGTACCAAACCCAGCCTTCCACTCAAATTTACCGGTGCAGATATTATGGTAGCAGAGCGTGGTTTTCGATTTTCTTGAGCCGTTGCCTGGTGGTGTTTTGTGCCGTGGTATTGTGTAGAATTAACTTACGTGGATTCGAGCAGCATGGGAGAAGTGAGTAACTGAAGGTTCACTAAGGTTAGGTAGGATGCCTACTGTGGTACTCTGGCTAATATTATGATTTTCTTTTCATGGCTGTGAATGGACAAAGCGTTGCTGGCATTCCTCAGTGCGTGAACGCACTGACGACGAGTCAAGTCCAGTTGTAATACTGGCACTCAAGAACATGGTCTCTCTGTAAGCATGGTAAAGTTGGCTGCTGGATTCTCTCTATTATCACACTCTGTGATGTTCCGTACTACAAGCTGCTTCCAAGGTAGGATCAAACCAGTACAGTAGCTAATTGATTCATGGTAGAAAGTTATCTATGCACAGCTGTTAAGTAAAGTGCTAATGGCTAATCGTTCTGTGTTCCTGTCAAGTTGTGTGAAAAGTGATATCATTCCCGTGTTGAATTCTTGCTGAAAATCTTTCTGGCATGGTTGCCAAATTTTGATTTGCTATTTGTTCTGGCTGGGTTGCCAATGAGAATTAAGTCATCTAAGCAATAATGAAAATTTAGTAATCTAAATGGTCAATTATTTTGCCGTTTTCTGTGAAAAACATCTGTGCGCAGATACTTGTTGTCATCGAGTTGAATGTGTAATGTCTTGTGACATATTGATAAGTGAAGATTTCAGTGAACATGCAGGTGGACGAGTAATGTACTGTGAGTACATATAACAGCAGTGTTGAGCTGAAGCTTTCAGGTGGTGAAACAGCGAGTTTTAATATTGCTAGGCCGAGGTCAGGTTGTTACGTCAGCTGTTGAGTTGAGAAGCCCCGTTGTGTTGGGTGTGTAGTAGTTGTGATTGCAGCTGTTCGTGCGACGTGTGGTCGAAATTTTGGGAAGCAGAAAGCTGTTACAAGAAAAGCTGATCTAGGTGATCGTGTTTTGGTCGTGTGAAGTTTTGATCTTCAGTCGGTAGATAGAAATTTGAAAATTATTTCAGGTCTGATTTGGAGTTGAGGTATCGAACGAGTGACGTGCCAGGACTGCACGTAGGGTTGGTGTTGGTGTGCATGTGGTTGTGGTGTGAGTGAAGTTAAGGTATTTCAGGATGCCAATTGGGATGTGTGGAGTTGGTGCGGGGATCGTGGAGTGATACCAACCTAGCGTGAGTAGCCAGTCTCTGTCTATTTATGATTCTGGTACTTTCAGTGATGGTTGGTGATGTCGACATTGCTATGCTCCTCTGACTCTTGATGTCGTGCGGGCTGGTGATGATCGCACATCGTAGTTTAGTATTTTGAGGGTACATTTGTTGTTTTTATTTCAGGTATGTTAAGTGCCTTGTTGGTACTTGGTACTCGAGTGAGTACTTGCTGGGGAGTGTTTGTTGTTGTGTCTGATGTACTGCGTTGTTGGTACTAGTTGAGGGTTAATTAGGGTTAGTGTTTTATTATTTTCTTGTGCGTTGGTACTCGGTTGAGTATTTGAGTTGTCTTCGGTTAGTGTCTAGGTTTTGTTTTATTGGTACCGTGTTGGTATTGGTGGGATGGACTTGTAATTTTGTCAGTACTCAGAGTAGTATTTGAGCTTCGAGAGGTTGTTGGGTCGGTGATACCAGGATGATTATTCCCTGATGGTGAGTTTGAGTTAGTCGAGTGGTGCCTTGACTTATTACGTGAAGAGGTATATGCAGGAGCCTTTTCTATGATGGAGAGGTATATGCGGGCAGTGAAACTTAGAAGAGGCATATGCAGGTGGATATTTCTTGTCGCTGAAACACGTGGCAGGTGTGGAGGCCAGTTTTGGGAGCGAACTGTAAGCTGGATTGTGTATGCGATACAGGTGAAGGTTTTCTTTCTGAATTGATTTGGTAAGAAATTTAATTTGTCTGGTTCTACAGACGTAGTCAGTTGGCACCTACGGACGGTAAGGCAATGGTTGCTCTTAAGTGACCCAAGGTAAAAGTTGGTTACTCTTAAGTGACCCAAGGTAATAGTTGGTTGCTGATTAGTGACCCATGGTGAGGTTGGTTGCATTTAGTGACCTAAGGTTGATTATGAATTGGTAGTGCTACCTATCGTTGAGATGGTCGCACTGGGTTAGTAGCGGGATGTTAGTAATCGAATGGTGAATTTAGTGAGGTTATGTCAGGAGTAACTGCTGCTTGATGGTGATTGGTCGCAGATGTGAGATGGATTCCTGCGTTATCTGAAGTTGAGCACGGGTGTGTGTAGTCCTGTTGAAGTTTAGTTCTCGTGAAATCGTGATTGCTGTATTGTTGCTGAGTTTGTTCGAGCGGTTCTGCGCCTGCTGTTCTACCTTAATAAAGTTTGAAGCCATGCTTGAGAGCTGTGTGTATATTTGTGCTTGATGTATTTGTACATCAGAAGTAACTTAAATGACTGTGCTGTTTGAGAGTACTCGGGAGGTACTGTGGTACCTTCTATTAATTGAGAGCCGATTGCCATGATTGCTGAGGGATGGCATGTTGTTAAGTGACGCTGCGTCCACTTAATTCATTCCTTAGAATGTGAAAGCAGGATTTATTTTGGTTGGGAACAAGCTAGAAATTTTACAAGAGCATCGAATTGTGATGTTCATTTTAGTAATTACTCATCACATTGTAAACTAACAGTTTAAATTGAAACATCGTCTGTCGGTTTAAACTCTAACAGTCTAACCTAGTCAAACACTGCAACTATTTCAAAAAGCAAAGGAATGTCACTTGCTATAACAACGACTCAGTAAATAAATCTACCTAGAAGATCATCGGTGAGATGGCGATCATGTGATCCTAATTGCCAACTGGTATCTGTTCTGGTTGGTCACGTGAGTGATGTGATCACTCACCACTCGTGGCAGTAGCCAGTGCACAGGTTACTGTCACCATGCACGACACAACATCTAGTGGAGGTGTTAAGCCATTCTGCTGGTCAGAGTGGAGGCATTTACTACAATTTCGTGAGATGTCCAGCTGTAACGGTCCGGAGAGGCTGTATTGGTGAGCTGGTTCCATCCTGCTAGCAGTTGTCGTCGGGGATCATCATCTGACCCCCTAGAGGTGGAATCGCAGGGGGAGACTGAGCCGATTGGTTTCGACTCACAAACTTCGCCGCCGCCGCCCCCATGTGACCCCCCACCCCTTTTCTGCCGACGCCCCTGGTCATTAATTGTGAATCATTTCAGGAAGCAAGAAGAAGACAGAAACAATTTAAATGCCCATTGTCTTTTAATGGAAGATATATTAACTAATTATTCCGGTCTACATTGATTGAATATAGCCATTGTTGACTGTCTAGTGAATAATATGTATGCTGGGACTGTACTGGATTTGGCGGTCTTTGTTCAAATAATCTAAAGTCTGATAGCCAATCATTGACGGACACATGGATGAAAATTCTATTGCCAAATTAAATTTGGTTAAAAAGGACGTTTTGATCATTTAAGAGGTGAAGGAAAATTAATTATAAAAGTTGGCATTAAAACTAGTGCCAGGCGTTCTTCATTTGTCATCTGTTTTAAAATGAAGTTCTGCACATACGCAAAATGGCGTACCATTGTCGTAAGAGCTACGAATAGCTTGGACGAAGAGAACATTATGTGAGCTTGCGGTGAAAGGACGCGGTTTGTGGTAGCCTCGGACCACTACCTAAATCTTGGTCCGAGAACAAGGTAAAACTGTTCGATAATATTAATTGGAACTCGAGAACCGTCAGACAAAAACATTTAGGAAATTTCATGAAATGGGAATTAAGTTTGTGAATTTTAAGAGGCCAAGTGTCGTCTGGCCAGATGCATGGAAATAACTTTCGATTCCGAAAGGACGCTACTCTTCTTTTATCAAGGCGTCTTCTTGATTTGTTAATTTGTTCAATTTATATTTTTGAATGGGTCTGTTATAATGTGGCCTAAGATTATTTATATTCATAACACGCCTCCTATTCTTTAAGCAGCGAAACGAGTTTGTTTTACTTCTTCTTTCGAGATGTGTTTGGTTTCATTTTTAATCTTTCCATGCTGCTAATGTGAAATTAAATGATTTCAAGAATGTAATTGTCAGGATTTTGGTGTGGGGAACTTGATAGTTTTAATAATGACAAACGGTCCCTTGTTTTTCGTTTGTCTGAGATGGCATCCTTTTGGTCTATCATGGCCGCATAAGCACAGCATCCATGCTGGTTGTAAAACAGTTTCGGAAGCCTATTTGAAAGAATGTAATGAGCAATTTCATTGAAATGAATTGAAATGAGACTGTAGTAGTTTCGGATATGTAATTGGAAAAGGTTTAATATGTGGTGATTTATAAATCACGTAAATGTTACCTGTTTTAATTTACAGCGTTGCCATATAATTTGGGGATATAGCTTGACCTCCATATTAAATATATAGTAGGAGTGCAGATTGGTGTTCCCTCCCATAGCCATTCGGCCTTGTATTCTTTTCCCTTGGAAATATATATTTATTTTACCTACAGCTGTTCGAGTCCATGTTTCATTGAGCGCATAGAATAGTACTAGGTTAATATGTCTTCAGGCCACTTTGGCCTCCGGGTACCAAACCCAGCCTTCCACTCAAATTTACCGGTGCAGGGTGAAGGGCAGCGGGAGAGAGACACGTCACCTGTGTTGCGTCATAGCTATAGCCACTTCTACGCCGTCAAACACAATAAAATCATCTACACTGTCAATAACTATCAGAGAATATGAGGCAATATCGCGTCTTTTTTTCCAGAAGCTGAATTTTAAAATGAAATAAGAATAAAATACGGTTCACTAACAAATAGTTCAACGGAGATTTGATCGTTGTAAGCGGGAATAGAGAAGGTATTAAGGAGATATAACATGAATTTAGTAGGATAGGGACTTGAGAAAGGAGAGAAAGGGCAGCGGGAGAGACACACGTCACCTGTGCTGCGTCATAGCTATAGCCACTTCTACGCCGTCAAACACAATGAAATCATCTACACTGTCAATAACTATCAGAGAATATGAGGCAATATCGCGTCCTGTTTTCCAGAAGCCGAATTTTATAATGAAATAAGAATAAAATCCGGTTCGCGTACAAATAGTACAACGGAAATTTGATCGTCGTAAGCGGGAATAGAGAACGTATTAAGGGGATATATCAACATGTATTTTGTAGAATTGGGACTGGGACTTGAGAAAATCATCGCGCTAAGCGGGAAAACGTCGTAACCGAGAACGTGCTAACGAGATTCCACTGTATTATTATATTTTATTAAACCCGAAGTTATGTAATTACGTGCAGTTAACCTTAGTCAGTCGACTGTATTAGACAGACAATGTAAGGAAACCTATATAAGACGATGTGTAAGCAGTATATCAAAACTACGGAGTGTTAGAGAATGATTATGTGGAAAAACAGTGTAAATAATTGAGAGTTGTATTGTAACCGAGAAGCCAGAATCTCGAAAGTAACATGTTAGCAACACAAAATAGTGCCTATTATTATGAACAAATTACATGTAAATATTTTTCGGAAATTATTTACAGTGGAATCTCATTAGTACGTTTTTCAAGGGACTGAAAAATTTGGACGTCATATGCGGGAAAACGTACTACCGAAAAACGCCATACTGCATTTACAACGTATAAGAAAGAACGCGGCGTATATATGGACGTTCAATCGCCGACCTTAGTAAGTGATTGTATGCACTACTACAGTCATGACATAAACATAGGTTATCAGTAACTTACACGCAATAAATAACATAAAAATTAATTACTGTACCTCTACACTACAGTATAATACAGGGTCTTTATTTTTGCTTAGCAAGGACATTTTCGCTCTCGCTCTTGCGCTCCGCCAGTGACGGCTCAGTTGCCGCGACTGCGCACGCATAATGTAGGCCTACGGCAGAATACGGTGTTTAAAATCAGTAGCCTGCCATGCAGTTTTACTGGCCATGATTTACAGTAGATGCTGAAAATGTTCCCCATCCGCTTCCAAACACATATAATACAGAGTCTTTCTTTATATTTGATCAGCAAGGACATTCTCGCGCTCCGCCAGTGACGGCTCTGTTGGCGGCGACCGTGCACGCATATGTTTGAAGCACGTGCTTGCTTGAACCACTTCAATAAAGAGCTTTCTAGTTCAGGAAACTGTCCCTCTCGCACACGTTTCCTTTTGCCACTCACCCCTTCTTCAAATGCACGTTCAATTTCCTTCCTTTTGCCGAGAATCGTGTTTAGTGTTGACGAAGGAATGTTCCACTTTCGCGCTATATCCACACGCTTCATGTGAGGATTGCAGTCCACGTCTCGAATGTATTTAATCTTCTCATCATTAGTTATCTGCCGTACTTTCTTCTTATCCATTATGAAACACGCAATAAGATAGGTCATAACTGGACGTGAACACTAAGAACTAGAAGGCAATAGTGCGGAACACGAAGACAATAATGTGCCTACGTGAGAAATAAACAAAGGGAAGGGGGTGAAGGGCAGCGGGAGAGAGACACGTCACCTGTGTTGCGTCATAGCTATAGCCACTTCTACGCCGTCAAACACAATGAAATCATCTACACTGTCAATAACTATCAAAGAATATGAGGCAATATCGCGTCGTGTTTTCCAGAAGTCTAATTTTATAATGAAATAAGAATAAAATCCGGTTCGCGTACAAATAGTACAACGGAAATTTGATCGTCGTAAGCGGGAATAGAGAACGTATTAAGGGGATATATCAACATGTATTTTGTAGAATTGGGACTGGGACTTGAGAAAATCATCGCGCTAAGCGGGAAAAAGTCGTAACCGAGAACGTGCTAACGAGATTCCACTGTAATTAGATAAATAATTTTGGTAGGATTTATTAATCGAATGTTTTGGAATAGCATGTGTTTTGTGAGCGGATGTTTTTGTATGAAAGATTGTCCACTGTTAAGAGTAATTGTTGAACCGGATTGGTCTAGAACAATTTCGGGGTGCGAATGAAAGATAGTATAAAATTTTCAGAATGATTGTTAAAGGAACATAGAAGTTATGAGCATTTTTTAAGATCTGAATGTTAATTTTGTGTGTATTTTAAACGCACACAAAGCAGTCTCAATGTAGGCTAGCCAGAATGATTCACCGTTATGATTGGAGAGTGGTGTGACATAATATGTGTTCACTTTTCAGTGAAATTTACAAAGTTCACTTATTTTTATTATAACATAACCTCTCACCTGTCATGTCATTCCATTTTTCTTCAATCTGTTCTTGCTAGCACGTGTTCCATGACACTGTAATGATTTCCGGAACTAATGTTGGTCACGAGGTTCATTTTCAGTTGGCCCCTTGCTCTGATTGGCCTCAGCAGTTTTCGAGAATTTTCCATGCTCTCGGATTGGCCGACGCCACCTGTCCTCGTCACGCATTCCGCGTGATCTCCGGTATATAGCCTGCCCTGGCCTACATCAACTGCCTGTCTCGTCTGTCTCCAGCAAGTCACAATGCCAGTCACTTGTCGTAAGCTGTCTTCACGCTGTTTGCACAACGCTTGAATGTGTCTCAACGCTGTGTGGTAATACATCGCAAAATGCTTCTAGTCAAACCAGCAGTGCATTCTAAAATCTACGAAATCTATTTAAGTTAACATCGATACTTGGCCTACGTCAGTTTGTCGTGAGCAAAAAACGATAAACAAATTTTCTTCTGTGCTGGGCACGAAGTCTTCAACATTTCCAAGAAGGAAAAAAGTGATCAAAACCGAGTTCTACAAAGTCTATCTAAGTTTACATCGATGATTGGCCTACGTCAGTTTTGTGCTGGGCACGAAGTCTTCAACATTTCCAAGACGGAAAAAAGTGATCATCACGCTCTTCCTCTATTTATATTATGTGGAAATTCCTCTACACCAACGCCAACAAGCTAAGTGTTTATTATAACCTCAAAAATTTCTAAATCTTAAAAATGTATCTTTCTTTTTAGGGTTATGTTACCCGACTTAAACAACTTGTCAAACTATGCCAAACTCAACTTATTTCTTTCTATTAAGTGGTTTAAGCATGTATTATGCCTTTAAATTGTAGGCTATGAGAAAACGGCTGTTCTCTCTCTTTCGCATGTTAACTTTCCTTCAAAACAAATCATTCTTTTCTCTATTTTTGTACAAACTATTGGGCTTAACACCAGTTCACCTATCTGACGAAGTGAATGGCTTGTTCTTCATTTAATCTATCAAAGTGTTCTTGGGAATGCTCCCATTTCAATTGTAAACAACCTCGCCTTGTAACTATCGGGCAACTAGTGGGATGCTATCCCTACTGGCATGTAAATATTGATTTTTCTGTAAATAAACTAGCTTACTCTCTGTGTGCAGTCCTAGGCTAAATTTTAAGCCTTTATTTGAGCACTATAGTTACTCACTATTTTACCCTGCATAGTTCTACTTCAGACTAACTGGCCACAAAGTGGTTACTTATTCTCAGGGTTCTTGGCATTTCAAACTTATGAAATCTTGTTCGCTTGTTGTTGGCCTGTCAAAGGTCACATTTCCCTTACATATTTATATATTTATTGTTAATCTTTTTCAAGCTTATGAAATCTTGTTCGCTTGTTGTTGGCCTGTCAAAGGTCACATTTCCCTTACATATTTATATATTTATTGTTAATCCTTTTCAAACTTATGAAATCTTGTTCGCTTGTTGTTGGCCTGTCAAAGGTCACCTTTCCATTACATGTTTATATATTTATTTATTGTTAATCTTTTAAAAGTTGGTTTTTGAATAAAATACCACTGTTATTGGCAAACTGTTTCCATTCCTATTTACTCATCAATGTTCAATCTGTTCCTACTTAGTAAAGTTCATTTTCTTATTAGACTAGAAGCTTCACTTCTAGTCCTTCCCGAAAAAGGAGGTCTCGCATTGACAGATCCTAACCAATATGAACAGGTGAAGATTCACAGCCTTGTATAAAATTTAAAAAGTTCTGAATGCAGCGTGGTGCTAGTGTTCATTGATAAAGCGAGCCGATGCACGTGCGTTTCCAGATGTGTGCTAGTGAAGGTAACCCGTTCTCAGGAATGCCACGAATGTAAGAGCCTTCCTTAAACGTTTTTCTTTTTACGTAGTGTAGGCCTAAACAAACCAAGACTTTTATGCTGATATTTTGCACGGCATTGTAGTAAGATGTGTAGTAGAAAGGAAGTGTGAATGATTGTGTGGTTTTATATTTCTTTTGTTATTAGATTAGTTTATTGTTATTTTGTTTATTTAGGTTAGTTTACCATTGTTAATAAATTTACTCAGTTCGTTATCTGTCGTTCACGTGTGATTCTTTTTAAATATAAGGATTAGAGTATTGTGGATGTATTGTAGGCGAAGCTGAGTTTCCAGTCCCCGAGACCGTAAGTAAAGGTAAGTGTGCCCCATGTAGTTTGTTGTTTATCCACAATATTCTTGTAACTGCTGTATGTAAATCCCTAAGGCCATGTTGGAGCGATTTCTAATGTAGTGATAGGCCGGTGCTATTAGAAATAGGTGATCCAGCTGGGGCAATGGATATTCCAACAGGTTACTTTCCGGATTTACAGGTACAGTTCTAAATCCTCTTCAGGGACATGTTTCGGACTTCCAAGCAGTCCATCTTCAGCCTTGGTTCAGTAAAATTTATAGTCTAAAATATTCACCTTATTGGTGATGGTCAGGCGTTTTAAAATACATAACGAGGATGAAATGTCACTGATTGGTGATTGAACAAAAGTTATTTTAAAAGACGATAAAAGAATTTTAAAAACCGGATAAAATATTAAAATACGTCACACTCCTCAGAAGACGAACAGCGCGGACCTCTCTCGCAACAATTTCCCTGCATCACATTCAGCTGCTCCGGACAATCAGAGCGACGTATTTTAATCTTTTATCGCGTGACCATCACCAATAAGGTGAATATTTTAGAGTATAAATTTTACTGAACCAAGGCTGAAGATGGACTGTTTGGAAGTCCGAAACATGTCCCTGAAGAGGATTTAGTACCTCAAAACAAAATAAGTTGTGTTGTACAGTGGACAAAATAAGTATAGTAGACAACAGAACCTAGTGAAAATGAAATAATTCAATTTTAGTCATAGGATCAGTTTTTATCTGCATTTTCCTATCTACAAGGGCCACTCAAGAATTAATGCATCTTGCCGAGTTTCCAGCCTCTGGACGGGCCTGTCTTCCCACCATCTCTACCTTGGTCCGGTCTTCTATCTTTTGCACGCAGTCAGCTGCTTGTTGCTTAGGCTCCGTTCATACTAAGGCGATATAAGGTAAGCGATATGTCGTAAGGAATATATTGCGACGATCTATTGCTAGGAAGGTTAAGACAGAGGGCGATAAATCGGCGAGACCTGGGCGATGAAAATTTGGTGGGAACACAATTCTCACCACTTCAGTACAAATATGAGCCCAAGTGAGGAAGACATTGTAGTGGCTTATTGGTTCAGGCGTAAGATGAGGAGAAGAAGGAAATACTGGGTACATCCCCACAATCTCACCAACGTGCACCATAGCTCCGCCGTTGTTTCTCGAGAGCTGTCTCAACATGAATCAAAATTCAGCACTCGTCACATCTGTCTTGCTGTATTTCAGATGCACTCATGAGCTTTCATAAATTATTGAAAGGAATCACAGAATTGTCTTCTCTTCTTCCTGTCATCATGTTTACAGCTCGAACTATCGTACGATACTAATCGCTCAAGAGACCAGCAAGTGGTACTTCGAGAGATATGTCACTGGCGATATGTTGTGCAATCCTATTTGACTAATTACAATTTTCCGTTTCGTCAAATAAGTTTATATATCAATACGGACCAATATGACGTCGAATACCCCTAATGTTGTGCAATCGCGCGGCTGTGAACCTTTTTTATCGCTTTCTTTTATATTTCACGTATCTGTGCGTGTAGTGTATTGAGTATCGCTTACAATTTATCGCTTATCTAAGTTATCTTATATTGCCGTAGTATGAACGGTGCCTTTAATATCATCTCTTGTATCTTCCCGGGTGTCCTCTTCTCCTCCACACCATTCTACTGCAACAGTAGTTACACTGTTTTTGTTGATGGGATCGTCAGTTCTAAGTTTTGCCACATCAAAAGAATTCATTTTTCGGTGCTTATGCTTTAATGTTTATCAGTAATAATTACCACACATAACCGAGTTTTCTGACGGATTTTCTTTTCTTTTGCTTTTAAAGGCCAGAGACTGACTGTGGGTGTCACTGCAGGTTTGGTAGAGCTATTTGTCTTGCATATTTGGATCTGATGATGCTCGCTGCCCTCTTCCTCTTCAAACGCCTTTAAGAATACATATAAATCTTAATCACATGTAATTTATTTCAGTTTTTTTACACATATTCCAGTAATTGGAATGATTTTTGTGTTGACGCACGGAAAGCTACAATATATATATATTTACAGAATTTGGCCAATTATAGGCCGCTTAGAATCTAAGACAATGGTACATTATTTTTCCTTTTCTTTTCTTCTCAGAACTTTTTCATTCGGCGGCTAATCGTTTGCCATTGTTCCACTGACATCACCCTCGTAGGCCTTCGTTAGACTTTGAAACGTGTAACATCTGCTGAATGGACTCGTCGCCGAAATTCCTCCCTGTTCGAGATGATAGCATCCATGATCTTCAGTTGTTGCAGTTCCCATCATATCTCCTCCAGCTATCCTGTAGTGTCTTTAAATTTAGAGATGTATTCAAAAATTTTCTTCGAGAGCCAATTACTGTTCATCCTGTAAAGATGTCCCTAAAATTGTAGTCTTCTCTTTTTAATTGAAACTGTAATTTCTTCTATGTGACGGTAAAGGTCTTCATTTCTCCTCTTCATCCACCAATTTTACCTTTTCTTTTGGGGACCCAATATTTTCCAAGTATTTTTCTTTCTTTTTTCTCTAGTTCAACTTGGTTTCCTTTTTCATTCAGGGGCGTGGTGGCTCAGCGGTCTAGCTGTATGCCTCTCACCAAGGTGGACCGGGTTCGATTCCCGGTCAATGCATGTGAGATTTTCCATGTGAAACTCCATGTCCTGTGGTTCGGATTCCACGTAAAACGGAGGTCCCGTGGCTTATGATCGCGAGATTAACGGTCACGTTAAACTACAAGCTTCCTTCCTTTTTCATTCAATGTTGTAACGGGTGTGAGTAAGCTACAATATTAAGCAAAGCTATCTTTTCTTTGATGGAAATACATAACCAGGCATCCTTGTGCATGTCCTGCTTCCTACCCTTATCGTAGCAAGAGTATATTAGGAACTGGGGAATGGTAAACATTCAGTGTTCACTGTGAATAGTGCGTCTCATCTTACAGTATATGTACATATCCATGGGATAAATTAACAAATCTTAAATAATTTGCAAACAGGATCCTTGAACCGTTTCAACACACAAAATCCATGAAGATGGATAAAATCCGTTTGAACGACAACCCTGATTTATCTACAGCTGAACATGTAAACCACACTGCTTTGCTAACAATGCCAGTATAATTGTCGGAATTCTTAGACCCTAGTGACAGAGAAACATATTAACATAGTACCATTTTGGTAAGTAATTCTTTAATCTAAAGTTTTAAGTTTTTCTAAGTAATTCGCATTACAGTATTCACAGAAGCTCGACTCAGGCTCAAAATTACAAATTAAATGGGGGAATGAATTGTTGAGAAACCCACCTTTCGAAAGGAATATCTATGTTGCATTTCCTTTTGACTTCTTCCAAAATCTCCTTCTTGACGTCGCCAACCTTCACCCCTCTGCTCAGGATCCACTCGCAGAGGAACTTACTGGGCTGCAACAAGAAATGTTTAGAATTTTGTTAGAGGACAGGAAAAGGACACAATGCCGGCGGAAAAACAGGGCCACAGCCACCTCTGTCGCTCCCCACTAGGAATACAAATGTCAGAACGTACTTGGATTAGGAACTTTGTACTACGACTACACAGCACATTTCAACCTGAATAAATCTACATACCATTCGTTCAATATTATTTAAACTTGTAAATAAAAATCATATCTTTTTCTGCTTTTAGGGCTTCATTGGACGACTTCAGTCAATCATTTCTTGGCCCTCTATTTCAGTTTTCTTACCGAGTTGCCCAGTAGTTTTTCATTCACTCTATCTTCTCAGGCATTCCTGATCTGTAAATATCCTCGTTACTGAATAACGCTTGTCTATTTTTGGTTGAAATTTTATTTTTATGTCTTATAGTTATTTAAAATTTTTCTTATGTTTTGTTTTGCAAGTCACCCAAGGTTATTTCTAATTCTTTCATATCTTCTCTAATTTCCTTAATCCATTCTACTTGTTGTTTCATATTCCAAAGTTACTCAACAATTTTTCTAGATAATCCGGTGTCCTCATAATGTGACAAAAATAAAGAAATCTGCTTCTTCCGAATAGTATCTATCAGTGATGGGCTCCAGTTCTCTGTATACCACTTCATTTGGTACTATCCACATTGTCCATCTTTCTGATATTTTTTATTTATGCATGTTCTAGCTATTCTTCTTTCTATTAGAATACCTAGTCTAGCCATAAATACTGTTACAAACTTTTGACACACTGTACAACCGGTTTGGCAGGTAAAGACCTACCAATGTGCACACGTTAACCTTGAACCATTGTTAACTTGTCTGTGAAAGAGGAAGCATCTAGCTCCAGGTTTCAACATGGAATGGCGTGATTATGAAAATCGTGTTGCAGTAATAGCATTACATAAAGTTGGAAAATCTCCAAGTGACATTTTCAAGACGCTGCAGAAGCTGAAAATCAGTTGTATGTTTGTGTAACAGACAATTGAGCGATTCACTGCAACCGGGACAGTAAAGGATCGTCTGAGGGAGGGTCGCCCACGCAGTGTCAGGACTCTAGCAGCAAAAAAGGCAGTGGCGGCTCGTATTCGGAGAAATGCGGTGCGGAAGCAGGTTATCATGGCCCGTGAAATGAACATTTCAAAAAGGTCATTATCAAGGCTTCTGTCAGAGGACCTTGGACTATGGGCATATCGCAGACGAACAGGACATTACCTTTGCCCGACGTCTAAAGAAGCTGAGAGTGCTTAAATGTCGACGTCTCCTGCAGCATTACGCGCAAAATGGTCATCGAAACATCCTCTTCACCGATGAAAAGGTATTCACTATTGAAGAATCTTTCAATGTGCAAAACGACAGTGTTTATGCATCATCATCTTGGGAAGCCAGTAAAAAGGTTCCGAAAGTTCAGAGGGCCCATCATCCCTCCTCTGTGATGGTATGGTGGGGGGTGAGTTATTCTGGAACCACCCAGCTGCATTTCTGCGAAAAGGATGTTAAAACCAGCGCCAGAGTGTACGAAAGCACCGTTTTGGAGCCTATTGTGAAGAAGTGGCACATTGTTTCAAAACCAACCCTGGACTTTCCAGCAGGATTCTGCTCCAGCCCACAAGGCTAGGTCAATTCAAGGGTGGCTTCAGCGTCATGTCCCCGACTTCATTTCAACTGAAGATTGGCCCAGTAGCAGTCCGGACCTGAACCCTTCGGACTACCGACTATGGTCATGCTTGAGGGCATTGTCTGCAAGAAGAGACACCCCACCATTGGAAGTTTAAAGCGTTCCTTATTGTCAGCAGTGGCGGATTTCCCCCTGGATGTCCTCCGTTCCGCCAGAGACGACTGGCCACAAAGACTCAGAGCCTGTGTCAGTGCCAAAGGTGACCATTTTGAAAAGTGATTAGTGATTTGTGTAAAGAATGCCTGTAAGAACAACATACTAACAGCAAATTAAAATACTTCTCATAATATTTGCGTTTTTCACTTTTTAAGTTGTAACAGTATTTATGGCTAGACTGGGTATATTTTATGATTCTTTTCTTTATAGACTGAAGAAAATTATCTGAATTCAGATTTTAAAGAAATATACAAAATTTACAGTAGTTACATTGAATAACTCAGTCACCAGGAGACGTCGACTTGATGGCACCTGATGATAAATCAGACTATTACTAGGGGTCGGGAAACAATTCCCTAATTTGCAGCTAATTTCTCAAAATCTGTAGGACTTGCTTTATATTTACCATTTGCACCAAGGTATTTAATGAGCAGTTTGTACCTCGGGAGAGTTGGGCAGCAGCTGGTGCACCTTGCCGCTGTGTTCCCCTTTCCTGAGGGCCCGCCCTAGCCTGACGATGAGCTTCTCCTCGTCCCGGTACGAACTGAGCGTGTCCTTGAGGCGGGCACACTCGAACTCCTGCTGCACCGAGTACAGGCGATAGATCTTGAAGTACTCCATGGGCACACCCACGTGAGGCTCCAGGTCTTTCTTCAGAGCACCGAGCAGCATCCTCTTGTCCACCAGAACCTTCAGCACTGCAACAGACAAATCTTTAAATCAACATTTGTGAATTTTAGCGCGAATTACGACCAATATGTAAAGATTCCTGCTGTTCTAAATCAGCGACAAAATGTCCATTCTCCAAACTAAAATTTATAGTCTTCCTTTTGTAAGAATAAGGGCCGTTTTCACCAACGTCAATTACTTCTAAATTCATCATTAAAGGTTATTTAACTTTGCACGAGCATTTCACCAAACAGAAACGCTCGTTAACCTTCCACTATCAAGGAATTACGTTAAATGGCCAAATCTGACCACTCAACTCTCTAAAGCATCTTTAAAGTGGCGGGAAACAGCTGAACTGTGCCTTGCGCAATCCACAATGTCGGTTTTGTTTCCGAGTTTCACACGTACTTTCATCCATATGAATATATAATATGTTTATGACAATTAAATTATAAAGGATCACACACATTACCAAGTTTTAATACCAAGAAAGACGAATATGGAATTTAAAAAAAAAAAGTATATCCGAAGTGGGATTTGAACTCCTTCCCACGCTGCATAATAAATTCAAAGTTCGCAACGCAACCGCTTGCGCTACGAAGACAACTAGATGAGAGCGTCCTGTTAAGCAATCTATTCATGCAATTGCCAGTTCTCCTACTTTGTTCATATCATTTTAAGCTTTTGCCACGAATAAGGTCTTCTGTATTTCCCTTCCTTTATAATACCGTATTTCCTCGCATAATCGTCGCACTTTTTGAGCCTAAAATTCGTGGAAAAAAGCGGGGTGCGACGATTTTGCGAAGAATATTTAAGTTCAATGAATATACTGAATCATTATTTGCTGCACGGGCCAGTCATTCGCGTAGCGTGAGTCATAGCCTGCAGTCAGAGACAGGCTTCTTTCATTTAACAAGGTCACGACAGGTTAAATCTCGCGGAATGTGCTGACGAAGCTGGCCGTTCGCGTCGCGGTTCATAGCCCGCAGGCATCAAGACGAGATTAGGCCTACTTTGCTGACAAGATCACGCCATATTAGACCTATAAGCTCGCGGAATGTGCGCTGGCCGTTCACGTCACAGTTGATAGCCCGCAGGCATATATACCAGATTAGGCCTACTTTGCTGACAAGATCACGCCACATTAGCCTATAAGCTCGCGGAATGTGCTAAGTGACGAAGCTTGCCGCTTGCATCACAGTTCATAGCCCACAAGTATAAAGACGAGATATTTTTCTTCTGACAACTGACTGGCGCACAAATACAAATAAGCTATGCGACGATTATGCGAGGAAATTTAATAAACCTATTTTAGTGTTTGAAAAGTGGGGTGAGACGATTACGCGGTGGCGACGATTATGCGAGGAAATACGGTAATTATGTTCCAGAAAAACTCAAGGAAGCATCGCAAATGATAATCAATGCTCGACGCTTCTTGTTCTGTCCGCCATGCTTGTCCAAGCTGAAACAGAGTCTGTGCATGCACTAGAGCCATAAAGCTTATTTAAGTAATTGTGAACCCGAATGGCCTCGTGAAATGCATCGAAGATAATCGCGCATTAAATCTGGTATTTAAGTTAAATGGGAATTAACTAAATAATCGTTAGTGATGAGTTGGTGAAAACGGCCCTAAGATTAATGTTTAAATTTGTGCTGGAGATAATGGCTGATTAAGGGATTGCTTTCATTTAGAAAATAAAGACCAACGTCGTACAGTCCGACAGTCTAGCCAACCCATACAGCACACATTAATATATTGCACGAGACACTCACTTTTTTGATTTTCGTTATCCGTGTATGGCACAGCCTTGAAGTAATGGTTCAAGGCTCTGGTGGTCGCGTTATGGGTGTCCGCCTCCTCATCGTCCCAGTTCTCGGGCTGCTCCTGTACCGGAACAAAAAAATCAACTGACTTCATGACTTTCCCATGACCCTCTTCCACTTAAATTCATGACTTCTTGACAATGTGTGCGACACAATGACGACTATGGAGATATAAGAACCCGTACCTGAAAGTCAGTTGAGATGGAAGCTCAATGTAATTCTTGTTAACATGAATAATGTTGTCCAACAGAAAGAAAAAATCACATCGACTCAAATGAGACAACACTTTTATGCATTCTATGTATAAAAACATTCAGATAGGGTATGGCTATTTTCAAATCATGACACCTTCCTTCATTCCTTTCTCAAGCCTTCAGTCAGTTTAGTTTCTAGCTTGGTCTACGTACTGTATTTAGAACAAAGTGCAAGGGAGCAAGTTTATACCTGACTCGACGACATATTTGCAGCATTCCTGCACGAAAATAGAACGTAGAATGCATTAATCTAGTGTCCCTCGACTCTCACACCCTGCAGAGACGAAACGAAACAAATGGAATGCATGCCTACAGTCTGGTATTTATCTGTCAAGGATCATCTGATTGTTGTTGTTTCTTATGGCTAGCCCGGATTCCAATCCATCAGCATTCTTGCATTCCAATAAAGTTGTGTGAGGTTTCCTGAAGTTCTAGCAGTCACATCAAGTTTGTTGCAATGTAGGAGGTGTTGGTTCCTACATAAAAAGATATCATGCACAGGCGTCTTCTGAAGGACTGTAACATCTCTTCATGCGCGACTGCAAGCTCTGCGGCGATTGGGGAGTTGTGACGGGAGCAAGATTGTGTTGTCATCTTTGCTTTGCTCAAGGATGGGCTTGTAACGTGTTTTTCGAGGGTATTTTATGCCACTGACATTAAGTCAGATGGGAGCCCTATGTTTATTTACGCGGCAACTTGTTCAGCCAAGATATTTTTTTTTTTTTAGACGTTTCGGCCATCATTGGACCACGATGTTCTTCACTCATATAATCACTGTAATGCTTGTTTTCTTGTCTGCCAGTAGATCTTCATTCTTGACGAATGTTCTGCTCTCCTTTCTTCCGTCCACTTGCAGTGAGGGCGAGGCATCACAGATGTTAAAGGGTGAAGATTACTGGTTGATTTAACCGCCTTTCTGAACAGGTTCCTATCCCAAACCAGAGCTTGATTGATTCGGGCTTCAGTTAGGTCCTTTTTAACTTGTATCGACCATTTACAATAGGATTTTTTTTTAGATATTGATGAGTGGATTCGATATGAAAGTCGATGATGCTCCATCCGCTCCAAATGTCCAAAGAAAGACATTCTCCTTTTTCTCATCACACTCACCAAAACTTCTATATGTTCAAATAATTCATTGTTATGTCTTCTTCTGTAAGTACCATTATTATTATCAGGTCCTAATATATTCCTTAGAATTTTCCGATCCTTATGTTCTAATTTTCTCAATGGGCCTTTGTTTGTCATCTGTAAGCATTCTGCAGCATACAGTGCTGACGGCCTAATTACTGTGTTATAATGACAAAGTTTGACATTCCGGGACAAGCTTTTACTTTTGTAAATGTTTTTGCAGGTTTGAAAGGCACCTTCCAATTTGTTACATCTGCTCTCAATGGCAGCTGTTTCTGAATTATTAGGGGTAATCCATTCCCCTAGGTATTTAAATTTTCGGACTATTTTGATGTTTTGCAGACCAAGATAATTTTCATTTAACTTATTATTATTAATGGTTTTTTTTTTAGCTTTTTCTTTAAAGATTATAAGTATACAGTTAGGTTTTCGATTTTATAGAAAACTCTATCAAGCGAATTATTAGAACAACATTATCACGGAAAATTATATGATTACGGAATTTTATGGATTTTAGTCAGTTAGTGTTTATTGTGAGAGAGATGAGTCACTGGGAATTCAGATAGAGGATTACTCTTGTCGAGAAGCGATGACGAAACCGAGGAACACTTCCAGCTGGCTGTATCAAGAAAAGGCGAATTGCTATGGAACGGTAAATTTACCGAGTGTGGGGAAGTTGGTGGCGGGAGGTCCCGCGCGCCTGTCTCAAGCCAAGGAGGGGAGACGTGACGCACGATGATTGGTCTACGGGCGAGACGAGTAACAGAGGAGTGGAACTTTGGTGGGGATTCGAGGAGTGCATAAAGTCTTTGCGCTCAGTGAGGAGAGGAACTATTAACATTGTGAAACTTGACCGAAGTGGTCGCTCGTTTGGTTGGTTCCGGTGTGATCGGACCATAACTTTAACATTTCAACAACAATCTCCACAAGTGACGAAGAAGATGGCGACTTCCAGAAGGCTGATGGAAGCTCTCTTGAATCATCACGTACGAGGGAAATGCTACGGCTATTTCCAATGGTAAGCGCGAATGACGCAGAACTACGCAATCACTCTCTTTTCATTGTTTCATATTCAGAATTTCAGTAACATCTTAGCTTGGGAAGAATAGTAAAATCAGCAATTCATCCGACTCCGTTATCACGTAATTTTCTAGTGGTAAAATTCAAATCGTTACGCTCCAATTTTAATTTATTATTATTTTTAAAATTGCCACTACTTGTTTTTATATAATAAATTAATTTCTTATACTATGCAATCTTTGCTTTCAGTAGGTAGCATTAGATATAGACCAAATTCCTTCTCCTGATACAATTGTTAGTTGGGTTAATGATCAAATCATGCCATGGTCTGAGTGTGAAGATTCTTAAAGGTGTACTGCCCGAGCTAGGCGTTGATAAATATAAATTTAGATTTCAACTTAGTGTTGAGGTCTTGGCGCCCATTAATTCAACGTATCTCACTAGTAGAAACAGTTACATTTGTGCGCTCAACGAGGAGCAAAAACATTACATTTGTCGCCAGCAACGTGAGGCCGAAAACCTAATAACATTTGTGGAAGGAGAAGGGTATATATTTCTGTGCCTGTATTTTGGGGGTTTTTCATTTATCGGTGTGTATCAGCATGGGTAGTGTTGAGGAGGAGATGAAGTTGCGTACTGGTCACCAGTTGGATAGTGAAGATACGAGCAGTATGGCCAGTCTTGAGAATGAAAGCAGTACAGGGATGTCGGAGGTAAATCCCGATACTGAGGGGGGTAATCAAAACAATCAAGCAGGGTTAGAGAGTTTGCTTCATCAGTTTATGCAACAAAATAAAATTAGCACAGATGCTTTAAACGCTAAACTTGAACTAAATAATGCTAAACTAGAACAAAACAGTAGGGAAAATAAAGAGAGTACAGATAGTTAAAATGCTAGACTTGAACTAAACAGTAGGGAAAATGGAGTACAGATGCTTTAAACGCTAAATTGGATCAAAACAGTAGGGAAATTAGTGATAAATTTGAGCTGATTAGAGGTGAGATCAAAGGGGTGATGGAAGAAAAAGCTAAAGAGATTATTGCAGATGTAGATAGAAAATTGGGAAAAGTACAGGAAGAGCTGGAAAGTAGAATCAGTACACAGGCTGAGAATTTGAAAGAATTAGTTCAACTTGAAACAAAGCAGGTTAAAAAGCAATTGGGGGGAGAAATTGATAAGATTCAGGTAGCAACTAACGAGGTTAAAGAACAGCTGGGGGTTAGAATTGACAAAGTACATGCAGAAATAATCACTGAAGTGAATGATTTAAAGCAGAAGAATACTGAAAGTATTAGCAAGATTGAGGAGAAACAGGCTAAATTAAGTGATAAAGTTGAAGCATCGGAAGGGAGCATTAAGTTAACTGTAACTAGTATTGAAAGAAAAGCTGAGGAGAAAATTGCTGAATTAGAACAGAAGTTGAAAGCTAGAATTAGGCAGGAAAATAGTCAGAGTAGGCCAGTTTATGTGAATAGCACACACAGGGAGATAGAGTTGGGAAAGTTCAGCAATCGACAGGGTTGTCCCATGGAATTCATGAATGCAATAGAAAATAAATTCACGGAGAGGTTGGAAGATGGTAGTATTGAGTGGTGCCAGGTAGTTGATATTTTAGAGCAAGCGTTTGTAGGGGAGACAAGAAACTGGTTTGCTGTCTACAGAGACAATTTCGAGGACATTTCAGATTATAAGTTAAATTTTGTGAGAAATTTTGGAATGAGGTTATTCAGTCTCAGCATCGTGAGGGAATTGTGTGTGGGATATATAACCCGAGAGGAAACTACTCTATGACCGAGTACGTTTTAGGACAGGTATTGACGTGTAAATATCAGGATGGTTTGAGGGAGGAGAGTGATGTAGTCAGGCTATTACTAAGACATTTTCCATATAGAATCAAAGAAGCTGCCTGTATCCAAAATGTTAAATCTATTTCGCAAGTGGAAAATCTATTAAGTACATTCGATGCTCTGTGAAGAGGTGGTTACGAGGAGAATTTCGGTAGGAACCAGGGTAACCATAATAACAGGCCTAATGAGAATAGGAATCAGGAAGTTCAAGGGAACAGTGGCGAAGGGGCCACGTCCAAAATAGGGGGAACCCAAATAATAATAATAATAATAATCAGCAAAATCAGTACAGGGGAAATGGGTATGGTATGCAGTACCAAGGTAGAAATAATGATTTCAGGGGAAATCAAGGCCGGAATAATGATTTTAGGGCTAACCAAGGGAGGAATAATAATAATAATTCTTATTATAACCAGAACAGGGGTCAAGGAGGGGATCAGCCAAATGGTAATAACGGACAGAGAAATACCGTTAACACAGCCCAGAACAACCAGACCAGTGCAGTAGTGAGTAATACTACACCAAGCGGTAGCGGTACTTTAAACACGAACCAGGCTGCGATGTAAGGTCAGAATCTCAGTCTGTAACATGCCCTGTCCATACACTTATACAGGAACCCTATGACCTAAATGTAAGAAATGAATTATTACGTGAACTAAATGATGAAGGTATTATTCAGGAGGTTAAATTTAACGTGTCCGAGGCGTACACAGATGTTTTAATTGATAGTGGTTGTATGAAGAGTTGCATAAGTAGTGCATTTTATGATAAAATGAAAGGAACTGGAGTAAATTTTGAGGAGATGCCAATTAAAAGCACTTTTGTTATAACAGCTGTTGGGAAGAGGTCTAAAGTAATTTCTAAGCAAGTTTTAGTAGACATTAAAATTAATAATCATATAGAAAAGCAGATTTGTCTTGTAATTCCAAATTTAGTATTCAGTGTTATCTTGGGTTCAGAGTGGCTAAGTTGAGTGTCTGGTAACTTATGTTATGATGTAGGGAGTTTGAAATTTAAATGGGGTGATTCTGAAGTAGAAGTAGCATTCAATGACCATATTCAGAGAAGTAGTGTTGTAGGTGTGATTTGTACTTTAAATGAGATATCGCCAGCCGTAGAGCGGGGTTCTCCATGTTTTGTGGGCAGTGTGATTACGAACGGTAGTCTAGAGGACTCGTTACGTGATGCTGCATTTCGGGGAAATATAGAGGTGGAACAATGTGTTCGGCTCTATGATGTGTTATTGTGTAATAGGAGAGTTTTTGAGGATCGCATTGGTATGGCCAATTGCTATACACATTCATTGAACATTATTGATAGGTCAGTATTCACAGGACATAGATATCCCGTACCTTTTGCTTATCAGAGTGCAGTTGAGGCACAAATTAACCAGATGCTTGAAGATGGGATTATTGAACACTCCAACAGTCCATATGTTAATTCTTTGATCACCGTGCTCAAGGCAGATGGCACAGTCCGTATTTGTTTAGACGCTCGTTTGGTTAACAGTAGAATTAGTTCAGACCAGCTGAAATCCATGTCAATAGAGGAATTAATGCAAACATTTGAGGGGAAGAAGTATTTCACTTGTGTAGATTTGAGTTCCAGTTTTTGGCAAGTGCCGCTTATGTACGAAGATAGACCATTTACAGCTTTTAGTCATAAATATAACCTTTATCAATTTTGTAGAACACCTTATGGGTTAAAGAGTAGTTCAGCAGCTTTAATTAGGGCTTTAAACATCACATTAGGGGATGACACAGGAGAGTTTGTAACCATTTACATTGATGATATGTTAATTAGTTCACACAGTTTTGGGGAGCATCTACGTCATATAGATATAGTTTTTCAGAAGTTAGAGCAGGCAGGGTTCACTTTGAAGCTGTCTAAGTCGTCATTCTGTCAGTCAGAAGTGACATTTTTAGGTCATAGAGTATCGAGTAGAGGTGTAACACCAGAGGAAATTAGGGTTAGCATGTGTGGACAGTTAGGGAACGGGGCATCGTTACAGATACTGAGAAATAGGTAAGTAGAGCAACGTGATGACGTTCATTTAAGGGAGCCACTTGCAAGGTTGGAAGCAGGTGACACAGAAACATTTATAGTTTCCAAACGTATTGGCAAAACAGCATATGTGCTGGAGGATGGTAAGGCAAACAGATTATACGGGACATATAATATACATAGTCTATGAAAGTATGTGTCATAAAGTGAGTGTGTTTAGCTGGCGAGCCAGCCTATCAAATGAGTAAGTGTGGTATTTGGTGCGTGGGAGATCTGGTCTTCACGGCAGGCTTATCAGAGGTCACAAAGGGGGGTAGTAGATAAGTAATTGAGAGTTTTAAGGTACAGGGAAATATGACGGGATTGTCGGATGCTCTTGAGCACTAAAATGTCTCGGTACACCAAGGCCAGAATTTGGTAGCGCTGGTGAATTCCCATTTGTCTCCAGGAGATGGGTGAGCGCTTGTACAGGGCATGTTTGCTTATGGCGTCCACGAGACAAAAGATGGGCCACCAGAAGGCGAGACAGTCCTTCATGAAACTCATACATAACAGCACACGTGATTTCTGTTTACGGCCTCGCCATGTAAGAGCTGTATGTGTGAATTTAAGGTAATTAGTACATAGTGGGTGGTGAACTAGTATTAAGTCGAATATGGTCTACGGGAACTTAGTAAGACAGGGCAATTACGGCACAGAAATATTTGATGTTATATGTAATGCGCACTTACTGTTTTTTTTTTTCAGAAGTCAATATTAATTTTATCTAATACACAGAGAGATTATATATTATGGTCACGATGCGCAGCCACAATAGTGTGATCGAGTGGTCGTGTGATAAGTGAAATTAAGTTAAACCAGAAGAAATCGACAACCACTGATATTAGGAAGTTCTGTGGTGATATATATATCAGAACACCTTTGATGCGTGTGATGTGACATCATGTATACACAGTGCTCACACATTATTTATGTATATCTTTCCCAACATAGAGATATTCGAGAGGCGGAAATATCCGTGGAACATTACTTGAAATGAAAAACATTGGACTGATTCCATAGGGCAATCCAATAGTACAGCAGACTTTGACGCAAAGTGCGTGAGGAAAAATTATGAGTGTATATATATATATATATATATATATATATATATATATATATATAAAATTTAGGGTGATTTAATTTGTGCAATATGTATTTTGGACGGGGATTTTATGAACGTGTCTGGAATAATCACATAATGTACCGTGGTCAAGGTAAATCATCTGATGATCCGAGGCGAATATGTAATGTGTTTTTCGAGGGTATTTTACGCCACTGACATTAAGTCAGATGGGAGCCATTCTATGTTTATTTACGCGGCAACTTGTTCAGCCAGGATAATTTTCATTTAACTTATTATTATTAATGTTTTTTTTTGAGCTTTTTCTTTAAAGATTATAAGTATACAGTTAGGTTTTCGATTTTATAGAAAACTCTATCAAGCGAATTATTAGAACAACATAATCACGGAAAATTATATGATTACGGAATTTTATGGATTTTAGTCAGTTAGGGTTTATTGTGAGAGAGATGAGTCACTGGGAATTCAGATAGAGGATCACTCTTGTCGAGAAGCGATGACGAAACCGAGGAACACTTCCAGCTGGCTGTATCAAGAAAAGGCGAATTGCTATGGAACGGTAAATTTACCGAGTGTGGGGAAGTTGGTGGCGGAAGGTCCCGCGCGCCTGTCTCAAGCCAAGGAGGGGAGACGTGACGCACGATGATTGGTCTACGGGCGAGACGAGTAACAGAGGAGTGGAACTTTGGTGGGGATTCGAGGAGTGCATAAAGTCTTTGCGCGCAGTGAGGAGAGGAACTATTAACATTGTGAAACTTGACCGAAGTGGTCGCACGTTTGGTTGGTTCCGGTATGATCGGACCGTAACTTTAACATTTCAACAACAATCTCCACAAGTGACGAAGAAGATGGCGACTTCCAGAAGGCTGATGGAAGCTCTCTTGAATCATCACGTACGAGGGAAATGCTACGGCTATTTCCAATGGTAAGCGCGAAAGACGCAGAACTACGCAATCTCTCTCTTTTCATTGTTTCATATTCAGAATTTCAGTAACATCTTAGCTTGGGAAGAATAGTAAAATCAGTAATTCATCCGACTCCGTTATCACGTAATTTTCTAGTGGTAAAATTCAAATCATTACGCTCCATTTTAAATTTATTATTATTATTAAAATTGCCACTACTTGTTTTTATATAATAAATTAATTTCTTAAACTATGCAATCTTTGCTTTCAGTAGGTAGCATTAGATATAGACCAAATTCCTTCTCCTGATACAATTGTTAGTTGGGTTAATGATCAAATCATGCCATGGTCTGAGTGTGAAGATTCTTAAAGGTGTACTGCCCGAGCTAGGCGTTGATAAATATAAATTTAGATTTCAACTTAGTGTTGAGGTCTTGGCGCCCATTAATTCAACGTATCTCACTAGTAGAAACAGTTACATTTGTGAGCTCAACGAGGAGTAAAAATATTACAGGCTCTAGAGCAATTCGTGACTGAGCAGGCCTATTTAGGGTTGGTGATGAGATGAATTTTCTATGTGGCAGGGAATTAACGATAGATCAAATGAACGATGGGCAAGGAGTTGCAGAGAACTGGTCGTCATAGCATATTGGAAGGTACTGGAATCAAGTTGAAAACTGGAAAACACAGGATAATATTTCAGGGATGACCAGAACTGATTCTTTCGCCAAGTCTGGGGCATCCTGACTCTATGGCCCAGTACATTTAAGCAAAACTCAATGAATGAAAATCCACAGCTTGTTTTCAGTCGACCGACCTGGTCAGGGAATGGAATGAATGAAGACCCCATCTAGCGGCGACGATATGAACTGTGCCGGCTGCCGAAGCCTGTCGCACTCCCCTGGGGCAATGATTAAATGAATGACAGATGAAATGAAATGATAGTGGAGAGTGTTGCTGGAATGAAATTGTGACAGGGAAAACCTGTCTGCCTCCACGTTGTCCAGCACAAATCTCACATGGAGTGACCGGGATTTGAACCACGGACCCAGTGGCGAGAGGCTGGAGTGCTGCCGCCAAAGCCACGGAGGCTTCATTTAAGCAAAAATCAATACATGACAAAAATTCCATCACAAAATTATGAAATAAGCTCTCCTTGGAGTGGGCATATCTGAAAATATGTTGCCGAACATCTGGAGGCTTGGGTTTGAATCCAGACTTGTTCTGTAATATGTAATTGTCACCAGCACATACCTGTTCCACTTTGGCAAAAGAGTGGTAGGTGTTGGTGGTGCCCTCCTCTGGTGACGAGATATTCTGCTGGTCCGATCCTGGCGGAGAGTTGCTGGGACTCGATAGCTGGGCCAGGCATTCGTCGGGAACATCACCAACAAGTGTTCTACACAACAGAATACATAAGTTAGAGCAAACTTCGATAATTTGAGGGTAGGTACCTCTTTCCCACACTGCAACGTTGTTTCCCTACTTCACTCAATTTACGTCTCATCTTCAATTTCATGCGAATGTGATCTCACTCCCCACAGCCAAATAAAATGTAAAATTGTTGGTCTATGCAAGGCATAACTTTACCCTTCCCATAAAAAATAATCTAAATTGGCATTATTACGACAACCAAACTACAATTTAATTTCCCCCACAACAGAGTTCCTTTCGGCATTTGACTAAATTGCACATTTCCGTCTATTAAATACAAAATTTATTGTTAAAATCAACTTATTTAACTTTCAGGACATGTTTCGAGCTCTTCATCAGCCAGGTTCCTTCATAATATAATTTAAAATACTCACTAAAAAACACAAAGTTCATAAACAAATACATCTAACAATATTCATTAAAATTGACTATGGTAAAACTTAGCACACCTATAGTAAAAATTAACATCGTTATACAGGAGATATCTAATGTTGATAATAAAATGTTGTAGTTGCTTCCTTCAGACTTCACCGTCCCACACACACAAAACGGTGAAGATGTGTTGTGCCCAATTTGTTGAACACCATTTGACCAACCCATAACGACTTGTGTAAACTCAAACAATCTTATTCCTATTGATGTGGCAAGGTTTTTGCTTTATGTCGGCCTCATTAAGTTAAGAACTCAGTGAAAATCCTAGTTGTATGTAGCCTGTCAATAACTGCAAAAACCAAAATATACTATTCAGAAACTATTGATCCCTTGGAAATTTGATATAGAATCCTAACCGATCGAAAATTATCGCTCACCTTCAATATGGATCCATGAGTACGGTATGCGTGTGATGAGCCTATACCATAGAGCTCGAAACATGTCCCGAAAGTGAAATAAGTCAATTTTAACAATAAATTTTGTGCAATTTAGTCAATAGTAATATCAGTCAATATGGACCAATATGATGTCGAATTCTCCTAATAATAAGGAAAGGTACTCGCAGGAACAACAAACCAAATGAAATTAATCGATTGCTTTAAGAAAAAATTGAACAATTGATATTACTATCGCTCAGAAGTTGTGCATAATAATTCTGAAGCAGTGTAATCACGGAAAAATTGAAATTTCAGTTGTGAGATCAGCATGGTCCAGCATGATAGGATGCACTCTGAGTTTTACTGCACCATAACAACGATATAACTGCTGTAGAAGTGCTAATGATACAAGGTTGTGACATTACATCCCACACTATCTTGGGTTTTTAAGGCCACTCTGTAGTTATTGGTGATAAACGCATATATTGTAACTCTGCATTGAATTTCGCTCGCTTCAGTGTTAACCCTCTGTGTGCAGATGTAACATTAGTGATAATCGTTTCCAGATAGGTCTTGGTCCGTACTCGATGACCCACCTATCACTGTCTGTGAGACTGCTGTCTTCACTCGCACTCTGGTCACTGTGTCCCGTGGCACCGATACCTTCGTCCTCGGTGTCGCCCGGAGGCTGCGGCGAGTTGTCTCGCGCCGGCGGGGAGGGGAGGGTACAGCAGGGCGTGTTGGCCGCCTCGTCCACGTCGCACGCGTCTTCCCGCGGCAGCAGCACCTTCACCACGGTCGGACAGCTGGGCGCCGCAGAGTTGTGGTTCACGTCGAGCATCAGCGCGGGGATCCCCAACTTGTCCAGCGTCTCCTTGTCTGTGTCCGGCAGGATCATGTGCAGCGTGATGATGTGCTCGAACCTGTCGATTATCTTGTGCAGCTTCGACGTGATGAAGGGCTTCTCAGGGTCCTCGTCGATTGATGTGGCAACAAAAACCTACAACAGAAATTATACAATCATTTTTACAGAAGAAATTTTCATGTACAGTGGAATCTCGTTAGCACTTTCTCGGTTACGACGTTTTCCCGCTTAGCGCGATGATTTTCTCAAGTCCCAATTCTACAAAATACATGTTGATATATCCCCTTAATGCGTTCTCTATTCCCGCTTACGACGATCAAATTTCCGTTGTACTATTTGTACGCGAACCGGATTTTATTCTTATTTCATTATAAAATTCGGCTTCTGGAAAACACGACGCGATATTGCCTCATATTCTCTGATAGTTATTGACAGTGTAGATGGTTTCATTGTGTTTGACGGCGTAGAAGCGGCTATAGCTATGACGCAGCACAGGTGACGTGTGTCTCTCCCGCTGCCCTTTCTCTTCTTTCTCAAGTCCCTATCCTACTAAATTCATGTTGATATATCCCCTTAATACGTTCTCTATTCCAGCTTACAACGATCAAATCTCCGTTCAACTATTTGTTATTGAACCGTATTTTATTCTTATTTCATTATAAAATTCGGCTTCTGGAAAACATGACGTGATATTGCCTCATATTCTCTGATAGTTATTGACAGTGTAGATGATTTTATTGTGTTTGACGGCGTAGAAGTGGCTATAGCTATGACGCAACACAGGTGACGTGTCTCTCTCCCGCTGCCCTTCACCCCCTTCCCTTTGTTTATTTCTCACGTAGGCACATTATTGTCTTCGTGTTCCGCACTATTGTCTTCTAGTTCTTAGTGTTCACGTCCAGTTATGACCTATTTTATTGCGTGTTTCATAATGGATAAGAAGAAAGTACGGGAGATAACTAATGACGAGAAGATTAAATATATTCGAGACGTGGACTGCAATCCTCACATGAAGCGTGTGGATATAGCGCGAAAGTGGAACATTCCTCCGTCTACACTGAACACGATTCTCGGCAAAAGGAAGGAAATCGAACGTGCATTTGAAGAAGGAATGAGTGGCAAAAGGAAACGTGTGCGAGAGGGACAGTTTCCTCAACTAGAAAGCGCTTTATTGAAGTGGTTCAAGCAAGCACGTGCTTCAAACATATGCGTGTGCGGTCGCCGGCGATAGAGCCGTCACTGGCGGAGCACGAGAATGTCCTTGCTAAGCAGAAATAAAGAAAGACCCTGTATTATACTGTAGTGTAGAGGTACAGTAATTCATTTTTATGTTATTTATTGCGTGTAAGTTACTGATAACCTATGTTTATGTCATGACTGTAGTAGTGCATACAATCACTTACTAAGGTCGGCGATTGAACGTCCATATATACGCTGCGTTCTTTCTTATACGTTGTAAATGCAGTATGGCGTTTTTCGGTAGTACGTTTTCCCGCATATGACGTCCAAATTTTTCAGTCCCTTGAAAAACGTACTAACGAGATTCCACTGTATATACAAATACTGATTACACAGTGCAATAAGGTGAGGGCATTATTTGAGTCCAGGGGCCTGTTCCATGAATGAACTTCGGAAATTTTCACTCTGCACTTTTCAATTCTTGCAAAGTGCAAAGTCTTTCTGTTGCACCATGATCTACGTATTACTTTTCAATTTCTTTGCAAAGTGAAAAGTCTTTTCGTAGGAATGATCCGATCAAGTTTATTCCATGAACAAACTGTTTAATACTCCATGATTTAATGCTTTATTTTTCGTGGTGAACTTGAGGATATAATTGTGGTACCAATTGTTTTAAAGTTTTTATCATGGGAAAGCCAGAGGAGTGCGTCAGACCTCGGCAGCCGGCACAGTTCATATCCTCGCCGCTAAATGGGGGCTTCATTCATTCCATTCCTGACCCGGTCGGAGACTGGAAGCAGGCTGTGGATTTTTCATCATGGGAAAGAAAGATAATTTCAAGAAGCTGGCTGCGCTAGAAATTGTAAGGAGAAACGGGACATTCTTTTTGGCAACTTTAAAAGTAAAGCAAGCTTGTGGTTTAACTTGACCGTTAATCTAGAGATCATGAGCCACGGGACCTCCTTTTTACGTGGAATCCGAACCACAGGACATGGCATTTCACTTCGAAAATCTCACATGCATTGACCGGGAATCGAACCTGGACCGCCTTGGTGAGAGGCATACAGCTAGACCGCCGAGCCACCAGGCCCCACAACTTTAAAAGTAACCTATCTCTTAACGACAAGCGATCCGCGTGGACTGAAGTCCTTAAGAAAGCTCACTCTTCGCAGTTAGCTGGAGCCGAAAAATCTTGGACGTACGCGAGGGACAATCTTTTTGGATTATGGAAATGCTGTGCTCTGGTAAGAAGATATTTACGTTTCCATTAAATTATTTAATTGAGAATATATCGGTATCGTTTAAATCAATTTACATTACCTCACATGTCGATACAGCATGTTACATGAAATTGTGATGTAGTAGTGATTGAAGAATATATTTAATGATTTCAACTACATATCATGTCTCAAGCATTATATTCTTGCTTTTAGGCAATGAGAGATAATGGCAAGAAGACCGGGACTGAAGGGGGGAAGGATAAGCAGTTGGATGAGGTGGATGTTGCCATCTTTGACATCCTGCAGAAAGATTCGGCCGTTCTAGACGGCTTAAATCTTCCGGAAAGCTACATGGAAGAACAAATGACCATAGTGCCAATACCGACTCCTGCTGCTGAACTTCCCGGAGGCGAAAACACACCCAAGGAGAAGGAAATGGAAGCTGTCAAATTCTCCACGTCCTTCCACTGCATCCACTGACGAGATAACAATACTGAGACAAGAACTTCTCCGTGTGGAAATATTCCACAGAAAACTGCAAACTCTGAAGTTGGAAAGAGAATTAGGCTTACCACCTTCAGAATTTACGAGTGGCATTGTAGCTTCTGCTTCTCAAGAGATACTACAGAGTACAGAAGATTCCTTATTGCTTACCGATTCATTTATTTCAACGTAAATTACCTAGAAACACATTTATTGTACATAGATCACTAGTAATATAGACTAATAAAAATAAAAATATATGTTATTAATGTAGAAACAGATATTATTGTTCAGTTCAGTTAGCAAAATATCTCAATAACGAATTGAGTTTAGCAACTGCCTCCTCATTTCCAGGATTGGGGTCTTAATTTTCTTCCATTAAGGTAAGTAAGTCTCCTTCATTTTCTCTTCCAACCTTACGTGCAATATTATGCAATGATATACATGCCAAAACCACCTTTCCCGCTTTTGTTGGACTTTAAGTGGTTTAAGCAAGGGAAATGTTCTTTCAAAATTCCGATAGTGTTCTCAACAATACGCCGTGTCGATTTATGTGCCTTGTTAAATCGGTGTTCAACAGCATCGTCAGGATTTCTATTCGAAAAACAAGAACATCCGACTTCCCTTAAAAAGCTTTACCCGCAAAACTTACACCATAAGCGATCCAAGGTCGACTAGAATGAAAATGTTTTGGGAAAAGAAGAAAAATAAGAAGCTGAATCTTTAATATTGTTTTTGAGACATGTATATACTTGTTTTGGTTAAGTGCTCCAATGAGGGCATAACATATGTAAATAAATAAATAAATAAGAGGGGGTATTAGCCATTCTTTTAGTCCATAGGCACTGTCACCTAATATAACTGCTCCTGGGAATGGTCTCCAACCTGAGTCAAACCGTTTACAGATGGCAGTGTTTCTTAGGACCCTGGAATCGTGCACACTACCCGGCCAGCTAGCATTAGCACTGTAGAAAGTCAAGTCTGCACCACTAATCACCATAATATTGAGAGAATGATTCCCATGTCTATCAACATAAACCTCTTCGTGCTCGGTAGGAGCATCAATATTAACGAGAGTACCGTCAACACATCCCCACACAGAAGGAAAGCCACCCTTCATTAGAAATTGCGTCGCTATATTATGTGGATTTTCAGGCCAACGTACTATGTTAGGAAATATTACATTTACTATAGCATCTACGACATTAGTAACAGTTCTGTAAATAGTTGATTTTGATGTCTCATGCATTGCTGCTACACCGTGCAGCTGGGCACCATTTCCTAACCAATGTAAGCATATAAGAATTTGTTCCTTTTCGGAAAGTGATTGACTTCTTTTTGTTACAGGTTTCAATAAATGGCCAATTATTTCAAGAATATAGTCAGCTTGTATTGGGGTAACACGAAAAAACACTCGAAATTCCGTCGAAGTGAGGTTATGAAAATTCATCCTGTCTTTGTATGTCCTCTTGTTGAGTTCTTCATCACTATCCTCACTTGATGATAACAAAAGCTCTCGTCGTAACATATTTATAACACTAAACCAAATTCTGCGCTGAGAAACTAGTGTAGAGACTTGTTCATTAACAGCTGAAAAGGGAATCGTCTCTTGGCAAAGATTTCTGAAAACTTTTCACTTCATTCCTTTGCACTTTGCATTTCTGCACCAATGGAGGAACATAACAGGCTTCAAAAGTGAAAAGTTAACTTTTCACTTTTCACTTTGCAAGACAAATCTGAAAAGTGATGGTGGAACAAAATCTGAACTGAAAAGTACAAAGTGCAAAGTGAAAAGTTGCAAAGTACATTCGTGGAACAGGCCCCAGGTTGCTCTTCCACAGTGCGCGGCTTCGGTGGCGTAGTTGGTAGCATGCTCAGCTTCCATCACTAAGATCGCGGGTTCAAACCCGGCCGAAGTCGTTGGATTATTAAGAGCGTATGCCTTCCTTCGGAGGGGAAGTAAAGCTGGCGGTCCCACGTCATAGATTTATGGCATGAAAAACAACCTTCCACTAATTACACATGTGGAAGCAAAAATTCGTAGGTTAGTTTGATAATGCTCTATTAGTTCCAACGTTCGCCACCGGGTGCTGACTGCGATGGCATTTAGTCCGCAGCTAGGTTGTGGCAAGGGAAAAAAAAAAAAATTAATCGTCTGCAGTCCTTCTACCTGAATCACAGATAACACACACTAATACAGTCATCACAATTGACATCGGTTATCAGACAGATTCTACACACACCCAAAGTACACGGGGCTACATGACCGCATTGTCACAGCCCTTAAACTAGGAACCAACCACACCACAGTGCTATAAGGCGAGGGCTTTTTTTGAGTCCAGATTGGTCCTAATCATAATTAAGTCAGGTTCTGGCTATGACAACTTGGTTGCTCCTAGAGAGTGACCTGTTCAAAACGAGTTCTAATAGAGTTTTGTTTAAAACCCGACATGATCAGCACTTTGTTACCTTGGTGGCTGTGTAGAAGCCCTCCATCTTGAGAGTCCTCTCGCTGATTTCCAGCAGACGTGGCTCGTTGCTGTAGCGCTCTACCACAAGCTTGATCTTGTCGGGATCCAGTCTCAGTGCTTTACCCAAAGTCACCTTGAACTCGGCCACAGTCTGAGACAGGTTTCCACGCACATCCATTGGACCGTCCACCTCCTCCGTCTCCACATTGACCAGGAACACTTTGGTATGGACACCTGGACAGGGAGAATTACTTCAATACTAGACAAAACACAGATACAGAATAAAGGAAATATAACAGCCCTCATTTGCTGATGAGATTGTCATCTTAGCCGACACACCAGAGGAGTTGAATGAGTTTTTAAATGGTATGGATTCTGTCTTGAGGAATGAATTCATGATGAAAGTTAACAAATGTAAAACAAAAATATTGGAAAGCAGTCAAAAGAAATCGGAAACCCCTATGGATGTCGAATTGGCAGGTGAACAGCTAAAGGAAGTAGGAGACTTCTGTTACTTGGAAAGCAAAATAACCAGTGATGGTCGAAGCAAAGAGGATATTGAAAGTAGGTTAGCAGAGGCAAGGAAAGAATTTCTACAGAAAAGGAATCTGTTGACATCGAATACAGATTTAGGTATTAGGAAGTCATTTTTGAAGGCCTTTGTCTGGAGCGTGTCGCTCTATGGAAGTGAAACTTGGACTATTGATGCAGCAGAAAAGAAGAGAATTGAAGTGTTTGAAATGTGGTGTTACAGGAGAATGATGAAGATTAGATGGGTAGATAGGGTTACGAATAAAGAGGTATTAAGACGAGTAGGAGAGGAGAGATGTTTCTGGCAACTGCTAAGGAAGAAGAGAAGAGATAGGTTGGTAGGACACATACTAAGACAACCAGGAATAGCAAGCTTAGTTATGGAAGGAAGGGTCAAGGACAAGAACTGTAGGGGTAGACCAAGGTTAGAATATGTTAAACAGATGGCCTCGTATGTAGGGTGTGGTAGCTATGTGGAGATGAAACTATTATCTCAGGACAGGGAAGCATGGAGAGCTGCATCAAACCAGTCAAAAGACTGAAGACTCAAACAACTAACAACTAGACAAACACAGATACAGAATAATGAAATATAATAGCCCTCAACCCTCGAAGTAGAGCCATGAACGAGGAGGGACTCAACTCAGCATTTCCAATTTTCAAGTTCCCCAGACCTAAGACCTTGCTGACCAGTACACCCTGCCCTACCAATCGGGGGGGGGAATGAGAGTAGGAGGAAAGAAAAGGTGTGAGGAAGACACTCTACGACTGGATGCCTCGGAGGAGAGCAAGATGAAATAATTAAGTGGAAGCAATAGTTACCAATGACAGATTACCACAGCAACTGTGCCTAAGTTTCAGTCCCAAAAAAATCAATTTCCTCTTTTCTTGAGTCGTGTAGTTCCACTGTAACCTTGAATATTGTGTACGGATGTGGATTTCAGGGGTGGCGATAAAACTAACACTCGCTTTCTGAAAGCTACTAGTTTCACTAACCCTAAATCAAATTTTGGATGAGGTTGGATTGCCATGCATCCTGAATAAAGTATCCAGACTGAAGTTTTAAAAATCAGCAAAATATCATGAATTTTTGAATAAAGTATCCAGACTGAAGTTTTAAAAATCAGCAAAATATCATGAATTTTCCTAACAGTTTTGCTGGTCTATATTATCAGTTGAGCCAGTGTATTGTGGGAAAGAAGGAAGTCTCGGAGAAAACCAAGATTCAAATCTATAAGACAGTTTTTTTTTTACCTACACTCACCTATGGTGCTGAGACATGGACTATGCTAGACAAACATGAAAGTAGAGTGATTGCCTCAGAGATGAAATACCTCCGGAAGATAGTGAATAAAACTAGAAGAGATAGGGTACGAAATATAGCGATCAGAGAAGAATTAAAGGTGGAATCGGTAGTACATACTATCCAGAAGAAAGCTTTACAATGGTATGAACATATCATAAGGATGGATGAAGAAAGGAAACCGAAGCAAGTGTTTGAGGCAAAGCCTGAAGGCACTCGAAGAAGAGGTCGTCCAAGGAAAGAATGGATCCAATATGTCGGAGAGGTGGCAGAGAAGAAGGGCAGGACACAGCAGCAAACCAGGAGACTCGCAGGGAATAGGAATGAATACAGAAAGTGGCTGGCAGACCCGACGCCGAGAGGCAAAAGTAATAGATGAAGTTTTGCTGGTCATTTCCATTATTTTCATTATGTTTGTTGAAGCTGTTTCTCAGTTGTGAAATGTAGACAATGCAACTAAACAAAGAAGGCATAAGCATAAGTTAAATCCTGAATGCTTTCCTCACCCTAGGAGAAGGCTCCGTCTTGAACTACCATGTATACTTCAACGAACGATGACCGATTATAGAACGTGGGAGTGTTTTGAGAGCCTTCCAAAAAAAAAAAAACTCATAACCTTTTGTGGTCAACTTTTTGCGCTCTAGTGCAATTTCACATTTCTGGAGCATTCCCCGATATACTCCACAGTTTGAATTTGCCTCTATCAGCACCAAAAGATGTATTTATAAGCTGCTACTCAAATAAATACGATATTAGTATGATCACCAGACTGGCAACGCTGTATATAATGCTGAATGATATTTCATTGAAGTGCCTTGGACATCGTGATCATTGAGCTCCGTGTACTTGGGTGTGCATAGAATTTGTCTGATAACCTGTGTTATTGTGGTGTCTCTAGTAGTGTGTGCATTTGTAAATTGAGGATAGGATTAGGAAGGAGGCAGCCATGGCCTTAAGTTAGGAACCATCCAAGCATTTGCCTGGAGTAGAAGTGGAGAATCCACGGAAAACCAGGATGGCTAAGGTGGGAATCAAACCCTCCTCTTCTCAGTTTTGACTCACACACCCCTTCCAGCCCTAACACCACAATTAAAATTTCGTGGCAGTGCCGGGAATCGAACCCAGACCGACAGTAAACACCACAAGGTGGTCGACAAAACTCTATTCACGCTACATCAAGGCCATCAAGACACACATTTACAAGAAATGTTCATAAAATGGTTTGATCAACTGTACACATTATTTTAACAAAAGATGTTAACACAAGGGTTGTTTTTTTAGTTTTGGCAACCATGCTGCAACGGTGCCGGGCTCAGAGCACATTCCCCGTTAAGTCCGTTCACAGTGGCCAAGTGCACATCAGCAAACATTGTGAGCAAGTGCTCGCGAAAGACAGTCGCCATGTTTTCAAAGCATGAATAGAGTAACTGGTTAAAACTCCACTGTGCTACAGGTCGCACGGCACAGCAAGAGTATCACCAAGGACTGCAAGAGGCGTGCTGTGCAGAATGGTAGCAGGTAGATATCCCGGTTTTCAAGAAATCTGACAGCAACCCATGATACAAGGGTCCTCTCACCACCACTGTTGCCAGAAACAGAGCAAAACTGGCCACAGACAGAATACAATACCAAGACCATATTCTATAGCTGCGGTACCGCTTCCTAGTGGACGTAATGTGGTGGTGAATGACGTCACAAAAACGTTCCACATAGAAACAAAGGCGAGTGGTTTTCTAGGAAGCGTTGACTACCATAGTCCCATAAAGTTGCGGTGGCGTAGCTCATATTACGGTGGTGAGTGCGGTAGCAAACAGTTCGTCGACGATTCTGTACGGTGTACGGTGCGTGCTGAAAGTAGTGAATTATATAAAGTGAGTCTGGGAATGTTCTCCGCAGCGCCTACATGCGACTGCGAGAGCTAACTACAGCAGTTATGTTGGTAGCACGGCTGCCGCTTGCATCATCTCTACTTAGTATAAAACAAAGTCCCCGTTTCTTGGATGTTACTGGTAAACTCAAGAACCACTGGATGGATTTTGATGCGGTTTTCACCATTCCGTAAAGGATATATAGAGTATAGAAAATAATTTATTTATGATCAAAGGAAGCCGAGCAGTAACAATTTTAGTGGAATAGTCGATAAAAAACCTGGCGTCCGAGCAAGCTTGGAGTTAGTAGACCGATACCCACTGTGGCAAGCACGCTACTGTTGAAGTACAGTCATTGGCAAATACAGTGAGTCCGGGAATGTTCTCCGCAGCGCCTACATGCGTCTGCGAGAGCTAGCTACAGCAGTTACGTTGGCAGCACGGCTGCCGCTTGCATCATCTCTACTTAGTATAAAACTAAGTCCCCGATTCTTGGATGTTACGGGTAAACTCGAGAACCACTGGATGGATTTCGAGTATGATTTCTGTAGAAAATAATTTGTTTATGATCAAAGGAAGCCGAGCAGTAACGATTTTAGTGGAATAGTCGATAAAAAACCTGGCGTCCGAGCAAGCTTGGAGTTAGTAGACCGATACCCACTGTGGCAAGCACGCTACTGTTGAAGTACAGTCATTGGCAAATACAGTGAGTCCGGGAATGTTCTCCGCAGCGCCTACATGCGTCTGCGAGAGCTAGCTACAGCAGTTACGTTGGCAGCACGGCTGCCGCTTGCATCATCTCTACTTAGTATAAAACTAAGTCCCCGATTCTTGGATGTTACGGGTAAACTCGAGAACCACTGGATGGATTTCGAGTATGATTTCTGTAGAAAATAATTTATGATCAAAGGAAGCCGAGCAGTAACGATTTTAGTGGAATAGTCGATAAAAAACCTGGCGTCCGAGCAAGCTTGGAGTTAGTAGACCGATACCCACTGTGGCAAGCACGCTACTGTTGAAGTACAGTCATTGGCAAATACAGTGAGTCCGGGAATGTTCTCCGCAGCGCCTACATGCGTCTGCGAGAGCTAGCTACAGCAGTTACGTTGGCAGCACGGCTGCCGCTTGCATCATCTCTACTTAGTATAAAACTAAGTCCCCGATTCTTGGATGTTACGGGTAAACTCGAGAACCACTGGATGGATTTCGAGTATGATTTCTGTAGAAAATAATTTGTTTATGATCAAAGGAAGCCGAGCAGTAACGATTTTAGTGGAATAGTCGATAAAAAACCTGGCGTCCGAGCAAGCTTGGAGTTAGTAGACCGATACCCACTGTGGCAAGCACGCTACTGTTGAAGTACAGTCATTGGCAAATACAGTGAGTCCGGGAATGTTCTCCGCAGCGCCTACATGCGTCTGCGAGAGCTAGCTACAGCAGTTACGTTGGCAGCACGGCTGCCGCTTGCATCATCTCTACTTAGTATAAAACTAAGTCCCCGATTCTTGGATGTTACGGGTAAACTCGAGAACCACTGGATGGATTTCGAGTATGATTTCTGTAGAAAATAATTTGTTTATGATCAAAGGAAGCCGAGCAGTAACGATTTTAGTGGAATAGTCGATAAAAAACCTGGCGTCCGAGCAAGCTTGGAGTTAGTAGACCGATACCCACTGTGGCAAGCACGCTACTGTTGAAGTACAGTCATTGGCAAATACAGTGAGTCCGGGAATGTTCTCCGCAGCGCCTACATGCGTCTGCGAGAGCTAGCTACAGCAGTTACGTTGGCAGCACGGCTGCCGCTTGCATCATCTCTACTTAGTATAAAACTAAGTCCCCGATTCTTGGATGTTACGGGTAAACTCGAGAACCACTGGATGGATTTCGAGTATGATTTCTGTAGAAAATAATTTGTTTATGATCAAAGGAAGCCGAGCAGTAACGATTTTAGTGGAAAAGTCGATAAAAAACCTGGCGTCCGAGCGCTTTTTAAGCTTACGCTGGGCAAACCGTTAAAAATATCTAAATACTATGAGGGTAAGAATTGTTCAGCATGAAATGTTCTACAAAAAAGTCCGCGAGAGCATATGTCTATCTTCCATACATCGCCCACTATAAGGGAACAACTGAAGCTCGTCTCTTACAGCTTTATGTGCTGTCGACTTGGAGATTCCTGTTTGTTGAGCTAATTTTCGTGTTGATTTACTTGGACTACGCAGCATTATATCGGAGATTTCATCAAGTTTTTCGTCTGATAAAAGCGTAGGCCTGCCTGTTCATGGTACATCGTGAACTGAGCCAGTCACACGAAATTTACTTACCAAATCCCGAACGGTATCACGGTTTGGACACTTTGAATTAGGAAACCGTGCCTGAAATCTTAATTTTACATTTACTGTAAACAGATCGCCTTCGCGAAAAACGTATTCCACCAAAAAAAAAAAAAACCTCTCTCTTCAGCAGTAAACATAACCGCCTGTATACTGTTGCACTCTTCCAATAATAATCTATCCGAACGCTCGCTTACTGTAATACACGCTGAAGACCTGCAGGCTCGCGCGCTTATCGTGATGCACATCGACAGCTCACACGGGGAAGTCCCGCTTTGAAGGATACAGTGCAGTGTAGCCAACTAAACTCATGACTCAACCACTCACAGCTGCACGTACCCACCGCGGAGAACATTCTCGGGCGCCCTTTACAATGACTGATAAGATGATATATTGGAGTTTGGAAGAAAGCTAAGGAAGGAAGCTTTTAGTTTAACGTGACCGTTTATCATGCGATCATAAGCCACGTGACCTTTTTACGTTGAATCCGAACCACAGGACATGGCATTTCACTTTGAAAATCTCACATGCATTGACCGGGTATCGAACCCGGTCCACCTCAGTGAGAGGCCAACAGCTTGACTGCTGCGCCACCATGCCCCCACGAAGAGTATGGAAGGAAAGTAAACATTAATAGATTTCGTAAAGAATGATGAGGCATTGTATAATGTTAAGAGTAGCCTTAAAAATACACCGAGTTTCTGTTCAGGAGATATTTGTTTCTGTTGTATTGCACTGAAGTTATGTCAACCTTTATGTAATTCAGAACATAATCAAATAACACTGGTGTCAACCAAAAATGTCCTCTGAATTTATCTTCATTGCAGTACAGATGACGCACTAAATTCCATATGCACCTTCTGTATGACGCCTTTTAAAAATGACACTTCCCCCCGAACATTCCCTATCGTCTGCATGACTCTTCTTCTTCCAAAAATATTACGAGCACCATGTCAAGATCATCCATTTCTTATTTAACTTGATGGCAACATGCCGTCACGACACACACAAATACAGTAATTAGCTCTAACTTTACACCATTGTTCACCATCAAGACGGTCCCCAGTTTCTATACATCATTCCAAGTCACATTACAGCCGGTAGAAAGCGGTACCGCTACTGGAGGAAACCGCAGCTTAACTGAGCTGGAATATATGGGATTCTGTGTCCTGTGGTTACGTATTGGCCAGACAAGGCTATGGCTGAACATGACCAATAGAATGGACAACATGCAATGGTTATCACTATTGAACTTGGCTTACCTCCCGGCTGGTACACTTCAAACTCCTCGTCCTCCTTCCTGATTTCCAGAAGCAGTTCATGTTTATTCTCGTTGGACAGAATCTCTCCAATAGGATCGTCATCTCGACCTTCAAAACTGTATTCTATAGTGCTCTGCGTACGGTCAAATTTGACGAGACGACACCGCTCCAGAGGGACGACCCCTTCCAGCCTCAGGGTCTGAAAGAGGAAGACAGCAACCCATAAAACATCCAATCTTTTTCTGTTAGACGCTTGACAAACGTTCCTACGTACTCAGTGCAGTGAAGTTTGTTTATAATCGAAACATCTATAAAAAATGTTCTGAAAATAGGCGTGATGTTTCGTCACATAAGTTAAGTTTCTCAATGAAGCTAATCCCATAGAGGGATATTTTGATAAAATTAAAAGTTTAAATTATATGCCAATCTACATGGTGGCCACTCAAATCGGTCAACGATTTTACAGGAGTTTTCCAGGAGTAATTCTCATTTTTCCAGACTTAAAAATAAGCGCGAGTCGGGGGGGGGCTTTATCGGTTGCCTACGTCAAGACCAAAATAAAGCAGTTGTGTTTGGTTTACTTATACAGATGTTGACAAAAATTAGTGGTGATTGCGTTATTGATACGCAAGCCTGCACACAAATGTTGTTTTAAAAAAGCCTTTGTGACTGAAATATCCGCTTTAAAAAAAAGAAGAGAAAAGGATGCCGCCTGCAATTTTATTGCGGTGAAGTTGTCTATACTCAATATGTTTTACAAAAATACTATCGCGTGTTCTCCCACACAGAAACAGGTAGCCTGAGGAAATTTCTTCCGTCAACGACAGAGTGCTCACCCAAAACCGCAGCGGGAGTAAGATTTAAGATGGGAAGATTTTTATAATTAATTAACAGTGGCTATTTTCCAGGAGTTTTCAAATTTTTCATCATTTTCAAGACCTAATAAAAATCCAGGAGTTTTCCAGGTTTTCCAGGAGTAGTGGCCACCATGAATCTATTGTATATTGTACATGTTTCGACCTGACATTGAGGTCTTCTTCAGCTCAATTAAAATGAAATCAATTAAGAAGGAAAATAAAATACTATAGATGTACTTAAGTCTAATGTTAATTGTAAATACATAAAATATAATATTGGGCTTTACATTACGTTTTTCAAAATTCAGTTCCACACCAACAATTGCGAGGATTACATATCTTAGAATCATCGCACCCTACTTTACAAATCACGGCATAAACGACGAATAGCACTTTCGTATTTGTGAGTTGGTGGGTTGCAGATGCTGCCACGAGCTTATAACCCGTTGTGACCTTGTCAGAAGAATGGGGTCTCTCTCTCTAACTCCTCACGATACACGTCGCACTTGGCGTCACTCCAGGGGAGGTAAACTTGTGTGGACCCATCTCTTCTGAGAGTTGGCCTCGGAATGACAGATTCAATCAGTAGCCATACCAAAGGTTGCTAGCCCCAATTTGCCCACGTGGAAACATGACCAACTGCTATTGGCTGCGCCATCGCAACAGGTACCCAGTTGTGGTGATCACAATGAGAAAGTGAAATAGGCTACATGGGATTACAAATTAAGAAAATATACAGTATATTTATATATATATATATATATATATATATATCTTGGGGAATGGATACAACCCAATGGACTGGATAAAGAGGCAAACAAGGCAAGAGCAAGGAAATTGGACCTGGCCTATAGATTAACTCAGAACAGGTATAACAATCGAGTGATATCATACAAAGCAAAACTCAGACATTACAGTACAGTGGTAAAGCCAGAGGGTCTGTATGCCTCCGAGTGTCTAACCCTGAACACAAAAGGGGAGCTGAAGAAACTTGAGATAAAGGAAAGGAGGATCCTGAGGAAATTCTCGGACCACAGAAAGATGATAACGGAACATGGAAAAAAGGAATAATGAAGATGTGTACATGCAGACTGAAACCATTGTGGACACAATGCGTAAATGAAGGTTAAAATTTTACGGCCATTTGATGAGAATGGACGGGAACCGACTGACTAAGAAAATTTTTAAATACATCACAGGGTTGAAAGCTACTACAAAATGGGTAGAAGAGGTCAAAAGAGACACCATTGAAGTTGGACTGACTGAACTTGTCATTCACAATAGGAAAACGTTTCAAAGCCAAGTTGACAATATCAAGACGTTCAAAGAAAAACCACCACAACACAGGCCAAATTTGGTAATAACAGAGGAGTAGAGAAAGATCAGAAGTGAATGAATGAAGAGGTTCTGGGGAAAGCCTTAGGTTCCATGCGGTCCACAGTTGGCCCAAGTCTGAAACAAAAAAATATTTTCCCCGAACTTTAATTTTCTTTGCATAATCGTCGCACCCGCTTTTCTTCTACAAATTTTAGGTTAAAAGTAAGCGAGGAAATACGGCAGTTTTAATGTGAAACTAGATCTGCATTTAGGGCCGGTTTCACCAGGTCCGCTTAACGAACTAAGGGTGGCTTAAACTATCCTCAAGGATGTGGCCCTTTGCACCAAACCATAAGCAATGGCTTAAAGTAGGCTTAGATTCAGCGTGCTCGGTAGTTTAAGACGTTCACTCATACGCCAAAATGGCGGCCGGCCCCATTGTGTCTCATCCATATCTCAGTAGGTTGGAGGTTTTGTTATATAATGTAGTGAACGAAATAATAAAAAAAATATTATTAAACGGTTTATAATACGGCACAATACACTGAAGAGATATTTTCTTCCGTGTGATCATTTGCTAAGCAGAAGTATCTATACCCGTTGATAAAGCCGTAACGTATATCGTTATCTTTGGTCGAGTGGATAACGTTACTGACTCCTGCCCGAAGTGCCGGGGTTCGATTACCTGCGGGGAGGAATATTTTTGCTTGACTTTTATTGTTTTTATTGTTTTATAATTACTCAGTCGTTATAATATAAAGCAAACATAGTGTGTATTTTCCAATGCAAATTACCGTAAATATATTCGTAAGTTACAACACTCTTTCAATGCGCTGCCACAGGGATTCCCTTCACGTTCCTAAAATCACGGTAGCTTGTACTACAGGCATCATAGCTTTTGACAACGTAAAATGAAAAACTCTTCTTTATATTGGCAGTACCGCAATGTACATTTTTGGTTGTTAAACTTAATATTAGCCCAGGGACGGATGTATATAGAAATCCTTAGCCAATGACGAACTAGCCTATTGTGGATGCTTGCAATACAACATGCTGTGTCATTCGTATACATACTGTATATATGTACAGTGGAATCTCGTTAGTACATTTTTCAAGGGACTGAAAAATTTGGACGTCATATGCGGGAAAACGTACTACCGAAAAACGCCATACTGCATTTACAACGTATAAGAAAGAACGCAGCGTATATATGGACGTTAAATCGCCGACCTTAGTAAGTGATTGTATGCACTACTACAGTCATGACATAAACATAGGTTATCAGTAACTTACACACAATAAATAACATAAAAATGAATTACTGTACCTCTACACTACAGTATAATACAGGGTCTTTATTTCTGCTTAGCAAGGACATTCTCGCTCTCGCGCACCGCCAGTGACGGCTCTATCGCCGGCGACCGCACACGCATATGTTTGAAGCACGGGTTTGCTTGAACCACTTCAATAAAGCGCTTTCTAGTTGAGGAAACTGTCCCTCTCGCACACGTTTCCTTTTGCCACTCACCCCTTTTTCAAATGCACGTTCGATTTCCTTCCTTTTGCCGAGAATCGTGTTCAGTGTAGACGGAGGAATGTTCCACTTTCGCGCTATATCCACACGCTTCATGTGAGGATTGCAGTCCACGTCTCGAATGTATTTAATCTTCTCATCATTAGTTATCTCCCGTACTTTCTTCTTATCCATTATGAAACACGCAATAAGATAGGTCATAACTGGACGTGAACACTAAGAACTAGAAGACAATAGTGCGGAACACGAAGACAATAATGTGCCTACGTGAGAAATAAACAAAGGGAAGGGGTTGAAGGGCAGCGGGAGAGAGACACGTCACCTGTGTTGCGTCATAGCTATAGCCACTTCTACGCCGTCAAACACAATAAAATCATCTACACTGTCAATAACTATCAGAGAATATGAGGCAATATCGCGTCGTGTTTTCCAGAAGCCGAATTTTATAATGAAATAAGAATAAAATACGGTTCACTAACAAATAGTCAACGGAAATTTGATCGTTGTAAGCTGGAATAGAGAACGTATTAAAGGGATATATCAACATGTATTTTGTAGAATTGGGACTTGAGAAAATCATCGTGCCAAACGGGAAAACGTCGTAACCGAGAACGTGCTAACGAGATTCCACCGTATATATATATCATTAGAAAATACGCACTATATGTCCTTAATGCTATAATGTATGCGTATTTATAAACAAGCGATATAACGAAAACCAAGTAAGAAAACATAACCTTCGCAAGATGCAACCATCTCAATGTGGGGTGTACTCAATAACATGTTCAGGAAGTATTGTAATGATAAGGAAAATACGCTGCATTATATTTCAACAACGGTTTTCCCAGCGTCTTCTACAGCTGATGCTCACGTCTTGCAAACACAGTAGGCAATTCTTTCTACAACTAGTAATGCATTTTATGGTCGCCAATCCCAAAAGTAGAACAGCTGTAGTCTTGGAAAATTATTGCGACGGCTAGAAACAAATGATAACCGTGACCAACATAACAAAATCAATCTCAGAGGATCAATACTGCCGAAATTATTTCATATTATATGTATGATGCGAATACAATAATAGCGTTCAAATAGCTCCCTAGATACTTAAGTTGTCATTCTTTCCTTATATTGCATATGATCGTTATGCAAGTAATTCTGCACGGCTGAGATTATGTTGGCATAACGGTAAGACTACGTATTCTTTGCTGCAGGGAGCATTACTCACGCAACGAAGATCTTTGACTCCCACCGTAAACTCAGTTCACTTAAGCGAAGTACGACACGAGCTCGTGCAACACCCAGCCTTAAGCAGTCGTATTTCAGATCGCTTAACCGTAAACCACCCTTAGCAAAGCAGGGTTTAAGCAGCCTCGTGGTGAAACCGGCCCTTAGGAGTGAAATTCAGGATTATGCTAGAATTCGAGTCAGAGAATTATTTCCTGAATCTATGTGTGTGTTTATTGTTGTAGGGGTTTAGAGCTCGCGTCAGCCCGGAAGGCGGTCGGCTCTGTGGGATTTGTTCAGAGAGAGAAAGAGATACATTTCAACTGTTGCAACAGGTCCCACAACAGAGTTCCCACACCGCAGGTTGCTGCCTTGAGTTCCTGCGGTATGACAACACCGTCGCTTACCTCATCGAGCCTGTCTCCTCCACGCTGCTTTACACTTGGCTTTCCTGACAACACACTAGCTCTGATTCTCAAGACAGACTGACTGATTGGTGGGATGGAAGTGAGGCATGACATAATGGTAGCGTTGTGTTCTGCGCACCGCCTTCCCGGCTGGCTCGAGCTCTAGAACATCTTCGTCATCAGTCTCATGTAGTTGGGTATGTGTGTATTTATGGGAGTACTGTATCAGGGATGATAGGAAAGACAAGGAAAGACAGAGTGAGGAATGAAGATGTTAGGAAGGAAGTTGGGATGGGAAAACTAAATGAGAGAATTGAGAAGAATAAACTAAGGTGGTTTGGACATGTAAAGAGGATGGAGGAAAATAGAATACCAAGACAGATGCTGGAGGCAAAGCGCAAGGGTGAGAGAGCAAGGGGAAGACCTAGAACAAGGTGGATCGATTCAGTGAAGAACAGCGTGAGAAAAAGAAATCTGGACTGGTACAAGATCGTGGAAGAAGAATTGTGGAAGGAAAGAGGAAAGTGGAGAAGTGCCATAAATACCCCGACCCGGCAGGAGCTGGATAAGGGGAAATGATGATGTATCAGGGATGAGGTAGGGAGGAAGGGAGTGTGTTGCAGCTTACTTTGTACGCCAGCTCGGTAGCCTCGAGCAGGGTGTCCTGGTTGGAGCAGTACAGCTTGGACTCGTCCAGAGTGTTCCTCGTGGGATGGTTGACAAACAACTTGATCTTGCACATGACCAACTCCTTCTCTCGCTGCTCTCGGTCCTCCTCCTCTCGCTTCTGCATCGTCTGGAGCAGCATCTGCAACAATGTTACAATTGCCAAACAACATTTAAGGACTAATATTTTCCATCTTTTTGGGATTATGCTGTGTGATATAATAAAAAATTAAAATGCCTATACCTCTCGTGAGAGACCTCGCCTCCTTTTTCAAAAGGCCCCTCCGTTGGCGTAGTTGGTAGCATGCTGGGCTTCTATGCCCAAGGTCGCAGGTTCAAACCCGGCTAAAGTTGTGGGATTTTTTAAGAGCGTTAAAAATCCCTCAGTATGCCTTCCTTCATAGGGGAAGTAAAGCCGGCGGTCCCATGTCATGGATTTATGGCACGTAAAACAGCCTTCCACTAATTACACTTGTGTGAAGCTGAATTATAGGTTAGATTTGACTAACGCTCATAGGTTCCAACGATCGTCGCCAGGAGCCTACTGAGGTGGCATCCAGTAACCAAGTTCAGAACTAGTTGTCGTTTGAGGAGACGTTTGGTAGCAAAAGTAGGAACTACTTGAAAATTGAATGTCTGCAGTCCTTACTTGAATTAAAACAGATAACACAAAAGATATATGAAAAGATATTAAAAAGTATAATATGAGCCAAAGTGGAGAGAGAATTGAGAGAGGAGCAGTATGGATTCAGACCTCGGAGATCAACAGTGGATCACATATTTTCAGTGAGACAGCTCCAGGAACACCACTACGAATTTGGAGAGGATCTGTTGATGGCCTTCCTGGACATTGAAAAGGCCTATGATAGTGTGTGTAGGGAGAAGGTTTGGAAAGCAATGGAAAACATGGGAGTGGAAAAAGGGACTGTAGGCAGAGTGAAGGAGATGTATTGTGGAAGTGTGAGTTGTGTGAAAGTTGGAGGGGAAAGAACAGACTGGTTCAGACAAATGAGTGGCCTGAAACAGGGTAGTGCGCTGTCACCCCTTCTCTTTATTGTGGTTATGGACGAGGTAATGACACGGATAGCAGGAAAGATAGGAGAAGATAAGATGAAAGCAATGGTGTTTGCAGATGATCTCATGGTCCGGGGAAACAAGGAGGAGGAAATTCAGGAGCAACTGAAGGCTTGGGAAGAAACAGTGGGAGAGTACGGATGGAAGTTCAACATCAGTAAATGTGAGATCCTGTTAACGACCAGGAAAAAGGACAGACCAATGAGTGAGATAACACTTGGAGGTGGACAGCTGAGGAAGGTGGAAAGTCTCAAGTACTTGGGAAGTATAGTGGAGGAAAATGGGAGAAATGACAAAGAGATTACGGAACGTGGCAGACAGGCAGAAGCATTAGGAGCTTAGTGTGGAATAAAGATGTCCCACAAAAAAGCAAGGAAGTGTTATACAGAAGCTACTATATCCCGATACTGACCTATGCTTCAGAAACGTGGACAATGAAGAAAAGAGACATAAGCAGAATACAGGCAAGTGAAATGAAGTTCCTGCGAAGTAGGATCGGAGTAACAAGAAGAGACAGGGTGAGGAATGAAAAGGTCAGGGAAATAGTGAAAGAGGAGCCCTTGCAAGGTAGGATTGAGACATCGAGACTGAGGTGGTATGGACACTTAAAGAGAATGGATGAGAAGAAGATTCCCAAGAGGATACATGAGATGCAGATGCAGAAGAAACGACCAAGGGGAAGACCAAGAGATAGATGGCTGAAAGGAGTGGAGGAATGTGTCAAGAAGAGAGGCGAGGACTGGACCAGAGTGACAGCGGAGAGGTGGTGGGAAGAAAGGACTAAGTGGCGAGGCTTATGTTCCAAACAGACCCAGCCTGGGGCTGGAAACTGTACAAGATGATCATGAACACACACTAATACAGCCATCACAATTAACACAGGTTTTCAGACAGATTCTACACACACCCAAAGTACACGGGGATACATGACCGCGTTGTCGCAGCCCCTCAACTGAGGAACCACTTTCAAATCCAAAAAATGTGGAAATTATTAATAGTATTCCGGGCCGTGAAAGCCTTATCTAAACATTTAAGGAGTTCAGGGAAGAACTAAATTTTGTTTAATATTTTGTAACACTTGCTAAGCAAGCAAGCCGAGAGCTTCAGTACGGAAGAATATTGTAGTGAGGATTGTTTCATTCTTGTGTGATGTAGCCCATTAAATCATGTTTGATCTCAGGTACGAGCATTTGAAACTAGTGTAAAATGAGTACAGATGCAGAGAATCACAACTGGGTTAAATGTGATATTCACCATTTCCTCGATTTTCCATCTGTCGACTATAATAATGATGCACACCCACAACTTGCAAAACTGAACATGCGATAAAGTGGGAAAAATTCCCAATTAACGTAAAAATATTGAATAAGTTTTCTCTTTACAAAATATTGGAGCCACACTTTGAAATGCCCATCCTCAAATATGTAATTTCTTAGTGATTAAAATATCAACCTAATAAGCAATAGTCATCAAAATCAATTTGAAAATGGCTGATGTTTTCAAACGATTTTCACTGGTTGCAGCCAATAAAACGACATTCTTGGAGTAATCGTTTTATTTTGGTTGTGCTAATAAAAGGAATGCTAATCTTTTGTTAGTTATTGGAGTTTTAAGGGGCAGAACAGCTAGGTCATCTGCCCCCACTAAACTTTCACAGTAAGGTTATGTTTATATTGGTCTGTATTTCGTTGGCCACCCATTTCTTGTATTTCGTTGGTTATTAATAATATTCAAACATACTTTTCATCCCCATACCAAAGAATGCTGGACCACTCATGCTTCAAAGATACCGCCGAAAACAATTTCCAAGAGGATGGGAACACAGAAACAGCGTTGGGGGAACCTGCTCAATTTATACATATCGGGTGAGTATCTTCTGAATGCTATAGTGCTACAAAATCAATGAGGAGGGTTTCTCCTGTCCCATATACCTTGATATGTGCTGGGAAGTCCTCAACTCGCATGGCCTCCGTGTTCCTCTTCTTGTCAATCTGCCGGTACATGAGCATATACGCGTTTGTACTTGAACTATACGCCCCCGAGTAGTAGCCCCTCATCGGACCGCCTCCGTACGTCTTGGTTATATCGTCGTATGTGATCTGCAAACAAACAGCCTGAACTTCAAGTCATACTCTACAGAAAATCACATATTCCTTTCTTTTCAGAAATTGAGTTTTTGCCATCTGCAAAATAATGATGTTAAAACTTTAACAGAAATGTAGGGAACATGGTATGAAAATCAACATTTCAAAATTAGGGCGATATCAATTAGGAAGAAGATCATTAAAATAGAATGCAAGTTAGAAGGAACCATATCCACAAGGGATGTGCGATAGTTCCATTCCGCTCCTCCTCCTGCCAAAGGTTCCCATTTAGCATCAAGCGACAGGAACATCCTGTATCAAACCCAGGACCTCTGGGGTGGCAGCCAGCCATGTTGGCCAACAGGTCAGTTAAACCTATGCCCTTTTAAAAATAATAATTGATTCAACAGAGCAATTTCTCATCAAGTCTTGTGGAAAAGTAAACAGTTCACGGACATTCGCCCGGGCCAGCAGAGTCAGCCGTCTTACAGGCACCAGGCGTGGTTCAGTCTGAAGGAGGAATTAGTTTGTGATGTCTGGTCTTAGAATGGACTGTAATATTATGGTAAAGAAAACCAGGGCATTTTATCATTTCAAATGATCTCATCGACTTCGTTATGCTCGAGTCAAAAGTTATGCGTTACGGAGACTGTGACGTCATGCAGCCACGCGGGAAGCCTAAGTCTGTTGAAAGAGTCCTGGGGTGTCGAGCGACCTGGGGCTTCGAGCGAAGCGAAAAGAATACAGGGTGACTCCTAAAGAGGTGTACTAGATGCCAGATAGGAATACAGGGTGACACCTAAAGAGGTGCACAAGATGTCAGACAAGAATACAGGGTGACTCCTAAAGAGGTGTACAAGATGGCACAGAATAATACAGGGCGACTCCTAAAGAGGTGCACAAGATGTCACACAAGAATACAGGGTGACTTCTAAAGAGGTGTACAAGATGGCAGAGAATAATACAGGGCGACTCCTAAAGAGGTGCACAAGATGTCACACAAGAAAACAGGGTGACTTTTAAAGAGGTGTACAAAATGTCACACAAGAATACAGGGTGACTTCTAAAGAGGTGAGCAGGATGTCAGAGCAAAATACAGGGCGACACTTAACGAGGTGTACAGTATGTTAGATTCAATCTAATACAGGATGACCCTTAAAGAGTTGTAAAAGATGTCAAGACTCTAATAAAGGGTGACCCTTAAAGAGGTGCCCGCGCAGGAAGCCTAAGTTATTGGGAAATGGAGTCTGTTGAAAGAGTCCTTTCTAACATGTGTAGCATTTGTAGCATGCGTTATTTGAAATGATATAACGTCTAGTCTTTTAGACTGATTGTATTTTTTTTTAGACAAGAAACTCCAGTTCAAATGCCAAGATGAACATTCTCCTCGGAAGTCAATGTGGCGTTAGTCCTTCTCCACTTTAGTAGTGTTTTCTTTGATGTTTTGCAAGATAGTTAATAACAAACAATGTGTGGTCTGCTCGTTCCAAAGGTGTCGGCACTTCTAACATCTTCTGCAGATGATAATTGGCTCTAGAGGAGAGACCCGTTGACAACAGGATGTATCAGACTTACCCGACTCACAGACTGGTCGTTGAAGCAGAACCATTCGCCCTTGCGGAAGTCCTTGATGTAAGCGTAGTAGTGTCCCCCCGATGCACTCCCCGAGTGGATCATGATGGAGAACAGCTCATAGGTGTAAGGCCCCTTCTCCATGGCATGGCGCCGGTTCTTCTCGTTCTCGTGGTGGTTGGGTCCATTGCTCATGTCGATACCCTCGTCATCCTCCTGTGGAAAACAATGCTACCATAGCTAAAATATCAAAAATTGCTCAAAATAATACATAATAATGTAAATAAATAAATATAACGTTATTGGTTTTACGTCCCTTTTAACTACGCAGCTTTAGAGGCGCCAGGGTACCGGAATTTTCCCGAGATGATATCTGACGTACAAGTAAATCTGCGCCAGGATTCGATCCTACAATCTTGGTCACAGCAGGCAAGAAAGTTACCGATGAGCCACGCAGCCAGTAAAAAATAATACAGTCATTTCTCAAAAATAAGACGACATACTTGAGAGAGAAGTGATATTCAAGGAAGATCCTCTTACAAGGGCAGTCATTCACAAGACACGCCTATTATTTATGCTCTATACTCTTGCAACATTCTGGTCATGAAGGGGTTATGAGTAGCCCTCGGAGATCCTCCACTGACCCAACTAGCCAGCTTTTAAGTTACATTGTATGTCCCAGTGGTCTGTAAGCATAAAAAATGTGAATGGAGCCCGGATTCAGCCAAAAGGCACGGATTTTACTATAATCACCATGTTTGTAGGTACAATAGTGCTGTCCGACTTCTCTTATCCACCCTAAAATATCAAGATTAACTGTCCACCCGTGGAATTACAAGATGTCCCTGGAACTATTTAAGACTCACAAAAATGAGGAATTGTAATTTACATACAGTAGAACGTCGTTTATCCGGACTAATTGGGACCGAAAGTGTTCCGGATAATCGAACGTGCATATATTTCACCAAGCTTCTCATTTAGGTGCAATGCTTTCTCACATAACAAAGGTCCAGAAATCGGATATCCCTTACTTCTTGTCTGAATAAACCATAAGTACGCCGGTTCTTCTAATTTTTCATCTGTAGCTGTTCTCATAGTTTTTCTCTTTTTAGACCCTTCTTCACTATCTAACTTCGATGCATAATTCAGAATTTTACCTTTTTGGTTCTTCAATTAATAAATATTGTGGATTTTCCGACACTGTAATTTTTCATTAGACACTGCACACTCTCACATTTATCCAGTTCATTAATGATCTCTACCTTATTCTCAATCGATAAAACATTGTGATTTCGTTTTTCCTTTTTGTCACTCGCAGAAGCCATTTTTACAACGTAATACAGTACAGTACGTAGTCACATAGCCTACTGTAACACGTTGAAACATTATAGAGCAAACAAACGGTAAGAGACAACAATAATTGAAAACGAGAACAGACTCACTACAACCGTAGGCAGCGCGCACTTCCGCATAACAACAATTAGTGCGCGCTGCTCCGAATTTTCTTTTGCTCGTCCGGATAATTGACGTTCCAGTTGTTTGACGTCCGGATCAACGACGTTCAACTGTATTGTTCTGAATTAATTTTTTTTGGTGAACTCTACCACACTTGGCAAGCAAGGTGTTTCATTTGGAACCAATCACCTTTTCAAGGGAAAATCTCACCAGAGACAAACTTCTGGATGAGGACTTCTGAAAATAAAATATTATTAGGGGGGGACCGGACTGTGACGACTGCAAAAAGTTGCACCAACGGAACTGTCACAAAGAGTTTCTGCGTGTGCTTAGTTTCGGGGGTGACCTCGGGCTCCCTGAACTCGTAAGAAAAGGACAGATGTAAGGTGAAGTTAGGTTAGGTTTCTGCCAGCGTAATATACATGTAGGACTAGTGCTACAGTAAAACCCCGTTTTAACGTGCCCGCTTTTAACGAATTCCCGCTTTTAACGAAGATTTTCGTAAGTCCCAGCCAAGTCGCCATAAGCACAGTGAACGAACCCCGATATAAGGAAAAGTCCGCTTCTAAGGAATATATTTCACATAAATTACGATCGCGCATCCCGTTGTAACAAATATGTCAATAAGATACTTTTTTCTAAACTTGTTTTGAATGTAAATTAACTTCCGTTTTGACGTAATCTCAGTCCGAAGTTGACGCGCTAAACGAAATCGCTCCTTTAGCGATGTATAGAACCGTGATAAATTGGCACGGCCGCTGGAAATCACTGTTACCGGCAAGCAGCAGTCACTATCACGCTAGACGCTGTTGGTTAGTTATGTCCATTGAACTGTAGGTAGTACTGGAATGACGGCTGTATGGGAACGAAGTGCGGTTTACCTTGAGACTAGCTATACAGCCTAGAGGCATGACTGACGTAGGGCCTACGCGTAAATGCCGCGAGACTCGGGTAACTTCACGAAATATAAATATTTAGGCCAAAGGTCTCTTGCAAACTTCACGTGATTTAGGTGAAAGATTAAAAGCAATAAGAAACTGAAAATGTATATGGATATTCTACAAAATGAAAATGTATTCTAGAAAAAATTACGGAATAAGTAGTAAGTCGTGCCTTCCATGGCTTACGCTGCCTGAACCGTCATTGATAGATCCCAAGTATATGCGTACGAAATGTAGAGCTCTTCAAACTCTACAAAAAAGAACGCGAACGCATATACTTATCTCCAACCGTTAGGGAGTTAGGACAGTTTTAGTCGGGTAATGTCTACAGTGACGTCAGCTGCCTTAACCTATAGCCGCAGCGCTCTTACACCGGCTAGGCACTTCTGTCCCGCTGCTCCAATAGCTGCTTAGGAATCACGCGGACGCGAGGGGTGCGGACTGAAGGCTCATTCTCTGTTTTTGTTCCTCTGTTGTTGGAAGTTGTGCTACGAGTTTTTTGTGTCTGTGATAAGAGTTGTACTGCGAGTTACGGCGGACCACATTCATTATGGCTGCAAAACGTAAGAAGCTGACTCTTCAGAAAAAGATAGACATCAGGGATGTTGAAAGGGATAGCCAAGTACCTTTGTCACAGATGGCAAAAAAATATGACTTGGCACCCTCTACGCCATTTGGCATCATGAAACAGAAGAAAGCTATTCTGACCGCGGAAGTTGAGTGCGGTTCTGGGGAAAAATACGGAAGAATATTCGTTCTTCGCCGTGCGAGGAACTTGAAAACATTTTAATGAAATGGTTCGAGGGAAAAAGGAGTGAGAACGCTCCAATTGACGGGAACATACCGTATTTCCTCGCATAATCGTCGCCACCACGTAATCGTCGCACCCCACTTTTCAAACACTAAAATAGGTTTATAAAATTTCATCGCATAATCGTCGCATAGCATGTTCGTATTTGTGCGCCAGTCAGTTGCACACGCTGCCGCGACTTTATAACCTGGTGCGACTTTGTTAGACGAAAAATATCTCGTCTTTATGCTTGCGGGCAATGAACTGTGACGCGAGCGGCAAGCTTCGTCACTTAGCACATTCCGCGAGCGTATAATCTGGCGTGATCTTGTCAGGAGAAAGTAATCTTGTCTTTATGCCTGCCGGCTATGAACCGCGACGCAAACGGCCAGCGCACATTCCGCGAGCGTATAGGCCTAATCTGGCGTGGTCTTGTCAGGAGAAAGTAACCTCATCTTTAAGCCTGCCGGCTATGAACCGCGACGCGAACGGCCAACGCACATTCCACGAGCTTATAGGCCTAATCTGGCGTGTTCGTGTCAGCAAAAAGTAATCTCATCTTTAGACCTGCGGCCTATGAACTGTGACGCGAGCGGCCAGCACACATTCCGCGAGCGTATAGGCCTAATCTGGCGTGATCTTGTCTGGAGAAAGTAATATCGTATTTATGCCTGCGGGCTATGAACCGCGACGCGAATGGTCAGCGCACATTCCGCGCGAGCTTATAGGCCTAATCTGGCGTGATATTGTCGGCAGAAAGTACTCTCGTCTTTATGCCTGCGGGCTATGAACTGTGACGCGAACGACCAGCGCACATTCCGCGAGCTTATAGGCCTAATTTGGCGTGATCCTGCCGGAGAAAGTAATATCGTATTTATGCCTGCCGGCTATGAACCGCGACGCGAACGGCCAGCGCACATTCCGCTAGTTTATAGGCCTAATCTGGCGTGATCTTGTCAGAAGAAAGTAATCTCGTCTCTATGCCTGCGGGCTATGAACCACGACGCGAATGGCCAGCTTCGTCAGCACATTCCGCGAGCGGTAACCTGTCGTGACCTTGTTAGAAGAAAGAACCCTGTCTCTGACTGCGGGCTATGACTCACGCGAATGACTGGCCCATGCAGCAAATAATGATACAGTATATTCTTTGAAATTAAATATTCTTCGCATAATCGTCGCACCCTGCTTTTTTTCACGAAATTTTGGCAAAAAAAGTGCGACGATTATGCGAGGAAATACGGTACTTAAACAAAAAGCTCAAGAAATCGCACTTAAGCTGGGTTTGGTCGATTTCCATGCTTCTAATGGCTGGTTTGATCGCTTCAAAAAACGGCACAATCTATCGTTCCAAAACATGTGCGGCGAGAGTGCGGAAGTTAATGACGATACAGTTGTATACTGGAAAGAGAAAACGTTGCCTCGACTTCTTGAAGGATATGATGCTAAGGATATTTTTAACGCCAATGAAACGGGAGTGTTTTACAACTTGCTCCCGTCCAAAACATACACTGTTCGCGGAGAAAAATGCCACTGAGGCAAAAAAAGTAAAGAAAGACTGACAGCGTTGTTATGTGTTAACAGCAACGGGAATGAAAAATTACCCCCACTAATAATTGGAAAATTTAAGAATCCAAGATGTTTCAAGAACACCCGTACACTCCCATGTAAATATGATTTTAACAAAAGTGCATGGATGACATCAGAGATATTTCGAAAACTTTTACAAAGCTTGGATGCCAAGATGGGATCGGCAGGAAGGAAAATAGTGCTGGTGATAGACAGATGCCCAGCTCATCCTTCAGATACGTCTTTCCTGCGGAATATCAAAGTGGTTTTCTTTCCTCCTAACTGCACCAGTCACCTGCAGCCTTTGGACCTTGGCATTATTCATTCTGTGAAAGTGAAGTACAGGAAGGCCCTGGTTCAAAGAGCTGTTTCTTTCCTCGAAAGAAATGAGGTAATGAAATTGAACATACTCCAAGCCATGCATATGTTTGTAGCAGCATGGCAACTAGTCACAACGACCACTATTCAAAACTGCTTTGGCCATGCAGGTTTTGGTGCTATTTCAGAAGTTTTTAATGAAGAAGACGCTACTCATGACATTGGGGAAGATTGGGGGGTTGTATCAAAGGATTCTACTGTCACAACATTTGAAGAATTTGTTACTTGTGATGATGGTATCCTAACCTCAGCACCACAGATGGATGTTGGAGACCTTTGTGATGATGCAAAGAGGCAAAGTACTGAAGAGGAAGACGAAGAAGAAGAAAAAGAAGAGGACCCAGCAGAACCAAATTTTGGGGCAGCAGTGGAAGGACTGGATATTGTCTGCTGGTACTTCTCCTCCTTCAGTGTGGATGAAGAGCTCATCAACACACTCAACCAAATTGAGAGAAAACTTCTTTCAGTGAGACATCTGGGCAAGAGGAAGCAAACTACTTCACTGGACTACTTCAGAAAGTGAAGGGTAATACCTTATGCTTATTCTCATAGTCTGCCTTCACAAATATCCTTAATATATGTTAGGCCTCTGTTCCTTCAAGTTACAATTACAAGTCAGTAATACCTATTTCTCCTTTCCTTGCTGCAGCTTGTTCTCCCAATGGACCACTAAGGAATCCGTTACCTGTGCTGTTTCGTAAATATTTTCTGTTATTCTTGTGTTAATTTGACTTTTTAGTATTTCTTAACATGTTCATTTATTATTTCTTGACATTATATTAGTTGAAGACATAAATGTACCGGTATCATTATTTCTTGTGATATATAGCCTATTTTCTTCGAACCCCCTTTTAAGGAAAACCCCCTTCTAAGGAAGAAATATCAAATCCCCCTGAGATTCGTTAAAAAGGGGTTCTACTGTAGTTAATTCATTTTGTGCTCTAAGATTGGAGTCAACGAAGTATGGCATCACTTAGGTTATTGGTTTCATTTTGAATTGAAATTCTGTATTTAATAGATATTTTACTGAGCAAACTCTAACGGTCCAGGCATTAACACTCGGTACTCCCCATTCGTACCCAACCCTTTTAGCAAAATTCAAAATGGGAGAAACTTTTTATTGGTGGTCTCTGTAACTTGGAGAATTCCACTAACCAGACAGTCGCCATCTTGGGCACTGAAGGCCGTCTCCGTGCCCTGACAGCTCTCGTCATCGAGAGCTGAACCACTGTCCGTCGTGCTGCTATCGTCACACTTCATGGCCGACTCCTCCGCCACCCCATCGCCAGCTGACTCATCTCGGTTGCCCACCTGGATGAAGCTGTTGAGATTTAGGATCTCGGGGAACACCACCCTGCAAACAAATAAGCACTACCTCTGTTAGATCTTCATTGTACCATAAAATAGCTTTCAAAACAATAAACATTAATCCGCCCACACTAGAAGACGTTTACATAGCACTGAATAAGATGAACAATTTCTAAGCTCCTGGAGAAGACCAGACTATTGTGGAGATTTGGAAGTATGCTGGAAATTCGGCAAAAATCGCCCTTCACCAACAATTAGTCAACATCTGGATTACAGGAAATTTCCCTGAACATTGGACATCATGGACCATCCATCCACTACATAAAAAAAGGGGGATACGACTGACCCTAACAATTATCAAGGATTTTCACTCCTGAATGTTACCTATACATTTTTTTCTCGAATTCTTCTGAATAGAATTAAAGTACAACTTGAAAATGAATTAGGAGAATATCAAGGAGGTTTCAGAGCCTGGAGAAGTTGCCCAGATCAAATTGTGAGCCTAAAACTGATAATGAATTATAATAGGAAAAGGAATAGAGATATGGTGATAGCATTTATCGACATCATAAAAGCAAGAAAGGTTGATGATAATTGTTGTTTTAAGGGGCCTAACATCTAGGTTATCGGCCCCTAATGGTTTGGGTGATCGTGAAGATGATAATGAAATGTAAACTAAACTAAAACTAACTACAAACTTATAGACTAGAAGAAGAAATGGAAAACAAAAGGAGAATAAGGCAAATAAAGGACAGGAGAAAAAGAAATGCCCTCAACCATTGAAGAATGCAGATTGATGGACTTGCAAGGAAGGTGGTTCGGCCACTGTCTTGGCAAACCAGTTTTTGTGTTTCCCCATTTGTTTCCACTCTGTGTGGTTGTACATATCAGTATTATTTGTCTTCATTGCATTTATTCATTGTCAGGTTGGTTTTGTTTATGTTGATTGGTTGTCATGATTTATTTGTTTTGATTGCATGTAGTATTCCCACTGCCGTGTTTCCAGTAGGATATTTTGGCTTAGAAGGTAATTTTGGTATTTCTAAGTTGGCCACATTGATTCTTCTTTAACTTGTTTGAACTCTTTACTGTGATTGGCTGCTTTCGGCCTATCAGAGGCCTCTAATTTGGTTCTTAAACTCTCTACTGTGATTGGCTGCTTCCAGCCTATCAGAGGCCTTCTTGCTGCTTGTAGCGACCAATCACGCGTTTCTTCTTCGTTGTTCTAGTGTGTAGCCATGACACAATGCTGTGCGTCAACGCTGGTTGTGATATATCAACAAGTATCCAGCTAATCATTTCTATAATTGGTGCTATCTTCATAGTAACCGTGCTTAGCAATCATGTCCTATGCACATGATTCATATTTTGTTTGGGCAGTGACATTACGGTGATTTTCGATCTCTTCAAACCATGCTTGATGTTGCTACGCGCCATGTCGACGAATTCTTCAATCCGCGGCGTCGGATAGTTTGTTGTAACATGTTTACTTCTATCTTCATCTACTGCCTAACAATTTGTCTTCACGCGTATGAATAATGATGATGCTTCGTGTGATAAGTAATTCATCGTGTCTGGAAGCATGTTACAAGGCTAGGCATCATCACTAATGAAGGTTGACGCTAGGCTAAACTGCTTTACTATTGTGACAATACCGCGCGATTGGCATATCCCGGTATTTGTATGATAGCAACTATTTTGACTTCCTGCAACATCACTGGAATGGAAGTTGACGCTGGGTTTAACTACTTTACTATTGTGACAATACCGTGCGATTGGCATATCCCGGTATTTGTATGACAGCAACTACTTTGACTTCCTGCGTTTCACACATAATTTGTTTTATTAACAATTCATTTTGGGCTTACGGTATCGGCGCATCACTGTAAGTCAGTCCTGGTTCGACGACACTTTCTCGTTCCATGCGACCTGTTTTTTTTTCATTATTTGTTGCAACTCCACTTGTGTTGCATATTTAAATTATATCATTCTTTGGAACCGCCGTGTATTGCATGCCGTTTTATGATGTACTGATCTGCAGCTACGTTCAAGACAATATGTGTGTTTTAGGCTCAAGACGTAACGTGTGTTAATTCTTAATGAGTGTTTCTTCAATTGTGTAAATTTGTGCTAATGTTTCTCATATGTTTATGTGCCACCTATTTGATAATATATCTTATTATTAGTTAGTGGTGGTGTCGTGTCCTTTATGCCTTCCTGGACTTCCTTATTTAGTGACAATAATATTGTCTGGTCCTCCACATGTTTGCTAAATTGTCAAGCGACCTTTGTAAAGTCAACTCTTTGTATTATCACATCATTATCTAATGCTTTGGCCAACAAATTTTTATACATTGTCCACTATTACCAGAATACTCTTGGTGGGTTGTTGACTTCCCGCGTTGGCCATTACAGAAGGAGAGCCATAAAAGGCAGATAGGAAAGTGAAAGAGGAGAGGATCCGCCCCACAGGTAATGGATAAAAGGGGGAAAACCGGACGCAGCTCAGGAATCCCTTGGGGTCGCCAACTCGCCAGCCATGAGCCCCTGAGGGTGTAGCACTATCCAGGGTGCACCACAAGTGGTGGGGCTACATATACCCTGCCTCCTTGAGGGCCTTGAGCAGAAGGCAGGAGATAACAAGAAAAGAAAAAGAAGGCTGACCCCTCGCAGAAGGAGGGTATCAAAAAAGATGAGACAAGGGCCAATTAAGGCGGCAAAGGAAGAGACTCCCTAGGCCTCGGATACCCTAATACCGTCGGGGTCGGAAGAGATCAAGAGTTGACCAAGTGAGGTCGACAGGAAAGAAGACTGAGAGGAGCCTGGCACAAGTAAGTGAAAACAATGCCAGACTCAGCTGGAGCCCCGTGGTCGCCAACCCAAAAGCAAAAAAGGGCAAGAAGATCAATTCGAATGAAGAAGTACTGGGAAGACCTCAAGGATCGTACAGTTCCTACAAGTCGACGAACTAATGGTTGGTTAAAGTGATCCTTTGTGGTCTCAAAAGGAGAAGAAGAAAAATTACAAGTAGAGTGCCAGAGATTGTTGAGAGAGTAGACTTATTACGACCATCACTTGATACAAGCGATTATTAATTCCCTACAAAAATCATGCCGAGTATGTTTAAAAGAAAAGGTAAATAATAAAAATCCACATTACTAACTTTAAAAATAAGTCAAAGAAACCTACAAATTATTTACCTAATTGAGTACTTTTACAAGGCTGTGTCGAAGCAGAACTGCTCCAGATTACCATGGAGCAAGCAAGGCTTAGACCACAACCAAGTTGTACAAACACCACCATCAACTCTGTCTCAAAACATCTGTCACCTTTATTGATTCCAAAGCGACTTTTGATACCGCACGGACAGAGGTACGGATATATAGTAATGCCATTCACCTGTTCATAAGCCGCGCCAAGATCCGAATTCTATGTCAGACCACGTGGCAGCACCGAGTCATACTCCGAGAATGTAAGCCGAGTACAAGTATGCATGGAAAAAGATACTTGTGAAGGCTGTGAACTTCATTGGAATCACGAGATTGAAATTAATATTGTGAGGATTGAAGAAGTGGACATTACAAGAAATCGAGTCAGAATTTAACATACAATATTTGGATATAATTTACGTGGAAACATGAAATACTGGAACAATTAAGCAAACCTAAATGAATCTTCTGTTGTGGCCTTTTTTTGTTACCAAGAAATTGTTAGAAGTGCTGAAATTCTAATCATCATCATCATCATCATCATCTTGCACAGTTTCCAGCCACTGGCCGGGTCTGTTTGGAACACAAGCCTCTCCAAAGTCTTCTGTCTTCCCACCATCTCTCAGCCTCCACCCTTGCCCAGTCTTCTCCTCTCTTCTTCAAGCTTTCTTCCACCCCCTTCAGCCACCTGTCTCTCGGTCTCTTTCCTTCCCACTTCGTCTCGTGTACTCTCCTGGGTATCCTCTTCTCCTCCATTCGTTTTAAATGTCCATACCATCTAAGTCTAGATTTCTCTATACCATCCGGTAATGGTTCCTCCTTCATTAATTCTCTGGTCCTCTCATTTCTTATTCTGTCCATCGTTGTAGCTCCAATACTGCTTCTCAAGAACCTCATCTCACTGGCCTGTATTTTGCTCTTCTCCCTTCCTTTCATAACCCAGGTCTCCGAGGCATACGTCAGGATAGGGACATAGTACGTCCGATATATGATCTTTTTGCTGTTCTGAGGGACATCCTTGCTCCATAACATGCTTCTCACACTCCTCCGAAATGCTTCTGCCTGCCTCCCTCGCTCATTTATTTCTCTATCGTTTCTTCCATTATCTTGTATCAGGCTTCCCAGATACTTGAAACTCTCCACTTTCTTCAGCTGTTCCCCACCAATTGTTATTCCCGTTGTGGTTCTTTCCTTCTTCCTTGTTGTGATCACTATCTCACTCTTATTTATGCTAAATTTCATCCCATATCCTTGTATTATTCCTTCCCACACGGCCAACTGTTCCTGTACCTCCTCATCCTTGTTTCCCCAAATCATCAAATCATCTGCAAACACCATTGCTTTCATCTTTAATATCAGAATTAAAACAACATAGGAATTTGACACCCAGCGTCTTTCAGATAAAAGATACCTGAAAACAAAGGCATCATGATTGAGCTCAAGTGCAGTCAGTCGGTCGAGTGATGTGAGACGAGGGCACCTCAGCTATGCACTCAACAATGTCGTGTACAGTGCAGCAACTTAGCTTCGCAAGTGAGCAGAGAACGTGGAGAGTTGGTTAGTTCACTTATAAAACGAGCTCTGGTCTTGCTAAGTTTACCATGTGGCAGCAGTTAGTGGTTGTCCAGGACTCAGTACACGAGTTGGTTCAACCCTTTCACTTTCAAGAGGAGGAGATGGAAGAGAGACAAATAAAGATATTAAAATAAAATATTATAAACATCGAGTGTACAAATCACATGTTATTACGGCTCTGTGCCTAAATGGTTAGTGCACAAGGTTTAGCCCAAAGTGCCCCGGGTTTGATATTATTAATGAAAATAGTGATGCCTCTGAGCCATATGATTTCAATGTTTAAATAAAACGATGGAAAAAAATTACAAAATTTCAGATCTGAAATGTTTGAGGAAATGTTGGCAAATGAAATTCACTTGTCAAGTCTACTATTCATGTTAAAAGAAACTATATTATTTGATAGCGTAGTAAATGTCAAGATTCCAAAATTACCAACAAAAACTGAGAAAAATACATGCAAGTTTGCCACCAACCATGACGTAAACAAGACACGAAACGCTGTGAGCTCATGTTTCAGATAAATACAGATTGTCAGAGGTTCCCGCAGAATATAAACGGGAATTAAATTGCCATCTTCATAATAATAATAGCCCCTGACACTACTGCCCATGAAGGGCCTAAGCATACCAAGCGACCGCTGCCCAGCCATTTGGCCTGCAGATATTGGGGCGACGCGTGGTCAGCGCATCGAGTCCCCTCGGCCGTTAATCTTGGTTTTCGTGGTTGTGGCTCTGCCTCACTGTCAGACAGCTACTCAATTGTCCTCACGAGGCTCAGTGCACCCCGTTCTAGCCCTCTCGTCAGTTTCTAAAATCCCAGACAGAGCCAGGAATCGAACCCGGGGCCTCAGGTCGAGAGGCAGGCGCGCTACCTCAACACCACAGGGCCGGCTGCCTTCATATTGCATGAAAATTGCTGCTATCACGCGTAAAAATAACTAAATAATCCATAATAAAGGCCGGTAGCGAAGGATCGTTACCCTGACAGTTTTGGCAGGAACAGGGTGGAACGATCTTGAAAGTCAAAGAGTTAAACTCAAACGTTCATGAAATGGTTTCCCATTGGGTTTTCTTTATCGAGGTCACGGCTGCTTCCTTCCACCTCGTTGCGAAGTTCCATTCATTTCTTCTATTTATAACTTATTTTAGGAGAGCATTAAACCACTCGGCAAACAGAAATTCATGGCACCTCATCCTTGACCCTGGTGAAATGGGTAGATGTGTGAATCACATTCACTTTTTTTAAACACCAATGCCTTTGGGGTTAACATTGTTCATGATTGGTCCGTATTGACGAATGAAAATGAAAAAAATTGAAATACGCTATGTTCCGTCTAGTCAATACTTGTTTGTGTTTATTTACACACTAGGACATGTTTCGAGGCATAGTATTATTGAAAATCTTCCCCTTCATCAGCTAGTACAATTACTGTAATGGCCAGTCATTGTGACATTAAAATGGATGAAATGTGAGGTAAACATATATGATTGTTGCACTTACATGTTATAAAAAACTATAATGATTACAAAGATAGCTAAAACACTCCTCCTCAATGTTCAGCAGCAAACAATCACTCACTGGGAAAACTACTCTAGTCCATGAAACTCCCTATCAATACAGTAAAACTTCGTTTAACCGTCACTCTTTAAACCGTCAGTTTCTGTTAACCGTCATTGCTGTAATAGCATACATAATAACACTGCAATAACAAAGTGCTTTAAGGTGCAGCGACGCGTTCGCTTAGTTTACTTACTCTATTTTAGTGGAAGTGAGTGTACCTGATGAAGACGAGTGTTCAAACCATGACGAAAAACAAACTATTAGCCACTCAGAGGCTGAAACAATGCTGTCCAAGTGTATCGAATGGTTTGAAAGTCAAGAAGAGGCCAATGCAACGCAGACACTACTGCTCCGAAAAATACGATATATTGCCGCGGTGAAAGCTCGAGCATCAAAGAGGCAGAAGAAAATGACTATTTTCAAGCTACATGAACTATTTCACCTGTAAGTTTATATTTTATTTTGCCACATTTGTAGCTACTGTACGGTTGTTTTTATCATGTAATAATCAGTTTTATTTGCTATTACATCATCATCATCATCATTTCCCCTTATCCAGCTCCTGCCGGGTCGGGGTATTTATGGCACTTCTCCACTTTCCTCTTTCCTTCCACCATTCTTCTTCCACGATCTTGTCCCAGTCCAGATTTCTTTTTCTTACGCCGTTCTTCACTGAATCCATCCACCTTGTTCTAGGTCTTCCTCTTGGTCTCTTACCCTTGCACTTCGCCTCCAGCATCTGTCTTGGTATTCTATTTTCCTCCATCCTCTTTACATGTCCAAACCACCTTAGTTTATTCTTCTCAATTCTCTTATTTAGTTTTCCCATCCCAACTTCCTTCCTAACATCTTCATTCCTCACTCTGTCTTTCCTTGTCTTTCCTATCATACTTCTTAGGAATTTCATTTCACTGGCTTGGATTCTACTCTCTTGCCTGCTTGTCAGGGTTCAAGTCTCAGCTGCATAAGTTAATATGGGTACATAGTACACTTTATACATTACCTCCTTGCTTTTCCTTGGTACTTCCTTATCCCAAACAAGTTTTCTTACACTTTGATAGAATGCATTGCTCTGCTGTACCCTCCTGCCAATCTCCATGTCCAACCTACCAGTTTGCATCAATTCACTTCCTAGGTATTTGAACGTGTCCACAATTTCCAAACTCGGACTTCCAATTTTCACAGTGCCCTTTCCTTGTCTTTCCCCTCTTGTCATCACCATGGTCTTGCTTTTCTCTATACTTATTTTCAGGCCGTACTTCTGAATATTTTCGTTCAGTGCATCTAGTTGTTTTTGCACTTCTTCGGTGTTCCTTCCCCAGACCACAATATCATCTGCAAATAACAGTAACTTCATTTCTTTATGTCCATATGCTTCCTTTGTTTCCTTTACAATTTCATCCATCACCATTATGAACAAGAGAGGTGACAGCACACTCCCCTGTCTTAGTCCAGTCTTGTTCCTAAACCAACCTGTCTTTCCAACTGGGGTCAGTACCCTGCTAACACAGTTGTTGTACATTGCTTGCACCATTTCCAACATTTCTCTTCCCAGTCTGTTCTTAACCATGGTTTCCCATACCTTCTCTCTGGGGACACGATCATATGCCTTTTCTAGATCTATGAAAGTCATGATCAAATCCTCTCCATATTCCCAGTTCTTTTCCATCACCTGCCTCAAGCTAAAGATTGGGTCCACTGTGGATCTTCCACTCCTGAAGCCATACTGTTCCTCTTGCAACTCTCCTTCCACCTTTCTTCTCATTCTTCTTTCTAATATCCTTTCCAGTATTTTTACTATCTGTGATATGAGGGTGATCCCTCTATAGTTATCACACACCTTCTTGTCCCCTTTCTTAAACACTGGTATTATTAGCCCTTTCTTCCAGTCTTCTGGTACACATTTCCGTTTCCACACACACTTTAGCAGTCGATACAGCCATTGCATACCAACAGGTCCAGCAGCTTTTATCATTTCTACACTGACTTCATCCACCCCTGTTGCTTTTCCCATCTTCATTTTCTGTACTGCTAATTCCACCTCCAGCATTGTTATATCATCTTCTGTTATTGAGTCGTCAGGCTGTGTCACTTCCATCTCACCAGTACCATTGCTCACATTCAAAAGCTTATCGAAATACTTCTTCCATCGTCCCTTTATCTCTTCTGGGTGTGTTAACAACTCTCCATCTTCCTTTTTCACTAGCTTTGTAGTAACTCTTTCTTTCCTCTTACTTCTTAGAAGCCCATACAGCATCCTTTTACTGCCACTTACATCTGTTTCCATTCTTCGTGTAAATTCTTCCCAACTTTTCTTCTTTTCTTCTCCTACCACTTTCTTACACCTCCGTTTGCTGTCGTGATACTTCCTTTTGCTTTCTTCTGTTTGATCTCGGTTCCATTCTTTCCATGCAGACTTCTTTTCTTTCACTGCTTTCCTCACTTCCTCATTCCACCATGATTGCTATTACAATCATGTTTAATTTCTTTTGCTCCGAAATGTATTACATTACTGTGAGAGTGATATCTGTCTATAATATAAGTGACTGAGGTCATGTTTTGGAGGAATAATACCGTGTTTCTGTTATCCGTCTATTCGCTCAACCGTCACGACCACGGTCCCGACGATGACGGGTAAGAGAGTTTTTACTGTATTCCCTTTCGTTCATAACTTTTAAGATTTTCAATAATACTATGCCTCGAAAAAAATTCTGGGATCTTTTGGATCAAACTTTAATAAACATCCCTTCATCAAACATCAAAATTCTCCTTGGTGATTTCAATGCGCAACTTGGACAAGAAAGAAGATATAGAGATATAATTGGAAAATGGACAGCACATAAACGAACCAATAAAAATGGTCAAAGATTAGTCGAAATTTGTAGAAACCACAAATTAATCTCTAAATCAACATGTTTTAAAAGACAGCCCCATAAATTGAAAACTTGGAAACATCCTGACTTCAGAAGGGGTGAATGGCAGTTGGATCATGTCTGCATGGATAAATTTCACCATCGCGAAATTCACAATGTCAAGGTTCTAAGGGGAGTTGACTCAGGATCAGACCACTATGTGGTAAAGATAAAAATAAAATTAACTCCAATGGCCAAGAAAAAAACTAATAATAACAATAGGAGGAAATTTGATCCATCTACCTTAATAAAAAATATAGAGTACTGTGAAAGAACAGGAGAAGAGTCTCTCAACACTAAAACATTGGACGAATTAATCACTAAATTAAAATCAATAGCAGAGGAGTTAGCACCAATAAATCCAAGGAAAAAACATGAATGGTGGAATGTAGATTGTGATCAAGCAATAGAGAAAAGACACCAAGCATGGATAAAACATCAAGCTCTAAAGTCAGAAGAATCAAATTTAGAACTAACTATACAAAGAAAATTAACCCATAAAATCATCAGACAAACGAAACGTAATCATCTTAAAAATACACTGGAAAAGATAGAAGACGATTTCAAGAAAAAGCAATCTCGAGATTATTACAAAACATTTGGTAAATATCTAAAAAAATTTGAAGCTCCAACATTAATGTTGAAAAATCAAACAGGAAAGTTAGCACATTCTAACCAAGAAAATACAGAGATCCTTGCAGAAGCATTCGAGAAACTGTTAAATTGTGATGATCCACTGGAAACCCTGCAAGTAAACACTGATACACCTATTTTAACTTCACCTGATTTAATAAATCCTCCAAACATTAATGAAGTAGAACTCGCAATTAAAGAACAAAAAAATTACAAAACTTGTGGCGAAGACTTAGTCTTTGCTGAAATCTGGAAAAATGCTGGTAAACCTGCGATTATAAATCTTCATCAACATCTAATTAAAATGTGGATTACTGAAGAAATTCCTGCACACTGGACCACAGGAATAATCCATCCATTATTTAAGAAAGGAGACAAAACGAACCCAGATAACTACAGAGGAATTACCCTTCTGGACTGCACATATAAAATTTTCTCTCGTATAATTTACAACAGGATCAAAAACATTCTGGAACCACAACTTGGAGAATATCAAGGAGGATTTCGCCCTTACAGAAGTTGTCCAGACCAAATCCTTAGCCTGAAATTAATAATGGAATATTACAAAAACAGAAATAAGCAACTCTTTATCACTTTTATAGATTTCAAGAAAGCCTATGATAGTATTCATAGACTGACACTGCTAAAAATCCTCAGATCATACGGTCTCCATCCTAAATTGATAAAAATCATTCAATTAACATTATCAAACACAAATTCGAAAGTTAAATTTAGGGGAGAAATATCAACAGCTTTCACAGTAAAAACTGGTCTCAGACAAGGTGATGGATTATCCCCTCTGCTTTTCAATGTGGCTCTTGATTATATCATGAAGGTTTGGCAAAAGGAAAACCCTCCTAAGATCAAAATTGGAACAAAACCATCAATAAAAATAAACTGCTTAGGATTTGCAGATGACTTGGCTCTTTTAGCACTAGACAAGGAAGAGGTTTGTACTCAGATCACTAGTCTCCAAGAAATTGCTCAAGGGATAGGATTACAGATATCCTTTGAAAAAACTGAGATCATGCCTATGAAACCCTTAGATATAAATGAAGTCTATATAAATGATCATAAAATTAACCTAGTTCCTCAATTTAAGTATCTTGGAGAAATTATAACACATAACTTAAACGAAAAAGTAACTTGGATAAATAGAACAAATAAAATGAAAAAGGCACAATCTCTAACCTGGTCAACATATAATAAAAAATGCCTATCAATAGCTACTAAGATCCAACATTATAAAACTGTAACTCTCCCTGAAGCCACTTATGCTTGTGAAACACTGTTCCAAATTAAAAATGAACAAAGAACTGATCAGCTCCTCAAAACGGAAAGAAGAATCATTAGAACGTGCATAAATAAAAAGTATCAGGTTGAGGGAGTCTGGAGGATTCTCCCAAATGAAACTGTCTATCGTGAGATTGATCCAATCACCAGCACAATGAAGAAGAAAAGAATTTCATATTTTTTTCACATCTTACGGCTTCCAGAAAACAGAATTGTACGCCAACTGGTGATGAGAAATCTAGGAAAGAAAACTGGAGGTAAATGGATCCAAGAAATCCAACAAGATCTCAAAGCAGTTGGACTCAAGATAACAGATGCCGAGGAGAAAAATAAAATTAACACCATACTTAAAACTCACAAATTTTCTGCAGAAATGACACACAGAAAACCTATGGAGATTTCAGATGAGTTGAGAAAATCCCGATCTGAAAGAATGAAAAAGTACTGGAAAGAGCGCAAGAACCAAGCAGTACTACCTTCAAAGAAGAAGTGATTGTGGAACGACTCAAGTGGTCCAATGTGACCAATCAAGATTAATAATAATAATAATAACTATGCCTCGAAACATGTCCTAGTGTGTAAATGAACACAAAAAAGTATTGACTAGATGGAACATAGTGTATTTCAAATTTTTAAACCAATGCCTTTATCAGAAATGTTCCATCATACCTGGTGACTAGATCACTTACTTATCGTTGAGCTTGATCCTGTGCAGCGTGGTGTAGTCGAAGTCGAACCGCTTCAGATGAAGGGTGAGAAGGTACGGGAACTTGGAGAACTTGAGCCCCTTGTGAGCGTCACACTTCTTGTTGCACTTCTCGCAGAAGTACTGGTTGTTGCCGTCCAGTGTCTCGGGCTGCACAAAGGCCCTCAGCGCCTCTTTCTACAACACAAACATTAACCTCTGCTTACCCCCATTCCCAGTTAACGCAGTCACGCCATTCTGAGGGCCCATGGCGCATGATAACAGTCAAGTAAAACCACAAGTTTCCAATTATCTTTTCCTTTTTCGCCACTGAAGACAAATGGTTATACTTTAATTTTGTAATTTTCTGCGATAACCGAACCGCGGTCTAAACACTTTCATTATCTTTCACCCCTTAGAAATAAAATTGAGTAAAATCCCTTTCATTTCCCTTGGTCATGAATTGCCAAACAAGTTTTTTTTCCCCCCTTTTAGCAGTGTACAGTGTTCCAAAGGCTTTTTAAAAATTGAATTTTAAGCACATTTGGTGAGAATTTATGGTAAGTCTAACCATTTTGGCTTTTAGTAGATAAGTAAGAAGCTCAACACCTGAGGTATTAAAACGTTTGGCTTTAAACATTCTGTTTGTTAGAGCAACGATACACACGCAAAATTTAAGCTCAATTGGTCAAGTTTCCTTTTTTTATTATGATAGATACCACCATGCAAAATTTTAAAGTTATATCCAGCTCTTGATTTCCAGGAAAACTATTAGTGTTACAAAGACAATGCTTGTTGTTGCAGAAATCTCAAAATCCTTTGGAAAATGTGTAGTATTAAATGCAAGAGACTCAGGATCTTCGAAAGCTCGAAGAAATAAATAATAGTTTCATTAATATAGAGTGATGAAATAGTCCCACGCAATGACAAATTGGCCCCTGCAGCAAATAAGGACTGGCCACAACATGTGTGCAACATGTAATTACAGAAGTGTTTAACAATTTTCGGACTGGGCTGAAGTCCTAATTTTAGGAAGATTTTACTACGTTGTTTACTGTCAATAAGGACCTAACAACAATCAGTTTATCGCTCTTCCACTTTTGTCTATCCAAAAAAAAAACTGTTTTTAAAAATGCCCCTCCTCCCAATGTCTTCATTTATTACATCTAACCTTCTTCTTGCTCTTCCTCTCAGTCTTCTAGAAACCACCACCTCCATTCACTTTCTCGCCACTCTTCCCTTCTCCTTTCTCACGTGTCTAAACCATTTCATCCTTGGTCTGGCAATTTTTCTTAACTTTCTACCTACGCTCTTTTATTTCATTCCCTAATTTATCTACTTTCGTCTTCTTTACCAAACTGCAGAGAAACTTCAATTTCATAGCTTGCAGACATGTTTCAAGACTGTAAGTGGCTGTTATAAGTGTGTCTTTCAACTGAGGTGGCACTTTTTGCACCCCGTAAAAGGTTTCGCAATGTGATTACGTTTGGAACACTGATATCATACATCCAACTTGAAGAGTGATATTGGAAATTTACAGCATTAAGAAGTAATGATTCTTGTGACTTAAAACAGTCAAGTACAGCATTGCTATGTACAAAATGTAAGGGAGTTATGTTACTTGAGCCTGTTTTTATGAATTTTATCCGTTCTTGGTTAAACTACACCAACAGTTAGGCAAAGGGAAGATGGCACTACAAATCACAGTTATACAAGGGCTGTTTTCATTTCAAGTTCCGATGGACTGTATAGAAATAACAGATTGACATACCAAACTGACTTTACTACTAAATGCTTGCTTGTTTTATTCTTATATCTCAACATAATTGCCAACACGATTGAAACATTTGTCGTATCGTTGCACCAGCTTTCCAATGCCCTCGGCAAAAAATTCTGCCGCCACTGAGGATGGTACGTCTCCTGAAGTGTTTCCTTTTCGGCGAGGCGTTGCCGCCCAACCATATCTTCAACTCTCAAAAAAGGTGAAAATCATTCAGTGCTAGTTTGGACTAAACGGCAGATGGTCCAAAACTTCACACTTGAATTTAAAAAGTCGATCGTAACGTTAGTACAGTGTGGTCGTGAATGATTTTCACCTCGTTCGAGAATTGAAGGTATGGTTGGGCGGCAACGCCTCGCCAAAACAGAAAAACTTCAGGAGACTTTTCCAGATGTCCCCATCTCAGTGGCGGTGGAATTTTTGCTGAATGCATTGGAAAGCTGGTGTAACAATACGACAAATGTTTCAATCGTTTTGGCGATTATGTTGAGAAAACATTTAGTAGTAAAATCAGTTTGGTATGTCAATCTGTTATTTTTTTACAGTCCATCGGAACTTGGAGAGAAAAAAAAGAAAAACAGCCCTCATATGATCCACTACACATCTTGTATACTCACCACACTGCCGTAAGCTACCGAACTACCAAATGGGCGGACAGGCAATGGGATGTCCAGGAACGTATCTTCCCTGTACTTCTCCGTTGAACATTCAAGGCATTTAACATAGTCTATCATCTTTCCTACAAACAGAACATGCAAACAGTATGAATGTGTGTCACAATTTACAGGTTTCCTCAATGAATACCGAGTGTGCTTAAACAAACAATCGCACCTTCATAGAGCCTGGAGATGAGGTCAGCCTGGTCCGTGTTCTTGAACTTGTGCTCCAGAGCATCGAACATGACTCGACACAGCTCTTGAATGTCGTGCTGCTGCCATGCCTCGCTCGAGTCCCACCCGAAGCTGCGAGTCAGTTCCGTTGTCTCTACTGCAGACTTATTTGAGGTCTAGCAACACAATCACACCACATGTGACAGCTTGTACAAGTGAATGTTTAAGCCCTCTACTTGCAGATTTCAATGGTTTTTAATTTGCAATTAAATGCAAATATGTTATATCAGTGGAAGAATGAGCTGCAAGAATGAAGAAGTATTGGGAAAGGAAGAAACTATCAAGAATTAAGAACTGAACTTCTTATTTGAAATATTGGAAGACTTTGTATATAAGGTTTGATTTTGGTGCTCCAATGTGGGCGTAAACAGTGTAAATAAATAAATACGTAAATGCAAATGTTCATTTAGTAAAGAAAAAAATAAATAAATATTGAGGTGTATGGTGAGTTTCCAATCAATTTGCTACAAAACACCAAATTATGCAACTCATCACAAACTACAGTAGTTACAATGAATGTCAAAATATACTCCACGTTCAAATATCAGTTCAATAAATACTCCCATTATTTCAGCTGAATGTAGTGAATATTTATAAATTAATAATTGTTGATGCTAAATACAATCAATTACCATATTTACTCGCCTATCGCCTATAACACCCCCCCTCAATTTTCTACTATTATTGGGGGGAGGGAAAAATTATTGTAAAAAAAAAAAAAAAAAAAAAAAGAAAGGGAATTGGGAAGGAGAAATAATCAGAAAAATATAGCAAATAGGCCTACAACATTCCAGTTAACGGTAAAATCCACGCTTCTGCCTGCACCACCTGTGCGTTGTTACGACATACACCCCCTACCCTCCAGCTTACAAGTAACGGGTCTCGCGTCCCGCCCGGCCGAGTGTAGTGTGTAATTAAGAAGCGCAGGACTGAAGATGAGCAAGATAACAAGTTTTACAGCATCCTTCAAGTTGGAAGTGCTAGAATTTGCTGCAGAAAATGGTGTGAAAGCCTCGAATCGTAAATACGAAGTGCAGCCGTGTATGATTCGGTATTGGTGCAACCAAAAGGAAAAATTATTGGCGACGATTCCACTGAGTGATCTCGAGCACACTTGCACAAAAGGTAAGAAGAAATACATTTTTAATATTTCTTGTTAGAGTACTTTATAAAAGTCGGTCGATGTTAGAAACAAAACTTTCGTATTTCAGGTGCCGCGCAACGTGGCAACACTGCGTAACCTTAGTCCTGTAGCCAGTCGGCTGTGATGATGCAAGGCAGTGGCTATTTATATTTATAAATTATAGGTTACAATAACTATTTTGTGTGTTGATTTAAGGACGCTAGGTGCTCCTTTTTGTGCCTTACCTATATCAAGGGAAATTTTCACCTATTATACCCCCCCCCCCCGGTTTTTGACGCCAAAAATTCGAAGAAAAAAAGGGGGTGTTATAGGCGAGTAAATACGGTATATAACTGATGATTTGATTTGAATGGATGCTTTTTAAGATTAGGCAACACTGTACAGTAGTTGGCTTATCTACAATCTTCAATCTCAATTCGGATTAATGAACAGTGTGTTGATCTCACGGGAAACATGATCAGATTTCCCATAATAATAATATCGTATGGCCTCGGGTGCAAGCTTTGTTATTTGACACCCAGAGGGTAGCTTGCATGTCGAATTTGTTGTTCCTTGAAGCAATATCAAAGTCAAGGAGGTTAGATATCTAAGCTCCCTGAACACTATAGCGCTTTCTAGTAGAGAAATGAGGAACTTTGTGTTGGCGGAAACTCCCGAGATTAATTTTGCCATTATGAACACGGCCTTCCGAATTCAAATGAGTTCTTTAACATGCCAACATCGTATGACATGCGTGTCGTAATTTTTGCCGTCTTTCAAATATCACTTACCATGGCCAGGAGCGAACCTGTAAGCTTAGGGTTAGTAGACCGACACGTTAACCACTCACCCACCGTGGCAAGCCAGATTTCACATGACATGCCCTCTTTGAAGAAGATTGGTACCCGCACTTTAAATAAAAAGACTGAATAATTGAGGTGAGGGCATTATTTGTGGCCTCCCATAATATTCATGAAGACGTCATTGGCCTCCACAGGGTGAAAAGGTGCTGACACTAGAGCTTAGCATGCAATGTAATGGCGGGTGGCAAAACACGTGTGATGGACAACACGTCTTTTCCATGACCGTCTTTATTTCCGTGTTTCTATTATTATACTCGCAGTCTCCGGTTGGCATAGATTAATATTACCAGACTAGATATATGTTACTGGTTGATAGGCCGTGGTGCTTCATAATCCATGACAACATGTCTTGTTGCAGACTGATGGCCACAGCAAACGCCCCTACAGCAGCAGTGATCTGGTGGAATACTTATATCACACAGAGGGATTGCTGGGTGCTGAGAATAGCCTCAGCCTACCGAGTGATGCTGACCGTATTTATGGGCCTACATACACCTTAATATCACGAAGCCAACTCCCATGCCTAGAAACAGTTGATTGCGTCCAGCGGAACAAAAATCTTACTGCGGACGTGCTTAGTAATTACAACTGCCCCAAGAGTGGCACCGAATTCATCATAATACCAGCTCACACAGCATTCAAGTCCACAAAACTTGGTAATTAATTTTTCAATGTCTCTTCTAAAATTAGGATGCAGGCATTAATCATACCTAGACGGTACATTTGGAGAAGGATGCAGCACTGTGCAGACTTCATCCTAAAGCTACACCTCAGGACCAGGTTGTCAACATTGCACAACAGAGAGAGGCGTTTTCTCTGGAAATGTATGTACTAGGAAGGAGAGATTGCGAATATCCCTCTTAAAAGCACAGCATCAATATGGATGGGGAACGCTACACCATTTTGTCCCTGATCCGAGACTGATAATCAGACTAAGCTCAGGGACTAGTGGTTTCCATTCATGCCTCCTGGATGTAGAATTTAGAAGGGAATTGAAATCTAGTGGGACAAAATTATTTCTACATTTTAATCATGAATTTAGAGTGAAAGCAACGTATATAATTTGTTTACTTCATAATAAACATCTGTTAAGACCTTTTTAAGCTACGCCTACACATGCAAGAAATTGTCCATGACTAGGAGTTGGATGGAGCATTCAGTAATCTCTTCAGAACAATTTTCTATTCCTAATTTACTTTTAACAACGTCACAAAGTTCCACTTTTGGCATAATCGTCGAACCCAGTGCTTCAAACAGTTGTAAACGTGCAAGAATTGGTTACGTGGCATCTTCTAAAACGTAAAATAACTAAGTAAGTTGCAAAAAATCTTATAACAGGCGTAAACCACAAGACTTTATCTACATTTTAACATCAAGTAGAAAGTGACGAAGAGTGACGCAACATAATAAAAATCTAATTGAAAATATAATTTTAAAAATAATAGTTAAATATTATATAATGCAAATATAGCTAAAATTACGTAACAATTACGCCCATTAATAACTGAAAGACGTTACGAAGATCATACCGTCAGCTGCATGTTCCATCTTAAGGCATCACACTAACCACAAAGACAACCAAACCACAGCCACTTACATTCACCCTCCAATACAGACTGCTCGAACAGTGGTGACAGATTTACACTAAGAATCCCAGAATAGTGAGCGGCAATTATATGAGAATGCTGTAGAAGTAATACATTTTAATTTTTTAATTATGAAAATAAATAATTTTGACCTATAATTCCCACCTGAAGATTTAGGAAGAGTTTCTGAAGTTGATATGGAATAGACTTGCTCTGGTCGGAATCGGCGACAACGAACTCCCATTTGTAGAGAGCATTCCTGAACTCGGGCGTCATATAGAGGGCCTGCAGCAGGCTGTTGAGGTAGCACGTCATGGCCTGGTTCACCAAGCCCACATACTCAACTGCAAGAGAACAATGGAGAGTGGAGACAACAGGGGTTTCCCTCCATCCGTACAGAATATTGTTCAATCCCAATGTATACTCACTAGTGTCATGCTTGATGAGTGAGGCGTAAGAGGAGTAGTCGCCGGCGCTGACGATGGGAGGAGGCGGTGGTGGCGCAGGGGGTGGGTGGGCATAGTCCCCGGCAGCCGTGGGGCTTGCGGAGGCTCCCAGGAGCATGTCATCCTCCGCCGCACCACCATCTGCCGTCGCCGCGGTCACCAGCTTGCGAGCCGGCAGACCGTGCATGTCCGCAACCGTCAGGGTGTTGCGAGCCCCCGGCTCGAATGTCACGCCGCAGGATTCGATCGTCTGCTCCTTGTGATTGTTCAGCACCACCTTCAACACACAAGTCACATGGGGAGTACAATATTTATTTCCTAGTTTGTGTGATTACTACTCCATGTCCGCCAACACAATATAATACCAATTACTGGGATATAAATGAATGTTCTTAACAAATCCTTAAATTTCAGTTTTCAACATCTGTATTAGCCATACATTAGTTACAATGCATCTACACTCTACCTCCCTGAGCCTGAGTGATATCCTAAATGTGACATTAACAACCCTTGTTGAGCCTATCGTGTCTTGTACAACCCTCAATGGGCAGCTCATGTCTTGTACAAACCTCATTGGGCAGATCATGTCTTGTACAACCCTCGTTGGGCAGATCATGTCTTGTACAACCCTCGTTGGGCAGATCATGTCTTGTACAACCCTCGTTGAGCAGATCATGTCTTGTACAACCCTTGATGAGCAGATCATGTCTTGTACAACCCAACTTCCTAGGTATTTAAAATTTTCAACTCCTTCAATTTCTCCTAATTTTATTTCAGTGATTCACATTTTCCACCTATGCCATACTTTTTGTCTTTTTCTCATTTATATTCATCCCATATATTTTATCCAGCTCTCTTAATCTTTGTGTTACTTGTCTCTTACTCTCCCCCATAACTACCATATCATCTGCAAATCATCTTCCTCCTATAGATTCTCCCCTTTTTCTGTCAAAACATTCCTTAATCATTTCTTCTAAATAAATATTAAATAGAATAGGTGACAAACAACATCCTTGTCACACTCCCACTCCGATTTCCTCTGTAATTTCCTCACTGATTTTAACTTTTACTTTTTGGTTTAAGTCAAGATCTTTAATAAGGGTTCTTTCTTTCCAGTTCACTCCAAGCTTTTTGAGTTATCACCAATAATTGTTGTCAACACAGGCTATGTTACTGCTTTCTTCAGCAAGGCTTCTATAATGGTAACACCTGTCAACATGGTTGTTTTATTGTTCTGATATCACATCTCAAATATATTTGATAAAAGAATATCTTCTATCGTTGCAGGAATTTTTTCGTGTGGAGATACATAATCTGTAACTAGCGCTTGTCAGATTAACATTAGGGGCAACAGGTTGATCCCGGCAATCCCATGGCCTGTGTTCTGTCACAGGTGGAAAGGTTGCCTTCGTGCTACTGCAATTGCGGACTTAGCTCATAATATACGAAGGTGGATCAAAAAGTTAGTTGCAGTAATGTGCTGTGTGTCGCAAACGTGGACACAGCGGAGAAAGGAACAGACACTGCCCACACGTCTGTTAGGCAGGTCGCTGTGGTGTCTCGTCTTGTATGGTGTGCATAACGGCCAAATGCAATGGCGCGTCGACTGGACGTGCACTCCAAATATGAGGTGCGAGTTACAATCCAATTCCTATGGGCCAAAAGGAAGAATTGCATGGATAATCATCGTGAAATTAGTGCTGTGTATGGGGAGCAAGCCATTACCCGGCAAGGGATCGTAAAGTGGTGTCAGCAATTCAAAGCCGGACACACGGATATCACGAGGGCAGGCCCGCAACGTCCAGGACCCGTGCAAATGTCAACAGTGTGAATGCGATCATTAGACAGAACGGTGGTCGACATTTCCAGACCGATGAGGAGGTGAAGGCCACTGTCTCCGTGTGGTTGCAGAACGCTGGAGGAACTTTCAATGCATCCGGCATCGACAAGTTCGCAGAAATGTTTGGAGTCTCTTGGAAACTATGTGGAAAAGTGACGTTACATTGTATGTCATTATAGATGTGTTGCTGTTGTATAGGTGGTGTAATAAATGGCCATAACTGGGAAGTGCAACTTATTTTTTGATCTGCCCTCGTAGATAAATCCTGCACAGCACGGAAGAGTTAAAAGGATTCACCACAGGTTCTCACGAACTGAACCAAGCGGTGAAAACTTGATCTGGATTGCCTACAGCGTACGACAACACTGCTGAAATCTTCTGTAAGAATAGGTAACCATACATTCAACAATATACTCTCTCTTTCTTAACCCTACAAGTGCCAAGAGTCGATTTTTTCGACTCTTCCGTTTGTTTCGCAGTGCCAGGGCCGAATAAATCGACTGACTACGAGCATGTTTTCAAACATATAGCGACATCTTTTCGCAATTCTTGGAAGCAGATGGCGACTAGGAAGTTTCGTGAATGTGTTTAGTTAAGTTAGTACTCTAATAGGATACATATTTCTTTTGTATTCAATCGTTGAAGATGCATGGGCCATGTGGTCATTGTAAACAAATATGGAAACATTGTAAGAGATCTTGAGAGAATAAGTTGGTTCGGCCACTGTCTTGGCAAACCAGTTTTTGTGTTTCCCTATTTGTTTCCACTCTGTGTGGTTGTACATATCAGTATTATTTGTCTTCATTGCATTTATTCATTGTCAGGTTGGTTTTGTTTATGTTGATTGGTTGTCGTGATCTAATTGTTTTGATTGCATGTAGTACTCCCACTGCCGTGTTTCCAGTAGGATATTTTTGCTTAGAAGGTATTGTGGTATTTCTAAGTTGGCCACATTGATTCATCTTTAACTTGTTTTTGATCTCTACTGTGATTGGCAGCTTTCGGCCTATCAGAGGCCTCTAATTTGGTTTTTAAACTCTCTACTGTGATTGGCTGCTTCCAGCCTATCAGAGGCCTCCTTGCTGCTTGTAGCGACCAATCACGTTTTTCTTCTTCGTTGTTCTCTAAGTGTAGCCATGACACAATGCTGTGCTTCAACGCTGGTTGTGATATATCAACAAATATCCAGCTAATCTTTTCTATAATTGGTGCTATCTTCATAGTAACCGTGCTTAGCAATCATGTCCTATGCACATGATTCATATTTTGTTAGGGCAGTGACATTACGGTGATTTTCGATCTCTTCAAACCATGCTTGATGTTGCTACGCGCCATGTCGACGAATTCTTCAATCCGCGGCGTCGGATAGTTTGTTGTAACATGTTTACTTCTATCTTCATCTACTGCCTAACAATTTGTCTTCACGCGTATGAATAATGATGATGCTTCGTGTGATAAGTAATTCATCGTGTCTGGAAGCATGTTACAAGGCTAGGCATCATCACTAATGGAGGTTGACGCTAGGCTAAACTGCTTTACTATTGTGACAATACCGCGCGATTGGCATATCCCGGTATTTGTATGATAGCAACTATTTTGACTTCCTGCAACATCACTGGAATGGAAGTTGACGCTGGGTTTAACTACTTTACTATTGTGACAATACCGCGCGATTGGCATATCCCGGTATTTGTATGATAGCAACTATTTTGACTTCCTGCAACATCACTGGAATGGAAGTTGACGCTGGGTTTAACTACTTTACTATTGTGACAATACCGTGCGATTGGCATATCCCGGTATTTGTATGACAGCAACTACTTTGACTTCCTGCGTTTCACACATAATTTGTTTTATTAACAATTCATTTTGGGCTTACAGTATCGGCGCATCACTGTAAGTCAGTCCTGGTTCGACGACACATTCTCGTTCCATGCGACCTGTTTTTTCATTATTTGTTGCAACTCCACTTGTGTTGCATATTTAAATTATATCATTCTATGGAACCGCCGTGTATTGCATGCCGTTCTATGATGTACTGATCTGCAGCTACGTTCAAGACAATATGTGTGTTTTAGGCTCAAGACGTAACGTGTGTTAATTCTTTGAGTGTTTCTTCAATTGTGTAAATTTGTGCTAGTGTTTCTCATATGTTTATGTGCCACCTATTTGATAATATATCTTATTATTAGTTAGTGGTGGTGTCGTGTCCTTTATGCCTTCCTGGATTTCCTTATTTAGTGACAATAATATTGTCTGGTCCTCCACATGTTTGCTAAATTGTCAAGCGACCTTTGTAAAGTCAACTCTTTGTATTATCACATCATTATCTAATGCTTTGGCCAACAAATTTTTATACATTGTCCACTATTACCAGAATACTCTTGGTGGGTTGTTGACTTCCCGCGTTGGCCATTACATTATTTGGTCCTCCGGGCCGGATATTGAGCTGTTCACTACTTTGAATCATTAAGCTTTGCTTTGGCCATGTTGGGCCCTTGTTTCTTGCTATTTCACCAGGAAGGCCATAAATTTAACATTGTATACGTTCCCATTAACTTCCCAAGGACACAATACAGTATTCTATGTTCAGATGTTTGTTTACAACTTAATCGAGACCATTGTCTCAGTGTTTATTTTTTGTGTTAGTTAGGTGTGCAACTCTGGTAATTACATCTAGGCGGGCAATCCTAAAGTCATTATGGAGGATGCCCAAAAACGACCTTTAGTTAGGAAGCGTGCAGTCGCTAAGGCCATGCTTACCTCACAAGAAAAAGTAATTAGCAACTTTCAGGACATTACAGAAGAGCAATATCAAATGTTAGTGTTACGCAAACACAAATGCGAGGAAATTTATAAACAATATAACGAAGCGCAAGTCGCTTTAGAGGATATTACAGACAATATCGACGAAGAAATAGCCGAACGTTGTGACTTCGAAGATAAATATTTTGAGTTGCTGGTTAAAATTAAACTACATTGTGACAATTTCAAAAAATCCAACACTACAGACAGTGATAACCCTTTGAATAATTTGCAGAGTGCACAATTTCCTACTGCTAACGTAGCTGCAGCGCATATAAAGTTGCCTGAAATTCAAATTCCGCAGTTCAGTGGCGATTTCACAGACTGGTTGAATTTCAGAGATAGCTTCAAGGCTATAGTAATTGATAACCATGCTCTGTCTGATATTGTTAAGTTCTACTACCTTAATTCTAGTCTTAGTGGTGAGGCCAAACTCCTCTTAAAGAACATTACTGTGTCAGATGATAACTTTATGGTTGCATGGAACTTGCTGACAACTCGATACAATAACATTAGGCTCATAGCGCACATCATGTTACCAAGCTTTTCAAGCCCCCCGCATACGGTAATGATTCAGTGTCATTGCGTGTCATCATCGACCACTTTGTTTCTCATGTCAATGCGTTAGAAGCTTTGGACTTTAACGGGGTTCCCCTTCAAGACCTGTTATTGTCACATTTTATATTGGAGCTACTAGATAATGATAGCATCCGTGAATGGGAGAATCATGTTGATTCTGGGAGAATTCCCACTCTCCAGGACTTGGTTAGCTTCTTAGAGAAAAAATGCAAGGTACTGGAAATAACTGAAAAGAATGGGTCCAGGCCTGCATTACATACTGCTGTAACCAAACTTAAAGCTGAAGGTCATTCGCCTCAGAAACCCATGTTAACTACTACCAAATCTCGTTGTACATATTGTAGGAGCATTGATCACCAATTGTCGAAATGTGGTACCTTTATCAAACTTTCGTCCACAGCCAAATGGGAATTTGTCAGGTCTCGAAAATTGTGTTATAATTGTTTGCGTAATTTCGAGCCTAATCATCAATGTTCGAAGTACTCTTGTAACACTTGTTCCCGAAAACACCACACTCTTCTTCACTATGAGCCCTCCAGTGGCACTAGTAATGATGCTTCTCAAGCTCATGCTAACGTGGTAAACACTAGTTGCAGTAACGTCGCTCGTGACAATCAATTTTCAAGGACTCTATTACCCACTGCCAAGTTGAATATATTAGCTGGCAATGGCGTACGTGTACCTGTTACTGCACTACTTGACTCTGCATCAGATTGTAACTTAATTTCGTCACACTTAATTAAGAAATTAAGACTCCACACCAAACCTATGAAGGTACACATTCACGGTGTTGGTCAAAATCAAAGCACTGCTACTGTTGTTGCTGATGTGAACGTTTTTGCCTGTGCTACTAATTGGTCTGCTAAGCTTGAATGTCTCGTGGTTCCCAATATTGCACTTGAGCTACCCGCTGCTGGTTTCGATACCTCTGAATGGAACATTCCATCACATATTGATTTAGCTGATCCTGATTTCAATTGCACTAAATCTATTGATCTTGTTCTTGGTGCAGAATATTTCTTTGACCTGTTATGTCCTGGTAAAATCATACCAGTCGGTGATTTGCCCATCATTCAAAATACCTCTGTGGGTTGGGTGTTTTCTGGGAAGCTGCCCAGTGCAAGCACCTCGCAACCATCGCACGTGGTATCAGCACTTACACTCTCACGCCCTCATGTAGAACAACAGCTGGAAGCGTTTTGGAACGTTGAAGAAGTTGAAACCCCAGTGTTGTCTGTTGATGAATCCATATGTGAAGAACACTTCGTTGCTACTACCACTCGCAAAGACGATGGTAGATTTGTGGTTAGATTCCCTCGCAAGGTAGACTCGGAGCCTCTAGGTGCCTCTCGCTACGCTACACTAAAACGTTTTCACTCTCTCGAAAGACGTTTGGCTCGTAACCCTGAGTTAAGGTTAGAATACACTGAATTCATGCATGAATATCTAGCCTTAAACCATATGCAAGTTGCCCCCCACCCGACTGATGGTGAAGTTTACTACATTCCCCATCATCCTGTTTTCAAGCCGCACAGTACTTCTACAAAGCTCAGAGTGGTATTTGATGCTTCGATGGCTACTACGTCTGGGTGCTCCCTTAATGATACCTTGTTGGTGGGCCCTGTAATTCAGCAGGATTTGTTCTCTATTTTGCTTCGGTTCCGTACTCACTTGATAGCGTTTGCAGCTGATCTGAGTAAAATGTACAGACAGATTCTTGTAGATCACAAGGATCGTGACTTACAGAGAATATTTTGGAGAGACTCTCCTTCAGACCCAATGGTAGAATATCAATTAAACACTGTTACATATGGTACTGCCCCAGCATCCTTCTTAGCCACTCGTGTGCTAAAGGAGCTCGCCCTCACTGATGGCACAGCTTTTCCAGCTGCCACTCACATTGTTTTAAACGACTTCTATGTTGATGATTGTATCTCGGGATGTGATTCCGAGCATGACGCACTCATTCTGTATGATGAATTGACCCTTCTTTTGAGATTAGGTGGTTTTGAACTGTGGAAGTGGAGTTCAAACTCCATGACTCTATTAGATAACATTCCTCTTGATCATCAAGAGAAACAACAACTCCGTAGTTTCGGCGATGGTGAAGAAACAGTCGCCAGAACGCTAGGACTTTATTGGCAACCTATCGATGACTTGTTGAGGATTCAGTCACCTATCGTGAACTGTGACACTTCAATTACCTTTACTAAGCGTTCATTTTTGTCCATTGTTGCCTCTATCTTTGACCCTTTGGGTTTAGTGTCACCTATTGTGGTTGCTTGTAAGATTCTCTTCCAAGATTTGTGGATTCACAAACTCGGTTGGGATGACCCCCTTCCAAAGGAAATCGCGCAAGCTTGGCTGAATGTTTATAGCAATTTACCTGCGATTTCTGAGATTCCTACTTCACGTTTGATTAAGCCTGCTTCAGAAATCAAATCTATGCAACTTCATGGCTTTTGCGACAGCAGTCAGCAGGCCTATGGAGCTTGTCTCTATTTATTGTCAATTGATACCTACGGCGTCGTCACTGTTGCACTTGTGTGCGCTAAGTCGAAGGTTGCTCCTCTTAAACAGTTGTCTTTGCCCAGACTTGAGTTATGTGGTGCACTTTTGCTTTCCAAATTAATTGCAAAGGTGCAACCCGCTTTGAACTTGCCTATTGAATCCGTCTATTGTTGGACAGATTCCACTATTGTTTTGTCTTGGTTGGCTTCGCCCCCCTCAAAATGGAAAACCTTTGTAGCCAATAGAGTTGCTGAAATACAAAGGCTTACTGTTCACTGCGCCTGGAAACATGTCGCTTCCCGTGACAATCCAGCCGACATAATTTCCCGAGGCTGTATGCCCTCAGAATTGAAAACTAATCAGCTATGGTGGCATGGTCCAGCATGGTTGAAGGCCTTTACAAGCTCCAGTACTTCAGATATCTTTGACACTCCTGTGTCTGAATTGCCTGAGTGTAGAATTTCGTGCGCAAATGTATCTAAACCTGTTGACATTGATTTTTTAAACAATTTTTCTTCCTACACAAGATTGTTGAGGGTCATAGCCTACTGTATTAGGTTTTTCTCTAATTGTAGAAATACCACTAGGATCAGTGGTCCACTCACTGCCATTGAAATTGATGTTGCACTACTTACATGTGTGAAAATTATTCAAGCTCAGTGCTACTCTACTGAACTTACTGCTCTAATGAAGAATGAGCAAATGCCATCCACTTCCACCATCGGCAATTTGCATCCTTTGCTTCACTCTGATGGCACTATTCGTGTGGGAGGCCGTTTGGAATTGGCCGACCTTCCATTTGATACAAAACACCAGATACTTTTGCCCAATGACCATCATTTCACTAAAGTCCTGGTCAGACATACCCATTTAAAGTTGCTTCATGGCGGGGTCCAGGTTGTGATTGCGACTATCCGACAACGCTTCTGGATACCGTCACTACGAAAACTTGTTCGTAGCCTATCTCGCTCTTGTGTTACTTGCGTGCGCTACGCTGCACGTCCTTCTGAACAGATAATGGGTCAACTCCCAGCTGTTCGCCTCCATCAAACCTTTCCCTTTAATCACGTTGGTGTTGATTACTGTGGTCCATTCACTATCAGGTACGGTGGCCCCAGGTCAAGGGTCTCGACTAAGGCTTACATCGCAATGTTCGTTTGTATGGTTACGAAGGCTGTGCACACTGAGGTCGTCACTTCCCTCTCCAGTCATGCTTTCGTTGTAGCCTTTACTCGCTTCTGCAGTAGAAGGGGCGTTCCCGCTCAAGTGTATTCCGACAATGGTACCAACTTTCAAGGCGCACAGTCTGACCTTGCTGATCTTGGTTCGTTGCTCTCCTCTGCAGATTTTCAATCTGTTGTTCAAGATTCTACGTCATCGCTACTAATTCAGTGGCACTTCATTCCTCCTAGTTCTCCGCACTTTGGTGGAATTTGGGAGGCAAATATCAAATCTTTGAAATCTCATTTAATAAGAATCATGAAGGCTCAAGTACTTACGTATGAAGAATTGACCACTCTCGTGGTGCAAATTGAAGCCATTCTAAATTCTAGACCCATTTCGCCTATGACTGAGGATCCTACTGACTTGTGCTATCTCTCGCCAGGTCACTTTCTTGTTGGACGACCTTTGAATGCCTTGCCCATTCCTGACGCTTCTGAAGTGCCCATCAATAGGTTGTCTAGATGGCAATTACTTCAACAGATTATGACTTCATTGTGGCGTAAATGGTCCACAGATCATTTACTCTCCCTTCAACAACGTCGCAAGTGGAACCGTATGTCTCCTAACCTCAAGGTTGGCACGCTTGTGCTTATTATGGACGACAATGTTTCTCCTACTTACTGGCGACTTGGACGTATTCTTGAGGTTCATTGTGGTAAGGACGGCCTAGCTCGTGTGGTCTCTCTACATACCACCTCTGGACTGTTGAAACGTCCCATCGTCAAGGTGTCTCCCTTGTTGCCGCAGAACTAAACACTCTTGTATTTTCATAAACAACCTGCCTGTTGTTTCTGTGCGGGCAATATGGTTCGGCCACTGTCTTGGCAAACCAGTTTTTGTGTTTCCCTATTTGTTTCCACTCTGTGTGGTTGTACATATCAGTATTATTTGTCTTCATTGCATTTATTCATTGTCAGGTTGGTTTTGTTTATGTTGATTGGTTGTCGTGATCTATTTGTTTTGATTGCATGTAGTACTCCCACTGCCGTGTTTCCAGTAGGATATTTTTGCTTAGAAGGTATTGTGGTATTTCTAAGTTGGCCACATTGATTCATCTTTAACTTGTTTTTGATCTCTACTGTGATTGGCAGCTTTCGGCCTATCAGAGGCCTCTAATTTGATTTTTAAACTCTCTACTGTGATTGGCTGCTTCCAGCCTATCAGAGGCCTCCTTGCTGCTTGTAGCGACCAATCACGTTTTTCTTCTTCGTTGTTCTCTAAGTGTAGCCATGACACAATGCTGTGCTTCAACGCTGGTTGTGATATATCAACAAATATCCAGCTAATCTTTTCTATAATTGGTGCTATCTTCATAGTAACCGTGCTTAGCAATCATGTCCTATGCACATGATTCATATTTTGTTAGGGCAGTGACATTACGGTGATTTTCGATCTCTTCAAACCATGCTTGATGTTGCTACGCGCCATGTCGACGAATTCTTCAATCCGCGGCGTCGGATAGTTTGTTGTAACATGTTTACTTCTATCTTCATCTACTGCCTAACAATTTGTCTTCACGCGTATGAATAATGATGATGCTTCGTGTGATAAGTAATTCATCGTGTCTGGAAGCATGTTACAAGGCTAGGCATCATCACTAATGGAGGTTGACGCTAGGCTAAACTGCTTTACTATTGTGACAATACCGCGCGATTGGCATATCCCGGTATTTGTATGATAGCAACTATTTTGACTTCCTGCAACATCACTGGAATGGAAGTTGACGCTGGGTTTAACTACTTTACTATTGTGACAATACCGCGCGATTGGCATATCCCGGTATTTGTATGATAGCAACTATTTTGACTTCCTGCAACATCACTGGAATGGAAGTTGACGCTGGGTTTAACTACTTTACTATTGTGACAATACCGTGCGATTGGCATATCCCGGTATTTGTATGACAGCAACTACTTTGACTTCCTGCGTTTCACACATAATTTGTTTTATTAACAATTCATTTTGGGCTTACAGTATCGGCGCATCACTGTAAGTCAGTCCTGGTTCGACGACACATTCTCGTTCCATGCGACCTGTTTTTTCATTATTTGTTGCAACTCCACTTGTGTTGCATATTTAAATTATATCATTCTATGGAACCGCCGTGTATTGCATGCCGTTCTATGATGTACTGATCTGCAGCTACGTTCAAGACAATATGTGTGTTTTAGGCTCAAGACGTAACGTGTGTTAATTCTTTGAGTGTTTCTTCAATTGTGTAAATTTGTGCTAGTGTTTCTCATATGTTTATGTGCCATCTATTTGATAATATATCTTATTATTAGTTAGTGGTGGAGTCGTGTCCTTTATGCCTTCCTGGATTTCCTTATTTAGTGACAATAATATTGTCTGGTCCTCCACATGTTTGCTAAATTGTCAAGCGACCTTTGTAAAGTCAACTCTTTGTATTATCACATCATTATCTAATGCTTTGGCCAACAAATTTTTATACATTGTCCACTATTACCAGAATACTCTTGGTGGGTTGTTGACTTCCCGCGTTGGCCATTACATAAGTAGTTTATTGGAAGATGAGAGTGATTTTAGTGATATGCAAGACGGTGAAATTAATAGCAGTGATTCTGAAGAAGATAAAAGCATACATGATTCTAGGGATGCCCACGGAAGTGGATTTAGGGATGTCCAAACATTTGAACACCCTGATGAAGATAAACCAATGCAGGTACGCCTCAATCGTATCATTAATTGTAATCCAGTTGATCCCATCTGTGATACAATTGTGTGATGTTAGTTCATGATATTTTCAACATATTCCAAAAGTATTTACTTACTAGGCTTTTTTTTTCTTTCACAAAACATCTCGAACTTTGAATCTAAAAATTTTTTTTTTTAAAAGAAGACTTCTGTCAAAATGTTTTGAAATATATATCTTGTATTTATGTTGCAAATAATGCACAAACCTTCCTCTTTAAAATGCTGTATCATTCATCAAAATGTGCCTATTAAAAGTGACTAAAATTAATTATTATTCCCACAAGTAATTTTCTACATATTCGCCTGGCACTACAGACTATTGTACTGTCCTGGGGGGTAGGTAGCTCGATTTAGGGGGGTTTCGTCTAAAAGGCGATGTACTTGTCTGCAGGACAATAATTCGAGTGTAAGGAAGTGGGAGCGTGGTCTCTAATGAATGGAGCGAGCAGCGGCGAGTTGGCCGTGCTTATGAAGTTATTGCTGACGCGTGTTTACAAGGTTAAATGACAGACAGCAAAGGCGACCGTCGTGATGCAGCGGACTAGAGCTCGCTGGCTGAGAACTGGAGTTCGAACAAGGGAGGTTTCAAGAACTACAAGAAAGAGGTCTAAAAGAATGTAAACTATTTAATTAATGTAAGTGTGCAGCTGTGCAAAGAATGATGAACACAAGAATTAGGTTTGGAAAGGAAAGGATTCACTAAGGACAACCTTTTATGAGTACAACTCACCGGATTGTAGAACTGTTGGACTTCTGGCAGCCCCTCGGCGTGTGGAAGACGACAAGAGACCTCAGTTCCTGGTGTGGGGAGTATTTAAGGGAATCGTCAATGTTTGTATAATTTGGTCAGCGAATTCTTGTGCTAGATAGTAGGCAGCTACCTGTTTGGAATTACATTGTAAGGAAGTTGTAAGCATTACCACATGTGTGTGTGGTTGGTTTGTCAAGCTGGGTGTTTGCCACGACTAGACGTCTGTTGTTGTTGGTGATACATTACTATTTTATGATACTACGTATTCCCCCTTAACATTCCATTATAAGCTCGTGTTCTTTCCTTGTGGGTGGGTAGATATTGTTTGTTTAATGTGGGTCTTGACTGGACAGTGGTTCCTTGTATATGTTTCCTTGTGTTTCTTTACCGTCGTGATGCAGCGGACTAGAGCTCGCTGGCTGAGAACTGGAGTTCGATCAAGGGAGGTTTCAAGAACTACAAGAAAGAGGTCTAAAAGAATGTAAACGATTTAATTAATGTAAGTGTGCAGCTGTGCAAAGAATGATGAACACAAGAATTAGGTTTGGAAAGGAAAGGATTCACTAAGGACAACCTTTTATGAGTACAACTCACCGGATTGTAGAACTGTTGGACTTCTGGCAGCCCCTCGGCGTGTGGAAGACGACAAGAGACCTCAGTTCCTGGTGTGGGGAGTATTTAAGGGAATCGTCAATGTTTGTATAATTTGGTCAGCGAATTCTTGTGCTAGATAGTAGGCAGCTACCTGTTTGGAATTACATTGTAAGGAAGTTGTAAGCATTACCACATGTGTGTGTGGTTGGTTTGTCAAGCTGGGTGTTTGCCACGACTAGACGTCTGCTGTTGTTGGTGATACATTACTATTTTATGATACTACGTATTCCCCCTTAACATTCCATTATAAGCTCGTGTTCTTTCCTTGTGGGTGGGTAGATATTGTTTGTTTAATGTGGGTCTTGACTGGACAGTGGTTCCTTGTATATGTTTCCTTGTGTTTCTTTTAGTCCAGTCAAGAAACGACGCGAGAGCTCGTTATGTTATTAAATGAGATCAATCGGTTATTATTTCGGGTGGTAGTATGTGTACTCCTTACATCTGTCCGGAGGTTGTGATTGGTGCTCATATCGCCTCAAGTTATGTAACTGAATCTTATACTTCGTTCGAGAAGAAGTCTTATTCTAGAAGTTCATGAAATCATTTTCGTTGGTTATTAATTTTGGGATTGTTATTTGTTTGTTTCTTATCGTGGTAAATGATTGAACTGATCTATGTTTCGTAAGGGGTTGGTATGTCACGTCATGTCATGTTTTAGTGAAGTTCGGGTACGTTTTGTTACGTTCTGTGTGATGTCGTTTGTTCTTGTACCGTTTTTTTTCTTGGGTTGTTTGTATATGATGTGACATACGTTATGGTATGGGTGGTCGGATAGACAGTTCTTGGGATATGTGATTTCTTAAACCTCTCAGAATATTCCTTCTAACTACATTTATGTAGTACGCCTGTGGTGGAACGAATGTATTATTTAAACTATTGTTAACTTGTTATTCTTTATCCCCCTTTTCTTAAGTTGAGTATTTTAAGAAAGATCTCCAGCCTTCCGGTATCTTGAGTCATCTCTCAGTCAAGCTCTTATTTTTGATATGTTTTGTTGTTTTATTTGTTTTTGATAATACCGTATGTGTACTTTATTCCAGCCCCATCACCCTTCATCATATCATTTCATGCGCTCCTCACGTTCGCCTTTTGATATGTCGCTTTTCATTAAATGCTATTTTGCAGTTTTCAAATGATACTTTAAGCGTGTTTTCATTTCATGATTCGTCTCCATCTAATTCAAATGTGAATACACTCGACAGTGGTCGAGGGTCCACGGTTCCCTCTGAGTGACAGTCCCCATCCTTCGCACATGTGGAAGCTTTACGTTCCCACCGTCTCGACACCGACTGTGTACGTGGGTGGTAACATCCCCGATTTCACATTGGTTTCTCTGGGATTGTGGCGTGAAATGGGGTGAAGGCTGGTGAAAGGGGCTGATAGGGGGTAGAACACTATACTGCATGGCACTTGTAGGTTAACTGACTCTATACTCACTATGTCTCCTCCCGGCTGCTGAAGCAGCAGCTCGAAGGAGTCCGGGTCATACTGGTACTTGCGGCCCAGCTCTTGGAACAGCTCCTGGACAGTGGTGAGACGGGGCAGGCTCAGAGTCACCTTGCCAGATGTTCCCGACGCCGATGACGTCACATCACGAACTACACAGACGGCACTTCCTTCTTCCAAACCGCACACCATCCCCTGAGCAACACACATACTCTACTACATTCAATAGACCCTTCCTTATCCCTGCACAAGACTTAGGTGGTACCATTCAGCTAAATCCATCATTTTGACAATCTTCTAGGCAGTCAAAACACAAGGAGTACAAAAATTTTTAACATATTTATACTCTGGATTATGTCTGTACATTGCTTACATTTCTTAGTGTTTCATGCTGAACAAATACCGGATCATTTGTGTATGCGCCAATGGGTACAGCCAGAAAGATATCCAGCGAGCACTCCATCCAAGACGTCCAACTACAAGGGTAATTGGAGACAAGCAGCCCCTGGCTAGAGCTTTCCTTCCATATATAAAAAAGGTCACGGACAGAATAGGGAGGCTACTCGAGTCCCATGATCTAAAGACCATATACAGGCCTACGCGAAAAATTAAGGACATGTTTAGGTCTGCTAAAGATAAGCGACATCCTCATACCGTGGCAGGGGTTTATAAAATCCTGTGTGATTGTGGCCAAGTATATATTGGAACAACGAAAAGAAGTATTGCCACTCGCTTCAAGGAGCACGAACGACACAGCCGGCTGGGACAAACAGATGAATCCACTGTTGCAGCACACTCCCTACTCGCAGGTCACAACATTAGATATGGAGACACCGAAGTTCTGTCCACCACGGTGTCTTATCATGCCAGGCTACAAAGGGAGGCCATTGAAATCCTGAAGCATACTAACAGCTTCAATCTTAAGGAGGAAGCAGAACGTATGAACAGAGCTTGGCTTCCAGTCCTTAATCCCCTCAAGCCTGTCCTCATTGACAGTCGTAGATGAGAAGATGCAACAGAAGAGCAGCCCTGTCCATGATGCATTACTTTTATGTGGTACGCCGTTGCTATGGTAGCCTCTATGTGTGGGTTGTTGACTATTTATTTATATTCTGTTCACTTGTTTTACCTCGCTTAATGTAACCTGTGAACATGCTGAACGCAGTCTTCAGCGAAACATCAGGACGACAAAATGTCCTTAGAACACGGCCTATAAGCCCGCGAAACAGAGATTCCTATTTCTATATGAACAGTATCTTTTAATTTCAGCACATTAGGGCAGTCATGTCTGTCGTACAACAGGGGCAATTCATTTTGATTTTTCTACTCTAACATCATGATCGATTTAATGAAGAAATTGTGAATAAGAAATCTTGCAAAAATACAATTTTAAGCTTTCAATTGTTCGCTTTTACCATACAACAATCAGTTAATAATAATGTTATTTGTTTTACGTCCGTTTAACTGCCGCGGAATTTAAGAGGCGCCGGGGTGCCGGAATTTTGCCCCGAAGGGGACCGTTAACGTGTCAAGAAATGGACTGACACGGCTCCCTCGCACTTGTGCAACCTCAAATGCCAGCTGGCTGCACCAGGATTCGATCCCACAACCTTGGACACAGCAGGCAAGAACGTTACCGCTGACAATCAGTTAAGTTACAGGCAGGGAAGAAGACCCGCTAGCATCCTGCTGGATAGCTGCAGCCTTATAAAATGGACTCCGTATGAAAAAAGAATCAATTTCCTTTATTCTTACAGTTGTTTGCCAACAGGCGATGAAGGAATATTTTGAGAAGATAAGCATAGAGATCTGTTCTCCAACTTAGCGTGTTCTATTTGACTAATTACAATATTCCGTCTATTCAATACAAAATTGTAATTAGTCAAATAGGATTATACGTCAATAAGGACCAATATGACGTCGAATACTCTTAGCGTGTTCTTGCAACCAGGGTTTGTAAGTAAGGTAATAGCAATAGCAGCTCTTTTGGGAACAATTAATATTTTGAGACACCACTTACAACCCTAAGAAAGCCTCCGGGGCTTAGGCGGCAACATGCCGGCTTCTCACCCCTGGTTACGTGGTTCAAATCCCGGCCTCACCATGTGAGATTTGTGCTGGACAAAATGGAGGCAGACAGGTTTTTCTCTGGGTACTCCGGTCTTCCCTGTCACTATTTCATTCCAGCAAACTCTCCACTATCATTTAATTTGTCATTAATTTAATCATTGCCTCAGAGGAGTGCGACAGGCTTCGGCAGCCAGCACAGTTCATATCCTCGCCGCTAGATGGGGGCTTCATTCATTCCATCCCTGACCCAGTCGGTCGACTGGAAGTAGGCTGTGGTTCATTTTCACATACAATCCTAATAATAGCATTTTTTTGATTATTAATTTTTGTTACTGTTATTTAACACATCGTTGTCCGGGCACGCATTTTAAAGGGCCTGGCAACTAAATCACACCTAGCATGAGAAGTAGGATGAAACATAAATATGCATTGAAACTTGGTGAGAGCACTTATCAGCGATTCTAGTACTTGTTTATCGTTTAGGCTATATGGTATCGAGTGAATCAGAGGAAATTGACAAGCCGAGCAGATGTTTCTTGTGCTGCAGCAAATACTCTGCAAGACTTCCGAGGGTACTTCCATGCCCAACGATGGCTTCAGATCTCCAGACATTCTTTCTGCAACCTCCTCCTTCATGTTTGTTCTCTAGTTGATATAAACTGAATGCATTGAAAAGTGCACAATTTATCAGCCAGAGGAAGACTTTTATGCTCCATTTCACTGTTTTCCTGAGTAAGTATAGTAGGCCAAGTACTGGTCAGCCCTGTTCGCCCCCTTAATGAATTTGTTATATTCAATCACGAATTTTTGGCTTCTCTCCATTTTTTCCAAACCTATTTACAACCTCCCCCATTGTGCCATTAAGGATTGTACTCATCATGCAAACTTCCCTCTTGTCCTTCCATGAAGCTTTCAATACTTGGGTAATTCACTCGAATAGTCCTACACACTCTGGTTGGTTCCTCAGTTTAGGGACTGCGACATCGCGGTAATGTAGCCGCGTGTACTTTGGGTGTGAGTAGAATCTGTCTGATAACCGGTGTTAATTGTATTAGTGTGTGTTATCAGTATTTAATTCAAGTAAGGACTGCACACATTCAATCGTAACATAGTTCTTACTCTTGCTACCAAACGCCACCATCAACGAGAACTAGTTCTGAAGTTGGTTACTACAGTAGATGCCACCGCAGTCGGCTCCTGGCGACGAAAGTTGGAACCTGAGAGCGTTAGTCAAATCTAACCTATAATTTAGCTTCACACAAGTGTAATTAGTGGAAGGTTCTTTTACACGCCATAAATCTATGACATGGGACTGCCTGCTTTACTTCCCCTCCAAAGCAAGGCATTCTGAGGGATTTTTAATGCTCTTAAAAAATCTCGAAGACTTCAGCCGGGTTTGAACCCGTGACCTTGGGCATAGAAGCTCAGCATGCTACCAACTAAACGCCGCCCACACACTCTAATTTGCCTTTGGAGAATGTTTTCTATTGTAGTAGTAATGCCATATGGTTTCCTCTAACCTTCTCCATAGTGGCCTCACATACCATATCGGGTAAGGTTTCCAGGATTGAGGACCTAATTGTAAGCCTGCCACGCCACGGGAACATGGATTCATCAAAAGAAATTGGTTTTTAAAGAGATGGAAACTTTAGTCAGTAAATAGACCTTATTCTATAGTGTCTGTCGGAATCATGATCACCAGTCAAGTTACCACTGAAATGCAAAAAATTCAACATCTGCTCAAATTAACATAAAATACCAATGAGTATTTAATAATTTATTTCCACCTAATGTCAAAATAAATTAATAACAATCCAAGTCAACGGCGATGATCTGCCTCGAAAGACAAAATCTAAGTATCTTGACTCTACGAGAACTGCCGAAGGTCGTCTCACCGAGGAGGTCAACGTAAGAATTAATGCTACGTGATGAAGTGGCGAACAACGACAGGTGTCGTGCAATAGCCAGATGAAAGACCACCGGTTCCGGTTCGTTCCTCTCCCTTACTTGAACGTAAGCCAAATTAGGCAATATACATTGCGGTTTCCACTTTTCGAGATCTCAGATCATTGTTCTGTTTTCTAATCTCTGTTCCTTTTTTCATTTTTTGGACAGACTTGGGGCGCAAGGAGAGCACACCTTATTTCACAGGCTGTCCCAACAATGAAGAAAACCTCTGTCAAATAATCCTCAATAAAGATCAGGTCACATAATCAAGCTTGCATCGAGACGAACAAAGCGTCAATCTGTATGAATTTACACGACGCAATAATCACAATAGAAGTTTTATAGCGCTGTTAGTGTTTTTAATATTTTTACGTGGCAAAACTGCCCCATCAAGAAAAATGTCATATAGGAAATGGCATAATCAATGACACAGCATACAATTTGCTTTCATTGTAACAAGTCATGCTTGAATCAGGCTTCATCAAACTTGACACAGCATTTATACAGTTATTTCACAGTGTTTTTAGTGCGTTTTAATGTGTTTTAGTGTGTTTTAATGTGTTTTTATAGTGTTTTTAACATGTTTGTTTGCAGTGTATTTTATCTGATAACAGGAGATGTACAAAGATTGATTTTCTAATTACTAAAGTCAGGGCTGAAGAAGGGCTAAGAAAAATAGCTCGGAACATGTCCCCTATCTAACTGTTTTGAAAATAAAAGGTATTGATTGACGGAGTTTTTCCTCAAATTGTGGCATAACATTTCTTGTCAATACGGACCTAATGGATTCCATTATGGAGTCGAATAAAGCTGAGACCACCTACAATCGAAGATTTACCGCACTGTCATTCATCCCGTGGCACTTTATAGTACCGAATGTCGGCCGACCACGAAAGAAGCAGAACGTCGGCTAAGTGTCGTGGAGACCAAGATGCTTAGATGGACAGCTGGCATTACTAGGTTGGATCACATCCCCAATGAGAGAATAAGGGAACGATTTGGTGTCACGGCAATCAATAACAAAATGCGTTAGGGTCGTCTGCAATGGTTTGGGCATGTGCTACGGTCAGGAGCGGACACCATTGCAAAACAGGGCTACACACTAGAGGTCGCTGGGAAAAGACCAAAGTGGGCGACCAAGACAACGTTGGGCCGATACACCGCACAGGGATCTGAAAAGCGTCAACCTACATCCGGACATGGCCCATGACCGAGTAAAGTGGAGACAGAGGTTTCTTATAGCCGACCCTGCCACGAGGCGGGACAAACGCTAAAGCAAATAAAGAAGAAGAAGATTATTTAACTAGTTTCGGCCACATTACGGCCCTCCTCAGTAATTACTTTTCTTTTTAAGGAAAGAAAACAAATATAACTGCGAGCAATGTGATTGTTATAGTTGAATTTTTCCTTGAATTTTTCCTTTGAAAATTAATAATTAATATATCAAAATATTTAGAAAATCCGATCTGTTACAAATATGTGCCTTAAAATGATGAAAACATAAAATAATTTAGTGAAAAAGACATATCTAAATAGTTGGTGATTGTAAATTACTATAAAAAGACTAAAATTTCTTTTCCCGTTAAACATTTCCTGTGATGGTCAAAAGGGTGTCAAAAATATGCTCATTGTGGAGTGGAGCAATGTTGGAATTTGTAGGTTATTGCACCTTCCTGCTGCAATGACAATTGTAATATGACTTGCCTTTAACAAAGAACTGATGTTTCGGAAAGGATTGTATTTATACATGAGCTATTGAGTGCTTATGTTATCTTTTGTCGTTTTTATGGGTAAGCATGACTATTGAAAGGATTAAGTTCATGTCAATAAGATCTGATTAAATCAATTTTGGCTCATAGAGGGTCATTATGTGCGCCCCGATAAACACGGCAAGCTAAGCCGGCTGTGACTGGCGCAGATCGCGGACGCGGTTCAGCCGGTGGTTGGCGCGCTCCGCTGACTCATATCGTTAGTTCACACGTGTTTTGTCATTCATATGGACGTGTATCTGTAAATCTTAGATGTAAGTGCTGTGATTACTGTGATTGTTGGTCATGCCTAGACACCAATTCACATTGCGCGAAAGTGTGTATATCCATAATTCGTATATGAAAAGCAGAAAATCTTGTTCTGAAACGAGACGAAAATTTCGAATCAAGTTTCCAGGAAGACCTATGCCTAATGCCAGTACAATTAGGAGGCTCGCTAAACGATTCAAGGAAACAGGCTCCGTAAATAATAAAAGAGTTGACAGCCATTCTTTCATCGGAAGATGTAAGGTGTGAGTGCAAGAGAGGATGGACATTTTCAGCATCGGCTACGAGCACTGTAAGTAGACATTATTGAACATCTATGGTAAAAGTGTGAATGTGCGCGCCAGTTACAGCCGGCTTAGCTTGCGGTGTTTATCGGGGCTGTAGCTTCAGCAAAACCAGGCGATCACATCAATTTATTGGTTCTCCAATAGTCCACTGTAGTATCCATCCTAACTTGGCCCATTGTAGTATTATAAGAGCCAAGAACGTCTTCGTATCAACCACATTTATATTTTTCCATCTCAAGGATTTGGGAGAGGTTTTATATCTCCCGGAATTTTGTTCATAATAGGGATTTGATTGTACCACAAGAAGCTGAAACAAGCCATCTCCAAGAAAACAATCTACAACCTCCGGGATACTCGCGGGATTATTAACCATATAAGCGAGGCCAGTAAAACCTGTAAATGGTTCTAGGTTTCTATTTTCATCCCTAGTTGTCCATCCATCTACCTCATCGTCACTACAATCATTGCTATTTTACTTGTATTATTATCGTCAACAGACTCATTGTCATCATCAAATTCCAGGTCCAGTCATCCGGGTGCTGTTAACGAGCCCTCGCCACCTTTTTCTGTCCATGAATAGTTGGTCTTGATGAGTCCTTCTCCAGTCTAGTTATTTGTCTTCAAGACTGTCCTTGATTTGATCCAACCATTTCTTCTTTGTCTTCCTACTGGTCTATTTCCTGGGATAATCTTGTTGAAGTATGTCTTTGGTGTCCTCTCGTCTCCCATTCTTTGAAGAAGCCCATACCATCCCAGCACTGATATCTATGCCAGCCTCTGTCCTTACTTTGTCTCTCCTTGTCCTTTGAAGCATTGTTTGTATAAACTTCATTTCGGATGCCTGGATCCTACTTTCTTCTCTTCTGGACAGGGTGCATGTTTCTACTCCGTAACTTACAATTGGAATGTAGTACCGTAGAATGGGGCAATACCGATATAGTGAGGCAATAGCAATCATTTGGACTGTAGTTTGAAAGTTGAGCTCTCCTGCCAAACTGCGACAATAATTGAGCTGTCGCGCATTGTAGTAACAAAGGTAACATTATTGCTTACTTGGCTGAGCGCCAAGAATTCGCTCAGTTGTTATCTGCAATCAGCTAGTGAACATTGTGAGGAACACATTATTATGTGTAAAAAAACTTAACAGTGAAAACTTCAGTTGAGGAGCTTCACAGGCTGTACAAATACAGTAAGTTCATATTAACTATTCCTCAGTTAGTTGGGTATCATATGAACATTTCCGTAAGTTTCTAAGCAATGCCACTTTGAAATTATATGAAAAGTTGTTTTGTTATAGGGCAACACCGATCATGGTGAGAACGGAAGTCAAGAAATTTGGGCCTGATGGAAGGTGCAAATACAACTCAATTTTCCTAGAAAATGCAGTAAAGGCCGTGCAACAGAGGAAAATAAGCATCAGCAGAGCATCAGAAGAGGTGGGTTGCATTAAACAGTCCTGTTGTCATCACTACTGACATACTTTGACTTATTGTATAAACTGTGATAGCATTGATACCAATAACATATATTTGTAAATATTACTGTGGTAGCATTGATACCAAACATGTATTTGTAAATATTACTGTGATAGCATTGAGACCCATAACATGTATCTGTAAATATTACTGTGGTAGCATTGATACCCATAACATGTATCTGTAAATATTACTGAGGTAGCATTGATACCCATAACATGTATTTGTAAAAATTACTGTGGTAGTATTGATACCCATAACATGTATTTGTAAATATTACTGTGGTAGCATTGATACCCATAACATGTATTTGTAAATATTACTGTGATAGCATTGATACCCATAACATGTATTTGTAAATATTACTGTGGTAGTATTGATACCCATAACATGTATTTGTAAATATTACTGTGGTAGCATTGATACCCATAACATGTATTTGTAAATATTACTGTGGTAGCATTGATACCCATAACAAGTATCTGTAAATATTACTGTGATAGCATCGATACCCATAACATGTACTTGTAAATATTACTGTGGTAGCATTGATACCCATAACATGTATTTGTAAATATTACTGAGGTAGCATTGATACCCATAGCATGTATCTGTAAATATTACTGTGGTAGCTCTGATACCCATAACATGTATTTGTAAATATTACTGTGGTAGCATTGATACCCATAACATGTATTTGTAAATATTACTGAGGTAGCATTGATACCCATAACAAGTATCTGTAAATATTACTGTGATAGCATTGATACCCATAACATGTACTTGTAAATATTACTGTGGTAGCATTGATACCCATAACATGTATTTGTAAATATTACTGAGGTAGCATTGATACCCATAACATGTATCTGTAAATATTACTGTGGTAGCTCTGATACCCATAAAATGTATTTGTAAATATTACTGTGATAGCATTGATACCCATAACATGTATTTGTAAATATTACTGTGGTAGTATTGATACCCATAACATGTATTTGTAAATATTACTGTGGTAGCATTGATACCCATAACATGTATTTGTAAATATTACTGTGGTAGCATTGATACCCACAACATGTATTTGTAAATATTAATGTGGGAGCATTGATACCCATAACAAGTATCTGTAAATATTACTGTGATAGCATTGATACCCATAACATGTTCTTGTAAATATTACTGTGGTAGTATTGATACCCATAACATGTATTTGTAAATATTACTGAGGTAGCATTGATACCCATAACATGTATTTGTAAATATTACTGTGGTAGCTCTGATACCCATAACATGTATTTGTAAATAATACTGTGATAGCATTGATACCCATAACGTGTATTTGTAAATATTACTGAGGTAGCATTGATACCCATAACATGTATTTGTAAATATTACTGTGTTAGTATTGATACCCATAACATGTATTTGTAAATATTACTGTGGTAGCATTGATACCCATAACATGTATTTGTAAATATTACTGAGGTAGCATTGATACCAATAACATGTATCTGTATATATTACTGTGGTAGCATTGATACACATAATATGTATTTGTAAATATTTCTGAGGTAGCATTGATACCCATAACATGTATCTGTAAATATTACTGAGGTAGCATTGAAACCCATAACATGTATTTGTAAATATTACTGAGGTAGCATTGATACCCATAACATGCATTTGTAAATATTACTGTGATAGCATTGCTACCCATAACATGTATAATTTGTAAATATTACTGTGGTAGCATTGATACCCATAACATGTATTTGTAAATATTACTGTGGTAGTATTGATACCCATAACATGTATTTGTAAATATTACTGTGGTAGCATTGATACCCATAACATGTATTTGTAAATATTACTGTGATAGCATTGATACCCATAACATGTATTTGTAAATATTACTGTGGTAGTATTGATACCCATAACATGTATTTGTAAATATTACTGTGGTAGTATTGATACCCATAACATGTATTTTTAAATATTACTGTGGTAGCATTGATACCCATAACATGTATTTGTAAATATTACTGTGGTAGCATTGATACCCACAACATGCATTTGTAAATATTACTGTGGGAGCATTGATACCCATAACATGTATCTGTAAATATTACTGTGATAGCATTGATACCCATAACATGTACTTGTAAATATTACTGTGGTAGCATTGATACCCATAACATGTATTTGTAAATATTACTGAGGTAGCATTGATACCCATAACATGTATCTGTAAATATTACTGTGGTAGCATTGATACACATAACATGTATTTGTAAATATTTCTGAGGTAGCATTGATACCCATAACATGTATTTGTAAATATTACTGAGGAAGCATTGATACCCATAACATGTATTTGTAAATATTACTGTGGTAGTATTGATACCCATAACATGTATTTGTAAATATTACTTTGGTAGCATTGATACCCATAACATGCATTTGTAAATATTACTGAGATAGCATCAATACCCATAACATGTATTTGTAAATATTACTGAGATAGCATTGATACCCATAACATGTACTGTATTTGTAAATATTACTGAGGTAGCATTGATACCCATAACATGTATTTGTAAATATTACTGAGGTAGCATTGATACCCATAACATGTATCTGTAAATATTACTGTGGTAGCATTGATACCCATAACATGTATTTGTAAATAATACTGTGATAGCATTGATACCCATAACATGTATTTGTAAATATTACTGAGGTAGCATTGATACCCATAACATGTATTTGTAAATATTACTGTGTTAGTATTGATACCCATAACATGTATTTGTAAATATTACTGTGGTAGCATTGATACCCATAACATGTATTTGTAAATATTACTGAGATAGCATTGATACCCATAACATGTATTTGTAAATATTACTGTGGTAGTATTGATACCCATAACATGCGTCTGTAAATATTACTGCAGTAGCATTGATACCCATAACATGTATCTGTAAATATTACTGTGGTAGCATTGATACCCATGACATGTATTTGTGAATATTACTGTGATAGCATTGATACCCATAACATGTATTTGTGAATATTACTGTGATAGCATTGATACCCATAACATGTATTTGTAAATATTACTGTGGTAGCATTGATACCCATAACATGTATTTGTAAATAATACTGTGATAGCATTGATACCCATAACATGTATTTGTAAATATTACTGAGGTAGCATTGATACCCATAACATGTATTTGTAAATATTACTGTGTTAGTATTGATACCCATAACATGTATTTGTAAATATTACTGTGGTAGCATTGATACCCATAACATGTATTTGTAAATATTACTGAGGTAGCATTGATACCAATAACATGTATCTGTATATATTACTGTGGTAGCATTGATACACATAATATGTATCTGTAAATATTTCTGAGGTAGCATTGATACCCATAACATGTATCTGTAAATATTACTGAGGTAGCATTGATACCCATAACATGCATTTGTAAATATTACTGTGATAGCATTGCTACCCATAACATGTATAATTTGTAAATATTACTGTGGTAGCATTGATACCCATAACATGTATTTGTAAATATTACTGTGGTAGTATTGATACCCATAACATGTATTTGTAAATATTACTGTGGTAGCATTGATACCCATAACATGTATTTGTAAATATTACTGTGATAGCATTGATACCCATAACATGTATTTGTAAATATTACTGTGGTAGTATTGATACCCATAACATGTATTTGTAAATATTACTGTGGTAGTATTGATACCCATAACATGTATTTTTAAATATTACTGTGGTAGCATTGATACCCATAACATGTATTTGTAAATATTACTGTGGTAGTATTGATACCCACAACATGCATTTGTAAATATTACTGTGGGAGCATTGATACCCATAACATGTATCTGTAAATATTACTGTGATAGCATTGATACCCATAACATGTACTTGTAAATATTACTGTGGTAGCATTGATACCCATAACATGTATATGTAAATATTACTGAGGTAGCATTGATACCCATAACATGTATCTGTAAATATTACTGTGGTAGCATTGATACACATAACATGTATTTGTAAATATTTCTGAGGTAGCATTGATACCCATAACATGTATTTGTAAATATTACTGAGGAAGCATTGATACCCATAACATGTATTTGTAAATATTACTGTGGTAGTATTGATACCCATAACATGTATTTGTAAATATTACTTTGGTAGCATTGATACCCATAACATGCATTTGTAAATATTACTGAGATAGCATCAATACCCATAACATGTATTTGTAAATATTACTGAGATAGCATTGATACCCATAACATGTACTGTATTTGTAAATATTACTGAGGTAGCATTGATACCCATAACATGTATTTGTAAATATTACTGAGGTAGCATTGGTACCCATAACATGTATCTGTAAATATTACTGTGGTAGCATTGATACCCATAACATGTATTTGTAAATAATACTGTGATAGCATTGATACCCATAACATGTATTTGTAAATATTACTGAGGTAGCATTGATACCCATAACATGTATTTGTAAATATTACTGTGTTAGTATTGATACCCATAACATGTATTTGTAAATATTACTGTGGTAGCATTGATACCCATAACATGTATTTGTAAATATTACTGAGATAGCATTGATACCCATAACATGTATTTGTAAATATTACTGTGGTAGTATTGATACCCATAACATGCGTCTGTAAATATTACTGCAGTAGCATTGATACCCATAACATGTATCTGTAAATATTACTGTGGTAGCATTGATACCCATGACATGTATTTGTGAATATTACTGTGATAGCATTGATACCCATAACATGTATTTGTGAATATTACTGTGATAGCATTGATACCCATAACATGTATTTGTAAATATTACTGTGGTAGCATTGATACCCATAACATGTATCTGTAAATATTACTGTGGTAGTATTGATACCCATAACATGTATTTGTGAATATTACTGTGATAGCATTGATACCCATAACATGTATCTGTAAATATTACTGTGGTAGTATTGATACCCATAACATGTATCTGTAAATATTACTGTGGTAGCATTGATACCCATGACATGTATTTGTGAATATTACTGTGATAGCATTGATACCCATAACATGTATTTGTGAATATTACTGTGATAGCATTGATACCCATAACATTTCTTTGTAAATATTGCAGTGATAGCATTGATACCCATAACATGTATTTGTAAATATTGCAGTGATAGCATTGATACCCATAACATTTCTTTGTAAATATTGCAGTGATAGCATTGATACCCATAACATATACTTGTAAATATTACAGTATTACAGATGTGTCTGTGCCTACTTTCGGGATGTTTTCTATTGAGAGTTCTATTAATATAGGCTTTAAATACATTCCAAGGACTGTGAGGTGTCAAAACGTGACAATCACAGTGTTGTCTTCCATGTGATTGGTTAAATTTTGTCGAGTTTACCGAATGAGTGGTTCTAATTGCAGACTAATCTAGGACAGTTTTAGTTGAAGTTTTCAAAGTTTGTGTGTGACCAGCTTGTTCTCCCGACCTAACCCCCTGTGGCTTTTGGTTATGGGACAGCTGAAAGACACACCACGAAAGAACTGAAAGGAAACATTAGGCACGAAATTGCATCGATTTCTGAAGGTATCGAGTGATGGTAGCTTGAACTAGAGGTACAGTATTTCTATCTTCTTCTGTAACCATGCTTTCTTTCCACGGCAAGTACCGTAGATTGACCAGCTATCCATCCTCTACAACCACAGCTTCAATCACTGCATTTTGCCACTATAGATGTAAACAGCAGAAGTTTAGGTATGAAAATAGAAATAACAGATCGTCACCAAAGAACGCCGAAATGGAGTCAAAATAAAAAAGCCACGTAAAGTGGTTTCGGTTTTGGCTCATAATGCCAACACATTATACATTGCTGAGAAAGGTTTGAGCCTAAAAGTGAAAATTGCATTTTCCGTTCTACACTTCCCAGTTCTCTTAAGATGGAAGGAAGTTGTTAATTCGTTTTAGGGGTTTGGGAGATGCTGGTCATCTGCCCTGTGTATCTGATAACAGGGATGAGGAAAATATTACCCTTTCACGAATTGATTGCCGGCGGTCGAGATGGGAACTATTTTCTGTTTACTTGTGTCACATGTCACTCTGCTTCGTTGACTGGTACGGTTGCGCATGTAGGATATGACTCAGCTACAGTAGCTGTCCCTGGTGACATGACGCTTATCTGCGCTTCTAAGACAGGTAACGCATGCAATGCTGCTTGACTTATGTGCAACTTGCACTGTGTCATCACTGTGTCCTTCTCCTTACCCCGAGGGGCTCAAGCTACAATAATCAACAAACGGTGGCGCAGCCAGGCTCAGCGGCAATCAAATGTTAAACAGGTAATACTATCCTGGCATTTTCCTGGAGGGAGTGGGAACTTACTGGAGGATAATTATCAGAACCAATAGCTTGCCACGGTTGGGTGAGTGGTCATCGTGTCGGTCTACTAACCCCAAGATTGCAGGTTCGCCCCTGGCCGTGGTAAGTGATTTTTGAAAGGCGGCAAAAATACGATACGCATGTCATACGATGTTGGCATGTCAAAGAACCCATTTGAATTCAGTAGGCCGAGTTCATAATGGCAAAATTAATCTCGGGAGTTTCCGCCAACACCAAGTTCCTCATTTCTCTACTAGAAAGCGCTATAGTGTTCAAAGAACTTAGATATTTAACATCTAACCTCCTTGACTTTCCTAGTGCTTCAAGGGACCACGAAATTTGACATGCAAGCTACCCTCTGGGTGTCAAATAAAGCTTGCATCCGGCACCCGAGGCCATACGATATTATTATTATTATTATCAGAACCAATTGCAGTGGGAAGGGGAATACCTCAGGGCGGTGAACATAGGCTCTGACGCATCCCGAACACGAAGTGGGGCTTTGCTCTTTTCAGAGACTCCCTTCAGTGTACTGTAAATATAGTGTAAGGCACTGATAAATAAATATGAAATGAAATAAAATAAAATGAATAAGATGCATTGCATATACATTATACTGGAGTGGTGGCCAAGAGGCAAAAAATGGCGTGGGACTGATAACCTCGAAACAACTGGAGGAGTGACAGAATAATGAAAATTAGAATGAAGATGAAAAATGACGTGATGGACTTCATACAAGTGTATGCACCACAGACTGGAAACAGAGAAGAAGATATTGAAGTATTCCTGGAGGATGTAGAAAGAGTAATTTCAGATGTAGAAGTGGTGATCATTGATTGATTTGATTTATTTATTTTCACTGCTACACTTAGAGCTTAAGAGCTCCTTTACAGTAGCGCCCTACATAAAATAAGGTTAGGGCTTATAAAAATAAAACATTTCACCTACATTCACAATATAAATAATCATAGTCTAACAATTATAGTAACAAAAATATAGTAACAATACAATAATAAAAATATTACTGATGATAATGGAAAAATTATATACAAAAGAGTGAGAGTGCATACAGACTATCAGCCCGAAAAATAAACACCATATACTGTACAAGAAGAGCTATTGAAGTAGACAGGTTGTCAGCTATTGTCCTTGTGTTATAATTGAACTTTAAAAAAGTATTTTAACATAATACAGTAATCAAATTTGAGAGGTATACTGCTCCAAGAAGCAGGATGAAAGATGTCTTTTGAAAGCTGCAGTGCTTGCAATGTTGACGAACTTATATAAATCGAAGGTGTTGAAGAGGCGTGAGGCGGTGCAAACAAAAGATTTATTGAACTTCATGGTTCGATGTATAGGAATCTGGAGTGTTAATTTTGTGTATCTATTTTCTCGATTATGAACAGAATGCATTGGTGTAAAGGCATTGTAGAGATATAACGGGGTCTTGGTATGTAATATTTTATGTGTCAGAATGGAAACTGATAACTGCCTGCGCTCGTGGAGTTTCAGCCATTTCAGCTGCACGTAGTAAGGTGTGATATGTTCATCTCGCCTTACATCCAGAATGTACCGAACACATGCATTCTGGACTCTTTGTAATTTGATGTTCTGTGTTTCTGGTAAATCATTGTATATAGCAGAGCCATAATCAATGATTGGAAAGATGAGAGTTTGGACGAAGAGCTTACGTATGTTAGGTGGGGTGTAAGAAACAGTTCTTTTCAGGAGATGCATAGTTGATACAACCTTCCTTAATACATTAGACGTATTCTCTGTCCATGACAGTGTTCTATCAAATATCACTCCGAGATTATTGACAGTGTTTCTATATTTAAAATTATTATCTACTGTCGACCAAAGTATTATGTGTACTCTAGTTTGAAGGTTGTTTGTGAAGTAACCAATAGACCTACATAAAAACCAATAACATCATTTTCGTCGTTCTATTTTACGTTAGCTCATGTAGGTTTGGAATTTAAAATTTGTATTTTAATATTTATTGTCGCAGTTGGAACACAAAAAGTGCACGTTTTTAAGCGTGTTTCAACCATGCGTCACATTTAAGAATTATTATCTCAAAAACCCGTCATCAGATCGAATCCAAATTTTAACACAATATACATTGGAATATTGTATAACTGGTTTATTAATTTCAAAATTTTGCGTGTCCAAGAAATAAAGTTGTTATCATTTTTGTAAGGTAACTTTTTCTCGGCTCGGGGTGGTTAGAAAATGTAGTTCTTGGACGCGATGTAATCCTTATACATCAAAAAGTTATGCTGTATGACTGTGAAATATGTAAATTAACTCACTTATTTAATATCTGTTTGTATTTGTAGGCGGAAATAACACATCGTTCACCTGCTACCCGCTCCAGGAAAAGCTGTACAGCGTTGCTGTGATGGAGCCCATCACTTCCGAGCGAGGCACGCCATGATGCGTGATGGGCTCCATTTCGGCAACGCTGTACAGCTTTTCCTGGAGCGGGTAGCAGGTGAACGATGTGTTATTTCCGCCTACAAATACAAACCGTATAAAATAAGTGATTTAATTTACGTATTTCACAGTCATACAGCATAACTTTTTGATATTTAAGGATTACATCACGACCAAGAACTACATTTTCCAACCACCCCGAGCCGAGAAAAAGTTAGCTTACAAAAATGATAACAATTCTTTCTTGGACACGTATAATTTTGAAATTAATAAACCAGTTATACAACATTCCAATGCATATTGTGTTAAAATTTGGATTCGATCTGATGACGGGTTTTTGAGATAATAATTCTTAAATGTGACGCATGGTTGAAACACGCTTAAAAACGTGCACTTTTTGTGCTCCAACTGCGACAAAAAATATTAAAATATAAATTAAAAATTCCAAACCTACATGAGCTAACGTACAACAGAATGACGAAAATGATGATGTTATTGGATTTTATGTAGGTCTATTGGTTACTTCAAAAACAACCTTCAAACTCGAGTGCACATAATACTTTGGTCGACAGTAGTATCTTGATGGGTGGTAGTGAATTAAAATCTACTGAATGTAGAAGTTTTGTATATCCAATGGATATAAGTTGTGTTTTAGATATGTTCAAGTTAAGATTAAGATTTTGGGCCCATTCACAAAGCCTGTCAATGTCTTCATTAAACAGATTTATACGATCACATGCAGTGTTAGGCGTGAGATGAAAATAGGCTTGGAGGTCATCAGCGTATATGTTACAGGGAAAGTCGATTCTCAGTAAGAGTTGACTCTCCCTAGGCAGAGTCAACTCTTACTAAAAGTATCAGTAATAGTTGATTGAAAACAAACAGATCAACTTTTCCTAGGGAGAGTTAACTATGCCTGCTGTGGTTTAGTAAAAGTTGATTCACAGATGCTGCTCTGAAAACGCAACCGCGCGCGCCAAACCTTTGTTATGATTATTAAAATATTGCCATTGTTTCGACTCTTACTTCCATTATTGGACCGGCCGTTATCGATCTGAACATTTCTTTGTTTTATTGCCCCACCACACTACAGGCAGTTGCCATTCGTAATTACTCGGCTCTTTATTGTTGTGCAATAGTGACAATAGATTCATTTACGTTTAAATAATTAGTTTAAGTGTGTAATAATTATGTCAGACACCACGGCAGAACTGTTTCGTGAAAAACTGCAGCAGGAATGCTCGACTTCCAAGGTAAATTCACTGGCATTGACCAAATTGATATATGCTAGCTGCATTCAAAAAGTGAAAAATCTAAAAGCTGCAATTAAAAAAGAAAGTAACGATATCAGGTTTTTAAGACGATATGACATTATTGAAGTAAATGGTATTACAAAACTAATACACCCTGTCACAGACCAAGACAGCATAAGGTATTATGTTTTTGATGAAGAGTTGTTTGGAGTTCTTAATGAAGCGCACATAGCCTATCCACTGGACACAGAGGAAGAGATCGTATGATTCAGCAATTGAGAGGGAAATTTCAAAATGTTATTACAAAGGAAATTTTACTATTTTTAAGCTTGTGCGAACCTTGAGATCAAAAAATGAAACATAAAAGGAAAGGACTGGTTGTAAAGCCTTAGTTATTCAAGGAAATGAATTCACGATGTCAAGTGGACTTGATTGACTTTCAGTTGCAACCTGATGAAGACTTCAACTTTATAATGGTGTACCAGGACCATTTAACAAAGTTTATTGTGCTAAGACCACTGAAATCAAAGACTGCAGACGAAGTGTGTAATAATATCGTTGATATTTTTATTTTGTTATGGGCTCCTTGTATTTTACAATCAGACAATGGGAGAGGATTTGTTAATAAAATTATTGACAGTCTGGTTAATACATGGCCGAACTTCAAAATGTTGCACGTCAAACCACGACATAGTCAGAGTCAAGGTAGCGTCGAAAGAGCCAACCAGGATATAGAGAATATGATAACCACCTGAATGCAAGACCACAAAACATCAAAATTGAGTGAAGACTTAAAGTTCATTCAACTTATGAAAAACAGTGCATTTCATAGTGTGATAAAACGATCCCCGTATGAGGCAATGTTCGGTTGCTCCCCGAGACACGGCTTATCTAGTTCAAAACTATCAACTGAGGTAGTGGCAAATTTAGAAACAGAAGAGGATCTTCAATGCTCAATTGATCAAATTCAGCAACAACAAGAAAACGAAATTGGAAGTAACGGGAATGGAAATCCTGATGAAAATGAAACAAACCAAAATGTATCAAGTGGTGAAAAGCTCTTAGATGATAGCGATTATCTCCTCACTGACCTGCACAAGTCTACTGAGGCCATCAAGAGACAGAGAAATGGAGCTTTCTACTGTCTAGAACAAAAAGCTAAACGCAATGAAAAAAAACTCAGATCACATTCATCCGCCAGTAGAAAAAGGAACATCAGTTCGAATTCCTGTCCCCGATGTTGACCGGGGTAGAGGAGATGATCTATCCTTGGAGTGGTTCTGGAGGTTCTCGATGATGGATTTTATCGAATTGGAACGAGAAATGGAATTCTAAAGCAGCTTTTCTCAAGGAAGCTTGTAGTTTAACGTGACCGTCAATCTGTAGATTATGAGCCACGGGACCTCCTTTTTACGTGGAATCCGAACCACAGGACACGGCATTTCACTTCGAAAATCTCACATGCATTGACCGGGAATCGAACCTGGACCGCCTTGGTGAGAGGCATACAGCTAGACCGCTGAGCCACCACACCCCCAGCTTTTCTCAAGGTAAGTTTTCAAAACTAAAATAAAAGATATCTCTCTCTCCTCTCTCTCGCTGCCTATAGTATTAAATTGTTCAGATTTCAATGATTACATTTTTTCAGGTCTCAATTCAGTAAATGCCCTACTAACATTATCCAAGAAAATTCAGTTCCTATGGATAAAACAATAGCTGTGAGGACTGTTGCAACTTCACAATCACTTGGAAGTGGACAAGGTTTTTTCAAATGTTCTTGCAACACTAAATGCGAATCCATGAAGTGCATGTGCAAGAAGAAAAGTGTACTTTGCAACTCAAAGTGTCACAAATCTTTACCTTGCTGTAATAAATGATAAACATATCTATCTCTTTATGTATTTTAAAGGTTTTCATTTTCATTAGTTTCTCTTAAACATTTCCCTCTCTTAATGTATTGGTTTTGCCTCTCTATTTGTTATTTATTAGCTAGTACTGTTTCCTTGCAAATAGTCAACTGTTACTACCTCAAGACAGTGAGAGTATACTTTCCCTAGGTATAGTCAACTCTGACTAGTAAATGTTGATCGAAATTGAACACTTGCCGCTTTTAATCAACTTTTACTGAAAAGCTCAGTAAGAGTCGACTTTACCTAGGGAGAGTCAACTCTTACTGGAGAATCGACTTTCCCTGTAACATATATATGAACAGAACTATTTCGGAATTCATTAGAAACATCGCTTATATATAGCGAGAAGCATAGTGGACCTAAGATAGATCCCTGAGGTACTCCACTTTCTACCGATTTCCAGTCTGAGGAGGAGCCATCCGCGAGGACCACTCTCTGTGTACGCATGGAAAGGTAGGATTTGAACCAGGAAAGAGCACTCTGAGAGAAGCCAAAAGATTTCAGCTTTGCAAGAAGTATATTGTGGTTCACCAGTCAAAAGCCTTACTGAAATCGAAAAGACATAGGATTGTAAGCTGACGCTTGTCCATAGCTGAGCGTATATCATCGCTGACCTTTAACAATGCAGTGGTGGTACTATGACCCTTTTTAAACCCAGATTGGTAAGGATTGAAGATATTAAATTTAGTTAGGTATTCACATACTTGTTCATGAACTATTTTCTCAAGCGCTTTACTAAGGGCACAAAGGATATTTATTGGTCTAAAGTCACTACAGCTAGTGGGGTTTTTATTTTTTGGCACTGGACGTATGTTAGCACACTTCCAAAGAGACGGGTATACTCCACTTTGTAGAGAGAAATTAAATAGATGGATAATTGGGGGTAGAAATACTTCAAGAAAGTTAGAAATAAGAGAAATTGGGATGCTATCAGGGTCTCTTGCTTTTGTATGAATTGATTTGATGGCTTTCACAATCTGATGTGGGTAAACATACATAGAGAAAAATTTTTCATGGGCAGGGGGAGGGATGGATGTGTATTTCGTGATGGTCTCTGATACTCTTAATACATCACCAATTGAGGCAACATTTGAGTAATGTTCATTTAATTGTGATGCAGTCACAGGCATCTCAACATCAGTGACTGAACTGGCACCAACTCCCAATGATTTTGCAGCACGCCATCTGGCGAAGGTGGTTTTACAGTCACTGAAGAGGTTGCACATATATTTCACTTTTGTGCTCCTGATTGTTTGTTTCGTCTTATTACGCAGAATTCTGTACTCTTCATAGTCAATGGTAAGTTTAGATTTAATAAATGTTCTACGTGCTTTATCACGTTTCTTTAAAAGCGTTTTGATTTCTTTACTGATCCACGGAGCAGAGTTATGTTTTATATCCACTTTCTTTTGCGGTGCATGCATATCACATAGTTCATTTACACAATCATTAAATAGAGTCACTTTCTCATCTATGTCAGTGGATTGGTAGAAATTCTGCCACGGGAGTAATTCTGCATCCGTTTTAAAATCATTTAAATTAAATTTACTGAAGTCACGTACAAAGATTGATTTTGGTCGAAGTTTCGGGGTAGATAGAGAAAACACTGCGTACAGAAGATCATGGGCTGAGAATCCAGCAGCTGGTTCTTGTCCGTAGTCAACAACGAGGTCATTACAGTTTGAAGAGATAATATCGAGAGAGCTGTCACAAGTAGCTGTGTGAAATGTAGTATCGAATGGTAAACATTCAACATTACAGGAACAGAGCACATCACATACCTGTTCAGTTTCAAAAGCTCCACTACCAAACCGAGCATTAACGTCCCCAACAATAAAAACATATTTATAATCAAGAATGAACCTGTACATGTCATTCAGAAAAATATCTAGGTAGCCAGCTTTCGGTGGACGGTACACACAAGCAAAGAGAATTTTAGTTTCGGTAAGAGAGATGTCAAGTATAATGTATTCAGGCCTCTTATTATATTCACCAGGAGACTGACTTAGCACGCTATACTTTATGTTATCCCTAAGGTAAACTGCAACACCACCTCCACCGACGGTTAATCTGTCATTTCTAATGACTTTATAGCCAGTGAGAGAGACAGCAGCATCTGGAATTGAGGGCTTGCAAAAGGACTCACTTACTGCAATTATGTCAAAAGACGAACCACCAAAGACGTGACAAAATTCAGAATAGTGAGAGGTGTCAACTAATGATTGAGCATTGATATGAGCAATTTTTAGGCAGTTGGTGTTTTTCAGGCTGATAGCGGAAAGTATGTCTGGAAGGAGGGGAGGGGAATTCAGCTGTATGCCTACTAACTACAGACACAGAGTTTCCAGAAATATTAAATATTAAAAGATGGTCCTAAAAAGAAATGTTGCATAATTATTTAAATATGTGAAGTAAATTAAAAATAAAATTTTAAAAACTAAAAGGAGGAAAAAGAGTGAGTAATATGAGTATGCTAGTTATCTTCATTGTACCTGGAACTTAGCAGGGGGGTGAGCTTTTTAAGCTCGGCTGCGTTTCTCACACGGTGTTTGATGTCACCTCGCAGTACAATTAACGTACCATCTGACGTCCACACTTGCTTCTCCGTGAAGATGGAGACCGCTTGTTTCAGTAGATGGTGTCTGGTGGAGGTGAGATCCTCTCGAATTGTCACCTTGGTTCCACGCAACACCCCCTTTGCGCGAAAAATCGCCGACCGTTTCCCATACGAAACAAACTTGCACAGGATAGCTCTAGGCTTTCCACCCCCGCGGGGCTCCAACCCTATGCGAACGGTCAATGTCATCCACGGTCAACGGGACGTTAAGCTTTGCAGCAACATTGAGCACTAATTGGTCTGTACTTTCACTTCTCTCTTCAGGCACACCAAAGATTCTTAGATTGTTCCTCCTTAAATATTGTTCTGTTTCCTCAATTTTGTTGTGAAGTGAGGACTTCAGTTCAAGAATTTCATTTTCGCGAGCTTTGAGTTCATGTTTTAGTTCTGCAATCAGCTCATTGCTGAAAGCCAGTGATTCCCTTAGTTCCTCGCATACCTTTTGAGCGAGAACTGTCACAAGGGGCTGAAGAAAGTCATCGTTTTGAAATATGTTCTTTACGATACCTTGCACCAAGTGTCCGATGTTATCATGCGATAAGATGTCATTAGCTGCTTTGTCAGAGGGGCTGTGTGTAGTACCGTTGGTCGCTAAGGGAGAGCGCTGGCAGCTAATTCCCTGTTGAGGGGATGAGACCTCACCGGAAACAGCTGACGAGCTAGCTGCGCGCTTGGCTGGAATCTTTCCTTGTACACTGGCATTTGAAGAGCGAGTTGAGTTTCTTTTGTATTTGTTTCCCGCCATGACTAACCTTAAAGTGACGATTTACAAATTCCAATATGACTATAAATATCGTACTACACTCACTTCACTAACACTTACACAGATCACCTTCACTTCAGTGATCCAATAGCACCTCACAAGACCGTCGTAATACTTATTTGACACCTTCTATATGAAAAAATTTCTGGACTGATGCTCCGAGCGTTAAGCCACCATGGAAGATTATGCCAGAGAGGAGATATGAATGCACAAGTCGGAAACGGGAGACAAGGAAAGGAAGAAGTCATTGGACCATATGGATATGGGAAAAAGAACCGGGAAGGAGAGGAACTTGTAAACTTCTGTGAAAGGAATGGACTGATAGTGGGTAATTCATGGTTTCGGAAGAAAAACAGCAGGAAAATTACGAGATATGGTTGGGGCGATAGAAGAACAAAATCAGTAATTGACTAGTTTCTGGTGGAAAGGACTAATCGCAGAAAGCCGATAGATGTGACAGCTTTACCAGGAGAAGCATTCGATGGGGACCATAGAGCTGTGGTGGCAAAATTTAGATGGGAAAAATTGGAAAACCTAAAGGAGATCAGAGAAAGTAAAATAAAAGTATGGAAATTGAAAGACAAAACTGTACAGGAAGATTTTCAGGAGAGATTGAAGCAACAAATCCCAGTTACTGAAGTGGAAAACATAGAAGAGGAATGGTCACACTTTAAAAAGGCATTTGTTGGTGCAGCAGACAGTGCTTGTGGTAGGACGTCAACAAGAGTGAAAGAGAAGGAGACACCATGGTGGAATGAGGAAGTGAGGAAAGCAGTGAAAGAAAAGAAGTCTGCATGGAAAGAATGGAACCGAAATCAAACAGAAGAAAGCAAAAGGAAGTATCACGACAGCAAACGGAGGTGTAAGAAAGTGATAGGAGAAGAAAAGAAGAAAAGTTGGGAAGAATTTACACGAAGAATGGAAACAGATGTAAGTGGCAGTAAAAGGATGCTGTATGGGCTTCTAAGAAGTAAGAGGAAAGAAAGAGTTACTACAAAGCTGGTGAAAAAGGAAGATGGAGAGTTGTTAACACACCCAGAAGAGATAAAGGGACGATGGAAGGAGTATTTCGATAAGCTATTGAATGTGAGCAATTGTACTGGTGAGATCGAAGTGACACAGCCTGACGACTCTATAACAGAAGATGATATAACAATGCTGGAGGTGGAATTAGCAGTACAGAAAATGAAGATGGGAAAAGCAACAGGGGTGGATGAAATCAGTGTAGAAATGATAAAGGCTGCTGGACCTGTTGGTATGCAATGGTTGTATCGACTGCTAAAGTGTGTGTGGAAACGGAAATGTGTACCAGAAGACTGGAAGAAAGGGCTAATAATACCAGTGTTTAAGAAGGGGGACAAGAAGGTGTGTGATAACTATAGAGGGATCACCCTCTTATCACAGATAGTAAAATTACTGGAAAGGATATTAGAAAGAAGAATGAGAAGAAAGGTGGAAGGAGAGTTGCAAGAGGAACAGTATGGCTTCAGGAGTGGAAGATCCACAGTGGACCCAATCTTTAGCTTGAGGCAGGTGATTGAAAAGAACTGGGAATATGGAGAGGATTTGATCACGACTTTCATAGATCTAGAAAAGGCATATGATCGTGTCCCCCGAGAGAAGGTATGGGAAACCATGGTTAAGAACAGACTGGGAAGAGAAATGTTGGAAATGGTGCAAGCAATGTACAACAACTGTGTTAGCAGGGTACTGACCCCAGTTGGAAAGACAGATTGGTTTAGGAACAAGACTGGACTAAGACAGGGGGGTATGCTGTCACCTCTCTTGTTCATAATGGTGATGGATGAAATTGTAAAGGAAACAAAGGAAGCATATGGACATAAAGAAATGAAGTTACTGTTATTTGCAGACGATATTGTGGTCTGGGGAAGGAACACCGAAGAAGTGCAAAAACAACTAGATGCACTGAACGAAAATATTCAGAAGTACGGCCTGAAAATCAGTATAGAGAAAAGCAAGACCATGGTGATGACAAGAGGGGAAAGACAAGGAAAGGGCACTGTGAAAATTGGAAGTCAGAGTTTGGAAATGGTGGACACGTTCAAATACCTAGGAAGTGAATTGATGCAAACTGGTAGGTTGGACATGGAGATTGGCAGGAGGGTACAGCAGAGCAATGCATTCTATCAAAGTGTAAGAAAACTTGTTTGGGATAAGGAAGTACCAAGGAAAAGCAAGGAGGTAATGTATAAAGTGTACTATGATCCCATATTAACTTATGCAGCTGAGACTTGGACCCTGACAAGCAGGCAACAGAGTAGAATCCAAGCCAGTGAAATGAAATTCCTAAGAAGTATGATAGGAAAGACAGAGTGAGGAATGAAGATGTTAGGAAGGAAGTTGGGATGGGAAAACTAAATGAGAGGATTGAGAAGAATAAACTAAGGTGGTTTGGACATGTAAAGAGGATGGAGGAAAATAGAATACCAAGACAGATGCTGGAGGCGAAGTGCAAGGGTAAGAGAGCAAGAGGAAGACCTAGAACAAGGTGGATTGATTCAGTGAAGAACAGCGTAAGAAAAAGAAATCTGGACTGGGACAAGATCGTGGAAGAAGAATGGTGGAAGGAAAGAGGAAAGTGGAGAAGTGCCATAAATGCCCCGACCCGGCAGGAGCTGGATAAGGGGAAATGATGATGATGATGATGAAGATGCATTGCAATGGCAAGGAGATAAATATCAAGCAGTTCAAAGGAATCAAATTGCTTCAGTAGTAGGATTGGTGGGGATTGTAGCTATTTAGGGATGGGGAAATATTTATCGGGGAAAGCACAGTTAAGATGAGAAAGTATGCACGATGATTTCAAGTCATAATGCATGGGCGATTGGGAATGCTGGGGGGTATATAGGGGCCAATTTGATCATTCTTGAAAAGTTCAATTAGGTGGGAATACTCCTTTGTTAGGAGAGGGGAAATAGAATGGATGCATTGCTATGACAGATTCATGCCTATGCCTTCAAATGTTTGGAGGTTTATGAAGATTACATGATGATGATGACGATTGTTTAAAAGGGCCTAACATCTAGGTCATCGGCCCCGAGTTTGTGTATTTTTAATTACTGTCATTAGTTTCTCCAGAAAAATATCTGTTTTCCTTTGTATGGTAGTTTTATTTTAATTCTACAAGCCTTATCTCACTTTATTATGAGACTTGTTAAGCCTTGAAATAAATGGAAGTGTTAATCAACAAATCTCTATTAGTCCTCAATTATACAAGGTAACTTTCAATATGATAGCACATGTACACTTGAAAACCCTTCTAAATGTTTGTTTCAGCAGCAGTTGTCCAAAGACCTGCCACCCTTTTACACTCAATATGGATCATGGTCAGTGAATAGACAGGCTCTTTGCTCACACCGTATCTTATCATACGCTTCATTTCCTGCAGACTGCACTTATCGCATTGCATGAGCACCTAGCAACACGCTCGTTGCCACCAAGGCAAGGATCATTTTTAAGCATAAAATAAAAAAGCAGTCTCAATTCCAAAGTTATAAAATCTTTTGACAGCAATATTTAGCCAAAGCCATCTCCAGCTGAAGTCTCACTTGGTCCAGCCATCTCTTAAGAAAAGTTTTACTCTGCCTTCTAAACATCATTTCTGCAACATTTGCACAACAATATTTTGTTTTTATTTATTCTTCTTGTTCTGGAAATAGTTGAAGATGGTTCTTCATTAGACAGCCATAACTCGTCAGTTGGTGGCTGTTTTAATGAGCAAAACATCTAGGTCGTCTGCTCCTAATATGACCAATAGTGAAATGAATAGAAATACAGAATATGAATGAAATGCCCTCAACCCTTGAGGGACTTGGAGGAAGTCTATGGGAAACTGAAAAATGGGAACCCAGGTCAGCGTTCCCAACTCCCTTGAGGATATATTCTTCTTCTTCTACTTCTATGTGATCAGGCCCAGTGGACCACGCGCTGATACAAGTTTCCTTCTCAATCGTCTCCTAACCATAGCTGCCATCTGCCCACACGTTATCGCTGCCTATTGCAGATCTTCATGGAGTCCATCACTCCACCACTTCCTTGGCCTCCCTGGTGGTCTCCTTCCTGTGGGGATGAAATCCAGTAGCTTCCGTGGCCATCGGTGAGCTTCCCTCTGGGCTACATGTCCAGCCCACTGAAGTCTTCTGGTTTTGATGGTTCCAGCTATGTTGGCATCATGGTACAGGTCTTCTACTTCATGATTGTGTCTAATCCTCCATTCACCCGTGTGTACATCCCTCACCGGTCCTTCCGAAGAACTTGAGGGTATAGCATTTTAAACTCTCTTACTGAAGGCAGAAGAGAATAAGGCCAAAAAGAAAGAAAACAACAAGGCAGAAAGATGAAAGACTCCTTAGGTCTCACATACTGTAATACTATGGCTATCACGTAAGTCATTCCTTGTCTGTATTGATTTGTAGATTATTATCAATCTTTACCCACTTTTCAATGCAATGTTTTACACTCATACACTATTACTAGTGACCTCCTTCAGCCACAATCTCTTATACATAAATTGTTATATCATTAAAAAAAAAAACATTTCATTTTGTAACATATGAGCCGTTGAGAGCCCAAGTGGTGTAACTCCTCTCGGAATTACAGGGAAGTCTAAACCTTATGGCAAGCAGGCATAGCTCAGGGCCAGTGTGTGTGAAGCATTGGAAGTGAGCATTGCGTCTGTCAGCCACAAAGGTTAGACTTGCCTGTTATTCCGAGAGGAGTTACACCACTTGGGTTTTCAACGGCTCATATGTGAGTTGAAAGACAAAACAATCTGCTTTAAATGATTAAAAAAGAATAAAGCTTACAAAAGTTTAAAAAGGTTTATTTTTTTTTACACACACAAACTATCTTTTGGAATTTGATTCCAGGTCCACAAGCAATGACATTAGTTCCTAATGTTGTATATGCCTCAAATTCAGGTCTTATCTTTATAATAAAATGCTTCGGTGGCATAGTTGGTAGCATGCTGAGCTTCTATGCCCAAGGTCGCGGGTTCAAACCCGGGCGAAGTAGTCGGATTTTTTATGAGTGTCAAAAATCCCTCAGTATGCCTTCCTTCGGAGGGGAAGTAAAGCCGGCGGGCCCATGTCATAGATTTATAGCATGATAAAGGACCTTTAACTAATTATGCTTGTGTGAAGCTAAATTATAAGTTAGATTTGACTAATGCTCTTAGGTTTCAACGTCCGTCGCCAGGAACCGACTGTGGTGACATCTAGTAACCAAGTTCAGAACTAGCTGTTGTTGACGGTGGCATTAGGTAGCATAAATTGGAACTACTAGAAAATCGAATGTCTGCAGTCCTTACATGAATTACAAACAGGGAACACACACTAATACAGCCATCACAATTAACACCGGTTATCAGACAGATTCTTCACACACCCAAAGTACACGGGGCTACAGGACCGCGTTGTTGCAGCCCCTAAACTCAGGAACCAACCAATAAAATGTTATTAGGAAAAATATTTTGCAGCACAGGTCCAATGTTCTATCGATTATAATCCTAGTGTTGGGGTTGGAAGAACCTTCACATACTTGGAGTACTACAGGGACTACACAGTCAGCTGGGGGTAGGAATGTCGTGTCGATGAGTTGACATGATAAGTAATCTTGTTATATGAAATACTTTTATAATGTTTTGCTTTATAACATTCCAATGTATTAATCTAAGCATGTACATACATACATATCCCACGTCGTTCCATCCATTAGATGGGTCGGCGAATGAGGCCTCTCCACCATTTTCTGTCTCTGTACTTCTCTTCTTCAATGCTGTCCAAGTCCTGACCCAATTGTTGGATGTCATTTCTCACCATGTCTGCATATCTCACTCTTGGCCGTTCTCTTCGTCTTCCGTCATGAAGTTGCAGTTCATACATTTGTCTTGGAATTCTGTTAACATCCATCCTTCACATATGGCCACATGAGCCTTTTCAAGGTTATTTTATCCTGTAGTTTGTCGACCTGAACCAATTGTCTGATATGCTCGTTGCAAATTCTGTCTTTTCTTGTCTTACCAACCATATCATCTCTGCTGCCTGAATCCTTCTCTCATCTTTTTTCCTCATGGTCCAAGTTTCACAGCCATAGGTCAAAATTGACACATAAGTCTGATAGATCGCTCGTTTACATTGCAGGGGCACTTTCTGGTTCCATATGATGTCTTGAACAGCTCTATAAAATGTACCTCCAGCCAAAATCCTGTTGGTGATTTCCTCATCAATGGTACCTGTTGCTGATATCACACTTCCCAGATTTTTGAATTTTTTAGAAAATCTAAGTTCTCTGCCATCAATTTCAATGGAACCTTCCGGTTGGCTGTTTCTCTGCATAACTAGCACCTCACTTTTTTCTACACTAAATATAAGACCATATTCCTTTGCTCTTTCTGTCCAGGGTTTGACCTGTTCTTGCAATTCTTCTTTGGAATCACTCCACACACATGTCACCCGCAAAGAGCATAACTTTCATTTACCCATCTAGGCAAGTGTTAATGATAAATCCTGAGTTCCTAACATCCTAAACATTTAGGCATATGCATAATCAAGTAAAGTTGATTTTAATAAGATTTTTGAGTTCATTTATTTATCTTCATGAATACGGTACTGTAATTGTTTTGATGTCACTCTGCCAAATATGAGCCAGGTTCATAGTTGAGGAAGTGGAGAGTACAATGTCACAAATCAGCAGGGGTAGATGAAACTAGACGAGAAATTGTGAAATATAGTGAGAAAGCAGGTCTGAAAGGATAATCGAACTCGCATGGGGTTGAGGAAATGTTCCCGCACCAATTTATAAACAAGGTATCAGAATACTGTATATTGCAACAATTATTGGGTATTGTCGAAAGGAGAGTTCGATGATTGGCCGAGAGTAAGACGGATGAAAACCAGTGTGGCTTTAGACCACAACAAGGATGTCAGGATAGATTTTTTTAACATGAGCCAAGTTATTGAGAAAAACTACGAGAGGAATAGACAGTCGAGTTTGTATTTTGTAGATGTAGAGAATGCGTACGAAGACAAGTTGCTGAGCATCCTGAGGGATTATGATATCGAGGGACGGCTGCTACAGGCAATCAAAAGTATTTATGTTGATAGTCAGGCTGCAGTGACAGTTGATGATAGGATGAGTTCTTGGTTTAATGTTGTTACAGGAGTTAGGCACTCAGCACTACTGTTTATTTTATATATGGACCATTTGCTGAAGGACATCCCAGGTAAGCAGTGTGGCCTATGTTGATGACCTGGTTGTAATGACAGATTCCGTCGATAGCTTGCAAGCCAAAATGTTAGAACTTGAACAGAAATGTGGGGAGTATGGTAAGAAGATCAGCATTTCAAAAACAAAGGTTTATGCTGGTAGGGAAGAAACGCAGGAAAATAGAATTTTCAGAAATGTTAACTTCAGAGTCATTAACATTAGACATTGTTCCGTATAGACAAGAATATATTAGATAAATGATTATCCTTTTATTTTGGATCCGCCTAGTCAATACTAATCTTTTATTGAAATGCAATCATAGATCACATATTTCTGTAAGTACATGTTTTGAGATCCTCTAATAAATGATCCTCCATCAGTTTACATAGAGAGTGACAGGCCAACTTTCATGACAATTACTCAAATGTGCAAAAACATGTTAAAATAGGGACAGATCAGATGAAATGAGAATAAAATGAATGGTGCACAAACATTGGGGCATGATATATAAAAAACCATATACCGGTACACTCAAAAACACAGAATTAAAAAAACACACTAAAGACAAGGATCACTTGTCCCGATTCATTAAAAAGTACGGTATATAGAAAGTTGCATCTAAAGTTCCCTGTATCTTCTTGAAGTAGTTGCTTTACATCGTAATCACCAAACATTCTTCATTTGTATCTAATCTGTGGTCACTTAAATTCTTGAGGGTTATAAAATCTCAAAAACGGATGCTATTGTTTGAAGTATAACAATTCAAAAACTCCCTTGGCAGCCTTTGTTCAGATGTACCAGTAATGGGTCACCTTTCAAATAACAATTGGGAAGAATGGGCCAGTTTAATAAGCCTGAGTAGGAGATAATGTAGTAAAACTGCGAAAAAAGAAAAAAAAATAGTCGAGGATCTCGAAACATGTGATCTATGATTGCATTTCAATAAAAGATTAGTATTGACTAGGCGGATCTATAATAAAAGGATAATTATTTATCTAATCATATGGAAAATAGAATGCCAAGTAAGAGGAACTAAATTGGAGCAGGTGGAACATTTTAAGTACTTGGGCTGTATATTCTCTCAGGATGGTCACAGTTTGGGGAAAGAAATAGAGGTGAGGTGTAGAAAAGCCAATGCAGTGAGTTCTCAGTGGCGATCTACAGTATTCTGCAAGAAAGAAGTTAGTGTAGCGACGAAACTCTCCCTACACCGCTCAGTGTTGCTGTATGGAAGTGAGAGCTGGATACATAAGCTAGAGGTACCTGATATATGGGAGCAATGGCAGGAAGGTACTCGTAATGAAGAGATGAAGGCGAAGTTACAAATGAACACGCTAGATGAAGCTGTTCGTATGAGCCGACTCAGATGGTGGAGTCATGTGAAGAGAATGGGGGAGGAGAGATTACCTAAGAGGTTAATGAGTTCGGCTGTAGAGGGTAAGAGAAGTAGAGGTAGACATGGGAGGTGATTAGATTCAGTGTTGAACAATTTCAAAGTGAAAGGTGTAGAAGCAGAGGAGGCCACTGTGCTAACTGCTAATAGGGGATCATGTAGGTGACGTGCTCGCAAACAGAGGCTTGCAGACTGGACTGGACACTGAAAGGGAAAACAGTCTCAAAATGTATGTATGACTTAGAATGCACAGTTTCAGATTTTGTCATTAATTGAGTCTGAATCTCAGGTAAGTAATAATAAAATAATCATAATAATAATGATGTCCTCCTACTAACAAGAGCACTCCCCACCACAACTCGGTTCATCAGCACAACCGTAGTGGAATGACTGGTAGGCCTTCTAACATGTCTCCTGTCCTGATGCCTGCAAGGTGCAAGCCTGTTTTCTGATGAAATGCAATCATTATTATATCTCAATTTTAAAAATGTTTTCCTACTCAATTAAATGCAAAGTAAAAAGTAGCATTTGTAATCCTTAGAACTGCTGCACCATCGTGTCTCTAGCAACCCCATTCTAATACACTAAACATATATTTGCCCTGTACTCGTATTAAAATGAACTAGATTTTGTTACTAATTTATCAATTGTGCATATTTCTTGTTAACCCCATGCCAGGACATTTTACATTAATTGTAATTATTATAAAACTGTCAGTCATTTCTATATATAAATATTTATCCATATAACCTACTACCTACTCGTAGCTAATCCAATTGATCAGTTGGCTACATTGAGGTGAAAGTTACATAGCATGACCTGTCTTAATTTATTTTGCATGAAGCATTCTATTTTTATGTCACTTCCATGACGTCTCGTCTGTCTGAAGTCCATACAAGCCCAGAGAGCCGAAAAAGAGCAAAAATGCATCATTTTTATTGAAGGATTACTTGCCCCATTAATATGAGCACTCACTAAGGACATAGTTTAACAGATCACAGAGTATCACCATGTGGCCTTTAAGTAATGATGAATTGCAGCACATGTACAACACAGCATGGTCTTCCACACAATCAACACTCGCTAAGGAACACAACAAAGTCAAGCACAACAAACCTTTGCACTCACAGATCTTTCTAGACTACACACACGAACTAACTTCACTCCTACACGGCAAGCCACCTCCAGCTAAAAGATCTGATCACGCTCCAACACATAGCAAGAAAAGTTTCCAACTATGGCAAGAAGATATTTGCAAAGTGTGAAAAATTCTTCAAACAGACAAAACTGATAATCTGTGATATGTTACAGTTGTCTGATATTAATGATTGATAAGAACAATATTCTCTTTCAATTTTATTTATTCTATTTTTCTGAAGGAAGAGCATTTCGGTTTCAATAATGGCGTGTTGCCAAGTGTATGTGAATGTATGAGGGAAGCTTGTGGAGGCTTGGAAGACACCCAGGCTATATTTAGTGAGGAGGTCAAATTTACTTTACTGATGAGATAGCCGGCTTGCTTCTTGCCTGCTCTGCATTACTTCCTGCAGAACCTAACTCTACATAAGGAAACAAAACCTAATATTAACTCACTTCAGAAACCAACTGGGGCCGTTACTCAAAGCCTGTCAAATGAGCTTTGTTGATCAGATAGCCCATGTAAACTTACAGTACAAGGAGACAAAACCTAAAGTTAACTCACTCCAGAGACGAAGTCAGGAATTGGGGCCACAGAAATCATCCTACCGTTACTCAATGGTGGTCAAATGAAGCACAACTACAAAACTTGTCTAGTTTCTTTAAAATATGCACAGCATGTTCATTATGATGGAAAACCAAAAGCTATAAAGCACACACAAACACCCTCACACTACCAACACTACCACAACACTGTTCCGTCTCCAATAAACAGATGCTGGATATAAATAACACCCAAGTTATTTTAGATCCACATCAATGACCTCACCTCACTATGGATCAACAACTGAAAAACTTCACTTTTACCTACACAATTTGATCCCCACCAATGCTTTAGTTCATCTGATAGAACCTTTAAGATCTGAACCCAGTACAATACCACATGTGCAGCCCGAGGTCTTCAACCCCTTATTTCTGTGGCAGACAGGAGTCACAAGGACGTGACCATGGCCTATTTGCCCACAGTCTACAGTTCCTAAGAACACATAACCAATCTACAGGGAAGAATAAAGAATTGATGGCAATTTAAAATAAAACTAAGCCCAATTGATTGCCTTAAATATTTTAAAAATGTTAAATCACTAAATACTTGGCATTTCTTGAGTGTTGCCAACTCCAATTAGAGATCATTGTTGTGCTACACTGGTCTGTGCCCTAAAGCTCCTGTCTATAGCCTGAAACATCTCTGTGAATATAATTTTTACAGCAGGACATTTCCACGAAGAGAGCAAGCAAAATCAGCTGTTGTTGCATGCTTCTATTTTAGTCTGTACTGCAGCAAATATATACACATGACAACCTTCTGCACACAGGCCAAATGAGGACAGACAGATGGATTGATAGAGGGGTTCCTTTATGCCGACTTTGTTGTGATACAAAATTAGCTTATCGTGCCCGCCGTTAACGGGTTCACGATCTGGAGACGGGGCCTAAGGTGCAGGACCTTGTTTGGCCAGCACCCAGTGCGTAGTTCTGCTTGGAATTAGGTATACTGGAGATCCGAACCCAACTAGCCTGAAAACTTGGATAATTACTCGTAATCCGAACCCAAAAAATTGTAAATGGAAATTCAAAATATCAAAGAAACTTCTGACCACAGTAAATTGGACTAGTATTTTAAAACATGAAATGTATGATATTATGTGTTCCAGCTCAGTAGATTTAACACTCAACAAATTCAAATGTGAAAATGATAAAACAAACAGTATCTTACAACACAAAGTGTCACTTTCCGCTCACACAAGACCGGTAATGAGTAATATCAGGTAGTAGGGCTTCATTTGACTGACTTACTAGGGAAACTATTTCCTCGACTTTCTAAGGAATGGCTTTGTGACATTTTCCCATACTTCATCCACCAAATAAATCATGTCATTGATAGTTACTTGTTTGAGGAAATTGACAATTTTATTGTTTTAGAAGCGACTTCATTCTCAAATAAGAATTTTAGGAGCTTCTTTTTATAAGCATAATTATATTACTTATAAACTAACCCTGTTAATCTTAACAGGTTTTGGAACCAAATACTGTGTACAAATGTACTGCTAAAAAAAAGTTACAACATTAAGAGAAATGAACTACCAGCCTTCACAACAATTCTAAACAATGGCTTTTGGCTCTTTTCATCCATGCATCTCCAATATAATTTATCTTTAATTGCATGGTTGGAATGTATTTCTTCTTCACCTTTTGAGACCAATAGGATCACTTTAACCAACCATCAGTTCGTCGAATTGTAGGAACTGTACGAGCCTTGCGGTCCTCCCAGTACTTCTTCATGAGTATTGATCATCTTGCCCTTTCTTGGGTGGAAAATATTCTTGTTGGAACTTTCTTTTTGGGAGTGGAAAATGATAAGTCATATTTTTAAGCTCTGTAGTTAAACTTTTCTTATTTGCAGCATCTTCTGTTGTTAGGCCAATTTCTTTTAAGTCCTCTCTGATTTCTTTTAACCATCGGCATCCAGTTGTGTGTTTTGAAGCAAGATTGTACTGTACTAGTTGTTTTAGAAGACGTGAATCTGGCATTCTCATGATGTGCCCAAAGAATCCTAGTCTTTTCTTTCGCATGGTATCGGTAAAGGGTTCTAGGTTGTTATAGACCATATTGTTATGTATTATTCGCCATTGCCCATCTTTTTTATATCCTTTATTGATACAAGTTCTTCCAATTCGCCTTTCGGTCTTCTGTAATCTGTCGGTTATAGAATGTTCTAACTAACCTAACCCCGTGGCACTACAGCCCTTGAAGGGCCTAGGCCTACCAAGCGACCGCTGCCCAGCCAATTGGCCTGCAGATTTTGGGGTGACGCGTGGTCAACGCGTCGGGTCCTCTCGGCCGTTAATCTTGGTTTTCGTGACCGGGGCACTGACTCACTGTCAGACAGCTACTCAATTGTCCTCACGAGGCTGAGTGCACCCCGTTCCAACCCTCACGTCAGTTTTAAAATCCCTGACGGAGCCGGGGATCGAACCCGGGGCCTCCGGGTGAGAGGCAGGTGCTCTACCCCAACACCACGGGGCCGGCTTATAGAATGTTCATTTAGATGGAATAATGTTTCTGATGCATATGAGGCTTCCGGTTTTATGACAGTATTGTAATGTTTAATTTGTGCATTAATTGAAAAGCATTTCTTTTTGTAAGTTTCCCCATGTTGATTTTTGAGCCCTAGATAACTTGTTCTTATTTGAATTGATGCTTTCTCATTTATGTTGTTTGTTATTAACTCTCCCAGATATTTGAATCGTGTTACTATTTTAACTTTTGTTATCATTAATTTGTATTTCCTTTGATGGTGTTGGTTTTTGAGGCATGGTTTCTGTTTTTTCAAATGATATCTTAAGGCCAATTTTATTTCCAATGATCTGACGCTCTGGCTTCCTCTAAATCTTTCGCCAATAATGCCATGTCGTCTGCAAAACCAAGACAGTTTATATTTGGAGGGCATTTCTTAAACCATTCTCGCATTACCATTTCCAATGCACAATTAAATAGCAGTGGTGATAAGCCATCACCCTGTCGTAAAGCGGTTGTGACCTCAAATGGGTTAGAGAATTCACCTCTGAATTTAACTTTTGATTTGGTGCCTGTAAGAGTTCGTTTTATGAGATTTGTCAATTTGGGGTGTGATGCCATGTGTCTTAGAATTTTTAATAAAGATTTTCTATGTAGCCTATTTATTATATCATAAATGAAATGGCTAAAGACTTGACGTTGCAGTGTTACTCTAGAGTCATCTAGTGATCACGACAAATTGAGTTTCATTCGCGAGGTCACTGAAACGTCAAGTAGGAAGCAACCATGGCTTTACTATATTTATTTATCGTTTGGCAATACAAGATTTCAGAGTAAGTTACAAAGAAAATCACTTTAAATTCTACTGTACATTATTTTTACTGTTTACACTATTATTACAGACTCAGGTCTAATGAGTCTATCCATTGGACCACGTCAGGTGTCGCCAACAGGAAGTCGAACCAGTCCCCTCCATATGCCCTCAGAGGACAGTCAGTGGTAATGTGTTGGATGGTTTGATTAGGAGCACCACAATCACACTGAGGAGACAAAATTTTCCCCCATTTGAACAAAGTTCCATTGCATACTCCGTGGTTTGTCCGAATCCTATTGAGAGTTGCCCAAGCCCTCCTAGACAGATCGGAACCTGGAGTGGATGTTCTTGTAGGGTCCAGGAAGGAGCTCGACTCAGGACAAGCTTTTAGTGTCCATTCAGTAATGCACTGCATGCTGGAATCAAAATGGTTTCTTACAAGCCTCTGGGCATGACAAATGGGTAGCTTCCTGGATTTGAGCCTGTTCATTTGAAGAGAGGGGATGTCTTCATGAATAGGTAGTGTAGGGTGATCCATGATCTTGTAGTACTCCCGTAGCAAGGCAACTTCTCTACGAAGGTGGGGTGGAAGAATATTGCTGAGGGCTGGAAGCCAATATGCTGGTGTAGTTCTTATACAACCAGTGATTAGCCTCATGGTGTTGTTCAACTGGGTGTCAACGAGTTTGACATGTGGGCTATTGAGCCAAACTGGGGCGCAGTATTCAGCCACAGAGAAGGCTAGACCTAAGGCAGAGCCCACTAATGTTGGTGCCATTGATACCAACCCACAGCAAACAGAAAAAATCTCAAAATGTTCAGACAGCTTGTGGTAATGCCAGTAGTCATAGTCCAACTTTTAATGAATATTTAATTCATCATCTGGGGCGTGGTGGCGCAGCGGTCAAGCTGTATGCCTCTCACCAAGGCGGAGCGGGTTCGATTCCCGGTCAATGCATGTGAGATTTTAGATGTGAAATGCCATGTCCTGTGGTTCGGATTCCACGTAAAATGGAGGTCCCGTGGCTTATGATCGCGAGATTAATGGTCACGTTAAACTACAAGCTTTTTAATTCATCATCTGCCAGTGAAGTATTAGGCCAGGTGGCCAGTTATGGTCTCATTCCATCTTTTAGCTGGACGTCCAATAGATCGAACCCCCTTTGGTTGGTATCATACAATCTGCTTTGGGACTCGTTCCCTAGGCATTCTGTTGACGTGCTCTCTCCAGTTCTTCCTATGTAGATTAATACAGGTTCTGTCTTTAGTTCTTTCATCACATACTCATTCCTTTTGTGGTGCCAACGTGTGTATCCTGCTGAGCGTCTCATAAACTTCATCTCAGCAGCAGTGATCCTAGTTTCATCTCGTTTTCAGATTATCCATGCTTCACTTCCATATGTGAGGACAAGTCTAGCTAGTGTTTTGTAGACTGTTAGTCTTGTGTCCCTCTGGACTAAGGATGGTTTCATTACCGAGTCCCCTGTGCGTATGGTTTTATTATACTTTATGATCTTATTAGAAATATTAGAATATTTCATTAATTATTGTTTTATGTTCATTTACAACTTTATAAGAAGGGGGACAATGAATTGGAAGTCCAAGAACAAGTAAATGTTTGGAACCAGGAGATAGAAGAGCATGGAATGAAAATCAGTGTGGAGAAGAGTCAGACAATGGTGATGACAAGAAATGTGCGAGATGGTAGGGGGAATATTGCAGTAGTTGGAAAACCATTACAAGTTGTGAAAAGCTTCAAATACTTAGGGAGTGTCCTAACAGATGATGGAAGGATAAGTGAGGAAGTTGGTAAGAGGATTCAACAAGCAAATGGATTTTACCAGAGTGTGAGGGGTCTGGTGTGGAACCAGGAAGTTCCCGAGAAATGTAAAAAAGATCTTGTATTCAACATATTACACACCTATATTGACGTATGCAGCAGGCACATGGACAACAACTAAACGGGAGGAAAGTAGAATCCAGGTGGCAGAGATGAAGTTCCTTAGAGGTATAATTGGAAAGACCCGCAGAGACAAAATCAGAAACAAGGAAATTAGGGAGAAAACAGGATTCCCAAAGTTACAAGACAAAATCGAGATCAGTAAGCTAAAATGGTATGGACATATGATGCGAATGGGAGAAGACCGAGTCCCGAAGCGATTATTTACTGAGAAAGTCACGGGAAGGCGCCGCGGATGAGGTGGATGGATGCAGTGAGGAAGAGCGTTGAGAAAAGAGGAGTGAGAGTGGAGGATGTACTGGAAGAGGGACAAGAGTGGTGGAGTGACAGAAAAGTATGGAGGTCCTTGATTCCCAGATCACTGGAACCGGGAAATGAAGAAGAAGGAGGATGGAGTAAAACTTTGTATTTATCCCGGATGGGGTGAGTGTTGTCTACGCATTGATTGTGGAGTGAGGAAATAAAGTGAATAATATTCATGACAGAATTAACCCTTACCAAGATAATGTGAAAATATGTCCAGGGAATTAATGATTGGTTGATTCCTCAGTTTAGGGGCTGCGACAACGCGGTCATGTAGCCCCGTGTACTTTGGGTGTGTGTAGAATCTGTCTGATAACCGGTGTTAGTTGTGATGACTGTATTAGTGTGTGCATCTGTTTTCAATTCAAATAAGGACTGCAGACATTTTAATTTATTCAAGTAATTCCTACTTTCGCCGCCAAATGCCACCGTCAGTGACTACTAGTTCAGAACCTGGTTACCAGTCGCCACTGCAGTCGGCTCCCGGCGACGAGCGTCGGAACCTAAGAGTGTTTGTCAAATGTTTAACCTAGCCTAATTTAGCTTCACACAGGTGTAATTAGTGGACAGTTCTTTAACATGCCATAAATCTATGACATGGGACCGGCGGCTTTACTTTCCCTCCGAAGGAAGGCATACTGAGGGATTTTTAACGCTCTTAAAAAATCCGACGACTTCGGCCGGGTTTGAACCCGCGACTTTGGGCATAGAAGCTCAGCATGCTACCAACTACGCCACCGATGCCGCCCCAGGGAATTAAGACAAAATCTGTATCATCTTCCTTTTTCTTTTTGCCAGCTGGCGTGGGTCAGCGGTAAAGTGTTGGTCTTGAAACTGAACTCGAGCTCGGCTACCGGTTCAAATCCAGCCATGGGTATGGATGTACGAGTGTGTTGGCCCATTCTTTCTATGACATCATCTTCTTCTTGATTTCCCGGTTCCAGTGATCTGGGTCGCGGTGTGAATCAAGGACCTCCATACTTTTCTGTCTCTCCACCACTCTTGTCCCTCTTCCGGTACATCCTCCACTCTCACTCCTCTTTTCTCAACGCTCTTCCTCACTGCATCCATCCACCTCATCCTTCCCCTTTGGCGACTTCCTCGTAAATAATCGCTTCGGGACTCACCATCATGAAACCCTTCCCGAGTGCCGGGTAGGGTGGTGTAGAACGAGTCTTCGCCATTGTTGTCTATCTAGGAATGTCTCTTCCCTCACAATGCACTCCCAGTTTCCTCTTCTCTCAGTTGGTGCAGCAATTTCTTCTTAGGTCATCCTACAGGTCTTCTTCCAACAACCCATCCTTCTAGGTAAGCATGTGGTGTTCTTGTGTCCTTAATCTTTCATCTACCGAATCTACTTCCAATTTCTTTCTGATGTCTTCATTCCTTACCCGGTCCAGTCGTGTTTTAAGTAGGATAGTTCTTAGAAACTTCATTTCACATGCTTGGAGTTTACTGAGCTCTCTCTTTTTTAATGTACATGTATCTACGCTGTATGTGAGAATAGTATGATCTGTACAAAGTTATTTTGGTTCTCATGGGTATCGTATCATTTGTCTTACAAGGTTGTAGAGGATGGAACTTTTAGCCACTCTGCTTACGACTTCTTGATCTTCATTACCATCACTGGAAATCATGCTGCCTAGGTATTTAAATACCGGCACACATTGGATGTTTTTGTCTTCAAGCTTTATGATGCAACCATTATCTTTCCTCAAGACGCAAAATCCAAGTATAGTTAACCCTCTTAGTGCCAGAGTCGCTGTGAGTGATCCTCATAAAATGAACGAAACTTGCCAGCGTCGCTCTGAGAGACGCTTCGTTTTTGTTTTCTTAGCGGGGCTTATAGACCGAAAATGGCGTCTAAACTTGAAGTGACCATTAAAGAGAGTTCTAGCTACCATTTTCTGGCAAACTTCTTTTGTTTTCTGTCTTTCGATATATTCGAGCGATATTTGAAGTTCCATGACTTATTTACGCGTGACTCGTAAGAGCATGGCGTCGAAAGGAAGGAAGGATGGTTTGAGAGAGGAAGAAATTGAAGAATTAATGATTGATGAGTCAAGTGGTGAACTCTCAGACTTCGTGGACAGTGATTGTGATCTTGTGTGTGACGAATCAAGTGCCGACTCCGCTTCGGACAATGAATTAATAACCCCTGGCACTACAGCCCGTGAAGGGCCTAGGCCTACCAAGCGACTGCTGCCCAGCCATTTGGCCTGCAGATAGTGGGGTGACGCGTGATCAGCGCGTTGGGTCCTCTCGGCCGTTAATCTTGGTTTTCGTGATCGGGTCGGACAATGAATTACCTGCGCGGAATGCGATCGTACATGACCAAGCAAGTGATAGTGATGGTAATGATGTTGATAGTAATAGTGACTGGGAAGAAAGGAAAGTTGACCAGGACAATCCTCCACAGGCTACACAACAATTCCTGGAACTGCCAGGTATGAACCATGCTCCACCACAAGAGTCGAGATCAGTGAATTATTTTGATTTATTTTTCACTGCAACACTGCTAAACCTGATAGTCACAGAAACGAATCCCTATGCACAACAATATCTTCAAACAGCTGGTCGATTCTACCCAAATTCCAGAGCAAATTCATGGGAAAAAAAACAACAGCTAATGAAATTAGGGCCTTCATAGCCTGAATTCTGAACACGGGCATCGTTCGTAAACAAACAATTTACAGTTACTGGTCAAAGAACGTCCCTCATGCTACCCCTTGGTTCTCCATGATGTTCCCTCGCAATAGATTCCAGCTTTTACTCAGATTTTTCCACCTTTCAGACAATTCTCAACATCCGACCCCTGACAGCCCTTCATATGATCCTTGTGCCAAGTTCCAACCTCTAGTTGACCACGCAAACAACATATTCCACCACTATTACACTCCACATCAACAGCTGAGTATTGACGAAAGCTTAGTTGGAACAAAGTGCCGTACAAGAATGCAACAGTATCTGCCTAATAAGCATCACCATAGATGAGGCATAAAGTTGTGGATGTTGTGTGACTCTGTAGTCAATATTGTTTGGGGTTTTACGCATATGAAGGAGCACAGGACACCGCAGATAAGGAACAAATAAAACAGCATGGCTTAGCATACACAGTCGTAGTGATGTGGGCAGGGTAAATACCCAGTGGGAAGGTAAATATAAATTGGGTATTTACCCAGTGGTAATTTAAATACCCAAAATGTGGGTATTTCCAGTTTTTTGAGCTTTGTACAACACTCTTTGTTGTGTTGATGAAGTGTTGGATAAACAAGGAATGAAACACAGGTATTTGATGCCTTAAATTGAAATGAGGAACAATATTGATCCTTCAAACTAAAAGAAAAGGAAAATGGACGACCGGGTATTTTTGGGTATTTATATGTTTTGGCACTACCACACTACAACAACCTGTCAGTCAGACTGATTTTATGTCAGCAAAAAGGATCTTGAAGAATACTATCAAAAACAGGTATGAAGAAAAGGCAAAGAAAACAGCAGAGACCAAATTATGGAAAGACATTGATGCCAAATGGGATCAATATAAATTAACACCAAGAAGAGAAGCTGTAGCCTACTTCAGACTTAACACTGACCACGACTGCCTTGCAGCTCATCTGAAACGAATCAACATCCTGAGATCTGAAGAATGCACACTTTGTCACGAACCTGGAAGTAAAATGGATAAGGGGCTCCTGCTACATTGCAACAAACTTGATGTGACTGCTAGAACTTCAGGAAACCTCACACAACTCTATTGGAACGCAAGAAAGCTGATGGATTGGAATCCGGGCTAGCCATAGGAAACAACAACAACAACAACAACGACGACGTTTTGGCACTGTAACCTTGTCTTAATGTGTGTATTTTTTCCCTTAAATTAAAGTAAAATATTGGATAACACCTTTTGGTTGTTTTGTGTTTTAAATTTTTAATAAATACCAAGATATTGAGAAGGTCCACTTTTATTATGGTACTAGAAATGAGCAACAAAGATGTGGGAGGTAAAAGCTACTTTTGTAGTAGGGCCTAATATCATCATCATCATTTCCCCTTATCCAGCTCCTGCCGGGTCGGGGTATTTATGGCACTTCTCCACTTTCCTCTTTCCTTCCACCATTCTTCTTCCACGATCTTGTCCCAGTCCAGATTTCTTTTTCTCACGCTGTTCTTCACTGAATCAATCCACCTTGTTCTAGGTCTTCCCCTTGCTCTCTTACCCTTGCACTTGGCCTCCAGCATCTGTCTTGGTATTCTATTTTCCTCCATCCTCTTTACATGTCCAAACCACCTTAGTTTATTCTTCTCAATTCTCTCATTTAGTTTTCCCATCCCAACTTCCTTCCTAACATCTTCATTCCTCACTCTGTCTTTCCTTGTCTTACCTATCATACTTCTTAGGAATTTCATTTCACTGGCTTGGATTCTACTCTCTTGCCTGCTCGTCAGGGTCCAAGTCTCAGCTGCATACGTTAATATGGGTACATAGTACATTTTATACATTACCTCCTTGCTTTTCCTTGGTACTTCCTTATCCCAAACAAGTTTTCTTACACTTTGATAGAATGCATTGCTCTGCTGTACCCTCCTGCCAATCTCCATGCCCAACCTACCAGTTTGCATCAATTCACTTCCTAGGTATTTGAACGTGTCCACAATTTCCAAACTCTGACTTCCAATTTTCACAATGCCCTTTCCTTGTCTTTCCCCTCTTGTCATCATATGTGTAGGCCAAATATGCCAAAACTCAAAAGGTAATAAAACATATTCAATAGAAAGCACACTTGAAAGAAAAAAAGCTTAGTAAAAGTGCTGTAAGTTATTTTTCATTCAATTTTAAATATAAAAATATATTAATTTTTAAAAATCATACTCGAAATAATATGGTTGGTTCTTAAGTTTAGTGGCTGAGGCAACACGGTCATGTAGCCCCATGTACTTTGGGTGTGTGCAGAATCTGTCTGATAACCGGTGTTAATTGTGATGACTGTATTAGTGTGTGTTATCTGGTTTTTTTTTTCATTTAAGTACCGTACAGACTGCAACTTAGAATTTTTCAAATAGTTCCTTCTTTTGCCGCCAAGCACCACCGTCAACAATTACTAGGCCAAGTTCAGAACTTAGTTACTAGACACCACCGCAGTCGGCTCTTGGCAACAAACATAGAAACCTAAGAGTGTTGTTTACATTCTTAACCTATCAAATTTAGCTCCACACAGGTGCAATTAGTGGAAGGTTCTTTAACATGCCAATAACCTATGACATGGGACCGCCGGCTTTACTTCCCCTCCGAAGGAAGGCATACTGAGGGATTTTAACGCTCTTAAAAAATCCGACGGCTTCGGCCGGGTTTGAACCCGCTATCTTGGGCATCGAAATAATATAAATGCATGTCAGGAAGTTTTTGTAGTATGTGGGTCCTAAATGGGTGAAGATGTATGCCAGCAAGCATATGGGTTGGCAACACAGCTCCGCTCATCCTACCCAGAATTCAAACTGATACTGTACTTTCCTCCCATTTTCTATTCTTTGTTTGATGCCTACTGTACTTAACCTAACTTTTTCAGTGTAGTGGAGTTGTTAGTTTATATCTCCTGATCTAATTCCCAATTCTAATTCTGTGTTTAAGTCCCAATTCTAATAATATTTAATTTGATTAACTATCTAATGTTGTTACATTTCTAAAAAGTTAATGTAGAATAGTTTGCGTACCGGTACCCTTTTTTAAGGTTCAACTTACCACGACACAGGATTTTTGATGAAAAATCTAAAATACCTGGGTATTTACCCAAATTGGGTATTTACCCGAGTATATACCCTGGGTATTTACCCCGATTTATAAATACCAGGGTATTTTACATCACTACACAGTCGTCACAACGCTTCTGTCAATGGGAAATTATTTAAACAAAACAACCCCTGGCACTATTCAGCCCATGACGGGCTAAGGCCGACCAAGCGACTGCTGCCCAGCCATTCGGCCTGCAGATATTGGGGTGACGAGTGATCAGCGCGTCGGGTCCCCTCGGCCATTAATCTTGGTTTTCGTGATCGGGGCGCTGTCTCACTGTCAGACAGCTACTCAATTGTCCTAACGAGGCCGAGTGCACTCCGTTCCAACCCTCACGTCAGTTTTAAAATCCCCGACAGAGCCGGGGTTCGAACCCGGGGCCTCCGGGTGAGAGGCAGGCGCGCTACCCCAACACCACGGGGCCGGCTATATAAACAAAGGTTACCATATTTACTGTGACAATTTCTTTACATCCATCCTTCTGGCATAGCATTTGTACTCTCTCGGAAAATTCATTACACGTACCATACGGCGCAACAGAAAATTCTTACCGTTGCAACTGTTGCAGAAATTCACTGTTGGACAAGTGAAGTTTTTCAGGAAATGGTTCATGTTACTGAGTGGTTTCAGGGAAAAGAAAACACAAAAGAATCAGGTGCTCCTTTTATCCACTGCTTCAACTGCCACTATGACACAGTCCAAACCCAAGGGTAATAAACCACCCATATCGAAATCTCAAATGATTTTCGACTACAATACCCTCATGGGTGGCATAGATACATCTGATATGATGGTTTATTGCTACCTGGATGAAAGGAGAACCCTTGTGTATTGGAAGAAAGTAGTTTTCAACATAATCTCCAGAATGTTGTTGAATGCTTACGTTCTGTACAAGGAGAATGTGCTGCCCGGATCGAAAGCAATGACACGATTCGATTTCAACAATGATGTGATCACTTCTCTTGCAAGTGAATGGCTTGAGAAGAGGGAAAAGGATAATTGCAGCCCTTCTCCTCCTTTAGCTGGTCGAGGCACTGCAAGTCAGTATGGTGTTAAAACTCTCCCCGAGAGAAAATTACGCTTACGTAAGGAATGTTCTACAGCGACCCGCAAGATACGCTCAAGAACTCTGTGTGTGAGGTGCCACAAAGGACTACACCCAGGATGTGTGATAAACCACAAATGTGAAAGATAAAACTACAGGGTGCCCCTCCGTTTTATTTATTTTTACTGTTATAATTTTTAGCCCACTTTTCACATTTTGCAAAAATTAGGAAAAGACTTATGAGATCGATCCAGACAAATTTGTGTCTGTCTGTCCTTCTGTCTGTCTGCCCCTCCCCCCTATCAACTCATAAACGGCTGCAGTAATCGAAACCAAATTTGGTATGAGTAATGATCTGTACCTAAATATCTCAATGCCGTATTTGAAAATGATGTCAGTGCTACCAACTGCTGAAAATCACAATTTAAATTTGAGCTCCATGTTGGATCTCTTGGAAGGTATGAATGGGAGCTATTTCAAAATTGGCACACGAATAGATAATAATATTTCAGTTTAATTTCCAGGAAGCCATACATGACAGTGTTGCCTAAATGATAAGCCTGCTGACAGGTCCAATTTTAAAATGCATGTAACTTCTATACTAACTTATGGATTTCATTCAAAATTGGCACGATAGATCGTATTATTTCAGATTATTTCTGACCAATACAAGCATGACATTGTTGCCAACATGATTTTACGCGTGCTGTTAGATCCAATGTTCAACTTCATATAACGTCCGTGCTATCCATTGGACTTCAACGGAATTTTGTATTCTGTACCTTAAGAGATGGAACTGAAAATATATTCAGTCACCAGGGCTGCCAACTGTAGTGCTCTATTAGGCTACATTAGGCTACATTAAGCCAGGTATCCAGTATTTTGAACTAATTGTAATTTCTATATTACCAACTTAATTACGTCATTATTCTAGATAGATACATATAGAGTAATCATTGGCATGAATCTTAATTTTTAAGAAAAGTAGGCTCTTTAGTTCGTCACGGAACTTCTTGTTATTTCATTTATTTGAGGGCTTGCCATTGTTGGTGTATTTTATGAGTATGCTAGATTTTAGAATTTCGGATTTTTGACACCCCTGCTGATATTTTTTAAACTAAAAAACTGAGTTTCTGGTTCTTTTGTTATGCATGTGTGCTCTCCAGTGTTCATTTTTACTCCATTTATAAGAGTGTGGTAATAGGAATAATCAAACTTTCTAATTTTACCGAAGAAATTTTTTAATTAATTAATTAAAAAAGAAAGATCTTGAGGAAAATTCTTGGCCCGATTAAAGACAACGGTGAATATAGACGACGGCATAACTATGAGCTGTATATTCATGTCCAGAAGATCTCTGATGTAATGAGGAAAAGGAGGATTGCATTTTATGGCCACTTGCTTAGAATGAAACCCACACGATTGACGAACCGGATCTTTAACTATTTTAAAAATAAGAAGACCAAGCCAGCCTGGTTCGAAGAGGTGGAAAGAGACCTGCAAGAGATGGAAATTACCTGTGGGGATATTCAAGAACGCCATCCCCTCAGAAAGAAACTACACGACCACAAGGGTTTTCAAGAAAAACCGAAGTTGAAGACGGGAAAGATGTGGACGGAAGAAAGAAAAGAGCAACACCGGCAACGTATGAAGCAACACTGGGCAAAGATCAAAGCCCAGAGAAGCCAGTTGAAATAACGTGGTCCTTAGTTGGCCGATACGATTAAAGAAGAAAGAAAGAAAGAAAGAAATAAGTTTCATAATGATCTGAAAATTTCCCTGAATTTAGATAGCTATGTTTTGCACTCCCTAACTAAATTTTGCTTTCGTATCTATAAAAACAGGTGATATACACATTTTTTTCTGAAAGCCTACATTTTCCATTAAAACAGCCTAGAACTTTTAGACCTCACCTTTACCTTTTCGCCTGGCACTAAGAGGGTTAAATCAAAACTGGCTAAGAAGGCCAAAAGCCAACAAATATTTCTAAAAACTTATTTTGTTAGAATTGGTGTACTGGAGGCAAAGTTAGTTAGTTATTGTTGTTTTAAGGGGCGGAACTACGAGGTCATCTGCCCCTCTTAACACAGATTAAAGAATACAAATTTTGAATTGAATTTAAAATTTTGAGGTGGACATCTAAATTTAAAAAGACCAAAAATTAATAAAACAAAAACAAACAATTAAATAAATAAAAAAATAAAAAATTATAAACATAAATAAAAATTACGGAAAAAACAAAAACATTATCATTCAAAAACGAACAAGTCGTTGAGTCAAAGTTCACTGGAAAATTTAGATTGCTGGCCCTAACCCACTCTCACTTATAAAGCGGATAACGCGATCAGCAGCCACCGCGTCATCGGCTAATATAAGTTTGAGTGTCGTCTGCAAACCAAGGTTTCTTCGTAAGTCAGCAAGATCCACACACTCGGTGAAAATGTGGGCCACGGTGAAAACGGCTCCACAGGTACAAAGTGGGGGGTCTTCCCTTCTCATTAGGTATGAGTGGGTGGATCTTGTATGACCTATCCTTAGCCTACACAAAATGACGGACTCTCTCCGGGCCCGGAAGGAGCTCCGCCAAACGCGAGTAGTTCCCTTGATCGCTCTCAGTTTACTGGGCAGTGGGTCAGCTAGCCACTGACTCTCCCAAAAAGCCAGAACTTGTAGGCGTAACTGAGAGCGAATATCTCTAGCGGGTACCTCCATTGGTCGAGGTGGTAGTGATACCGCCTCTTTTGCAGCTTGATCTGCTAACTCATTTCCCACAATTCCCATGTGGCTTGGAAGCCACAGAAAGGTGATTCGAGTGTCAGCGTGGCACAGCCCGGCTAGTAGGTCGTGGATTCGCTGCACTAGGGGGTGTTGCGGGAAACATGTAGCAATTGACTGCAACGAACTCAAAGAGTCGGTACACACGAGAAAGTGGATTCGAGCATCCTGTAGTGCAAACTGCAGAGCTTCATAGATGGCAACGAGCTCCGCAGTAAACACACTACAGGCCTCAGGCAAAGAGATCTTGGTATTTGCACCATCAATAACGTAAGCACAACCCACCTTCTCGTCCACCTTCGAACCATCCGTGAATAGAATGCCAGCGTCCGGAAATTGGTGAACTATGCTGTGGAACTGCCTCCGGTAAACGGAGGCATCCGTGTTCACCTTAGGACCTCGGTGCAGATCTAACCGAATTTCCGGACGCGGGACTTGCCACGGAGGCACCTCGCTAGATGTCCGGATCATACAGGGACCTACAGCCACTCCTATTTCGGTACACGAGCTATCAAGTCTAATACCAACCGGCCGAGTGGCACGAGGCCGGTTGGCGTACCCCTGGTGGTTTTGGGTACCGAAGAGAGCTTGATAGGTCGGGTGTTGCGGCATTTGACGCACATTGGCAGCATATGCTAACAGCATATGTTGGCGTCTATAATTTAAAGGTGGAACACCCGATTCGGCGAGTAGGCTGGGTATCGGGCTGGTCCGGAAGGCACCGGTAGCCAGCCTAACGCCACTATGGTGGATACTGTCCAGCATTTTTAAGGTTGCCGGTCTTGCTGAACCGTATGCCGCAGAACCATAGTCTAGCCGGGACAGGACGAGGGCTTGGTAGAACCGTAGCAGCACCGCACGGTCAGCCCCCCACGTAGTGCCACTAAGAAACCTGAGCATGTTCAGTTTCCTGAGACATGTCATTTTCAATTGCCGTATATGGTGCTGCCACGTTAACTTGCTGTCAAAATGGAGCCCCAGGAAGCGATAAGTGTCAACCACCGGCAACGCAGCATCCCTGAGATGTAGTTCAGGGTGTAAATGTAGCCTCCGTAGCCGACAAAAATGGACGACGGAGGTTTTCGCTGCTGAAAAACGAAAACCCCGGTCGTGAGCCCACCTGTCGACCCGGTTGATGGCTAGCTGCAATTGCCGTTCCACGACTGCCATACTTCCAGAGCTGTAATGCAGAGCTAAATCGTCTACATACAGCGATGGAACTACCGCGGACCCGGCGGCGGCAACAATGCCATTAATGGCAATCGCGAACAAGGTGACACTCAGCACTGAACCCTGAGGAACTCCATTTTCTTGGGTATAGTACTGCGATAATGTCCTACCGACCCTTACACGGAAGAGTCGGACGGACATGAAATTCGCAATGAAAGTCGGTAAGTTACCACGGAGTCCCCACTTGTGAAGGGTGGAAAGGATCCCGTAGCGCCATGTGGTGTCGTAGGCTTTCTCGAGGTCAAAGAAAACCGTGACTAGGTGCTGCTTCCGGAAAAAAGCCTCCTGTATGGCGCTCTCAAGTCGCACCAGATGGTCAGTGGTGGACCTATGAGAGCGAAATCCACATTGGTACTCAGACAGGAGACCTTTATCCTCCAAGAACCACACCAGTCGACGGTTCACCATCTTTTCGAGCAGCTTACATAGGCCATTTGTCAAACAAATGGGCCTATAGCTGCTTACAAACTTGGGATCCTTTCCAGCCTTAGGAATCGGTATCACGATCCCCTCTCGCCATTGAGATGGAAACTCCCCTTCAATCCATATACGATTGAAGAGGATCAACAGTTCTTTCATACTGGATTCGCACAGATGTTTTAACATTTGATTATGTATGTTATCCGGTCCAGGAGCCGTATCCCTGCACAGTGCAAGCGCACTTCGCAGTTCCCATTCAGAGAATGGTACATTATAGGACTCCGAAGCAGCAGTGGCAAAGGACAAGGGGTGAGTCTCTGCCTCCCGCTTCAGTCAGAAATGTAGGATCGTAACTCCCGGAGCAGGATACATCGGAGAAGTGCGAGCCAATGCTGTTGGCAATGGCGAGATGGTCCGTGATGATGTCCCCATTGATGGACACTCCGGGTATCGATAGTGATGTCGGGAGTCCGGAGATCCGACGAAGCTTAGTCCACACTTGAGATGAAGGAGTATGCGCCGTCATGGACGACACATACTTTTCCCACGTCGTTTTCTTACTCTCCCGAATCAGATATCGGGCTCTAGCACGCATCCTTCTGAAGGTGATAAGGTTGGCCATAGTGTTTTGCCTCCGATAGCATTTGAAAGCACGTCGACGATCTTTAATGGCTGCTGCAATCTCGGCTGTCCACCAAGGGACAAGCTTCCGGCGTGAGTTGCCGGATGAGGAAGGTATTGTTTCCTCAGCAGCAGTCAAAATACCATTCGTTATGTGAATGGTATGATCGTCGACACTCTCAAAGGTATCTTCGGCAAACACCGCACGTGCCGTGAAAGTTGGCCAATCAGCCCGACGGAGAAGCCATCGACTTGGTAACTCGATGGCTCTCTGGTTCGGAAGAGTAACGATAATTGGAAAATGGTCACTATTACAAAGGTCATCGTGTACACCCCACTGTAGCAGGGGAACCAGCGCACGACTGCACAGGGTAATATCGATACTTGAATAAGTACCGTGTGCAATAGAGAAGTGCGTAGGCTCCCCTGTGTTCAACAGACACAGGTCCAGCCGCCTGATCAGCCTCTCAAAATCTCTCCCTTTACCGCTAGTGGTAGCCCCAGATGGTGTTGTGGGCATTAACATCTCCCAGGAGGGGGGAGCTGAGAGACTAGATCCACCAGCTGGTCGTAATCCGGCTGAGAATCAGGTGGGATGTGCAAGGGTAAGAGAGCAAGAGGAAGACCTAGAACAAGGTGGATCGATTCAGTGAAGAACAGCGTAAGAAAAAGAAATTTGGACTGGGACAAGATCGTGGAAGAATTGTGGAAGGAAAGAGGAAAGTGGAGAAGTGCCATAAATACCCCGACCCGGCAGGAGCTGGATAAGGGGAAATGATGATGATGGTGTACTGGTTGATAGTTTATTTCTCTATCAGCAGTTTAATGTTTATTATTGTTCCCAAAGTGGTCTTCCTTTCAGTACCTAATTCTAAGCAGAACAATGTACTGTATTAGGAGCAAATTGTGAAATTGCACAGATGTTGGCCAAATAAGGTCCGATAGTCTAGCCATAACTAAGGTAACCGTATTTGTTACCCTAGAACGCACACCAGTCAACGCCGGGTACGGAGAGTTAGTATCAATTATTTTTACACAGCATGTTATTTAATTTGAACATTTTAAAGAAACTTGGTAACATATACAACATTGAGTAAAAACATGAAATATTTCCAAACCGAAGACCATATTTTTGCAATTAACCCTCCAGCATGTGCCCCTTTCCACTTTGTACCACATCTTGTTTTCTGGATTTCCGGTACATAAAATGAAAATACACACTTCTTATTTTATCTCAAACAAGCGCTTGTTCCCACACCACAAGATCGTATTGCACGGCTACATGGAACAAACTTTCCCACATGTCCCAATTGGTTGACTTCTATGCCCATTCAGTTGGATTAGCTTACTCCCATGGCTAGCGTGTGTAGCAGATTCTGGTTTATTGGCCAACAGCAGCAATATCCAGAGCAAAGTGATCCAATGCTCCGGTCCTCTATCTGTATTTCAATCTTCCAGAAGAAGCTCTTGGATCAGACCCATTTAAAACTTCATGCCATAACACCGATATAATGACTACAATAATCAGTATATGTTTATAAAATCAACTACATTTGCCAAATTGACACTATTAAAATAATGCTGTTGCACCTGCAGGATAGTTAAGTGCTCATAATATATACAAGTAGTTCTGTAAATAGTTGTAATCCAACGTAACTCTTTGGTATGTCGCTGACGTGCTAGTGGTCGGTGATTGCAGCGGGGCGAGGTACTGAACAGCTATACAGTACTCTGTATTACGAATAATGAACGCTCACGTGTCATGGCCAGCATGGGGAGAAATGCTGCAGTGCCACTGGGACAGGTCATGACTCATAACATTCCAAGAGGCTTGCAGAAAGACACAAATACTGGGGATGTTAGCCCCCCCTGCCTGGCGGTCTATGGTGTGTCAGCTGTACACGGGATCGAGTCAAGGCACAGTAGAACACTGCTTACTGCTGTCTCCGCGGAGACTGTTACCCCACACATCTCCTCTCTACACCTCATCCTTCAAGCGGATGAGAGCCATTCATAATACAGAATATCGTGTATCGCAATAGTAATCCACAGAAAATGCCTAACTTAGCTTCAGATTGTCCTTGTACTTCAATCTAGTAATTAGCCATGTTGTTCCTTTCTAAAGGTACTTGATCTCTCCCCCCAGAGCTTCATGTCACAACGTCTCAATTGTCTGTTATAACAAGCTTATCCTTCTTCTGTGGTGTTCAATCCGAAGATTGGTTTGTAGCAGCTTTCCATGAACTCCGGTCTGTGGCTAGTCTCTTCATGTCCAAGTAATTATCACAACCTTTGTTGTGAATGATTTGTTTTATGTATCCCAGCCGTGGTCTACCTCTACACTTCTTTTCTTCCACATTGAAATGAAAATCCACAGCCTGCTTCCAGTCTCCGACCGGGTCAGGAATGGAATGAATGAAGCCCCCATCTAGCGGCGAGGATATGGACTGTGCCGGCTGCCGAGGCCTGACGCACTCCTCTGGGGCAATGATTAAATGAATGACAGATGAAATGAAATGATAGTGGAGAGTGTTGCTGGAATGAAATTTTGACAGGGAAAACCGGAGTACCCGGAGAAAAACCTGTCTGCCTCCGCTTTGTCCAGCACAGATCTCACATGGAGTGACCGGGATTTGAACCACGGACCCAGCGGTGAGAGGCCGGCGTGCTGCAGCCTGAGCCACGGAGGCTTTCCTTCCACATTGCCCTCCAGTATTGTGTGCAGAACACTTTCATGCCTCAAGATATGTCCAATCCAATTGTCTCTTCTGTGAGTAAGCATATTCCATAAACATGGCTTCACTCCAATTCTCTTCAGCGTTTCTTCATTACTGATTTTGTCCACCCATGGAATTTTTAGTATTTTCCTGTAGCACCACATTTCAAAGGCTACTATTCGTTTCTTATCAGCCAAGCCAAGAGTCCAGGTTTCACTACCATACAACAGTACACTCCACACATATCTTCACAAGACGTTTCCTGAGGCTCATACTAATGTTTTTGCATGTAAAGAGCTTTCCTTTCATGTTGAATGCTATTTTGGCTTGGTTGATGCGGCTGACTATTTCTCTTCTACTTCTTCCATCTGCTGTTATTTTGCTACCAAGATAAGTGAACTCCTGTACATTTGTCAGCTGTTCTCCATTTAAAGTACAACGAGGAGGTTCATACTGCCGGCTACAGAGAAGAACTTTGGTTTTCATTTTGTTGACCTTCATGTTATATTTGTTAAAGATGGATTCCATTTCTGCTAATGCATAATTCAGATCCTCTTCGTTTTCTGCCAGGACTGCGATATCATCCGCAAAGCGAAGCATGGTCATTCTTTCTCCTTGAATCTTGAGACCTCCAGTCATTGGCAAATTATCATTTACTTCATCTATTGCTTTTTGGATGTATGCATTAAAAAGAATTGGTGAGAGCGAACAACCTTGCCGAACTCCTTGCTTAATGTTGGCCTCTGTTGTGGAATCTCCACATCGTATAACGGCTATCAGTCTATTCTACTCAACCTTATCAAATGCCTTCTCCAGGTCTACGAAAGCAATGAAAGTATCAAGATCTTATCTTAGTCGTTTCTCTATAATCATTCTTAAAGCCAGGATTGCTTCTCGAGTCCCTCTACCCTTCCTGAATCCAAATCGACTTTCTGTCAACGCTGTATTGGCCAACGCGGGAAGTCAACAACCCACCAAGAGTATTCTGGTAATAGGGGACATGTATAAGGGTTTGTTGGCCAAAGCATTAGATAAAGATGTAATGATAAAAAGGGTTGACTTTATAAAAGGTCGCATAACAATTTAGCAAACATGTGGAGGACCAGACAATATCATTGTCACCAAGTAAAGAGGTCCAGGAAGGCATAAAGGGCACAACACAAACAATTACTAATAATAAGATATATTATCAAATAGGTGGCACATAAAATAAATATTCAAAGGTGGCACACAAATATATGAGAAACACTGACACAAATTTACACAATTGAATAAACACTCGCATGGAATTAACACACGTAAGGCTTGAGCCTAAAACACAAATTGTCTTGAACGTAGCTGCAGATCAATACATCAAGGAACGGCATGCTATACAAGGCGGTTCCAAAGAATGGTATAGTTTAAATATGCAACGCAAGTGGAGTTGCAACAAATAATGAAAACAGGTCGCATGGAACGAGAATGTGTCGTCGAACCAGAACTGACTTACAGTGATGTGCCGATACCGTAAGCCCAAAAAATGAATTGTTAATAAAACAAATTATGTGTGAAACGCAGGAAGTCAAAGTAGTTGCTGTCATACAAATACCGGGATATGCCAATCGCACGGTATTGTCACAATAGTAAAGTAGTTGAGCCCAGTGTCACCCTCCATTTCAGTGATGGTGCAGGAAGATAGTGCATGGCCTTGTAGCACATGCTTCAAGACAAACGATGAATTACTTATCACACGAAACAAAATCATATTCATACGCGTGATGACAAATTGTTAGGCAATAGGTGAAGATCAGAATTAAACATGTTACAACAAACTATCCGACGCCACGGATTGAAGGATTCGTCAACATGGCGCGAAGCGATAACAACAAGCATGGTCTGATGAGACCAAAAATCACCAAAATGTCACTGCCCTAACAAAAATATGAATCATGTGCAGGATATGATCACTAAGCACGGTTACTACGAAGATAGCACCAATTACAGAAGTGATTAACTGGATATTCGTCGATAGATCACAACCAGTATCAAAGCACAACATTCTGTCATGGCTACAAGCTTAAAGACGAAGAAGAAAAACGTGATTGGTCGCTACAAACAGCAAGGAGGCCTCTGATAGGCTGAAAGCAGCCAATCACAGCAGAGAGTTCAAAGACAAGTCAAAGAGAATACAAAGAGAAAGAAGAAGGATCAAAGTGGCCAACTTAGAATACCAAAATATCTTCTAAGCAAAAATATCCCACTGGAAACACCGGCAGTGGGAATACAACATGTAATCAAAACAAATGAATCATGACAACTAACCAACATAAACAAAACAAACTTGACAATGAATAAATACAATGAAGACAAATAATAAAGATATGTACAACCACACAGAGTGGAAACAAATAGGGAAACGCAAAACTGGTTTGCCAAGACAGTGGCCGAACCAAACGCAACTCTACCTTTCCTTCAATGCGTTTCAAGATAATGCTGGTGAGTATTTTAGAAGCATGGGTTACAAGGCTTAATGCGCGATATTGGTCACATCTATTAGCAGATGATTTCTTTGGAATGGGCACTATGACACATTTCCTAAGGTCCGATGGGATATGTCCCGTGTTATACATTTCACACATCAGATCAAATAGGGCTTTCTTCACATTGTCTCCTGTGGCTTTTATCAGCTCTGCTGGTATATCATCAACCCCGGATGACTTTCCGTTTTTCAGCCTTTCCATTGCTTGATTAAATTCATCCAGAAGTATTTCATCTCTCTTTTCTTCTTTATCTACTAGCTCTTCATTTTCTAGTATTTCACAAGGTGTATGCTTTTCTCCATATAAAGTCTCAATGTATTCTTTCCATTTTGAGCCAATTTCAGAATCTTCATACACCAGTTCTCCATTATCTGTCTTCAGTACATTGCACCTAATCCCCTTGTCCCCGAAGAACCTTTTGGCTACTTTAAACGGTGTCTCAAATTTGTGATTCTTAACTAGTTCTTCTACTTCCATGCATTGCAAATCCAGAAATTTTTCTCTGGCTGCCTTCGCCTCTCGATTTATTTCGTTTCTCAATTTCCTGTATAGTTGTTGACCTTCTTCAGTCGCAGAGTTCTTAAACTTTCTTCTTGTGTCTATCTTCTCAATGAGGTCATTAGTTATCCAGGCTTTCCTGTTCTGTGCTTTCGGCTTTCCCACAACATGTGTTGCTGCTGTTAGAACACTTCCCTTCCAAGCATTCCACTTATTCTCCATACTTCCTAAGTCTATTGCTGATATGTCTGCCAGAAGTTCATCTGTCTTCTTCTTAAAATCTATAGCAAGGTTTTGATCTTTGAGAGCTTCGGTATTCCATTTTTGACTGTTCTTCCTTTTCAGTTTCTTCAGTTTTAGTTGGCATTCGCTCAAAACCATGTTGTGGTCACTACCAATATCTGGGCCATGGCAGCTTCTACAGTCCTTCAGCTGTGTCTTAAATCTCAGCTTAACTAAAATGTAATCAATTTGAAATAGATTCCCACCACCTGGCATTGTCCAAGTATAACATCTTCGTGCATGGTGTTGAAATAATGTATTTGCAACCACCAGCTGATTGTAAGCACAGAATTCCAATAAACGGTTTCCTCGATCGTTCCGTGTGCCAAGCCCAAATTGACCCACAGCCACTCCATCTTGACCCTCTCCAATAACAGCATTTCAGTCTCCGAGGATTATCAGATTCTCATCTCCTTTAACAACTTTGATTAATTCTGTCAGATCATCATACACTTTCCACTTCTTTATCTTCGTGGGCAGTCGTTGGCATGTAGTTAGTTAGTTATTGTTGTTTTAAGGGGCGGAACTACGAGGTCATCTGCCCCTCTTAACACAGATTAAAGAATACAAATTTTGAATTGAATTTAAAATTTTGAAGTGGACATCTAAATTTAAAAAGACCAAAAATTAATAAAACAAAAAACAAAAAATTAAATAAAAATAAAAATTATAAAAATAAACAAAATTTACGGAAAAACAAAACATTATCATTCAAAAACGAACAAGTCGTTGAGTCAATGTTCACTGGAAATTTAGATTGCTGGCCCTAACCCACTCTCACTTATAAAGCGGATAACGCGATCAGCAGCCACCGCGTCATCGGCTAATATAAGTTTGAGTGTCATCTGCAAACCAAGGTTTCTTTGTAAGTCTGCAAGATCCACACACTCGGTGAAAATGTGGGCCACGGTGAAAACCGCTCCACAGGTACAAAGTGGGGGGTCTTCCCTTCTCATTAGGTTCGAGTGAGTGGATCTTGTATGACCTATCCTTAGCCTACACAAAATGACGGACTCTCTCCGGGCCCGGAAGGAGCTCCGCCAAACGCGAGTAGTTCCCTTGATCGCTCTCAGTTTACTGGGCAGTGGGTCAGCTAGCCACTGACTCTCCCAAAAAGCCAGAACTTGTAGGCGTAACTGAGAGCGAATATCTCTAGCGGGTACCTCCATTGGTCGAGGTGGTAGTGATATCGCCTCTTTTGCAGCTTGATCAGCTAACTCATTTCCCGCAACTCCCATGTGGCTTGGAAGCCACAGAAAGGTGATTCGAGTGTCAGCTTGGCAAAGCCCGGCTAGTAGGTCGTGGATTCGCTGCACTAGGGGTTGTAGACTTGAATGATCACGGTGTTCCTTGGTTTAGTATCTAATTTCACTAAAATCAGTCTTCCACTCTGCTGAACGCATCCTTTAACTCGGTGACCCATTTCCTTTGTCAGCACCACTCCTACTCCTCCCTCTCCAGGTTTGTCCATAATAGTCCCCATGTGGATTATCCTGTAATCTCCACTCCAAAAATCTCCATTATCAGGCCACCTCACTTCGGCTATTCCTAACTTATCTACATTCATCCTTCCGATCTCAAGCTTTAGGTTTTCCAGCTTTCCACATTGTAGAAGTGATCGAACATTCCATGTTGCAATGCGTCCCTACATTGAGCACTTGTACAAGCACACCCCGCCCGGAGATCCGATCGCGGGGCTAATCCGGAACATTTTACGAGTACAGGTTTCATGACATGAGCCACTATTCCTTGGGATATCCAGAGGATCCTTAATGCAGTGGTTTCCCGTTGCCTTCTGCATTCTATGCCGTTGACGATTCAGTGTTCGTTCATCAGCCTTTAGGGGTGATTTCTCACCCCAAGGACAAGAGAGTGCCCTTTACCTCCTCCTAGGTTAGTCTTATGTGCTGTTGGCTGAAAATACCTACAAGTGTCCGCATGCAGCTGAAAGAGCATTAAAACAATCTTCTTCTACTACCCCAAGGGTTGGCGATCACCACGGCAAAGGCATTTCTATCTTCTGTAAGTCGGAACAATTCTCCTGCAGATTGAATCCCTGACCACTCCTTGATGTTCTGAAGCCAGGACATTTGTCCTTGCAATATTAGCTGAAGCATTTTTGGCTTCTAGGTACTCTACCTAAATAGGCAGTCTTGCGACATTTAATTGCAGACAAAAATTGACTACCTCCAAGCCACGAAAGCTAGCACAGAGTTTCAGCAGACATGCAGGAAGAAAAGAGCAGCCATATGACAGGACTCTTCCTGTACGGAAGCAATGACGTCAGACGACTGGAAACAGTCCAACTATGAGTTGCGTCACTTAGTCACTCGGATGGAGGTTCATGGCTTCCACCATAAGATCTGTTCTGTAAAGAAATTTCACTCTCCAGATGGGAATTGCCTATGCCTGTTGTGCAACAAACCTTGTGATCAATACCACATCTTATGGTGCAATAAAAGAATAGAGTCGCTGATTGCATACAGCAAAGACAAGATATAAGTGAAAGTGCTCGATAGGTCATTGTCGCCTTGGTCGCCCTCTGGGCCACTTTTCAGCCACATCTAGTTTCTTCATGTTGCTAGCTTTCAAAGTCCAAGCCTCCATACCATAAGAGTGTCGACGAGACATAAGTTCTAGCCATTCTTTGATGGAGCTTCAGATTTAAGCTGCAATGATTGAAGCAAGATGGCATTTTCCTATACACACTGCATGCTATTTCAATGCGACTTGCGATTTCAACATAGCGATCTAAACCATCAACATGGTCTTTAGTCGTCAAAATCACGACCGGGCTACCATAAATGTTGTCTTATTTACATTAATATGGAGTCCAAATTCTTCAGATGTTGTGTTGATATTGTCTTGTAATTGTTGAAGACAATCAAGACTATCACAAAAGATCAGTGTGTTAGCATATCTAATTGTATTTAGCACAACACCATTCACTCTAAGGGCCATTCTACACAAGCGGGTAAAACGCCGCGTTTCACCCGCCTCCTATTGCGCCAAAATTTTGCAATCTACATGTGGCGTGTGAACAGAAGCACCTACTATTCTATTCCTTCTACTGAGACAAGTAATCTGCACGCATCTATTGAGTGCTGCGATGGACATGGATACAGTGCAAGTCGGTGGCGTTGCAGGAATCTTATTGTTAAATGATATGTTTAATAATGAACATAATGGGAAAAAGAGGCGCTGGTGGATTTATCCGACATTAGCGAATCGTTTCTCGATCTCAATAATAAACTTCTCCGTACGGTATCAAACATAGTGCAGTGCAACAAACGTGAATTCACAGTAAACAACAGGAGACTACCGACGCGTGTAAACAGCTTGCAAGACGCAACGTGTAGTTTAGTTCGCGGGTCTCGCGCTAGCGGGCACGACGCCTTCAGAGACGTGCTTCCCGCCCGGCGCGTCTCGAACGCCTCCTCCCGCGACCAGCAAAACGCTTGTGTAGACAGAGCAATTCATTACTGTAGGTTCTGTCCGATGGCGCGGTAGGAGGCCGGTGAAACGCTGAGTTTTACCCGCTCGTGTAGAATGGCCCTAACTCTTAAATTAGTATTTTCTAAGGCTTTCTTCAAGATCCTGTCAGAGTAAATGTCGAACAACATGGGAGAAAGCATGCAACCTTGATGAACTCCCCTCTGTATACTGATGTTGCATGTCCCACTTTGATTTTAGAAGTCTGGTTCCAGTATAAATTTTTGATGATCCGAGTGCCTTTACTGTCAAGTTGTAGTTCAATACAATATGCCTAATACTTTACATAAATAAAGCCTCAGAACAAGTCAACGATTCATGTTGTCAATGCCTGGGGACACCTTGGTCATCAATCCTGTGTGTGGTTAAATTGTTTGACAAGCTACCCCGATCCTAGACCCTAAAAACTAGGACTCGGATTTTTAGGTATTTTTTTTAATGTAAATATATAAATTCCTGCTTTTCACTTATTAGGACATAAAAAGACATAATATTTACATTTTTAAAATCAGTATGCTAGATCTTTCAGTTTATTGCATTTTTGTTCTGTGCTGCTTCAACGGGGAAGAACCTGCGATCTATCTAATCTTCATGCAAAGCGTATGTCAGCTTGCAACTGTGTTATTCTTAACTTGTCGCCCCGTGCCACTCACTGTGGAAGCCGGGGATTTCCTTGTCCATAGCCATATTGAACCACCTCCCCATCACCCAGCTACCTGGAACCAGTATCACTCGCATGCAGTTCATTTCTGGCAGTGTGAAGTGTAAGGCAGTTCTACGATACCTAAAGTAAAAACAACTACAAGTTATCGTCTGTTACAGAATTTAAAGATAATTTTATTTCTGATGGGGGCGTTCTGTTCCGCCAACCACGTGAGAAAGCAATCAAATTACACAACACCTCAAGGGCAAGAAACACATTGCTGCAGTTTCACGCCTTCAGAATAAGTGTTTCGCGATAATCATCGGGTCATTTGTGATGGACATCCTGAAGATTTATCTCGTATTGTAATGCTTTAACAGTCAGTGAGACATAGAATAAATTGCATTCGCGAGTACAGCATATTAATAAACTAAATTATAATTAAATATTTTTGGTTTTTTTTCCTCACATATTTCAGGTATTTTCAATACATTAAAAAAAAACAGATTTTTAGCACCTAAAAATCCGAGCCCTACTAATAACAGTCGCCACGGAAACACATTTAAGAGGATCACCAGGATTTCCTATCCCCTAAAATGGATATGGAAGGTATCTATACATCACTTGACTTATACTCTGGCATTTAGATACTAGAAAGTGACAAAGTTTCTTACCCAAAATTCAAGTCGTGAAAGATGCTACTTCTTCACAGCAAGATTCCTTATTTCAGTAACAATCTGCAACTTCTGCAAGAGAGAAAGACACACGATTAGTGGTTGCTTCTGTTAAAGGATGGGAATATTGAGATCTTATAATCGCAATGAAATGTTCAACGGTCCTCATCAGCAAGTAGTATAATAGTAAGCAAACAAATGGTGCAGTCTGTTTTAAAAGTCTTGAAGAACAACACACAAGTCATTGAAAAGATGATAACCTAAGATGATAAATGACCACCTGTGATCATTCAAAACTCGAGAGACTACTGAAGTGGTATTTCTTTTTACTTTATATTTTTCAAGACTTTAAAACAGACGCCACACTGCTCGTTATATTCAGTACTAGCTTGAATTTTTTTCTAACCACTGATATATCTCGAAACAAGACCAAATAATAATTACATCTGGTGTGGAATAATACAGACCCTTAGATTAATGTCTGTATGCATCACTCTCCCTGTTGGGGACATCACCAGCTTTTGCGTCAAGTGGGGATCAACATGCCTCTGTGGGTGGACGAATGGCACCACCTGCCATTGATCTCTGAGGTGAAGGCCAACTAACCTGCTATAGTAGAACAAACAAGCCAGGGGACTTCTAGACCTGGGCCTACCATAAAAAGTGCACCAGCAAAAAGAATTGGAATGTTTCACTAGTCATCGCAACTGGACTGTTGCTGGCAATAGACTGGACTGATGCTCCAACGACTCATGTATTTTTTCTGCATACATTGGAAGAAACCAACACCCTGCAAGACACATGGTCTAGGGAATGTTCTCCAGCCATTCTTTGGGACCAATCATACATGTTGGTGCGAATCATCCCCATACATGAGGCCGAGGATGGGAGCTTTCAGCACGATACAAGTGTCCGCAAGCATCTGGAAGAGCACAACTCAGACTGAGATTTTCCCTGGCCTCCAAACATCCCTAATATCAATCGAATTGAACACCTATGTTCTTCGTGTTTGCCACACACCCTTCAAAAGCTGTGGGGTGCTACTGTAAAAGCTCCAGTTATCCGTGAAGACCTACCAGCACGTACCCGAGTCACTTCCAGCTCATCTACCAGGCTGCTAGGTGGTCACAATAATGCCTTGGCATTGCATTAATAGGTAAAATGTTTACATCAGGCCTATATACAGTGAGATTCATCTGCAAATGACTGGAGCCCCACAGGGGCGGATCACGATGAATCAAGGCCAGATAACTGGCATGTACAGATTACAAAACAGAAGGTCAGAAAGCCCCAGAAGCTGTCAAAACATTGATTATATACACAGCTGGCAAGATACCTTACTTGAGGCAAGACGTGTTGAAGTACTGTAACCTATCTCATATCCCATGAACACTGTTAGGTATAGGAAAAAACACACGAATTTTCCTAATGAAAACTTATATTCTCAAGAAGTCTTACAGGAAATATGTTCATAAGTTTCAGTGCCATTTCCTAGACTAAAAAATGCTACAAGAAAACTCTGTGTAATTTATTTCCAAAGTGGCAAAAAACCAGGATGGTTGCAGACATGGAAAAAACCATCTAAAGACTGCTCTAACAGAAGAAACTTTGCAAGATATTTGTGTAAGAATGGAGGTAAGCTTGAAGAAGCCTTGCACAAGAACATGCCATATCAAAAATTTCTGCCTATAAAATATTGGTAGTTCACCAATTGATTCACACAAGCGAACACGATATTGTCGCTGGATGTTGCAGTCCATCCATGATGGAATCGTCAATGTTTACGTTAACGCTAACAACACAAACCATTGAGACTCCAAAAATCTCCTCGTGTTTCTTGAAGTCCCACAACATGACTTAAAAGTAAGGGTGGGTGCATGGTATGTGCTCGAAGAATAATCGGGCCTACATTTTTTATGAAACAATTCATTCAGAATAGTATGTGAACCATATAACATGCTGAGCCCGTTCTCAGAACTTTTAACTGAGGAAGAAAAGAACTATGCACCTTTTTAAAATGTTTTCTCATACGGAAGAACACTCTTCACATCATCTTTGATGAGAGCATAATAAGTTGAGGACTATGCCTCCCCAGTCCCCTGATCTGTGTATGTGCGATTTTTACTTGTGGGGGAATCTCAAACAAAAGGTATACAGAAACCGCATCCAGATGATAGAAATGAACTTTTTATGCAATTTTTTATTACTTTTTAGTAAAATCTGGACAATTGGTCTTTTTCCAAGTGTTTTTAATCAGTGTTGTTCAGCATGTACATTGTCGTTTTTGTATATCATTTTTAGCGCACCATTTCATTCACTATCATTTATCTCATCTTAATCCATTTTAGTATCTCCTGGTACATTTTTAGCAATATTTTAATGCATCTTGGCCTTCACTATTCTTAAGCTGATGAAGGGATCAATATTTATGGGATCCCGAAACATGTACTTGTAAGAAAATGTAATCTACGATTGCATTTAAATAAACTAAAAGGAACTAAAATAAAAAGATAATTTTTTATCTGTTATATACAGACACAATGCACGTACTCTGGAAGCTCTAGAGAACAAAGAAACTGCACTGATGCAAAATATCAGCGAGGATGAATTAAGAGTGTACCAAAACCTCCTACGTTGGAGAAACGTGTTTTCAGTAACTACTCTGAAATTCATGTAGCCTAAGTGATGATAATATCATATGGCCTCTGGTGCGGGGTGCAAGCTTTGTCATTTGCAACCAGAGGGCAGCTTTCATGTCCAATTTCGTTGTTACTTGAATCACTATGAAAGTCGGGGAGGGTAGATATCTAGGCTCCTGACTTTATAGGGCTTTCTAGTAGAGAAATGACGAACTGTGTGTTGGCGGAAAATCCCGATATTAATTTTGCTATTACGAACACGGCCTACTGAATTCAAATGGGTTCTTTAACATGCCAACATCGTCGTTTTTGCCGTCTTAAAAAAAAAACATTTACCACGGCCAGGAGCGAACCTGCAAGCTTGGGGGTTAGTAATCTGACACGATAACCACTCACCTACCGAGGCAAGCTGTGATGATTATTAAATAATTATAAGAGTATAAATGTGTTCAACTATTTTGGCGCTACGCTGCTACACACATGACCCCAGCGGAGCTCGGCCATTTGCAGATGAATTTCACTCTCATATACTGTAGTAACATAGTAACAAAAAGCTCAAAGGTAAGGTGACAGTAAAGCAAGTAAATCTACCAACACAAATATCATCCAACTTCACAAAGACCTGTGACTGATTAAAAGATCCCAAACATAATGGGGTAAGAAAACTATACCAGTACATATCCCTAACATGATTGTGCTTGGTATTCAGAATTCTCAAGTACTGCTGTTTCTAACTACCAAGCTTTCACTACCAAATATTGACAGAGAGATAGACATGTTAATAAGGCTTTACATATAAAAACAGACCTTGCTTGTACAAACAATAATTTTCATCCAGACAGTGGTCGAACCCAGTGATTTCATTTCGGCAATGACTATGTGAGAATATAGTTTCGTCCTGAACATGGCTTTAGGGGAGTGCTATGTCGAGACATTACCTGATCCAAGCCTTATTCAACATGATGACTGATGTATCCACCAGGAACCAGATGACCTCTTAGTTCGGCCCCTTAAAACCTCAATAACTATGTTCCCACCAGTTCATTACTGCAACATTTAAACTCTGATAGTTTCCTTATTAAAGTAAGTTTACTATTTAAACATAGCCACATTGAGCATATCGGACCTTCCTTCATTCCTCCTGGCCTTAAACTTAAATCTCAACACAGTATGGGTCCTCCATGTTTTAAGGTTGCTAAATCTGCCAGCATCATAGAACTTTTCAAACAGGTAGGCTACTGTCCAGTACCACGTTAGTGTCTAGTTAGTAATTCACTTTGGTCATCGGCCTAGTGTAAGTTGAATTTGTCTGTATTAAGGTACCATTTGCCTGGAGAGAGTTGTGAATTGTTATTGTCAGTGCTGGAAATCAAACCCTCCAGCACAATCATTGTTGATCATGAATAGGGCCAGGATGTTGATGACATGTCATCTTTTTACTGAGCTGTCTGAAACAATGCTGAATTACATAGAAACTCCGGACGGGCCATCCAGTCTTCATGTCATTTTTATTTTGCATCTTTTTGCAATTTTTGCTATTTTTCCATTTTAAGAGCATTTTTTAAGTTATGTAGATTTTGTTGGTCTTATTTTAGAGAAATCTGCCTTTAGATGTCATTTTTTTTCCAATTTAGTCATGCCACAGCTTTATATGAGGGAGTTATGTGTCTCATAGTTAAGAAGAAGCTAGTAGCTGATACAAGATAATTTAAAATATTGAAATATCGATTCCATTTCCTTATCAACTGGGTGGAAACTAGTCTTAGCAACAATCGTGGCGAAATTGCTGCGGGTATTGCATCAAAACTGAAACAATTGCTGGGCAAAAACACTGGGTATAAAACATTATGCAAAATCTCAGACATTCTTTCTGGTGAAAACTACTGCATGAATGGGATTGAGGAGGATTTAGCAGCAAACCACCTTCCTCACTTCAAGTATGCTCCGATGACATCAGTTGATGTTGAACGCAGCTTTTCGAGATATAAAAACTTGTTGGCTGATAACCGCAGATTATTTACATTTGAAAACATCAGAATGACATTCGTAGTGCAGTGCAACTCAGGCTATAGTGAACATAAACCTATTGTTAATTGCTAGAAATCTATTTTCAGTTTGAGCTTAAGATGTCATTTTTGAAATATTGGTGAGTTTATAAGATCATTTTCTCCATTTTAGAGTGCATTTTTCGAATTTTTAGGTCATTTATTACAGTCATTTTTGAAAGTTTTAAGTGCATTTTTAAACTTTTTTCCGGCATCAACATCCGGGCCCTAATCATGAATATGCAGATATATCTCACTGTAATATGCGGTACCATAATACCGTAACAAAAAGCTTGTACCCCACCTAAGTACATGTTTTGAGTTTTAAAAGAAAACATTGGTTCACACCCTCTGTAGGACTGAATGTTTCAACGTCCATGACATCCTGAATACAGTTTCCACTGGAAGGAAAGGAACCATGAACAGCAACTTCTACTAACTTAAGGGGTCGGGTACAGCCTATGACCTTCAAAAAATCAATTTTTCAAAATATTCTTTATTTTCTGCTCCTATCCTTTAGGAACATTTTGGTGCAAGAAAATATGTCATTATGTGCCTTAGTTTTTGAGTTATGATTTAAAGGGCAAAGCCCTGCACCCAATGTTCGTCCTGGTTAATGGTACTGTATGTAAGATTTATGCAGAAATGTTTATCGCTCCGAGTTTTCTCCGAGTTGTCTTTTTGACACCTGTTTTAATGATACAGTAGAGTCTCGCAAACTCAGCACTCGGTAACCCGACACTCCGGATTTCTCGGCCACCCTGACAGGAGAAAAAAATCATGATTTTTGTTCGTTTTTGTGTTTCCGCATAGAGCATATGTTTTCTTCAGTCTTCTCCGTCAATGGAATTATCGACAGTTAAATACGACGCGAAACAAGTTGACCTACTGTACATAGTAAGAAGAGTAACGACGACCTGATAAATACAGGTAGTTGTACAGTACAGTAAATGCACAAATGTTGGCAGTAAGAAGTAAACAAACTGTTCTCGCACAGAGCGTTGTAGGCCTATTTATTTTATTGTGCATTCTCTGTGACACGCAGCAAGACATTCTGTTGAATACAGATATTGTAGCGGCTGTCACAAGAAATGATGAAATCGACGATCATGATGAAGTTGAAGATTGCGGAGTAGTGGAACCAAAAATCACTCATACCGAGGTACTTAATGCCACAAACTACTCTGAAACTACTTTGAACAGCACGGTGCATCCGCTATGGACATTGTTTCTTCGCTGTCTTCGTGACAAGGCTTCAAGAAACAGGTTTCAAACCGAAAAGCAAAAGAACATCAGTTGTTTTTTTTTTGTGCAAAAAAATCGTGGTAATTTTCATTAAGTGAAAAAACTATTTGCCTACAGGAATTGTTTTGTACATATACTGCACAGTGTACATATTATACAAATAATTTGTATGCCCAGTTTTTCTAAGTTTTCTTCTATAATTTACAGTAATTGTTTTCCTTGATTCTTATGCAGTAGCCTACAGTACTGAACTATATATTCAAGTACTGTAATTGTAGTGGCTTAATCGTTTTAAAACTTGTGTTTCTGTTAAAAGCATTGCATTACTTTTAAACCAAAACAAACAGCTTATTTTCTTTCTTTTTAACACATTTCCTGATAACCCGACATTGTGGCGAACTCGGCCACCCTTCGATCCACATTATGCGGAGTTTGCTAGACTCTACTGTAAATCGAAAACTAATTGACATACACTAATGAACTTTTTTGTCTGTATTTCTGCTTAATCATCATCATTTCCCCTTTTCCAGTTCACACTGGGTGAAGGCAAATATGGTTCCTCTCCACTATGTTCTGTCGTTCCACTATTCCTCTTCCGACATGGTGTTCCATTTTCTAATACTATTCTCCGCCGAGTCCATCCAACGCATTCTTGGTCTTCCTCGTCCTCTCTTCCCTGTCATCCGTTATTCCAGTGCTCGTCTTGGTAGCCTTACTTCATTCATCCGTTTGACATGTCCAAACCATCTCAATCTGTTTTGCTCCAGTTTGTCATTTAGTTTCTGTACTAGGGGCCGATAACCTCGATGTTAGGCCCCTTAAAACAACAATTATCATCATCATCATCAGTTTCTGTACTCCCAGTCTTTCCATATATCTTCATTTCTCACTCTGTCCCTCCTCGTATCCTGGACCATACTTCTCAGGAATCTCATCTCAGCTACTTGTACTCTGCTCTCATCCCTATTACTATATGTACAAAATTATGAAAATTCATGTGTCTCTCTAAGAGACAGTAGTTTCTTTTAAAAAACGTAGCAAACATATTGTAAAATTTTGACATTTTCTATTCAATATAAAAGTAAAAATAGTTTTTGTTAAGATATGTTGTTGAAAGTACTTGCATTTCTAGAGGAATATCTTTGCAATAAAATAACATCAACAGAACCTAAAAATGTTGTAAATTACAGGAGTTATCGCTAAAACGCTGCAGCCTTGTGTGATGAACAACCACCATTTTGAATTTGGAAATAAATAACCACATTTTTTGACATGAATGTAATGCTGTTTTTCATATAAAATAGTGCCAGTGTTTCATGTGCACAAAATTTCATTGCTGTAACTGTTGTGGTTTTGAAGAAAGAAGATAATTGTTAAAATTTTACCATGGTAACCTGTACCTAACCCCTTAAGTTACTAGGGCACGGAGATTAAAAATATGTCTTTGGGTGAATGTAATGTTGAATAGAGCTAGTTTCAGAGAAACAATATTTTATGAAATTTTCCTTCTAAAAATAGCAAAAATGTACTAGAACTATATTTTATTTCGGGAGTAATATAGATCGCGATACCTTACACTGAAAAATTCCCCAACACAAAATGCATCCTCCATGACGTCATATACGACACTAAAGGTTGAAACTATGCATACATGTTAAATTCTGTGTGTCATATAAGGCTTTACTTACAAAGACAAACAGTTATTCGAGCCAAAGTGCACGAAAGAGAAGCAGGTATTCAGAAAGGTGTAAGGTAAGGCTGCAACTCATCACCTATACATTGAACAACCAATGAAGGAAATTGAAGAAAAGTACAAAGTAGGAGTAAAGGTTCAAGGAGAAATAATTTCAACGCAGATTTTCTGATGACATTGTCATTTAGCCGACACACCAGAGGATTTGAAGAGTTTTTAAATGGTATGGACTCTGTCTTGTGGAAAGAATTCATGATAAATATCAATATGTAGAGCAAAAATAATAGAATGCAGCTGAAATAATTCAGAAACCCCCATGGACGTCAAATCGACAAGTGAAAAGATAAAACAAGTAGGAGACTTCTGCTGCTACTTAGGAAGCAAAATAATCAGTGATGAACGAAGCACAGACAAAAGGAAAAAGGTAGGTTGGCTCAGGCAAGGAAAGCATTTCTACACAAAAGATATCTTTTGTTTTATTCAAATTAGCAGGTTCCGCCAATCAATACCTGCTAATTTGGATAAAACAAATTACAATTGTCAATACGGACCAAAATTGGAAAATTTTCCCAATTCAAAAGATATCTGTTGACATCGAGTAGAGATTTAGATATTAGAAAATCATTTGAAAGTCTTTGGCTGGAGCATGGTGCGATACTTGGGACTGTTGGCGCAGCAGAAAAAAGAAGAATAGAAGTGTTTGAAATGTGATGATACAGGGGAATTATGAAGATCAGGTGAGTAGATAGGGTTACAAATGAAGAAGTATCAAAACAAGTGGGCGAGGAGAGATGTTCCTGGCGACTGCTAATGAAGAGAAAAGATAGGTTGGTAGGACACATACTAAGTCGCCCAGGAATAGCAAGCTTAGTTATGGAAGGAAGAGTCGAGGATAAGAACTGTAGGGGTAGACCAAGGTTAGAATATGTTACACAGATTGCCTCGGATATAAGGTGTGGTAGCTCTGTAGATATGAAACAATTAGTTCAGGACAGGGAGGCATGGAGAGCTGCATTGAACTGGTCAAAAGATTGAAGACAACATATAGCCCTCACCTACAATTGTGACACGATTTACACACCATTCGACAGCAACTGTGGGTTGTTGTGTCATGTACAGCCTTCACGCTGAATAAGCAACGCTAATGATTTTGTCCATTGCAACTAGCCCTGAACATGGTATCAGATTGGGCTGACACTGTAACAATGTCCTTCAGGAATGGTGGCAAATCTGACACTATATTGCATAGGTTAGTTCTGTGCGACACTTTTTAGGAGAGACATTGCAGTCGTTAAGGAATGTGTTTACAATCCACGTGTGAGAGAGAGCTGATGCTGCTGTAAAAGCCACGAGTGACATAAGCCACTTCCATAATCTTTCGCTAAAAACAACGGGTTAAAAATCACATCTGTGGTGACACATGGCAACACCTCAGATATAGGAACCTGATGGACCTGGCGTGGATCAAATCTAACTACCTCAACAGAGCCTTGTGCTTATCAAAGTTTACGCAGTCACGCCTGGTCTATGTGATGACTGGAGAACCGCCATTGGTCAAAGAGATAAGGTTACAAATGTTACTGCCATCTACAGCTGGATACGAGAAACGGTTACATGCTATGACAAGGAAGAGGAATGAAAAAAAAGGAGCGACTTCTACGCCACGGACGCCAAGACTTCCAAGAACTGGACGAGAGGTTTTTACACATTGCAACACAAAGTGACACAGCTTTCACCACAAAGTGTGTGTAAATACATATCAACCAGTGCGTGTGTATGCTATGTAGTGATAAGTATGATAGGTACAACATCGTGTGGTGCAAGTTTCTCTTATGGAGTTCTGTAAAGAGTTCTAATTTGATGTATCATGAATGACCATTGGCTGCAATAAATTACAGTCATTTAATAACACAACAAAATTAATCAAATTCTTAGGAGATCAAGCAAGAAACTTATAGGTCATGAACCAACTCGACTCTAAATATCAATCCATATTCTGACTGCCATTTCTCCTGAAGAAGAAGAAATGTTGCCAGTGCAAACTGGCCTGTTATTCTGTTGATGGTAATGTTGGCAATAAAGTGGCATGGCAGATGTAAAGTAAATGTTGTATACGGTATTACAAATATTGTGATGGTGAGTAACATGACAGTTGCGTGGATCAGTTCATGATGGTTAGGTCAAGTTCCTAACACATACAGTGTACACAGCATGCCACACCTGGCTGGAATCAATTGAGAGTTTTACCTGCTCTTCTTAAATGGTAAGCCTAGTATTGTATGTTTATTACATGCAGTACTCAACCATGCCACCATAACCTCACTCTGTTATCTCTGGAGATATGTCCTCTCTTCAGCAAGTCACGTTACAGCACGGGTGTTCGTCAATGTCAGCAATAAATTACAATACCCACACTGTTCAACACTGATGGGGATATTCTCTTTCCTTGCATCAAAACCTTCTTACATGTACGAACAAATGCAATGCCTAGCAGGAACCGAGTCATCTGAACACCCATGTCACGAACACTTCACAAATTGTGTTTTAAATGAAAAGTGTAAAGAATCTGTAAAACCTGATGATCAGAGGAAATGATTAATTTTCAAATGACACATGCACCTTCCATTTGATACAAGAAAAATGAATTCTACTTTTGACAATATTTGGCACTGCAATGATTAGTGATTTTACTCATGAGAGAACTATAAAAAGTTCATAAATAATATCAACCACAACAGTGAATGATTTCCTATTGCAAGATGTTATTAAAAAAACTAATTAAGTTATATGTTTGTCACCTATGGAAATCACTGTAGGCTACTATAAATAGGATATTTCTTTTATCAGTGATGTAACAGTGACAGGATATATGATAATTACATCAACACTGACCTCACACTTCGATAAGTAATCACTTATACATGAGACTTGCGACGATTAAATTTCACTCGAGATTTTATTTTACACATCAGAACAAACTTCTAATCCAAATTTAACCTACAAAATTAGAGAGGGTGTGGCAGTCGGGTACGAAACAAAACTGCGCCAATACATAACATTCCTTGAAGTTTTGATTTACTGCAAGAACTCCTGATCGAAAGTCTCCTCCCATTTTCCAAACCCATCAAAAGAAATAATCCTATTGGCTAACTAACGTCCATGTCAGATGTTTACGTCATAAGCCTCATTAGCGTAAGATGTGTAGTATGACGACTAAATTGCAACATATCTAATACGAGAGCGAACTATACCTGCAGGAGGAAGGGTGTTGTGTTTGGTACTTTTTAGTATAAAGTTCGGATATATGGCTTAAGCTTACCACTGACACAAACTCGTAACATGTGATAATCAACCCGGAAGCCGAAACAGCACTACGCCATTTTGAATTAACCACACCATATAGGACGCGAGTACCTGAAGCAGTTCAGGACGACGTGAATTCCATAGTTCACTCCAGAAAGTCGTATTCTCTATGTCACCACAACGGTGACGTCATGCTGCACTGGACTCAAGCAAGACCAACTACAATACTCAGACCGTTCCTTCTATTCGTCATGCTCAGACCTTAATGCCGCAGGTCTCGAAAGTGTGAAAATGGCGTATGCTGAAGCCCCGGCATATTGTTTGTTTACATTCGTTTCTGGGATACACTATTTACCTTTGACGAGTCACACTTACAATGTTTTGTAGTGAAGACTAGGGCAATCTTTTTTGTCTTTTAATGTTAATTTATTAATTTGGCCATTGGCTGCAATAAAGTTCTTATTTATTTACCTTTGATTAGCTTCGTTTGATGAAAGTTGCGATAAACTGTCGCTCGTCTGTAATTTTTAGTGTCTTCTGTATGTCTGTAAAGTCCAGTTCGCGTTAATGTACTGCAATCGTATGTAAATATGTGATAATACGCTTAATATGGACTGGTTCATTTGTGTGATGATTGTCCAGTCAACCAATGGCATTGTGTCATTTACTTCGGATGTTAAGTATGAAGTTGAAGTACCTAAGACTAAAGCATAATAGAAGGGACTCAAGAATATACACCGCAATGATTTGCTAGTTAGTGGCAATATAATAATAGCTTAGTACACTTCATTAGTGCCGAACTTAAGTACGTAAAGGGAAAACGCAATGAGCATCTACGGCTAGACCAAACCATTGACGTTATCTTGAACGCTCAGCAATATGTGCCTCCGTAAATCCTTACCAGTCTGGCAGATGTTTTACACCGTTTTACACTGCCTTGTATGCTTGTATACACGCCAAATAATACCGTGAACTCTTTTATCGGTTAAGGAAGATGTTCCCCCTGTGCCAAACAGTGAACTCATTGTGTTCCGTCATTATTCATACTTTTGTGATTCTTACAGCTTGCAAGTTATTTTTATTATGATGCGTGTAATAAAGTGTTGTGAGTACCTTGCCAATTATGTTCTTATATTGCGAGATGGTGTGCCGCGATAATTCCGCAAGAGGGAGATGGTGCTTTCCAACCTATAGTACTTTACTAAATCAACTATTTACAGCGTACAACTATTCCAAACGGTAACAGCGAATGTTTTATAGGTTAGATGGTAACATATTATCGTGTCCCTTGTGTGCAGTATTCTCCATAATTATGTTCAGATATCCACACGACGACTTCTTTGCATATTTTAATCAACTAATTCGGTGTGATGTTTTACCCGAGATTTTAGACAATTGCACGAGAGGTCTTAATTGAATTGTATCTCTATGGTGTTGGTTCGATTATTTCAGGCAACTATTCTCATTCCGATTGTGTACACAAATACTCTGCATGTGCTGGGATAGCACTTCAGTAACCGGGTACTTTCTTCTCTCCTACTTCAGAATCTGTTTGATTTTTTGCTAATAATATTAATCTATAATTACTGAACTTAAATACAAATCGTGATAACTCGCCAAAAAGCGTCTTATTCAACCACAGAAACAGTGAGACTATTGTAGCTGCCCCTTGGGTGAAGACGAAGAAACCTATAATTCGAGGCCAGCACTATATAGATAAATTAATTCAGGTAAGTCTAAATTATTGATGCATATTTCTTCGGAACCTTGTCTCGTCTTGCGATATCTTTTATGATATTAGGTGAGTAAAAATAATAATTTACACGAACTGTGACAAGCCCGATGACATGATCTTAGCTATTGGTAGGGCAACCATCGCCGCCATGTTTTTTCTACATTAAGGTCTGAGGATTGTAGTTGGTCTTGACTCAAGGTAATCTGTGACTGGACCGGAGAACACGAATGGTTTGTCTTCCTGACAAATCGTAATAATACTATTATGTATAATAAACATTTATTGCAGCTATGACCATATCAAATAAATTAACATACAATAAAATAATAAAGAAATAAGGAAATGCACTGTGCGCAGATGAGAATCTCGCACACAGCATTAATTACAAATCGTATATTGTCAGATGAAACAGTGTCCCTATACTGATGTTTAAGGTAAACCGAAGTTACTTGGTGCAATTGCATTATTATTATTAACAAATACTTCAATAATTTCATTCGGACCAGTTTCGTCTCTTTAAGCATCGTCATGGGAAATGAGCAACCACAGGTTGGTTTCGAGCGATTCATTTAAGAAGGGAGAGGAAGTAAAGAATGTAGGCTAAATTTACGAAGAAAGTTCAAAATAAAACAAGGAATAAAGAACAGAAAAAAGGTTGTATCAAGAGATACTTTATGAATGTTGGTAACACGTTGGTTTTGTTCTTCACCTTGACAGTTACGAGATGGCGCGACATTTGAATATCGAATCATTATCAACTTGTCTATAAAGGACCATTTTTGCATTATCTACTCCTTTTGAAGATTATTTATGAGGAATAGGCCGATAGAAAACTGCTCTAGCAAGATCCATACATCAGGCCAAACTGAATTACATTGAAGTTTACTTTTGAATAGGCCTACCTATTCTCAGTGTGTATTTGAATCAATTAACCAATGTTTCACCCTCTACCTCATTTTCAAGGTAAATTGCACAAATTGATTGGATAATGCAGAAACTGATGCGAGGTCAATTCATAATTCACATGAATTACAGTAGACAACATCCACCTTAATGTAAATTTAGTTAGTTACGGTATTTGTTTTAAGGGGCGAAACAGCAAGGTCATCTGCCCCTTAAATTTACTCTCTAAGGACTGGCTGAGTGGTGCAGCAATAATGTTCTTGCCTGTTGTCCCCAAGGTTGCAGAATCGAATCCTGGCACAGTCAGTTGGTATTTGAGGGTGTGCAAATGCGAGGAAGCTGTGTCAGTAGAGTTACTGGCATGTTAAAGAACCCCTTTGGGACAAAATTCCGACACCCCAGCGTCTCTAAAAGCCGCAGCAATTAAAAGGGGCATAAAACAATAGCATTATAATTATTATTATTACTCTGCAAGTTTGTTATAAACAATTTGTCTCAGAATGCAATACTAAGCATGACATGAATTCAGCTGGACTGACCTATGGCAGCAGTGGGCCATTCAGGAAGGGTAACCATATGTCCCATTTGACCAGGGCAGTCCTGTCAGTTACAAGCAAAAGAAGAATTTGTCCCATTTTTAAAGGATTATTTTTACATTATTATTATGAACATATTCTTTTTCTTTAGCATTTTCCCACAAATTAGCGGGGTCTGCCTTTTTTTTGGTTCTCTGTCGCCATATTACACGGTTGCGTGCCATGTCAGGAGGAAGTCGGGCAATTCATAAATCGTCATGTAGGATGTCAAGCCAACGCTGTCTCGGTCGTCCTATTGGTGTCTTCCCATCTATCCGCAATGCCAATCCAGTGTGTGCAACTGTTGTTTCAGCAGCTCGTAAGACATGGCCATACCAACGGAGACGGCTTTCCCTCATCTTATCAGTAATTGGCGCTACTCCACATCGCTTGCGAATGTCGTTATTGCTGACATGATACTGGAGTGTAAAGCCAGATGCCCACCTGAGCATCTTTGTCTCCATCTCACCAAGTTACTGTTCCAACTCCTTAGTTGAAGGCCAGCATTCTGCCCCAGAGCAACGGGATGGACCACAGAACGATAAACTTTAGACTTTAGCCGGTCTGGAATCTTCTTATCACATAAGACACCGAAAAAGAGCGCCACTTGAGCCATGCGCTGCTCACACGATCTGATATTTCAGGTCTGAGGGTTCCATCTGCAGTAATAGTCGAGCCAAGATATTTAAACGACAATGTCTTTGGAAGGTCAACACTATTAATATGAATCTTAGTCGGATCATTTAGATCCGTTGTCAAATACTCAGTTTTCTTAATGTTGAGCCACAATCCAAATTCTGCAAGGTGGTTGGTCCATGCCTGAACTTGTAATTGCAGATCAGTTTTATCCTCAGAAGCCAGAAGCACATCGTCAGCATAAGCAAGGTCCAAGGTACAGATTTATGTAGATCCCTTGTAGCATTATTGTCGTTGTTTCCTAAGGCTAGCCCGGATTCCAATCCATCAGCTTTCTTGCATTCCAATCGAGTTGTGTGAGGTTTCCTGAAGTTCTAGCAGTCACATCAAGTTTGTTGCAATGTAGCAGGTGCCCCTTATCCATTTTACTTCCAGGTTCGAGGCGAAGTGTGCATTCTTCAGATCTCAGGATGTTGATTCGTTTCAGATGAGCTGCAAGGAAGTCATGGCCAGTGTTAAGTCTGAAGAAGGCTACAGCTTCTCTTCTTGGTGTTAATTTATATTGATCCCATTTAGCATCAATGTCCTTCCTCAAATTGGTTTCTGCTGTTTTCTTTGCCATTTCTTCATACCTGTTTTTGAAAGTATTTTTCAAGATCCTTTTTGCCAACATAAAATCAGTCTGACTGACAGGTTGTTGTAGTGTGGTACCTTTTTTTTGCTGATCTGTCTGCCTCTTCATTACCTGCTATTCCAACATGAGAAGGGATCCACTGAAATGAGATCTGTTTGGGGGATGAAGTTACTCATGTCCGCAGCATACGTTCCAGAATATAGAAACATGAGCATTATTGTTATGAACATGAAAATAATAATGTCAGCAGAAGAGAACCAGTTCATTGGGAGAGCCGCTGCCTGCCGTACACAACATCGCCTATGAGACTTCAAGATCTCTAGAAAGGTAAGTGTGTTTGAAGCTCTCCTCATTTCCAACAACCTCGCCCCAAATAAACCAAACAGCGTTCTCACAAGGGATCTAATCTTTTATTTACTGCAAGTGCACCTCTTTTCACTGAATGAGTCAATCATCATAGATATTGTTATTTACCACTTCCTGACAATCCCATCTCATGAGTCAGCAACTCCACACTCGCTGCAAGATCACCAACTGGCATTCTGGAATGTTCTTGCTGGCCCCGTATTGCTGACTCTGTACATCCCTTCACGCACTAGTCTCTGTGAACGGCCATCCTGGATTACGTTCTCCCCGTTCCCCAACACAAACCCTCACTCAGAGTATGGAGTAGTCATCCCTACTGAGCCCTTCTCCCACAATAACACCCCAAGCAAGTTGCCCTACTATTAGGAAAATGACCTTCAAAACAATATACCAGAGTAATTTGTTGCTTCTTTTTCCTTAAATGTTTCTGCTTATGCAAGTCACTAGTTTCTCTTATTTGGGAAGTCTAATCACCAATGACAACAGGTGTAGTAAAGAGATTAGAAGGCGGATAGCACTCGAAAAGCAGGCATTCAATAATAAGAAAAATCTTTTGATTAATACAAATTTGGATATTGCAATTGAAAAGAAATTTGTCATGTCCTTTGTGTGGAGTGAGCTTCTCTATGGATGTGAATCTTGGACGATCAGAGGTCAGAATTGGAAGCGACTTGAAGCGTTTGAGATGTGGGTCTGGCGGAGAATATGGATTGAAAAGAGGACTAACGTCAGCATCCTGCAAGAAATTGAAGGGAAAAGAGAACTGAGGCCAACTACCCATAAAAGAAAAGCTAAATTCACGGGCCACATATTGAGACATAACGCTTTCCTAACTAATCTCCTAGAAGGAAAGATCACAGGGAGGAACGGACGAGGTCGACCGAGAATGTATTTCCTGCAAGACATCACACTAACTCTTCATTATGGTTCCTACTGTGAGACGAAACGAGGTGCTGAAGACAGAGAGCAATGGTTGTGGAGACAAAGTTTATCGATTGATTATGCAAGTCGTTCACAGGCTCCTCCAATCTTCTCTCTTCTCCCACAATCCATCGTTCAGCATTTCCTCCCACTGTATTCCTCTTCAGGTCACATCATCCTCCACCTGATATCTCCATCTTAATCGTGGCCTTCTTCCAGCTTCTGTCTATTCCAGAGCTCTTCTTAGTAATCTTTCCTTTCCCATTCTTTCTATGGTGCCAAAACTATTTCTGCCTATTTTCTTCCATAGTTTCTGAAGAGTGTGTCGTATTCTCATCTCTTATCTTGTCTCTTCTTGTTTTACCCAGGATCTCTCGTGGAAAACGCATCTCGGTAGCTTGTAATCCACTTAGATCTTTCTTTGTCCATGTCCAAGATTCTGATCCGTAGGTCAAAATTGGTAAATAATGACTTGTATATCTTCTTCTTCTCCTTCGCGGCACTGGCGTGTTGTCATGACACTCAACTTATATGGCATAAGGTATAGTTTAACTACTAAATAAGTGTATATATTGTAAATACTATCACCCATACTTTTAGACATATACTTAATAGCCTAAGTGTAAAGGATCTCATGATGATCGCTTGACGATCAAAACTGGTCTTCCAAGTGTATTATGTACTATGGTATATCGGCCAATCAAGAAGAGCTGCAGGAAACCTTGATGGAACTGGAAAAATGGGCAGAGAAAAACCAACTTTCCATCAATATGCAGAAAACCCATCAGATGATTTTCAGGAAGGGAGGGAGAATATCACAAAACTTCATAAATGACGCTCCACAATCAACCACTCATCTTCATCATCTTCATTTCCCCTTTTCCAGTTGACACTGGGTGGGGGAAAATATGGTTCCTCTCCACTTTGCTCTCTCGTTCCACCATTTCTCCTCCGACACAGTGTTCCAATCCAGGTTCCGTTTTCTAATACTATCCTTCACCGAGTCCATCCAACGCATTCTTGGTCTTCCTCGTCCTCTCTTCCCAGTCATCCGTCGTTCCAGTGATCGTCTTGGTAGCCTTGCTTCATTCATCTGTTTGACATGTCCAAACCATCTCAATCTGTTTTGTCATTTAGTTTCTGTACTCCCAGTTCTTTCCGTATATCTTCATTTCTCACTCTGTCCCTCCTCGTTTTCGGGACCATACTTCTCAGGAATCTCATCTCAGCTGCCTGTACTCTGCTCTCATCCCTCTTAGTCATTGTCCAAGTTTCCGCTGCATATGACATTATAAGAACATAATATGCTTTGTACATAACTTCTTTAGCCTTAATTGGTATATCCTTGTTCGATACTAGTCCCTGTACCTGTTGGTAGAAAGCACTCCCGAGTTGTATTCTTCTGCTAATTTCCAAATCTAGTCTTCCATCTTCAGTCAGTTCACTTCCCAAGTATTTGAAATGTTTCACTACTTCCAATTCCTTATCTCCTACTTTGATTACTCCTTTTCCTTCTTTCTTATCTCTACTCATCACCACTCTTTTACTCTTCTCCACATTTGTCTTCAATCCCCATTGCTCAATCTTTTCTTTTATTACGTCTAACTGTTCTTGTACCTCCATCTCATCCTCGCCCCAGATCACAACGTCGTCTGCAAACAACATTACCTTCATCTTTGCCCTACTATATTCTTTCATTGCTGCCTTCATGATGTCATCCATCACCTTTAAGAACAATAAGGGTGACAACACACTTCCTTGCTTTAGTCCAGTGTCAATTTTAAATCATTCCGATGTCCCGACTCTAGTCTTCACACTACTGCAGCAATCCATGCACATTCCTTTTATCATGTCTCTCCGTTCTTTGCCTATCCCCCTATTTGTTAAGCTTTCCCAAACTTTTGTTCTAGGGATGCTATAATAGGCCTTTTCTAGATCAATAAAAGTCATTACCATATACTTCCCATATTCCCAACTCTTTTCAATGTTCTGTCTCAGAATGAAAATCGGTTCCACTCTTGATCTGCCCCCTCTAAATCCAAACTGCTCCTCCTCCATTTGGCTTTCTACCTTTACTCTAATTCTTTTTTCTAGGATTCTTTCCATTACTTTGGCAACATGCGAGATGATGGTGATTCCTCGGTAGTTACCACACACCTTCCTGTCTCCTTTCTTGAATATTGGCAATATTATTCCCTTTTTCCAGGCTCCAGGTACTTTCTTCTTTCTCCACACACTCCTGAGAAGTCTGTATGTCCACTGCAGTCCCACTGGTCCTGCCGCCTTGATCATTTCTATTGCCACTTCGTCGATTCCCACAGCTTTCCCCATCTTCATCTTCGTAACTGCCCATTCCACTTCTGCCATAGTAATGTCTGGTTCTTCTTCTATTTCTTCCTCCACCGTTTTGGCTGTTTGCGTAACTTCTTTGCATGCCTGGCGTTCAACAGCTCGCTGAAATATTCTTTCAATTTGTCCGTTATCTCTTCTGGTTTTGTCAATATTTCACCTTCTTTGTTTTTCACGAACCCAGTGTTCACCTTTTCATTCCTTCTGCTTTTTATAATTCCAAACTGCAATTTCTTTCCACAATGTAAATCCTCCCTTATTTCCTGAGTGAATTCTTTCCAGCTTTTTTTCTTTTCCTCTGCAATTACTTTCTTGCAATCTCTGTTTGTTTCTATATATTTTGCTCTCATTTTTTCAGCCTTTTTTGTTTTCCATTCCTTCCAAGCTTTCTTCTTCTCTCTTACCTTATCTTTCACTCTATCATTCCACCATTTTGTCGCCTTTTCCCGTACCTTTACTGATGTTCTACCACATGTTTTCTCTGCACTGTTTACAAATGCACTCTTAAACTTTTCCCATTCTTGTTCCACATGGGTAATATCCGTCCTTGGTATTTGTTCTTGCAGTACTATCACTGAAGCCATGAGGCTCTTTGACACGACGATATCTCCCATAGTTATTTACGGACTGGAACTAATATGGGAAAAACTGACCATCACCGACTTAGAACGAATAGAAAAGGTGAAAGCAAGATTCATAAAATGTGCCCTCAGGGTTGGAAAATATGCGCCATCTCGACTTCTATGAATTTGAATAGGTTATGAATATTCCCAAATTAATATGATAATCATATTAATTGATAATTTATCTGATCAAACGGAAATTACATCATATTCTCATTTGGGAATATTCATAACCTATTTGGATTGCCAAGGTAAGGTTTTTGTTTTATGAAAGGGAGCTTGTCTTCCGTGGCACATTGGCATCAGTCGTGACGTCAATACTACTTGTATTTTGTGTCTTGTGATGGCCTTCTCAGTATGTGCTGGCCATGCGTATTGGTGAGGTGTGTCTGTACCAACTGACGAGCCCAACGGCACACTGGGGCGAAACGCTGGCATTTTAGGTTTGATCTGGCCGGACCATTTTTATCATATTAATTGATAATTCTATGAATTTGCCAAGGAAACGTTTTCCATGGAGGATTTCCGATTGCACCTGCCTTCTACTGATGCTTCCATCAATACTACTGGAGCGTAGGAGGAAGAAGAGAGCAGAGATAGACATTGACTTCTACGGTTCATCAGCGATGATCGATCGTACCTGGACCAACACGAACCAGGAGCAAAGACATATCATCACGAGACTGGCCATACATGGTTTCCACCACAAATTTGTGAGAACAAGCTTTTCCACTCACCGAATGAAAGATGTGTGTGTGAATTATGCGGACGGAGGTGTACGCTGTATCACATCACAGTGTGCCGGAAGAGGACGAAATCTTTGTCTGATTATAGTGAAAACTAATACCCATTCGGGTAAAACATATTTCAGTATTATGTTACTTATTTTAGCTTGTAATTAATGCTCTTTCGAGCGCTCCTTAATAAATTATTAATGTCATGTAACAATTTTTTTCAGGATTAGGGAACCACCCATTACAAATGGGTACAATCATATTGGTATAAACTGGTTAAAAGTTCTGCCTGATCAATAATTTTATTAATAAAGATCACTGTGTGGTCATTAATGAGACATGTTTCGGGGCCTAATTAATAGTTTTGGCCCCTTCAACAGCCGATATGTCAGAACGATACAAGAATATTTTTTTGCGTAGCACTTAAAATTCCCTTAACATTTAAACTTGTACGGTGCACCATAAAGAGAGATTGAAACATTTACGCCTAATATGAGTTATAGTATGTCAAAAGTCTTATGAACTAGGTCTATAAACACTTTCAATGGACGCCTCACGGTGGTCTTTAGATGTTATTGAAGACACGAATGTATGGTACCGGTTCGGTACGACAGCAACAGTTCACAACACCTTTGTTGGAATCAGCAGTAGGAACACGTAATTCCTCAATACTTCACCAGAAATATAAAGGTAATAAAACCAATGGAGTCACTGCGCTGAAATCATATCTTGCCAAATATAAAGCTTAACTTCATAACTTCAACACTTGGGTATGAAGTTAAGCTTTATATTTGGCAAGATATGATTTCAGCGCAGTAAGCCTCTGTGGCTTAGGCGGCAGCACGCCGGCCTCTCACCGCTGGGTCCGTGGTTCAAATCCCGGTCACTCCATGTGAGATGTGTGCTGGACAAAACGGAGGCAGACAGGTTTTTCTCCGGGTACTCCGGTTTTCCCTGTCAAAATTTCATTCCAGCAACACTCTCCACTATCATTTCATTTGTCATTCATTTAATCATTGCCCCAGAGGAGTGCGTCAGGCCTCGGCAGTCGGCACAGTTCATATCCTCGCTGCTAGATGGGGGCTTCATTCATTCCATTCCTGACCCAGTCGGAGACTGGAAGCAGGCTGTGGATTTTCATTCCTTGGTGCTACAGCCCATGTAGGCCTTGGCCTCCCGACAATCTCCATCCATTCTTCCCTGTTGACTGCTTTGGTTCTCCATCTTCCTACTCCCCTTCTCCACATTATCCAACCATCTTGTCCTAGGTCTTCCCCTCGCACATTGTCGTCCTGGCTTCCCATTGAAGACCTTTCTTACCATTCCTGTTCTCTGTAATTCTTCCTACATGTCTCAATCAATGCAGTCTACTACTCTTTATATCCACTAATATATCTGGTTCACCATACAACTCTCTTATCTCCATATTATTTCTGATTCGTCAGAATTCTCCCTCTTTTACTGGTCCATTTACTTTCCTGTATACCGGTATCTTAATGTCCACCTTCAAGTTCCTTAATCCTCCAGGTATACTCAGTGCTCTTGCAATCCATGTCCCAAAATACCAATTCATGTGCCGTTTCCAAGGTCGTTTATCCATTTCATCCATCCGGTTTCCTTTGTCCTTTGGTTCTGTAACAAGTAACCTGGAGGACCTGGGTACCGCTCGTCACCTTAGGCTTAGAGCAATATTCTCCATTTTAGGTCCGTATTGAATATATTCACTAACAAAAATGTTTATAATTTCCGTCTTTTCAATACAATGTTGTTGATAATCTATTTATCCAACTGGGTACATGTTTCGTACAGTTGTTTGTACTTCTTCAGCCCAAATACATATTTAGACATAAACAAGTATGATGCGCACTATCAATCACATACAATGAAATTAACCCTGACATAAACATAGTACAGACTATACATTGATACTACACGTTAAAATACGATGTGCCGTTACAATTGGTTAAAACACATAAGACTTTGTCCATCGGTCCAATATTCTCCTGATAACTTAAAATCTTCTTATTTGTTAAAAGGTTAAGAAACTATGCCTGTGTTTCTCCATGTACAAATTTTGACATGCGCTCTCTAAAACATTGCATTTCTTGCTGCGTCAGAGTATGGCGAGATGATGAATGTCTTATGCTGCTATTTTGTTGAGGAGTGGAAATTAAAAATAGTTAGAGTGTGGAAATCATCTTGAATAAAACAGCGCGATAATTGGCGTCATCTAAAAAATAAATAAAATTATGTGGTAAAATGACACCAAAGTCCATTTGAGTCTTAAAAATGCCTGTATGCCTGATTATATTACCTTTGAAAATGTTGTGTGTTATCTCCTAATATGATGCTATCCCATTTGAACAGCAAGCAAATCTGAGAAAATACAAAGAAATTGAAGTGACTGTCCTAAATATATAAGTGAGAAAACATGAATCTACTATAACCTCACACTCACCTCCTGACGCGAGTCATGCGAGGTCGTAGCTACATGTGGACTGGCGCAACCTCGTGCTGGACTGACTGCTGTTGAGCTGTGTTGTGTGTGTCTGCCCTGTCCCGAGGTGGGGGAAGACAAGGGGTGGGGACCTGTTTTTCACGTGTCCATGACTCAGCTGAAGTTCAGTAACGGACTCGGAAATATGTGATAACTACTGTTGCTAGCTGCTGTGAATCTCAAATATATATAATTATGAGTCTCTAGCTAGATGCTCTGCTGATTTAGGCTTGCCCAGCTTGGGTGCCTCTAACAGGAGCCGAAGCTCCCGTTGGCATAGCCCCAAGAATCATTTGAGCCGGCAATACCTGATTGCCTTCTTCAAGGTGACTGTACCGGCAGAAGGAGGTGTACATGTTAGGAACTAATAATAGTTGATCAGCCCAGGGTAACCCGCACTCGGCCTCTCAGGAGGCCACACAACAAACAAACAAAAAAGCCCAGGGTATATATATGGGATGAATAACATTGAATTAAATACATCATTATCATCATTATCATAATTACTGGTTGCCTGAAACCTACACCTGTCCACAAACTACATTCTCCTGAGGTACACCGTGAGGTTCCAGCACAAACGGATCGGAAAAAGTCCGCAGAGGACCATCCTCACCTTTTCTTTGATCACCAGCCTCCAAGAAGGCGGCTAAAATCAAGGAAAAGTTTTCTGCAAACAACATCGATGCCTATTACAAAACCCGAGGAAGCCAGGATACAGCTATGCCAATCCACCATACCACCAGATTGGATGAGGGCCAAGGAAAGGCTTCCAGCAGACCACAACAACAAGTGGGAAACTTGGCGGTCACTCAACAGACTTCGGAGTGGTGTTGGGAGATGCAAAGTTAATCTCCACAAATGGGGATACCTACAGGAATTGGAACTCTGTGAGTGACAGACCAGGGTACACCTGTGTTCCTGTGAACTGTGTCCGTGCTCTTGCACAACGCAGGAGTTAATGGAAGGTCATGAAAGTGGTGTGACAGTGGCCCGTTTCTGGGCGAAGAAAATCTATTTCGAGACATTGTTGTATATATTATTGTATTATTCCTTTGTAATATTGTGTATCATCCCTCTTGTGTATATTGTAGTGCTTCCGACTCGAATAATAAATAAATCATCATCATCATTTAACCGTCTCCAGTTTCCCGGGTGCGGTGTAAGAGTGCTCTCCATTTCAGTCTATGGAAGTACAATTCTTCTTCCTCAATTTAACACAATTCCACTCCTCTATCTTACAGATCAACTTTTATTTGGGAGATCCACCATGTCCTTGGTCTTCCCCTAGGTCGCTTTCCTTTTATGTCTTGATCAAACCATTTCCATGCTACTCTCTTTAGATCCATCCTCTTCAAGTGACCGAACTATCTCAATCTCGATGTTGCTATAGTTTCCTTAAGTGCTTTCACTTGTATGTATTCACGGATCTTTCCATTCCTGATCTTATCACGCCTCGTTTCCTGAAGCAATGTCCTCAGAAATTTCATTTCTCCAGCCTGAAGTCTGCTGTTATCCCTTCTATTAATGGTGCACGTTTCCAGGCCATATGTTGTTGTTGGTACAGCATATCTTACTATCAACATGAGCTGTATGTCATCATCATCATCACTGGCAAAACAGCCCACTGTAGGCCTTGGCCTTCTGAAGAAGTTTTCCCCATTCTTTCCCGTTAAGTGCTGAGCTCCTCCAATTCTTGATTCCAATTGTCTTTACATCCTCTCTCACTCCATCTTCCTACCTTAGCTTTGGTCTTCCGACTTTCCTGGTTCCTTCTGGCATTGCAGTCAATATCCTCTTTATCATTCATATGTTCCTTCTTTTGGCAGCTGTAGAATACCATATGGTTCTTCACCAATCCATCTCACTTCCTGAATAGCAGTAATATCTAATCGATACTCATCGAGCTGATCACACAACTTTTTAATATTTCCAGCTTGGTAAAGAGTTAAATCATTCTATGAGCCAATTCTCAAATCCTTTAAACGTTTGCGGGGTCGTTGTAAAGAGGTCAGTCTGGCTATTCCTTCTTCAGATTTCGTAACGAGAGTTTTTTACAGATTGGGTTGTTAGCCCAACGCCAACCCCCAGCAATCCTGGAGGGCCGATGTTTTATTTCAGGGTTGTCTCCCTTAGCTGGTGGGTCCCCATTTTTAAGCGTCGGGAACTGGCTTTTTCGCCCTTACATAACTTAGCCGCGCACACAAAGTGTACCCGTTGCCCAGAGGCCATGGCGTGGACATGCATGTATCGGACTTGGTAGGAATAAATGGCATTTCCTGTGTTTTATTAGTACACTTCCACCAACAGGAAGTGAACCCACAGGGCCACATACTACCCCTTCGACCTCCATGAGCCGTATGTACATTTAGTGAACATTGCTTATTGTTTTAAAATGGCTGTTTTCTTGATATTGTTTAATTCAATATTTAAGGTTCTCTTTCAACCATATTAAAGGTTGTTTCTCAGCTCCCCCATTGCCACAAGGTCGAGAATTGGAGGTGTGCATGTGATCTATCAAATAATGGGCTAATGATGGGCAATTAATTGATTTATAACTTGCCTCAAAAATACACCATTTCATACCCAAAAAGGATCAAATATAGATTCCATAACGGCAGATAGAAGTTTAGTTATAACAAGAAAAGTACATCCGCCTGAATCAATACTATAAAGAAAAAAATAATTATTAAACTTGTTTTCAGTACATGTTTCGAGGATTAATTAAATTTTATCCCCTTCATCAACTATTGAAAAACACAAATACCGGTACGTATCTTATTACTGTGCTACGCTTTGTTTTGTGTTTTTCAATAGCTGATGAAGGGGATAAAATTTAATTAATCCTCAAAACATGTACCGGTACTGAAAACAAGTTTAATAATTAATTTTTTTCTTTATAGTATAGATTCAGGCGGATGTACTTTTCTTGTTATAACTATTCTAGCATATCAATACGGAACCACCATGAGTCATTTAAATAATGTAATAGATAGAAGTTTATAACAAAAAATGCCTCTCTTGGAATTGTAAAATTCAACATTATAAAACAGTAGTCTTACCTGCAGCCCTTTATGCAGCCAAGACACTTCATCTACAACATAAAGCACTGAGAAATCAATTGGAGATTAAGGAACGCGAAATCATGCGAAAAATTTTGGGACCATGAATCAAAGATGGAATTCACCTTCCAAAACCTAATGCTGACGTTTATTTGAAAATTACTAAAATCACAGACACAATCCGTATGAGGAGGATCCAATTCATGGGACATTTGGACAGAATGGATCCAACTAGGTTAACACATAAAATCTATACGTTTTTGCAGAAAAAGGCAACAAGGTCCAATTGGTACAAACAGGCGGAAAAGGACTTGGCTGAATTAGGTTTTCCCAATCTCAAGGATCGAGAGGAAATTAGGAAAATTACTCATACACGGGGTTTTGAGTGACAAGAGAGAAGACCTACCACACACGTCTGATCGCAGCAACGAAGGCTCGCTCAATCGTTGCGCATGAAGAGTTATTGGGCAACCATCCAGGCTAATAAGTGTTGATTCCGCGTGGTCCTAGGAGACCCATTCACGCAGAAGAAAAGCAGATAGTTAGAAAGTGGCATAGAACACTTTAACCTTTCCCTGGGACCTAATACTTTTTCACCTAAAAGCAAGAATTCATTAGAAACATGATTATGAAGAGTTTTGAGCACAACCCCTCATTTATCTTATCTTGTGTCCACCATTATTTTTTTCATTCTTTGGGGTCCAGCCGAAAATGATGAATTGAGGTTTCAGTGTACTTCATTGCAAAAGTTTTTTTAAAATTATATACAGTTTTCTTTAAGTTTTCCATAAGACTAGTACAATTAAACTACGGTACTTGAGATATCGTTAGTCTAAAGTGGTACCTCGTAAGTACATTTTTGGCCATATTGAGAATTGCATATTAAAATTTGTATCTTTAATAATAAATTTCCCTCAGATATTTATTTTTTTACTTATGAGGTTACTCTAGGAAGATAAATCTATTTTTGACACAAATTTTAATAAACAATTCTCATTCTGGCCAAAACTTGACTTACGAGGTACCACATTTAGTCTAACGATATGCCATCAAAGCAAAGAAGCAGGCCTTCAAGGTTAGCTGAAGATCTACATCAGTACAAGACTCTGAATTCAACTGCTAAACAAGCTGTTACCAGAGCATAAAACCACCATTATCAGGAACTGTATAACCAGCTTGATACATCAGAAGGTGCTAACAAGGTTTATTGCCTTGCAATATCCCATTATCAAACAACGGAAGATATTGGAAATGTCCTGCAGATTAAAAACGCTAACCACCAAACTTTTAGAGGCGCCCTACATCAATGGAGAGATTATTTCAAAGAAACGTGCAATGAAGAGTTTCCGCACTCATCTACATCAAGCAGTGACCTGATTGCAAGACCTGTCCCTCAAATTGCAGCAGAAGAAGTGTCAAAGGCCGAAGTAAAATGAAAAAAAGCAAAGCGACCAGCCTAGATGACATTCTGTGCCATCTGAAATCTAGAAGTTACTTGGATAATGTGGCACCGAAATTCTTAAGGCACTTTTCAACAGTATCCTTGATGATGGTTATTTATCTACAATCTGGCGAACCAATACGACCATACCAATTTGGAAGGGTTAAGGAGATATTTTTGATTTGATTAAGATGGGTCTATTAACTCCGCCCTATCAATATTTATAATTTCTTACTACAAAATTTATTTTAATATACCAACAGGGACATGTTTCGGGCAACAACTTTGCCCATCCTCAGCCTGTCACAGATTCATCAACAATGTATACATTCAAAAGACACTCCTATTATTAAAGCATGCATAAAATGAACACTTTCCCTCTGGATAAAACTATACATTTAAATCAATTACACACAAATTCTAAAAAAGTTTTTGACACATTAAAAAGTTGTTTCTTAATTTTTTTTTGGTTAAGAATATACGAGTAGTCATGTTACAATCGTGTTCCTTCTACGTATTTCCTTTTGTAGTAAGAAATTATAAGTATTGATTTGACGGAGTTAATAGACCCATCTTAATCAAATCTAGAATTGTCAATATGGACCTAAGCAATGGATATTAATCCAATTGATCCTAAAGGAGATGTTGGCGAGTGTTCCAATTACTGACCAATTCGCCAGCTCTGCCACACAATGAAAATCTTGGCTGCCAAATACCCTCCATGATACAAATCTCTCCAATGTGCCTTCATTAAAGCGGTTGGTACAACAGGTGCAAACAATGCGGCACACCTACACACAGAAACAAACAGAGAAAAGAACCAACCTGTACATCTGGCATTTCTGGATCTCGAAAGGCTTTCGACACAGTGCCACACGATCTCACATGGAGATCACTTCGGGTTCACAGGGCCCCAGAAACTTATCTCCGATGCATCTAGTCACTAGTATGCTGTGCTGTCCAGCTGGAGATTCACCTACTTTCCCATCAGTGTTAGAGTTCATCAAGGTTCTGCACTTTTGGCTCTTCTGTTCATTTTGTGCATGGATACAGTAACAGCCGACATACAAACACCTCACCCATGGACAATCTCATATCATCATCTTCAGCAGTTTCCGACCGCTGGTCGGGTCTGCTTACAATCTCATATGCTGATGATATAATAATAATATTGTATGGCCTCCGGTGGCGGGTGGAAGCTTCGTTATTTGACACCCAGAGGGTAGCTTGCATGTTGAATTTTTTGTTGTTCCTTGAAGCACTATGAAAGTCAAGTAGGCTTCGGTGGCGTAGTTGGTAGCATGCTGAGCTACTATGCACAAGATCGCGGGTTCAAACCCGGCCGAAGTAGTCGGATTTTTTTAAGAGCGTTAAAAATCCCTCAGTATGCCTTCCTTCGGAGGGGAAGTAAAGCCGTTGGTCCCATGTCATAGATTTATGGTATGTTAAAGAACCTTCCACTAATTACACCTGTGTGAAGCTAAAATATATAGGTTAAGAATGTAAACAACGCTCTTATGTTCCTAAGTTCGTTGCCAAGAGCCGACTGCGGTGGCATCTAGTAGCTATGTTCTGAAATAGTAGTCGTTGATGCGGTGGCGTTTGGTGGCAAAAGTAGAAACTATTTGAAAAATTCAAAGTATGCAGTCCTTACTTGAATTAAAAAAACAGGTCACACACACCAATACAGTCATCACAATTAACACCGGTTATCAGACAGATTCTACACACACCCAAAGTACACGGGGCTACATGACCGCGTTGCCGCAGCCCCTGAACTGAGGAACCAACCAACCAAAGTCAAGGAGGTTACATATCTAAGCTCCACGACACTGTAGCACTTTCTAGTAGAGAAATGAGGAACTTTGTGTTGGCGGAATATCCCAAGTTTAATTTTGCCATTATGAACACGGCCTACTGAATTCAAGTGGGTTTTTTAATATGCCAACATTGTATGACATGCATGTCGTAATTTTTGCCGACTTTCAAAAATCACTTACCACGGCCAGGAGCAAACCTGCAGGCTTGGGGTTAGTAATCCGACACGATAACCAATCACCCTCGTGGCAAGCTTGCTGATGTATTTCTCGCCGATCAAACTCATGAAAATCTCGAGAATCATGCTCTGTGCTGGAAAGATCGCCTGGGTAAAAATGGTTTATAACTCCGCATAGGAAAAAAGAGCGACAGTCAGTCTGAAAGAATAGACTTTATATCATTTTAAATGCTACAATCTGATTGCTGGAAAGGCTTCGTTCAAAGCCAAATTGTAACTTTTTACGCGCTTGATATTCTTTATTTCGTTGAGCACCAGATTTAGCTTTAGTAGAAATATTAGCACTACAGTGAAACGTCTTTTATCCGGACTACTTGGGACCGAAAGCATTCTGGATAACGATTTTTCCGGATAATCGAACATGTGTTTATTTCATAGTACAACCATACTACAATAGAGCAGTTTTTAATGCAGTAAAAGCTTCTCCATGACTGGGCTCTTTCTTCATCATTCTCATCTAGGCTTTCATCTAAGAATTGAAAACCTGAGTCACTGTCACTTTCCAACCAAGCTTGTGCGTCTTCTCTATCACAGTCGAAAAATCCATTAACTTGGGGGAATAACTCATTTGTCACTGCATCCAAATCGTCATCAACAGTGTCTGTGGTCCTGACGGTCTCTTGTTCTCCTATCAATTTATTAAACGCATTTCGAAGATTCTGTGGTGTTAAAGTTCAAGTAACCGTGGTCCTTAATAGAAAGCTTATTGGAAAAAGATATCACACTCTCCCCATCTTCTGCCAAGAGTAAACGACATAAAACTTCCTTCTTGTACATCCACTTAAGCTATTTATTTTTTTTGCTCGTCCGGATAATTGACGTTCCGGTTGTTTGACGTCCGGATAAACGACGTTCTACTGTATTACCTTCAACGGACTCCATTGTAACACTTAACGTAGAAATATTAGCACTATTACCTTCAACGGACTCCATTGTAACACTTTATTAGACCTCACAAAATGTTAAACTTGTCAAGCTGAGTTGTAGACTGAGTAAATCTGCGAACGAACCCTGATGCAGCCGCAGAGATAGCAAGAATCACGTGCGTACTGCCTGCAAACCAAGGTCAAATTAGGTAGCTGGCTGGATGACGTCACGCTCACCGGAGCGCGCGGGGAAAGGAAGAAGCTGAAGCGGTACTATGACGTCACACACCTCAGTGCATTCTCGGTCCATTTCGTCCAGTCACCGTAACGTAACGCCAGACCCCAGCATAACGACGAAGTCGACAAGATCATTTAAAATGATAAAACGAATATCTGCAATGTGGCACACAGACCACTGGTACATTAATATTGAAGACCATCAACTCAATAAAGCCACTACATTCAAGTACCTTGGTGCTCTCATAACTTCGGATGGCGAGACCATTCTCGTCGCCCAAGCCCCAGTAAATGCTGCGTGGCTAAAATGGCGCCAAGACACTGGAGTACTGTGCGATAAGAAAATACCTAACTACGTGAAAGGAAATATTAACAAGACCATGATAAGTCCAGTGGCCCTCTATGGCACAGAATGTTGGTCAGCTTCAACCAAACACGAACAAGCCTTCCAGGGTATGGAAATGAAAATGCTGCGTTGGTCCATGGGTATTACAAGCCTTGACCATGTCAGAAATGAACACAAGGAAGCAAATGTCAGTTCTTCTTCTTTCGAATAATCCATTTGGAGGGTACGATGAATCAACGTTGGCTATTGTCCATTGTATTCAATTTCCGTTATTTCCAAATTTCTTTCATCCTTCTAGAGTGTCGATCTTTCTCCTCTTGAGTCCACTTTCTGCCAGTTGTTTGTTTCTTCCTTTCTTGAAATTTTGCCTTTTGAATAGCTTCTCTGAAGAGTGATCTGTTTGCTATTGTGTCTGTCTGAAATTTGGCGTTTGTCCAATCTTTGTCAATTTCAATGAACCATGTGGGTTTGGATTTGTAACTAGTCAGTAAGTTAAAGATCTGTTTAGTTAGTCTACTATTTTCCATTCTATAGATGTGCCAAAAAAACTGTAATCTTCTCTTTCTCATTAAATCAGTTAATTTTTCACATTTCAAATAAAACTCTCTATTTGGTCATAACCTATATTCTGCGTTATTATTTAGTTTAGCTCCCAGTATTTTTCTCAGAATTCGACTTTCAGTTTTCTCTAATTTGTCTAAATCACCAAATCTTGTTAATTCAAGCGTTTCTGCTGCATACAGAGTTTCAGGTCTGACCACTGTTTGATAATGCCTTAATTTAGTGTTCCAGGATAAGTTTTTTTAATATTATATACATCTTTTGTCAGTTGCAATAATTAAAGACAAAATGAGGGGAGCACGTCTTCATTGGTATGGGCATGTCACTAGAAATGATGAGAACTCTGTGGTAAACACGGCCCTCCGATATGAATCAGGAGGGCATCGACCCGTGGCCACCCACAGAAACAGTGTCTTGGTGAGGTGTACCATACCAATTGGTGAGCTCTCTCAGTATGTACTTGCCAGTGTCTTGGTGAGGTGTACCATATCAACTGATGAGTCTTCTTGGTATGTACCAGCCAACAAGCCCAAAGGTACACTGTGGAATGCTCATCTATTTCTGTAATGGTATATTGGCTTTCACGGCCAGTGAATTAAAACTCAACAATTCTTCTAGGTTTGTGCCGTGTCTTGTGTGGGGTTTAGCCTAGGACACCAAACGCATCTGCGCTTCATAAAGAGAGAGGTAACGCGCAGTTCGCTACTCCTGTGGGCATTCGGGCGGGGACACCAAGAACCCGCTGATGAGCCAGCTTGGTGTCCTAGGCGAAACCCCACACAAGACACGGCACAAACCAACGTGCCAACGTGTGTATCCTGCTGTGCTTTCAAGTCTCAAAACAGACATAGCCGGACTGATAATATAGATGACGACCCATGCATGTCTCAGGTAAAGAATAAGAAAAGAATACTGCATTTAACAATTAATTCCAAATTCAGAGGAATTATAAAAAAAAGAAACCACACGTGATAAATTTTGGACAAATAATAAAACAGCACCAGCTTGAGTGATAATGTGCCAGGGTGCACTTTAAATTGAGGCATTTCATTGCATTGCTACTGGAAAAGTTCCATCGCTGACTAATGCGCTACTACCTTGTCTTTCGAGTTGCCTACAACCCTTTGTTGAATGTTGTTGTTTGAGTCTTCAGTCTTTTGACTGGTTTGATGCAGGTCTCCATGCCTCCCATCACTACATAGCTACTGCACCATACATCCTAGGCAATCTGTTTAACATATTCTAACCTTGGTCTACCCCTACAGTTCTTGTCCTTGACCCTTCCTTCCATAACTAAGCTTGCTATTCCTGAGTGTCTTAGTATGTGTCCTACCAACCTATCTCTTCTCTTCATTAGCAGTCGCCAGAAACATCTCTCCTCTCCCACTTGTCTTAATACCTCTTCATCATTCTCCTGTAACACCACATTTCAAACGATTTTCTGCTGCACCAATAGTCAAAGTAAAAATAACCACCAGGTCATCATTTTTGTCATTTTTATTTGTGAACAGAAACAACAATTTTAAAGAGGACACTGTACAATCAATTCATTATAAAAAAAAACACACACAAAATTAGAAAAGATCACCAACAAACACTCTCTGGCAGTGAGCTCATCGTAACAGGGTTTACTTATTATTGCTTTGTAAAGAGTGCAGCATTCACTGGGAACAAAACAGATCAATCATCTTAGCAGCTTATTTGAAATTAATTTTGAATCTCAAACTTTCAGCGCCTCATTTGTGATGACCCTTGACAAAGCTTAGCTGTCGTACTAGTCAAACAAACTTCGGCAGTGAAGTATTGTTATGTGCTCGTATAAAACTAATTAATAGGGATTTAGAATGTTTAGCGATGTCTTTAAAAAAGAACCACTTTCCGTTATTATCAATAGGAAATGTATTTACAAGTTAGAGACCTTTTTGCTTTGACAGATATTTTTGCTAATTATAATTGTGGAGAAATTCTTACAATTAATTTAAAATCTAACTGCTATTTTCTAGCACAGAGGTATAAACTCCGTTTCTCGTAGCCTCTGAATGATGGATTAAAACCATGACACGAGATTTACATCCTGTACGATCCATACTCCTTTCACAATTGCACCTTTGTTCATCCACACCACAAACACACACATACAAACAAATGCATTCACCAGCTGAGTAAAAAAAAAAAAAACTAGAAGGAAAAGTGAAGATATAAACACAAGAGGCTAGCCTTTTCTCTTAGAATGAAGGAAAATTGGGTCTACTTCTTTATTATCAGAAATTCATCTTAAAAATTTTTTAAAATAAAAATCACAAAAAAACGCTGTGTGGAGTTCTCCCTGATAATTAACCAAAAGCTAGTAACTGTTGCTAACTAACTGAAGAGTTGTTCCGTCGCTCTTTCCAGATCCCAGTTATAAGACGATAGCGCCACTCTCGCTTCGTGGTCTGCAATCCCCATGTCCGTCAGCCTGCGGACCTTCAGATCAAAGTCCGGATTTCTATGAGGACCTATCAAGAGAAAGACAATGATTGTACACTATGACAACAATAATTCATAAATCGGTTCTTTGGAGAGGGTCACGGCTGTGTGTTCTGCCATAGGCAATTGCTCACTGCAAAACGAAATGAATCTACAGTGCACTCCCGATAATTCTCGGTAATTAATGCACGAACTTCCGCGAATTATCCGCAATTATGTTTCTTTAAGCCTAGTAAAAACAAAACTATTAAAATATTGAACTGTATTTCATTAGCACGCAAAAGAATAATATTATAATTTATAACCCTTAGCTACATTGCATTGTAAGACTATACTAGAGGTGTGTGAAAAATGAAAATCCACAGCCTGCTTCCAGTCGAACAACCGGGTCAGGGAATGGAATGGATGAAGCCCCCATCTAGCGGCGAGGATATGAACTGTGCCGGCTGGCAAAGCCTGTCGCACTCCCCTGGGGCAATGATCAAATGAATATCCGATGAAATGAAATGATAGTGGAGAGTGTTACTGGAATGAAATTGTGACAGGGAAAACAGGAGTACCCGGAGAAAAACCTGTCTGCCTCCGCTGTGTCCAGCACAAATCTCGCATGGAGTGACGGATTTGAACCATGGACCCAGCGGTGAGAGGCCGGTGTGCTGCCGCCCAAGCCACGGAGGCTCTCTAGAGGTGTGTGGATGATGCCAAAATTAATAACTAAGAAAAAAGAATCATCACTTTTTGTTTCTCAGATAGTTTATTTTTTCTAATTTTAGATCGTATATTTCTGAAGAAAACAATATATGAGAACGAATGTTCTACGTATATATTTCTATATAAGAGATAAGAGAGACTATAGACACACTAGGTTGACTGTGAGATACTTTCGGGATTTCCGTAGGATCACTCCCGCACTAGATCTCAAGTTTTCCTCACCGACAGTCAAATTCCATTCAATATTCTCCTCGCTTCCATGTTTGAAACGATAATCGTCCTTATCGACGTCTAACTACTCAATTAAAGCATGTTACTTTCCTCTGCATCTTGGAATTCATCCAGGTTTAGCCTTAATGTCATCGCAGCGAGACCACCTTGCCCGTTCGAAATATCGTCCTCACAGAAGCCGGAAAACGCTTGCTTTTGTGCGAGTGTAGTCAAGTGTTGACTGTATGAAGATCAGCTAACAAACACGGGTTTGTGCCATCGGGCAATAATCGCTATTTACAATACGCTATCCGCGCATCTACCCTTCAAAAATCCTAGGCCAGCGACCTTGGGGTGTGGCTGTTGGGAAAGTGCACTCCACTTTGCATTGTATTCATAACGTTTGGATAAATATTAGAATTGTCACCTATTCCACATCAGGTATTTCTCTTATACAAATCACACCGAATTCTCCATCCTACACATCAAGGTAGGTTATCACACTCATACACTGGTTAATTATATTTCTTTTATTTATGTAAAATCTTTTTCTGACATATTTTATTTTTCCTAGAAGGTTATTTTCATGTCGACATATTAACTGGTTGGCACCTATTCAAAGTTTTTAAACTCCGTATTGAAGAAAGATTTAGCTTATTCATTCAAGCACTGAACTGAATTAATTATTGATTTTAGAACTTAATTTTCTAAATGATTTTATGTATACTAGCATTACCCGTCGCCTGCGAATATTCTAGTTGTAAAGAGTACACTTAGCAAAATCTCAATCATGAATGCTATGACTGATTTATCCTTGGTATGGATAATCAGACTTTATCAATTCAGCTACTGGTGCAGTGGTTAGGGGTTTGTCATTCCTTCATAGGTATAACAGAGCGAAGTTAGTTCTCTGGGAATATCACAGACACTGTTAATTTAAGGGCCTTTAAATGTGGTTTTCGGAGACCCTTTATAGTCGGGTGAAAAAGACCTTGCGTACCACACTCACACGGGAAAATTGCGTGAAAAAATTCTAGAGTGCCCCTTGACCCCCTTAAGCGCATTATACTGTATGTATTGATGAATTTTACAGCTTAATTTGGTTCAGTGATAACCTTTTAACCATCTGGAAACTTTCACAGTAATGTAATAATTGGAATTGCATTGCTCTTACAGAAATAGATGGACCTGTGAGATTCTGTTACCATGGTTACCGTGTTGCATTCTTTCATTATTTCATTGTAAATATACATGTTGTAAGGTATTTATTTAATTGTGAGGCATTTAAAGAGTAAGTGAGTGCGTTTTGCTTACGCATCGGGTTATGCTGAACCTGTAGGTATCCCATATGTGTAGGTTGGTGTTAATGGGACATTATTTTCGGTACAAAACTGGAATGGGACCTTAGCAGAATAATATAGGGAGGGATTATTTGATAAAATTGTTATTATATAGAGAGGGCGGCCAGGTCGGAGAGATTAAAGAAGCTCTGGATGGAGAAGAGGAAGTTGAGAAGCCATTACAACTAATATTGTAAAGACTGTAGTGTATATGGATTGATTTAAGTGCTCCAATGTGGGCGTAAACTATGTAAATAATATAGCTTAACATTTATTTACAATCACCAGTAATATTTCTCACTTTTTAACTACATTTTGAAAATTATTGTAAAAGGACCAGTATTATATTTTATTTTACTTAATACTGAATTGTAAGGATATCAATTTTAGTATTTTATTTCATTTTATTACTATTTTACCATTAACATTTCATTTCTTATTTAGATTTAAGTACATATATACTATTTTGGTTTAATTCTTAATTGATTTTTTTTTTGCTGAAGATGACCTCATGTCCTATATATAAAAAAATATATGTGTGTTGAGTATTGATTTGGCGTATAATTTTAAACATTTAATTCTACTATCAATACGTATATTTAAAACATTTGTTTTTTCAACGGCAAATGCGTTTGCATTCTTTGAAGATAAAAGAAATCATTTTCGGCGAAATGCTCATATGTTTTCAAGATTGCAACATTCCGCGCAAGTAGGCCTAATTTTACATCGCTGAGAAACGCAGTTCGGTCTTCTCAAATCTTGATGACTTGGTCTCCATGCATCGTATCGCGTTAACAATCTTTTCAACGACTGAGAGAATGTGCTATGTGCTGAGTACGCCATGAAATATTATGAATCAAACTTTTATTCGAAAAGTAGGGGTGCGACGATTATGCGCTGGCAAGGATTATGTGAGGAAATATGGTATATTTCAAAAGAAAAATGCACCCTCTTGTGGTATTCATACAATTCTCTCAGAATAATTCGTAATACCATATTTGCTCGCATATAGCTCGGCCCCGCGTATATCTAGCACCCCATTTTTTAATTGGAAATTGCAGGAAAAAGTATTCCTCGCATATATATCGCATTAATTTCTGACGCCATCATAAAGATGATCGTAGTAATTTTAAAACAGGTCTTGCCCGTGATGTTATTGTTCGTTTTTGCGGCAGTGCTTTCCTTTCTTTCACAGTGTTTGTTGTCCGTCTGTTACATTGTCGACAAGTAGGCCTAGCAGCATTGTCTTCACTTTCCATTTTTGTTTGTTAAGTGCGATTGTTTTCTTGCGGAAATCAAACTTTTAGTTATGTAAAAACGCGGAAGTTTTACGGCTGGATTTAAACTCGGACGACGATTAGAGCTGGCGGTCGAGAAACCGAATGAATTTGATATTTGCTACTGGCATCAACAGAAAGATACGCTAGAAACCAATAACCAAACACATACGGTGTTTTCAAATGTGGCGACGCAGTAAAACAGCAATAAGCGCTGTGATCGTCAGCTGTTTAGTTGGCGCTCCACACGCTAATAATAAGTAATTGTTAGGTTAGAACATGTCGAGATCTGGTATTGTTAGTCATGATAAGCTGACGAAAAAAATCCACAGCCTGCTTCCAGTCTCCGACCGGGTCAGGAATGGAATGAATGAAGCCCCTATCTAGCGGCGAGGATATGAACTGTGCCGGCTGCCGAGGCCTGACGCACTCCTCTGGGGCAATGATTAAATGAATGACAGATGAAATGAAATGATAGTGGAGAGTGTTGCTGGAATGAAATTTTGACAGGGAAAACCGGAGTACCCGGAGAAAAACCTGTCTGCCTCCGTTCTGTCCAGCACAGATCTCACATGGAGTGACCGGGATTTGAACCACGGACTCAGCGGTGAGAGGCCGGCATGCTGCCGCCTGAGCCACGGAGGCTTTTATAAGCTGACGAGAGAAGACAAAATAAAGAAGGCCATCAGCTGAACTCTTGCATGATTGGTGGTTGTTGTTGTTGTTGATTATTTCGGGGCTTTGCGACATCATGGTCATGTAGCCCAATTGCATGATTGGATGTAGGGGTATGGGTTATGGTGTTGACAGACGTTCTTGGAGACTGGCATCGCAAATTCATTGGACGGAAGTTAGGATGATGCACGCGAGAGTAGCTCGGAGCTTGGCAGCAGCGACGGCAGTTGACAATTCCAGTCGTCTTGTTTCAATAATGCAAATTTTGCGTTTTTTCGGGAGTAACATGGTGTCCACAGAATTTTTAATGTCAATTTTCCTGACTTTTCCTGACCATTTTTCAACAAAATTCCTGACTCGCGAAAAAAGGTTTATTGAGCAAATATGTATATATCTTTTTTCATCTGCAGAATTTGCCAAATGCTTGCCTCTTTATTCATTTAAAATAGAAAATAAAGTAAATTATAATGTAATAATACATAAATCAAAGTACTTAATGAGGGACAGATGACCTCGTAGTTCCGCCCCTTAAAACAACAATAACTAACGTATAACTAAAATACTTAATAACCTAAACTATAGTGATGGAGTCGCCACATCCCTACGCCAACGCCAAAAAAGCATACAAAAAAATAGGTAAAAGAGGTTTTTACTATGATGTACTTTAAAAATAGAAACGTACCATAATGTCCAGTGAGATATTGCTTTTTATCTTCAGAGATTAGTTGAACGAGTAACATGAAAATATGGCTGTAAAACACAAAATACTGTGTGGGTAATATAAAATTCCTGACTTTCTAATACTTTTCGCCATTTTTTCCTGACTCACGCCATTTTTTCACACTTTTTCCTGACCAAAAACAAAATTACTGACTTTTCCTGCCTGTGGACACCATGAGTAAGGTATTTCCCTCACAAATCCCCGCGTATATCTCACACCGAAGATTTTCACACTTATTTGCGGTCAGAAAAGTGCGAGTTATATGTGAGCAAATACGGTATATGGCAACTACTTTGAATGTTCATCCTCTGTCATACTAAAAATATTACAATACGAGGAGGTATCCCTGGATAACACAAAATATCCATTATATTATTCATATAATGAAAAATACTTTTCAAAACTTATTTGAAATCATCCTGGTCAGTACAAGAAGAAGAAGGTAGTTGCAGACACGTAACCTTACTGCTCCTACTGTAAATAATGTTCAGAACATTCCTTTTATCAGCACAACTTAATAGGACCATCGTGTAGCGGGTTCGATTCCCGGCTCTGCCAAGAAATTAAAATTCTGTTGTGAGGGGGTACACTCAGTCTCATGAGGCAAAACTGAGAACACAAGGGTTCGATACCCACATCAGCCATCCTGGAAGTGGTTTGCCCACTTCTTCTCCAGGCAAATGCTGGGATGGTTCCTAACTTAAGGCCACAGCTGCCTCCTTCCCAATCCTATCCCCAATTAACAAATACACACACTAGTAAAGCCATCACAAATTACACATAAATACACAGAGCTGTATGACTGCGATGTCGCAGCCCCTAAAATAAACAAAAACACAACCAAATGACACTACGAAATTATTTCCCAAAAACATTGTGGATGCAAGAACAACTGAAAGCAACTAATTGATCGTTCCATGTACATTAGAATAGTTTGGTTATTCGTTAGTACAAAGTCGCTAGGGAGCTGTGCATTTGAGGATACGCATCTCAAAGTGTAGCGCGATGAATCTTGTCAGAAGAATCCACTGAACTTGGTTTCCTGTTTTGTACCTCATAGGAATTCTTTCCAAGCGTCTCATGTACGAGCCTGAAATGTAATTTTTGCTCCATCGGCAAGGATGCTTACAAGCAATACATGATTGATTGGTGCTTTTCGGCAATGTTGCTCTGAAGCAACATGCCCTAATGTATGTACATAATGCAAAATACATTTTTGTTAACACTTAAGATCATTCTGAGAAGCCAATTAGTGTAAAAAATATCCTTTAAAATTCTTTTCCTTGAAAATTTGGGCGACTGCCAATTAAAGGGTTAAACATATAGGTTAGATTTGACTAACGCTCTTAGGTTCCAACGTTCGTCACCAGGAGCCAACTGCGGTGGCCTCTCGTAACCAAGTTCACAACTAGTTGTCGTCGACAGTGGCGTTTGGTAGTAAAAGTAGGAACTACTTGAAAATTGAATGTCTGCAGTCCTTACTTGAATTACAAACAGATACACACACTAATACAGCCATCACAATTAACACCGGTTGTCAGACAGATTCTACACGGGGCTACATGACCACGTTGTCGCAGCCCCTAAACTGAGGAACCAACCGAACTAAAGCTTCCTACCTTTTCGTCTATTAAAACATTTAATAAACATCAGTCGGTCCTAGACCCAAATCGGACAGCTATTACGTTTTGCAACTTTGTGCCAATATAACTTCTTTTATGAAGTACCGTATATACTCGAATACCACCCGCACATTTTTAAACAAAATCGGACGTGAAAATTTGGGGTGCGGGTCTTATTTGAGTCATCCTGATTTTAAAGATTTAAATTGCCCGCCACGCGCGATATCGGGTGTTGCGAGTATCCGCTAGATGGTGCTAGCCTTCTTCCGGCTATCACTTTGTTTTACCATAAGCAGGCGGCGTCATACTTCCTCGCGCACGTGTCGCGCACGTTTTCCGAGTGTAAACATGAGTTGTACGAAGAGTTTGCGGTCGTTTAATGTGAGTGAGAAGCTGAAAGTTGTGAGGGAAGCTGAAGTTATTGGAAATCGTGCCCGGCAGGAAATACAGTGCACTCCCGATAATTCGCGTGTGGATAATTCGTTTTGCGGTTAATTCGCGGGTCTCCATGAGTATTTTTTAAATTGGGAATTCTCACAGGAACTAATCATCACGCTAAGTTAAGCAATCTCTCTGTCGTTTAAAAGAATTTTGATGCGACGCAATGCGTAAAGACGAAATCATTGAGACTAGGGAAGACTGAACTGCATTTCTCTGCGATGCAACAGTAGGCCTAATTGCACAATCTTCGAAACTTACGCGCATGTTGCCGGGAGTGGTATAGCACAGATTTCCTTTGTCTTTGAAGCCCAAACAATACAAGAGGAATGCACTTTCACTCGGAACCTACCCTCCCTTTCCCAACAGCCACGCTCCAAGGTCGCTGATCTGTGAGTTGTGAAGGGTGGATGTGCGGACAGCGTATTGTAAACAGCGATTATTGCGTAATGGCGCAAACGCGCACGACATCGAGAGCGTGTTTATTCGATGCTCTTCATGCAGTCAACTAGTCGGGACGAAAGTACCGCTACTCCGCTCGTACAAAAGCAAGCGCTTGCCGACTTTTGTAACGACGATATTTCGAACGGGCAAGTTAGACGTCGATAAAGACGATTATGATTTACTACAGAAAAGCAAAGAAGAAATAGCATGGCATTTGACTGTTGGTGAGAAAAACTGAAATCCAGTAGATTTCGAGTGCGAGAGTGATGCAACGGAAATCCCGAAATTTTCCCACAGTCAAGCTAGTGTCTCTAGTCACACTTATCTTTTATATAGAAAAACGAGATGAATTTTCGTTTTCATATAATATTTTCTTTGGAAATGTGCAATCGAAAAATAGAATAAACGATCTAAGAAACAAAAAGTAATGACGGCTTTTTTTAAATATATTAATGTAGGCATAATCCACATAGGCCTACCAGTAGCCTAGCATGTCGTGTAAGACACTACAATCAGGAGTTAAAATTATTATTTCGCGTGTTCAAGCCTATTTCAATATTTTAACCAATAGTTTTGTTTTTCCTAGGCTTAACAAAAATAACTGCGGATAATTCGCGGAAGTTCGTGCATTAATTACCGCGAATTAACGAGAGTGCACTGTATGATATTGACGAGTCATGTATTCGTGATTGAGCGGGATGACGTCTATGCTACAACCACTGGATGTCTGCGTGAACCGCCCGTTCAAAGCAGCCTTGAAACAGCTGTATACGGAGCAGATGGCGGCCGATAAGCACACACTGACTCCAACCGGTCGTATTCAGCGCCCGGAAGTTCAGCTGCTATGTTCGTGCATTTTGACGGCATGGAATCGTATCTCGGGTGATCTCATACGGAAGAGCTTCAAGAAATGTAGTATTTCGAATGCTATGGATGTCAGTGATGACGACATTTAGTGGGATGGTGATAAAAGTTCCGAAGTTGGTACTTCTGATGACGATGAATGAAGTGTTTGTGTACTTTTATTTGTATTTTTAATCGTTTGATGTGTGTTATTTTAGGACAACTTCAAAACTGTTGGAAACTATTTTGGATAAATGCTATTCTGTTTATTTAGTTACAATTGTACATAATTTTGAGTAAAATTTTTTTTTTTTTTTAATCTTGTTCTTCAAAATCAGGATGCGGGTCTTATTCGGGGGCGGGTCGTATTCGAGTAAATACGGTATATATTTTAATAATTATTTTGTGTGTTGATTTAAAGATGCTAGATGTTTCTTTTACTGCTTTTAGACCACATGAACCAAACCTACATTATGTGAAATTATCTCCTAGTTTTTAAGTTGAGGTGTTATGGGCAAGTAAGTACTTACAGTGAAACCTCGATTCATTGTTTTCGGCTGGATCCCAAGAGAGAAAGGTGATCATAGCTGTGCATAGGTGTGCGATTGTTTACATTCCTGTTATAGGTTGCATAAAATTATTCACTCTTAAAAGCTTATCCTAGTCTATGCGATGGAAGCAAATTGTACCAAATCAACTCGCACGAAAGCTGCCTTCGTTATTACCGGTATTCATCACTATGTGATATTTCCCAGTATGGAATTAGATAAGAAAACAGAAATATCAAGCATAGATACTTTCTCCACCGTGCACAAGAATGAGCTTGAGCAAAACACCTCTCATCTTAGGTACAGGATGCTCCAAAAATATCAGGCGCACATAAAATTGCTACCATTGGATTAATTTTTAAAAACGATCGCTAGGGAATCAAGGATTGTGGCGGCCAAGATTTCTGCATGATGGATGCAGGAAAGCACACTGTATTATTTTTAATGTACTTACTGGACTGAATATTAATTTATATCTTTCTTACGAAGTGTAATTTCATATTGTCCCTTCAGTGACAAGTTTTTCTCTGTTTGTAACAAGCTACTATCTAGCAATTTTCACATATAAATTTGGCAACAATGATCATTATGTACGCTAAGAAAATGTGCAATAAACATGATTATTACCTCCCGCGTAGGCGTGGGTCCAGTGACGTGCGGTCTGCCGGAACATGTCTTGGTTCTCCTTGAACTGCTTCGCCACAACAGCGTCTTGAGGATCATCGGGTTCAGCAGCGGCCAGGAGAGCCTGTAGTGACAGCAACACCGTTCTGAGGGTCATGGCTGCTGCCCTACGACACCCATAGAATCTCCTCTTAATCTCACTTAACTTGTTAACGTAAGGGGGCGTGCATAAGCAAAAAGAACCCATTTCTGAACTAAATATAATCTGAAAGTCTCAAACCATTCAACTCCAAAATAAAGAGATGACCTCGTAGTTCCACCCCTTAAAACATCAATAACTAACTAACTCCAAAATAAACATAGTAGATATTTAGGACTATCTATTTATTGTCAGAAAAATGTACTAAGTTTTGGTATAAATATTTTGGTGGTAAAAAGTGGAAGATTTTTATAATACAGGGTCATCCAAAAACGGTTGCAGCAATTTCGAAAAATCATAGATCAGGAACTATTTGAGATATTAAAACAAGACTTTTTTTGGTTAAATTCACCAACTCAAAATTTGTTTTTTTCATGCATTATAATCCTTTGAAAAAACTGAGATCATGCCTATGAAACCCTTAGATATAAATTAAGTCTATATAAATGATCATAAATTTAACATAGTTCCTCAATTTAAGTATCTTGGAGAAATTATCACACATAACTTAAACGAAAAAGTAACTTGGATAAATAGAACAAATAAAATTAAAAAGGCACAATCTCTAACCTGGTCAACATATAACAAAAAATGCCTATCAATAGCTACTAAGATCCAACATTATAAAACTGTAACTCTCCCGGAAGCCACTTATGCTTGTGAAACACTGTTCCAAATTAAAAATGAACAAAGAACTGATCAGCTCCTCAAAACGGAAATAAGAATCATTAGAACGTGCATAAATAAAAATTATCAGGTTGAGGGAGTCTGGAGGATTCTCCCAAATGAAACTGTCTATCGTGAGATTGATCCAATCACCAGCACAATGAAGAAGAAAAGAATTTCATACTTTTTTTACATCTTACATCTTCTGGAAATCAGAATTGTACACCAACTAGTGATGAGAAATCTAGGAAAGAAAACTGGAGGAAAATGGATCCAAGTAATCCAACAAGATCTCAAAGCAGTTGGACTCAAGATAACAGATGCCGAGGAGAAAAATAAAATTAACACCATTCTTAAAACTCACAAATTTTCTGCAGAAATGACACATAGAAAGCCTATGGAGATTTCAGATGAGTTGAGAAAATTCCGATCTGAAAGAATGAAAAAGTAATGAGCGCAAGAACCAAGCAGTACTACCTTCAAAGAAGAAGTGATTGTGGAACGACTCAAGAGGTCCAATGTGACCAATCAAGATTAATAATAATAATAATAATAATAATAAAATGTTTCTATGTGCGCTCCCTTGGTTCCATTACTTAAATGACTCATGGTGGTTCTGTATTGATATGCTAGAATAGTTATTAACAAGAAAAGTACATCCGCCTGAATCAATACTATAAAGAAAAAATTAACTTGTTTTCAGTACGTGTTTCGAGGATTAATTACATTTTATCCCCTTCATCAGCTATTGAAAAACACAAAACAAAGCGTAGCACAGTAATAAGATACGTATTTAAATCTAATATGGTGCAGCATAAAATTTAGGTTATAAGAAGAGAATAAAATGAAATGAAAATAGAAGATGACGGTGATCAGCTTGCAGGTGCTTATGACAAATAATAGTTCCGTATTGAAGCTTGAAAGGGTGGATATGGAACACCAATACTTCACCAATCCGTGTAGATCTATAGCAGTCTCCTGAAACCGTTCATACCACCGTCTAATGCTATTAGCACGAGGGGGATCCCTAACATGAACACGTCGGAAAGTGCGCTGAACAGTTATAACAGATTTAAACTCCACTAACCACAACACACACTGTGCTTTCTGCTAAACTGTCGCCATTGCAATCACACTACTGAAACAGTGGCGTGGCAGCTTTCTGTCGCACACTCATTCTGCGCATCGGCTGAAGGTCATGGGCGGAGTACAGTCACATCTAAAACTCGATGAGTTACTGATTAGTTTTCAGGTCGAATTATTAATTTATCTCCCTTACAACAGTGGTCTGAGGGCTTACCAGGAGCGGAAATTCATAGACGACTTTCGGAACAATACGGGGAAGCGAAGTGTTTACCAGTGGATTGAACAGTTTAAAAGGGGTCGCACGAGCTTGAAGGATGGGGAAAGATCTGGTGACCATCTGTCGTCGTAGCGGATGCCAGTATTGAACAAGTGATCCTGCATAACACGCAAGTGACTGTTGATGACGTGGCAAACCATTTGCACATTAGCCATGGTTCTGCATATGAAATTGTGCATAACAGGCTTAACTTTCACAAAGTCTGTTCGAGATGGGTTCCAAAACAACCCACTGATGAGCATAAACGCAATCGTGTGCGAATCTATCAGCACCTACTGGACCGTCATGCTAATGAAGGTGAAACATTTCTTAAACGGATCATTACTGGAGATGAAACATGGGTTCACCACTTCGAACCAGAGAGCAAATGTCAGAGCATGGAATGGAAGCATCCCGGATCCCCCTGTCAGAAAGAAATTCAGGAGTCAACCTTCTGCAGGAAAAGTGATGCTCACAGTGTTCTGGGACTCTCAAGGGCCAATCTTGGAACATTACCAGGAAGAGAGGTAAACAGTAAACGTAACAGTGATATGCTGGTGAACAAGCTGAAACCTGCAATTCGCAACAAACGCAATATGGGCCAATATGAGCGATATGACGAACCCAATGGCAAGCCAAGCCAAAAGGTTACGATATAAACACTAAGAATCCATTGTAATGAAAAAGAGTGGATAATAAAAATGAACTTTACTGAACAAACGCAGAGGTCGATTGTTGGAAGTTCTTTTGTTGCATGGCAACGCGCGCCCACATCGCCGTCGCTTCAGCTCCGATCAATAGGTGAATACGTGGCTTGCTGTGCAACCGAAAACCATTTTTGCAAAGGCTATCAGCAAGCTTGTGAAACGGTGGACCATATGCATTGAAAAGCAGGGGAACTAGGTTGAAAAATGATATCAATATAAAGTATGTACAGGGTCATTCATATAAAATAAGAACGCCAAGCGGCGGCTTTGTTCTCCGCCGTTGCAGTGACCTTCGCCGAGCAGGTGGCGCGCCACGGCCCCCTGCTGTAGTATTGAAAGCGCGCGCATAGTACATAAGAGGGCTGGTTTTTTTTTCTTCTTTTTTTTCCAAGTTCCGATGGACTGTATAAAAATAACAGATTGACATTACCAAACTTGACCTTGGAATAAGCGTGCAGGTGATCAGTCGCCAGTCTAAACCTCAAGTGCTAACATGGTGAGACAGTTATCATTGCAACATCGTATTTTTTATGTAAAACGTATTTTAATTAAGAGTCGGCTCGGCGGGTACGTGAAGCATTTGTTCAGCAATTTCCTGATGAAGTGCCACCTTCACTAGCACAGATTCACGTAATTGCAAATAAGTTTGACACTACTGGCTCGGTGCTCAATAAAAAACATACGCGCACACGAACAGTTTTAACAGAGGGTAAGTTAGATGACATTGGCGAGAATCTTGAACGGTCTCCGAATAAATCACTCACAAAATTAGCACAACAAGTAGGGGTTTCGGTTTCATCTGCATACAGAGCTACAAAGCTGTTACATATCAAACCGTACAAGTTTACACGGGCCCAATGTTTAAAACCTGCTGATCCAGCCACAAGAGTGAGATATTGTGAGTGGTATCTTGCATCATTGAATGATCGTTTATTTGACCCACAGCTTGTGTTCTTTTCGGATGAGGCCTGGTTTCACCTTAATGGGCGTGTGAACAGTCATAACTCTCGCTATTGGTGTGCAGAAAACCCCAATGATGTTTATGAAGTCCCTCATTATGATAGGAAGATCGGTGTTTGGTGTGCTGTTCGTGCCGGAAGAATAATAGGGCCAATTTTTTTCAAGACGACAGTAAATGCAGAGAGGTACTGACCCCGTAATTTGAATTATATTGAGACCACGGTGGCTGTATTGGAAAATATGAAGAAAGTTATGGCTGTTATAGTTGTGACGTGGATATTCATGACGTAAGCACGGATGACGCAGACTTTATGCAAGTAGGCTGCTTGAGCTGAGATTCTTGGTGACGTCATGATTTTGTTCAAGAAAGATCTGAGATTTACGACGCAGTCGCAGGGAAACGTGGAATTGTGCTGAGGAAGAAGTTACGCGATTGGAGGAGAGACTCAAACCAATGAACGATAGTTAGGAGGGAGACGGAGATTACTGAAACTACTATATTTTAATTACTTTTGGCATGCAGAATTGTGGAAATCTATTTTCAGTTATGGCATTGATTTGGAATTTTGAAGAAATTATTTTTGAGTTTTTGAAATTTGAAAATCCGTCAAGTATTGCCAAAGTTAGAACTTCGAGCGATGACGGAGAAACAAGCTATGGAAGGGATGGATACGCCCCTTATGAAGTTGATAAAAGGTCTTGCACAGCAGAGAGGAGCTCTCATATCTCATGTGTCTGATACCGCATATATATTGCTGATGTTATAGTCGTTTTCGAGTGAATAAGTGAAACAAGTCGTCTTTAGCGTGTGGTAAAGCCAACCGCATCGAACGAGCTTCGAGCGTGCCGCAGTTCCATTTTACGGTGTTTGGAAACTAGGCGAAGTTGAAACGCACTCATTTTCAAGTCTACAAGTTAACATATCAAGAGTTGACTAATGCCTTTAAGCTAATTCGATTGTGCAGTACTATATTAAAGTGTGTAGAAAGGTTGAACATTTTCAAGAATATAATTCGAAAGATATAGGCATTTTAAGACGGCAGACAAAAGTGATTTTCTCGCCATCTGAGAAGCACTTTTAAAATATATCACATTGTACGCTACGGCTGACACTGGTATTGCAACCGTGCTACTTCATATTGCTTTTGGTGTTATAACGCTGCATTCTAACATGGAACAATATAATATGGCAATTCTTTCAACTATTATAACGGAATTGGAGATGGAAGACTAAGGACTTTAATGCAATTGGGACATATATTGATGGAGTGAATTAACAGCATGGAACTTCGCTAATCGTCTTTCTACAAAAGCGAGCATGTAGTGAACATCCAACTACACTCATGCATCGTTGTCCAACGCTGAATTATATCAAATGGCAGTGGAAACATATTCATACTCCACAAATATGAATATTTCTACGGAAATTATTGCAATAAACTTCATGGCGAATTACTACCAGAACTTCAGGAACTATCAAGAGAGGCCAGGGTGGACCCGGCTCACACAGAAGAGTTTTGCCAGAAGGATGTTTATCGTATACACGGAGCAGTGCAATTTCCGGAGGAGGAAGCAGTTCGATTCTCCGAGGGCGCTGATTCCAGGTTCGAGGACGGAGCACATCTTTTTGGTGAAATGGAACCATCACCAGTCTTCTTTGGAAGATTTTCCTCTGGAACTTCAATCAACAGATAAGGTAGTCGTGAACGTTTCTTGTTTTATTTGAGCCATTTAGCGATGTCTGAGCAACCATTTTTCCCATATTTTTGTCCTATATATATTTTGCCCCATTTTCCTGCTTGATTTCTGTACTCAGTACACTTCGATGATTTATGCTTTTTCTACGATTTATTAAGACATTGCTATGTTATTGGCAGATTTAAATAATTTTGGATCAGTTGAGACTGATAATTAATTTTCTTTCAGTAATTTGCATATTTTTGTAGGCACGATTTGACTGTAAAGTTAACGTTTTTCTATGGCATATTTGAATTCAGACAGCGTGTCATTTTTATTAAAGTAATTCTCTTCAGTAAATTACTTTGACCAATTTTCTGTCATCCTCAAGAAAGAAGAATAATTAAAAGATTTTAGAGCGTTAAAATCTATTTCTGTATCGACGATCTTGGAAATACTAGTCGTTATATGAACATGATTGCAACATAGACATTTATCGTCAGTTATCGTCATTACCATTGCATTACAGACAATTTTATGAAATATGAACTTTAATTATGATTTATTGAATACACTATAGTAATGAACATTTGATAGGAATTTTTCTCAATACTAGATTGGAACAATAATGTTTGCATTCCACAGTCTAATTGTATTCTATTCGACTATTTTGCAGTTTAGATGAACTTTGTTGGAAGATAGTATTTTTATACTACGATACTTAGGAGATATTAATCTCAATTTTGATAGACCAGAAAGGTGTGTATAATCGTATTAGCTATTAAATTTATTTTTGTGATTGGCAAATTTTTACTTCATATCGATTCATGAATGAAACCCACGAAGGTTAAATAAATAACAGTTTTGAAACAATTAATGAATATAAGAATTTTTAAAGTGGAACTATAGTCAAAAAGTCAACCCCTGGCACTATCCAGCCCATGACGGGCTATGGATGTATAATCGTTAGTTCAGTGGACATGTAAAAGTCGCTGATGAATAATGCCCTTGAATAATTGAAGGAGGTTCCCACAGTAATATTAATGAAGTTGATGAGATTATAAGTGGAGGTTTTGTGTATGGATTATGGAAGATTTTTATGCCATATATATTGAAATATGATGAATTCTGGGCCTATTTTATGCAATTTGTGCATTTGAAGCGAAGTATTTTTCCGCTGAGTTTATTGTCCAGGTCCTTTGAAAATTAATCATGTGAAATTACTGTTAAAATTAACAAGAGTGTTAAATAATTTGAGATAACGATTTTGAATGGAGGTTACCGTCACTAATAATAATAATAATTATTAAAACTTATTAAACCTGGATTTATAACACTTAAATATAACTAACCTTCATTGGTCGATTATATTAACCTGATTTGAGTAATTATCAACCGGATAAACGTGTGGTTTAATGTATTTCTAAAATAAATAAATATAAATATTGTAAATAAATTATGTAATTATCTTTAATAATAATTGGAAATGAAAGGAATTAAGAGAGGCGTGTATAGATTTTTCAATTGTCATTTGACAATATTATAAACAATTTGTAATTGTTATAAACAATTAATGAGCATTTGTTATAAACATTAAGAGTTTTGTTAATATACTCTAAAGAACGCTAATTATACAAGTGGATTATACCATTAAACAAGTTTTGGGATTATTAGAGTAATCCAGTAACATGTGAATGAAGCATTTAAAAGATTTGCGTGATAACATTTGAGTTGAGTTGAGGACATTTAAAGCGTTTGAAAAGGAGCTAAGCTCTGAAGTTACGAGCATATGCTAGCACTGACCGAACAGGTGGGCCCGTTTGACGACGTGGGCATCCGACTTGCTGAAGGGTGGATCGCAGCTGGCCTGACAACTGTATGTTAGAGGCCAAGGTCAATTACATAACAGGCTTGCAGTTATAAATAAAGTGTGATGTTTATGAAAGAGGAAAACAATTGCTACGTGTCTTGTCCCAATTCCCTCATCCATTCCAAGTGTATTACTATTATTACGTTCTTTATAAGCAAGTGAAAGATAAAATTTTGTATGTAACGTCTACCAGTCCTACAGGAGGACATGATTATATTGATAATGGCTTCTGATTGCCACGTGTATTTTGTTGAGTTTTTGTTAAAGTCATTCCCTTTATGTGAAATAAATTATTGTACAGTTTAAAGTTTCTTGTCTTCGTTTTTTGGTTCATTTTAAATATCATGGTGGAGGTTATTGTGTGGGCATACTTTAAGTGATCCAGTTGGCAACCCATTCCCGAGATTAATTTGAAGAGGTAAGTAAAGGTAAGTATGAACCCCCGTATATTTTGGTGTGTTCCACAATAATTTCTTGTTAACTGCTGTGCTCTAATCTCGGTAGTATCTGTCAGTGCCATTTTCATTGATGTAGCTGTGCCGGTGCGTTTGATTATTGGCAATCCGATTGAGGGGGCGGATATCTAACAGCCTACTATCCGGATTTACGGGGACAGTAGGATTGGCGACCCTATAACGTGGGGCAGGTTCGACAAAACTGGATTACCAGGTTGAACGCCAGTAGGATTGGCACCGCAATTTCGTGGGGCACGATCAGCTCGATTGGCACGATCGACTGAATAACATTGGATTACCAAGTTATTGCAGTAGAATTGGCACCGCAATTTTGTGGAGTGTTCGAATAACATTGGATTACCAAGTTATCGATGTCAATGGGATTGTGAAGACTCAAATAAAGAGGTTGATTCTTTGTTAGATGTCTTGGCCAATTGTAGAATTTGAGAGTGTGATTATATAGGGATTAAATGTTGTGTTGTATTAGGAAAATTACACTCAGAAAAGATCAGATCTTATACAACTTGAGAGAGGTTAAATAGGCTGGAAACTTAGAAAAATCGCCTATGATCTGGAATCTTATTTTATTTGACCGGCTTATGACATGTTTCGTCATATTAACGATAAAATTAAACTATTTGGATTGTAAATATAAATTATTTGTATTAGGATATTTTAAAATGAACCAAAGAAACTTGAACATGTGCTTGAGTTTATTTCAACATGAAGTGTCTACGAAAGTTAATTATAAGGTAATTATAAGTTAGATTTAAGACAGAAAATTGCTCAAACTTATATATGGTGAAAGATGTTGCTCAGATGTTGTTATTTTGCTCTGTTTGATGTATGTCCCTAAAGCAGTTTATTTTTGAATAATATTGAAATGGCAGATGAGAGTATGAGGATGATGTTAGAGGAGTTGAAAGCTAGCATGAATGAAAGTGCGAGGGAGATGAAAGCTAGCATGAATAGCAGTATGAAGCAGATGATGGAGTCTTAGACTCAGCACTTTAGTTGCAACAGCTGTTTCAAGCGCACAGGTTCACTGCATACACTGGGAGAGGACTACCTGTTTAGTCTGGGAGTACCTAAAAGTCTTTTGCATTTGGACCATTCAAATGGGAATACTACTCTATTTCCGTTCCCCACATGACAAGAAGCAGATAACAGAACAGGACAAGATCTCCTATCAGAACGACATGTGTTTAAACGTTGGCAATGAACAAGATAAATGGACTCTCAGAACTTTTAACATGTGTTTTTAATATGTTTCGTACAAATTTTAATGGAATGTTTTTAATAGGTGTTTTATTAGTGTGCATGCATTTTTGGATTTTGTTCAATGTTTTTTGATGTGTTGCCATTTGTGTGAGAGGCTGATGAAGGACCGCCTTGCAAGGTTTGAAACATGTACCTAACTTAGCGCAATAATAGCGCAAAATATTTTGTATTGATTTGACGGAAAGTTTCAACTGATTAAACTATGGATATCTGACAGCCTACTATCCGGATTTACGGGGACAGTACCAAGATAACATTTTGAAGCCGTTCTTCAATCAGTTAACGGAAGAAGAAAACTCGCGAGGGTGGTTTCAACAAGATTCAGCCCCTGCTCATACAGCAGAAGATTACCTTCTTACAATTTCGGAGTGTTTGCAGACAGAGTGATCAGTGTTGGTCTATTTCCCCCTCGTTCTCCAGATCTAACAGTGTGTGATTTTTACTTGTGGGGTAAACTGAAAGAACAAGTGTATCGAACAAATCCTCACACATTGGAGGAACTGAAAGAAAACATTACGCTGGCAATCAGGAACATTACAGTGGCAGAACTCGCTCACGTCAGCCAGAATGTGGTTACCAGATACAATGCTTGTATAACCCAGGAAGGACGACACTTCCAACATCTTTTATAAGGTAAGACTCAACGACTTGTTCGTTTTTTAACGATGAATTTTTGTTTTTCCGTAAATTTTAGTTATTTTTATAATTATTAGTTTTTTTTTTGTTTAATTAATTTTCAGTCTTTCCACATCTAAATTTTAAATTTAATTCCAAATTTGTATACTTCAATCTGTGTTAAGAGGGGCAGATGACCACGTAGTTCCTCCCCTTAAAACAACAATAACTAACTAATTAACTGAAGTAAGATTTCAGCATTGTACACACGCTAGCAAGGCCGCTGCATCTGTAGCTTATCTGGATTGTACACACATTTAAAGCAGGGGGCCGTGGCGCGCCACATGCTCGGTGAAGGTCACCGCAACAGCGGAGAACAAAGCAGCCGCTTGGCGTTCTTATTTTATATGAATGACCCTGTACTCTTTCTGTAATAAATTATAAAAATTGGTTGCAGATACTTATCGACCTGCCCTCGTATTTCTGCATTTGGTTTTAAGTGTTAAGCTTGAGCTACCTAGCGGTCAGTAGTGGTTTCACTCTACCCAGCCATATTTTTAGAAATAGCAACATAGCAAACAAAACTCGATTAGTCGTCATACGTGATAATAATAATACTGCATGGCCTCGGCGGCCGGGTGAAAGCTTTGTTATTTGACACCCAGAGGGTAGCTTGCATGTCAAATTTCGTTGTTCCTTGAAGCACTATCAAAGTCAAGGAGGTTAGATATCTAAGCTCCTTGAACACTATACAGGGTGTCGAGCGATGACCTTTTTTCAAATTCCCGTATAATTCCCGTATTTCCCGTGCGAAAATCCACCAAATTCCCGTATATTTTAGAACTCTCTAAGACTAGAGTCCGCATACCGAATGGCTGAAAAATGAATCTTAGAACGATAATCAAGATTTACTGGCGTAACTGAATTTTTGGAGATACTTCCGCAGCCCACGGGTGATGGCGAGATTTAGGCCTAATTCGTAGCGTCAGCAAAGCGTGCGCGAGTGAATTCTCTCGCAGATGGGATGAGATGCTACGAACACAAATAAAATACCTTTAACCTGAGGGGAGCTGATATAAATGACTATTTTACTGAGGAGGACTGAGAGAGTAGAGAATAGGAGTGTCACATAAAAAATGTTTACGGGAAGTGACTGAATCGTATGGTACCGTAACCGTATGGAGCTTCCACGAGTTAAAAATGGCACCATAACACTAACAATAACAAAATGGCACCGAAGCGTATGCATAGCGAACTTCCGGTCCGCGAATCTACATTTGATTTTCATTGGCCGTGAATCGTTCGTTCGTGATTATCTTCTTTATTATTGTGGTTTTGTTTTTATACGTTCAACTTATGAAATAAGAACTAGAGGGTTGGCCTTTCATGAATATTCCAAAGACAAGCATCTCCTAAAAGAATAATTAGTAACACTTCGCATCAGAGACGACCATAACAAACAGCTTGCCTACAAAGTGTGCGATTTGCACTTTTCAAACGGCAGTGGTTTAACATATCTTAGACTACAATAATTAACTTGGTGCAAATTAAATATGTTATATGTAGAATATTATTATAATTTTCTATCAGGTTGTTATATTAGTATATAGGTATGCATTAACGTGACCCGTTTAAATGCTAAATTGTGACGGAAGCTACGAGTTATAGGCTATTCGCCATACCGGCAGGCCTAATATTTACTAACAACGCATCGTTTCTTCTTTAATATTTATATAATCATTATAATTATAATAGCCTAACTATTAACACTTATTTAACCAATAATCATTTTATAATTCTATACATATTCCAGGTATTGCAAGAAAGCGATATTTGATAGCACATGCGGTTCCACCTTAAAATCCAACCGTGCCTAGTTTTCAGTACCTATGGAAAATATCACCGGAAGTTAATAAACCAAACAACTGGCGACAATTTTTTTTTAATGCTCATTTACATCTTTACCCTAGTCTACGTAAGTACCGTACCATACGGTAATCACTGAAAGGGTAGGTGGGTTAAGACCACAATTTCACAAACGAACGAACCTCATTTAGCATGAATTATGGAACCCGAATCCTAATGGAGGTATGGATTGTCTGCATTTAGAAACATGTTAATCAATAATTTAAAACAAGATGCCAGAAAACTAAATACAAAAAGCTGCGTGCCTACTACGGTGTTAAGTTGCTCCGTGAAGGAAAAAAAAGTCCTCTCGGCACGCCGGAAGGCGGAGGTAGATTTTACCGGACAAACTTGGGGATAGGCGAAAATAGGCAGAATATGCAGGTTTTCGTAGAAGGATCAGACCTCATTTATTGCGAGAAGGTATTTTATAATTGGAGCTTAATTAACTTTGTTTTTCGTCATTTTATGCTTATGTTAAACATTTTATTGTCTTATGGGAACGGTAACCTTCTTGTCATTTGGGGTCCATTTTTATACTTGTGGTCACACTGTCCTTATGCAAGGTTTCGACACTGATGTGTAACTATGTAACGGTCTGTTACTTCTTCACGCAAAATTATATCTCCCGCAGAGATTTTGGTTGGTTCCTCAGTTTAGGGGCTGCGACAACACGGTCATGTAACCCCGTGTACTTAGGGATGGCTGTATTAGTCTGTAATTCAGGTAAGGACTGCAGACGGTCAATTTCAAGCAGTAGTTCCTAATGTTGCTACCAGGTACTACCGTCAACGACACCTAGCTGTGAACTTGGCTACTAGATGCCACCGCAACCAGCAACTCGCAACGAACGTTGGAACTTCCCCTCCAAAGGAAAGCATACTGAGAGATTTTTAGCGCTCTTAGAAAATCCGACTTCGGCCGGCTTTGAACTCGAGACCTTGGGCATAGACATTCAGCATGCTACCAGTTACGTCACCGAAGCCGCTTCACACTTAGTCAGATGGAAATCTGAATCTGATCTCGTGCAAGTGAGTTATCTTGGCAACGTCTGATGGCTCATCCCTCATCAATTTAGTAGTGTTGCCATGGCAACCACTGATAGCTCTTGGCATTTTCTTATAATTCCGAAATCATTTTTCTCATCCTTTGGCATAATGGTGGGTCATATCAAAAATTCTTTCAGACAAAAGTTTTAAGTAATTATTAGGGGAATATTGTCCATTTTGTACGGTTTTGATATTGTGCCTATTAAGAGAGATAAGATTAATGTTTCCCGAAAAACCCACTTTTTCCCACCCCTTTGGTCAATGGTTGGTGCTATAAAAAAAACTCTTCAAACATAATTTTTTGGGCTTTATCCGACACATAGTATGAACGTTGAACGGATTCGATATTTCACATATTAAGAGAGTTATAGCAATATTTCACTTTTTCGAAAAAAGCCCCCCATTTTCACCCCCTTCGACCGATTTAGCCCAGTAACGAACTCGACCGAGATTTTATAGGTATACATATTCGGTAAAAAATTCAAAGTGATTGGTGCAAAATTACGGCAGTTATCGTGTCCACAAGAAACTGATATACATATATATATATATATATACAAATATATATATATATATATATACATAAATTATATATAAACTTATGAACTGACGGTGGTTTTGGGGTCTGGGGGATGTGAAACGCGAAGATATGTCGAAATTTTTCGGAAGTCGAAACATGGGACCCATTGCAATAGTTAGCTTTCTAATGAAATCTACCTAATACACTTCGCCAAGATTATACGACGTGCATACAGTTAAATACAATCATCCAATCGGAGAAACACTTTCTTTGTCACGATCTTATAAGCATTTCAAACATAAACTGCTGTAATTTAGGGGAAAAAGTGCAACATTTAGAGACTACGAGTGTTGTATGTGGCACAACGTTAGCTGAAATTTCGCATCATTAATACATAAGGAATGAACACATGCCTAGCTTTCTCACTGCACACAGCTGAAAATCATACATATCATTCTTGGTGCATTTTACGTTCTCTTAACAACAATAATTTGCTTAGTAACATGCAAGGAAAATTGTAGTACACAGTTCCCATTGCTTCCATTACCTGACTACTAAACCAGAAGCTGGTAATGCATAGCCATACGCCGGTGGCGCGTCCTATGGCAAATGAAAGATCGAAAGAAAATGTAAGCTTTATAGAAGCCCGGAACAAGGCGATACAATTTTCTACAATACTGAAAATAGTCAAAACACCCTTTGTAATAATGAATAATAATGTTGGGGGTCATGTAGTAATAGATGTTACCCACCCACTATCCCTCTTTAGATCACGACTTTTATAGTAAAATTGGAGTTGTGTCCGCTATTACACGCTTAAATTATGAGACAAATACAGTATTGTTAACCCCGCGCATTCAGTACTTCCAGCCTTCCTGTCACTTTGCCCCGCCTTTCCTCTCTGCAACCCACGGTCGCCACATAACAAGACCCTACGTCCAACCGCCACACGGCAAGAATTCTGAGCATGCTTCTCACCTACACCCTGTATTTCGAAGGAAACAACGCGAAGGATATGTCGGGAGCTTGGAACAGCTGAGCTGTGTTGCTAAGTTTTTAGTGTTGTTGTAAATCAACTGATTCGAATAATACACAGCGCTATATACATCAGACATTATTTCTGTACAATTATACGTAATATATTTAAAAAACGATCCTGAGTCAACCCCGAGCACATTCAAACAGAGAAATACGATACCTTTAGATGAATAAATAAATTACACACCGAAGCTACGCTACCTTTATCATCGGCATTCAATTCAATAAATACGACAAAGATGGCAAACACTCTACAGCTAATAAATATAAAAACACTCACCCTGCAATGATTATCCTTTAACATGAAACAAGAGTCTGAGTGGAGGTCGTTCACAGCTTACTACAGTACAGTAGTCGACAGATAACACCATGCACACTCACTGAATCGCGACTCTCTACGGTTAATATTAGCTTTCGTGGTAACACAAAAGTAAAGTTAAGGTAAAGACATATTTAGCACTGAGCACTCAAACAAGCCGCTCTGTGGCGATATTATTGCCGTGGTTTTATATGGTCGAGTTGTAGGCTATTGAATGACAGATGGTATTTTGAACACTAAGACGGGAAACAATAGCCTGCGCTCTATTATCGATTGACGCAAGCGAACTGACACCAAGAAATAAATTATCCTCAGTCACTTGGCTAGGGTTTCCATCCCTTCACTGTCCCTATCATCAACACCACCATCATTGTCTTCGTCAGAGCTTGATGAATTGCCAAGGTTAATAATCATTCCATCCACCGCGATATCCATACCGCCTTCAGTATTTCTTTCTGTACATGCTGTACAGGATGTGTCCAGTCCTCGGGTCGAACTTCGGCGAAGTAAAAGTAACGAAACAATGACAATGAAAGGAAATCCGACACAGACAGTGGTTAACAAGCGACTGAAACAATCCCTGCCCATACGAGAAGAATTCTGTCACTTACGTGGTGAATTTTGTAGCCACATGTTGGTGACGGGTGTTTGATAGTAAAATGTCGACCTGTGAGACATTGTTTGAAGTTTTTGAAATTTATGCATTGACACATTTGCATTGAGTATTTGCACAGACTTTAAAACAATTTGGTATGCGAAAGTAGACCATGGAAAGGCTAAAAACAGTAAAATTCTACACGTGACATGCCGCGAATACTTTTTAATATAGATTTATTTTATCAAAGTAGACAATAGAAAATAAAATAATGCAAAACGAAATTAAATAGGTCACTTTGACAAATACAAGATTGTTACTGGGAACTTCAGTTATACACAGCACAAAATTAAGTTCTTTTGACAGTACTAATTTCAGAGTAGGAACTGTATTCTTGTCATACACAAAATAAAATAAGTCACTTTGTTAATACTAGATTGTGGTTAGGAACTTGAGTCACACAAAATAAGATAAAACAAACAATATTCAAGGATTTATTAACTTAAAGCTTCACTAGGGAACTCATCTGCTCTTCAATTTTCTATGCTTCAGAATGGGCGTCGTTCAATATCTTCTTTTATTTCCAATTACTGGAGATCTTTCGTGCCTTTTCATTCGACTGCCACCTTAGCCGTCGCTTCGCACCTGTTTTGCTTCCTTGAACACGGCGTAGGAGTTTCGCGCAGTATGGACTCTTGCTCACGGTTATCTTTTCTACTCCACCAGCTGCCATCACAGCGTCCTGATCAGTAAGCATTCCAATCGGACTTGCTTCTTTGTGATTGACGATCATGCACTCCTTGTTCAGGGAGAAACCTCTGTCTATAGAGCTGCATTGTTGTGATAAAAAATCAGTATCATTTTAACGAAGGTTGTGAGATCGTTTTTGGCAGGAATTGAGGAAGGTGCTGAAGCCACTAATTCAGACCACAGCACGTCGAGCCGTGGCTCTTTTCCGTCGAACTGCTTCAAACGCAAAGTGACGGAGGGCAGTCTCAGAAGTGCGGAGTAGCAGCTTTTGATGCGGTCAGCCATTGCGCCAGAAATCAAATTCTTCTGATTACAAAGAATTTCCAGGGCAATGACGATCCTAACTTCTTCCAACTTAGGAGCCTCAGCGCCCCCTATAGGGTCTAGGCAGGAAATAGCACGGGTCATCTTGTGAGCATTGTGGTGTTTGAAGCCATATTTTCAGTGTTGCCTTAGTAAACAAGAGTTTAGTGCTTTTCAGTCGGTCAACACAAATGTACCCAAAAGAGGTGGGTTATGCCCTAATCCTGAAATAAATTACATGAGATTAATAAAACACTAGGATGACCAGTTTCGATCGTCAAGCGATCATCATCAGATCCATTACACTTAGGCTACAAAATCTATGTTTGAAATACAGGTGAAAATATTTACAATATGTACAATTATTTAGTTGCAGTATTGGTACTGCAACTGTCAGTGTATGCTAAATGCAGTATATATGTTAGGTGAAATGCTAAATGGTGATAGCTATCCGGAGATTGTACTTTAGAGAGATTATATGGTTGTAAACTATGGTTAAACTATAAAATTTTTGGCTAACTACTTATCTGATTGTCTTCCGTATTACAGCTACTCGCAGTTTTCGTGCTCACTGGAACTCGCTGTGCGGTCGACTGCGGTGGTTATCTTAACGACTGGTTTTTCCCCTGCCTCCTCCCCCTGTCCCTACGTGCTGTGGGGAGTGATAGCAATGTGTTTATGTGAGGTGTTGCCAACCTAGATAAGATGTATGTTATTGAATGAGGTGGGTCTACAATTATTAAAGACCGTGGATTAGCCCTCGCCACGCGTGGAGCATAACCCATTCGAACTAAGCGTTGACGGTCTTATGAGGACGTCCCGGCACCTTTAATACTGCCGCGAATATGGGCCTTGGTTTATTGCAGAAGAAAAGTACATCGTACACCTGATCCAGATAACATTTACCTATTAAAACAACAAACAACTCAAAGAAATAAAGTCGTTGAAACAAAAAATAAAAGAACATGACTTAATCATCACAAAAGCAGATAAGGGAAACACTACAGTAATTTTGAACAAAACAGAATACATTGAAAAAACAGTCGAATTCCTAAACAACAATGAAATCAAGGAATTAACAAAAGACCCCACCAACAAATTCCAAAAACAAATAAAAAGTGCGCTAAAAGAAACAGAATACATACTGACCAAAGCCGAAAAATCAAAACTAATAAACATGAACCCGAAAATACCGTCATTGAGGGGACAACCAAAAATACACAAAAAGGAATGCCCAATGAGACCAATAGTCAATTGTAGGAATGCCCCTAATTACAAAATCAGCAAAGAGTTACTAAAAATCTTAAAATGCCGTCTTTCCAACGACAAAAACAACTCTGTAAAGAACACAACAGAACTAGTAACAGCATTGAACACCCTACAAATGAAACCTAGCTTCAGGCTAGTATCCTTCGACGTAACTAACATGTACACCAATATTCCGATTATTGAAGCAATCAACACTATCGAAAACAACTTAAAATCCAACAATTCGGTAAAAGAAATTGAAGAGATTGTGAGATTACTGAGGGTCGTTCTCACCCAAAATGTGTTTCAATTCGACAATAAAATATACACACAGAGAGAAGGCCTAGCAATGGGATCGCCACTAAGTGGGTTAATCGCTGACATCTTCATCAATGCACTAGAAAATGCGTTCTTAGAAAAGACTTCAACAAAGGGAATAGTAATATGGAAAAGATACGTAGATGATGTAATTTGCATCTACGATACTGAACTAACAAGTGAAGAAACAATTCTCCAATCCATTAATAGCCTTCACCACTCTATCAAATTCACTAAGGAAACCGAAATAGACCGGAAAATAAATTATCTCGATATAACTATTGAACGTAAAGACAACGACCTTTCATATTCCATATTCCGGAAAGCAACACAAACCTCGCATGCAATCGACAATCAGTCTAATCACCCCAGTACGCACAAACTAGCGGGTTTCAATTCAATGGTGCACAGAGCTTTAAACATACCCATGTCAAAAGACAACTATAATAAGGAAATAAGAACTATTATGCAAATAGCAAAGGAAAACAACTTCTCGCCAAGCAAAATAAATCAAATTATAGCCAAACATAAAAATAAAGATAAAACGATTCCCAAACCAGACAGTAATGAGAAAAAATTTGCGCGTTTCAACTATGTGAATGCGAATACATATAAAATCACTAACCTATTCAAAAAACAAGGCATAAAGATAGCTTTCACGACGAAAAACACAACCGCTAGGCACCTCCTAAATAGTAATCTAAATAAACGTGACCCGTATTCAAGGTCAGGGGTATATTCTATAACGTGCCAAGACACCGATTGTCAAGCTAATTACATCGGGCAGAGTGGGAGGCGAGTAGACACACGTTATAATGAACATAGGAATGCGATAAGATACGGAACACATTCAGCCGTGTGCGAACATATATGTGACGCAGGGCACAGCTTTACCAACATAGAGTCGGACCTTAAAATAATCCATCACGAATCGAAAGGCAGAACTCTTGACATAAAGGAAGCAATCGAGATACACCTAGCCAAACGAAACAATCCCAACAATCTAAATGAACACACGTTCATGGAGAGCTCACCCCTCTTCACGCTACTAAAAAACACACCCTGTCGGAAACAAAACACAATTTAGCGACACAGCCAAGCTAGATAAAAAAAAGGGGGGAAATTAGGGGGTTTTTAATAGGTAAATGTTATCTGGATCAGGTGTACGATGTACTTTTCTTCTGCAATAAACCAAGGCCCATATTCGCGGCAGTATTAAAGGTGCCGGGACGTCCTCATAAGACCGTCAACGCTTAGTTCGAATGGGTTATGCTCCACGCGTGGCGAGGGCTAATCCACAGTCTTTAATAATTGTAGACCCACCTCATTCAATAACATACATCTTATCTAGGTTGGCAACACCTCACATAAACACATCGCTATCACTCCCCACAGCACGTAGGGACAGGGGGAGGAGGCAGGGGAAAAACCAGTCGTTAAGATAACCACCGCAGTCGACCGCACAGCGAGTTCCAGTGGGCACGAAAACTGCGAGTAGCTGTAATACGGAAGACAATCAGATAAGTAGTTAGCCAAAAATTTTATAGTTTAACCATAGTTTACAACCATATAATCTCTCTAAAGTACAATCTCCGGATAGCTATCACCATTTAGCATTTCACCTAACATATATACTGCATTTAGCATACACTGACAGTTGCAGTACCAATACTGCAACTAAATAATTGTACATATTGTAAATATTTTCACCTGTATTTCAAACATAGATTTTGTAGCCTAAGTGTAATGGATCTGATGATGATCGCTTGACGATCGAAACTGGTCATCCTAGTGTTTTATCAATCTCATGTAATTTATTTCAGGATTAGGGCATAACCCACCTCTTTTGGGTACATTCGTGTTGACCGACTGAAAAGCACTTAACTCTTGTCATCTTGTGAGCAAGAGATGACCCTTCTTTGATTTTTTCAGCCATAGGAAATTATGAAATTGCAGCACATCCACGTCTCGAATTTTCAGAGATCTTGAGTTGTTAGCTTCTTTAAGGGCTGCTCTTGTCGAGAAACCCAGGTCTCCTCTGTGAATAACAATGCGGACTAATTCCTGTGTCATTGTCAGCAACGAGCGCGGCGCGCGTAGCCCTACACGGAGAAGGTACGGCCGTCGGTCGGCCGGGCAAAGCATGCATTCGACGTTGGCAGGGTTCTCATCCCACTTAGCGCTCTATCGGTGGCCCAAAGTGCGGGTGTCAGCGCGGTCTGCTGGCGAAATAGAAGACTGAGCCGGAGGACTCTATCGAGCGTTCGGGGGCTAAGAAGTCGGGCATTATGAGACTTTTCAAGATTTACCGTATCAAGTGCGAATTTTCCGTATAATTACCGTATTTTTCCGGGTCACTAAAATTCCCGTATCGCTCGACACCCTGCTATAGCACTTTCTAGTAGAGAAATGAGGAACTTTTGTGTTGGCGGAAACTCCCGAGGTTAATTTTGCCATTATGAACACGGCCTACTGAATTCAAATGGGTTCTTTAGACATGCCAACATCGTATGACACCCGTATCGTATTTTTTTCCGTCTTTCAAAAATCACTTACCATGACCAGGAGCGAACCTGCAAGCTTGGGGATAGTAGACAGACACGTTAACCACTCACCGACCGTGGCAAGCTGTCATACGTGACGAGTGGCTGCCAGTGATTGGCTAGTTAGAGTGATTTCACTTCTGCTCACTAGGTATCAGTAGTGTAGCATTTAAATAACAAGTCTAAAGTAATGATGCCCCAAATATAGAAGGAACTACAGTTGGAGTTTTTGAACACAAGACAAAGATCTTCCAGTGGGAAAAAACCTAACTTTAAATTACTAAAGTCAAATTTTGTATTTTGAAGTACGTACACAGAATCCTGAAGAGCTATCTTAATTGTAAATCCTCATTTCTGACCAAATTGCTACATGCTATAAGCCATGAACTTGATAAGGAAGTTGATCTTCCAACCTCTAAGGACAACTATTGATTACTTAAGCTATGAGAAACAACTCACCACTGGTCTTTCAAAATATCCAGGCATATCGCTCCCGTTACCGAAGATATATTAGGATGCCAGATTTTTGTCATGAACCGGACCTGCAAGAAAGTCACAATATTTTACATCACTCACCAATGACAGACTCCGAACTCGCTAGATAGAGGCAGAATTCAGAGAGGAGGGACCACATCCACAGACCTCAGTTTAACTTGTCCCACTGGCTGTTGATATGGTGAAAAATCTTTTGTTTCCAAATAAAATGCCCTGACTGAGAGAATTTATTCAACAATTCAATATTTTTCTGACATATCAAGTTGCCAGCGATTTTCCCCAATGTATCATTGGACTCATCAGTCACCAAGAATAATAATATAATAATAATATTGTATGGCCTCGGGTGCTGGGTGCAAGCTTTGTTATTTGACACCCAGAGAGCAGCTTGCATGTCGAATTTTGTTGTTCCTTGAAGCACTATGAAAGTCAAGGAGGTTAGACATCCAAGCTCCTTGACACTATAGCGCTTTCTAGTAGAGAAATGAGGAACTTTGTGTTGGCGGAAACTCCCGAGATTAATTTTGCCAATACGAACACGGCCTACTGAATTCAAATGGGTTCTTCGACATGCCAACATCGTATGACATGCGTGTCGTAATTTTTGCCGCCTTTCAAAAGTCACTTACCATGGCCAGGAGCGAACCTGCAAGCTTGGGGTTGGTAATTTGACACGACAACCACTCACCCACCGTGGTAAGTAGCCACTAAGACACTAGCTAGATTCTGTATTACAAATGAAGAATGGTGACAGCTGTCATCCGCTTGCAATATAAGGTGTGTAGAGGGGATGAGCGGGGTAACAGTCTCCATGGCGACAGCAGCAAGCAGTGTTCTACTGTGCTTTGACTCGTCACTGTAGTTAGTATTATCCCATGTACCTATTGAAGTGCATTTGCTTATTCTTTCATAGGCTACAGTTAACGTTATCGGTCTGTGTTTGCTGCATTTTGATAGTTTATTTCTTTTATTCGCATCAGCATGTTTCTATTTTCGTTGTGTAAGAATGGCATCTTGGAATATCATGACCCACCTTGCGCACGAGGTAAGACCTTATAATAAGGCTGACCTTCTAAAGACAGGCATGTGGTTCCATGCATATTTTGTAGAACATTTTATGCTTCGCCGAATAGTGCGGATATCTTTACCGGTTTCGGCAACTTAATTAGAGCAATATTCTCCATTTTAGGTCCGTATTGAATATGTTCACTAATAAAACTATTAATAATGTCCGTCTTTTCAATACAATGATAATAATCTATTTACACAACTGGGTACATGATTTGTACAGTCGTCTGTACTTCCTCAGCCCAAATATACAGTACATTAAGACATAAACAAATATGATGCACACTATCAAATACATACAATGTATGTATTTGATAGTGTGCATCATAAGTACAGAAGACTGTACAAAACATGTACCCAGTTGTATAAATAGATTATTAACATTGTATGGAAAAGACGGACATTATTAATAGTTTTATTAGTTCGCCAACTTAAACCAAGAATTCACGAGGCTCAAAATGTTGCTAAGTTATTTTGCCGAAAACATTACTGCTCGTCTTCTCCTTATCACAGTTCACATTTAATATAAAAAATCCTTCCTCGGAAGGTCCTATAGGTATACATGAAAACTGCATGAAAATCGGTTCACTGCTTCTTGAGTTACACATACATAAAACAACTGATGAGATAAACTGTCAGAGTGGCAACGCGGCATTTCTCGACGCGCTGGATTTGACACACGTCGGCATTTTCCATTCATAATACAGACTTGTTCATAATTTAGTAAGCTACACTGTAACGGATTTTTATGAAAGGAAGGGAGAAAAGCAAAATACAGGCCAGTGAGATGAGGTTCTTGAGAAGCAGTATTGGAGCTACAAAGATGGACAGAATAAGAAATGAGAGGACCAGAGAATTAATGAAGGAGGAACCATTACAGGATGGTATAGAGAAATCTAGACTTAGATGGTATGGACATTTAAAGCAAATGGAGGAGAAGAGGATACCCAGGAGAGTACACGAGACGAAATGGGAAGGAAAGAGACCGAGAGACAGGTGGCTGAAGGGGGTGGAAGAAGAGAGGAGAAGTCTGGACAGGGGTGGAAGCTGAGAGATGGTGGGAAGACAGAAGACGTTGGAGAGGCTTGTGTTCCAAACAGACCCGGCCAGTGGCTGGAAACTGTGCAAGATGATGATGATGATAGTAGAATATTCATTAATGTATTATATTATTTTATTAATTTGCCAATTTGGGGTTTATATCGAAATTACCTGTTCTATTCATTTATTTTATCTACGGAGGTGACACAGCATAATCACATCGTCATCATCTTTAAGAGAAAGACATTGTAAATTTATGAGACATTTGCATATATTTTATAGTTAAAATGTAAAACATAGGGAGGGCAAGTTTTGACAGGCTTAGATGTGGAAATATTACTTTGAGTTTATTATGGGACCCAAGCCAGACAAGGTGTCGACAGTGCAATTTGGAGGGAAACAAAGGGTTCTGCGAGTGGCTTGATCATGTGACAGAATACTGGTGTGTGAGTGGACAGTTTCATATGGCTTGGAGCGACTTCTTAATTAAGCAGCATGGCCAGGTGATCAAAATGCTAGTCCAGGATTGGAAGTGCGAGTTACCGCCGAACACGGTTTCAGAGCGTCACGCTTCACATAAATCATTACATAAGACGGGTTGACCTAATGAAGACCACACACCTCACATTAAATCAGTTCGAACTCATATCGTGACAGATCATCTTGTTTTGTAGAGCAATTAGCTCTGTTATGTACTTCATGGTGTCCACAGAATTTTCAATGTCAATTTTCCTGACTATTCCTGACCATTTTTCAACAAAATTCCTGATTCGCGAAGTCATCGTAACATCGGAAAAATGGTATATTGAGCAAATATACAGTATATATAATTATCTCTCTTATTTGCAGCCTCCACCATCCCCATAGCTGCCCAACGCTCGCCTCTTTATTCATTTAAAATACAAAATAAAGTAAATTATAATGCAATAATACGTAAATCAAAGTACTTAATAACCTAAACTACAGTGATGGGGTCGCCACATCCCTACGCCAACGCCAAAAAAAGCGTAAAAAAATAGGTTAAAGAGGATTTTGCTATGATTTACTGTAAAAATGGAAACTTACCATAATGTCCAGTGAGTTATTGCTTTTTATCTTCAGAGATTAGTTGAACTAGTAACATCAAAATATGGCTGTAAAACACAAAATACTGTATGGTTAATATAAAATTTCCTGACTTTCTAATACTTTTAGCCATTTTTTCCTGACTCACGCCATTTTTTTTACACTTTTTTCTGACTTTTCCTGACCAAAAACAAAATTCCTGACTTTTCCTGCCTGTGGACACCATGTACTTGCTGTACGCAGTACGTCCAATGTATTCAATACCCTGGTAGTCATGCAGTATCTAATATTCCGAGGCATGACAATTTGTAATTATACCGTTTTCTACAGAAAGGCAACTAAGTAAAAGCATCGAATAACAACATTCATCAGTCAGGTGGTGGACAGTTATGGTCGCTCTAGCATGTGTGAATGTCTGATATTCAAGAAAGACAGTATAATAATAATAATATCGTATGGCCTCGGGTGCCGGGTGCAAGCTTTGTTATTTGACATCCAGAGGGCACCTTGCAAGACAAATTTTGTTGTTCCTTGAAGCACTATGAAAGTCATGTAGATATCTAAGCTCCTTGACACTATAGCGCTTTCTAGTAGAGAAATGAGGAACTTTGTGTTGGCGGAAAATCCCGAGATTAATTTTGCCATTAACACGGCCTACTGAATTCAAATGGGTTCTTTAACATGCCAACAACATATGGCATGCGTGTCATAATTTTTGCCGCCTTTCAAAAATCACTTACCACAGCCAGGAGCGAACCTGCAAACTTGGGGTTAGTAATCCGACACGATAACCACTCACCCACCGTGGCAAGCAAGAAAGACAGTAAAAGAAAATGCACAAACTATCATGGAATTACTCTTTTATCTCATGGTCTAAATTTCTTGCAAAAAAAATTAAAATAATGGGTGGCTAACTAAGAAAGATAACTGTACCACAACTGGAAGAGAAGAAGAATGCTTTAGCAGAAAGCAATACACAACCGATTAGATTTTTGCCATAAGAATGATAGAGAATATAGAGCAATCAGGGGACTTTGACAGTGTAATGCACAAAGTGATCTGGGAGTGCCTAAAGAAAAGTCAAGTCCCGGAACCACTTATAAGGAAAGTGCAAATGCTGTACGCTGCATACGCGTTGGGGATGGAAACTCAAGTTGGTTTACTACAACCAGAGAGGTACAGAAGGGAAGAACACTCTCACCTCTTTTTTTCATCATTAGGGATGAGATAATGAAAAGAGTGAAAATTAATCTCTCTTCAAAGGAATTGTCAGCTTTTGCTTTTGCAGATGATACTGTAATTTGGGGGAAAACAGGAAGAGAAATTGGAAAAATAGAATGAAGAGTTTAAGAACTTTGGTCTGAATATTAACCAGAGTACGACTGTAGTGAAGGTGATTAGTAAACAAAAAGGAGGTCAATATCAGCATAGATGGAATCTAACTGGGAAATGTGGAGTATAATATCATGGGATATTCGGAAGTCACAAACTGAATTTTAAAAGGATCACATCTTTATAAGCAAGTGCAAAAGACCCTCTATAACACCTATTTTGTTTCAATAATCACTTACAGCCTTGATGAATGTGCAATACCCAAGGGAAAAGAAAGCAGTCTTCAAAAGAAGTTTCTCTGCAATAATGCTAAGGACAAGAGATAAATTAAGCAATGAAATAATACGAACACAGGCTGAAATCGAAGAATCCTTATGTGAAAAAATTGCCAGATCAAAGATGAAATGGTTTGGACACACTATGAGAATGGAAGAATGGCAAGAAAGTGGATGGAGGTAGAAGTTAGAGGGAGACCTGCAAGAAGATGTAATAAAAGAACACATTGGGAGGAGGGGCAATGTCAAGACCATCTTCAAAGACAAAGTAGACAAAAGTGGAAGAGGTTCACAAATTGTACCCGGTTCGCTGGAGCAATAAACTGATTGTGATGATGATCAGATTTGGCCTTTCCAAGTTGTCATGAGTAACCCATTCCCCTGGTCAGTTCATGGTGGCTACAACTACTGTCCTAGTTTTGAGACATGACAAACATCAGAATAATCTGAGAAATGTAAAGAAGATAACATGTGACACAGAGGGCCAGTGACTAATCCATTTTGCCCCAAATAACCACAAGTTTTTTATACCTATCAGCGCTTCCTGTCGTGTTTTGATGAGCAATATTATGGGACTAAATTCCAATTGTTACATTTGTTCAACCAATTTCCTATCAGATGCTAAATTTGAAAAATCTTAGGTGGTACTAAATGAAAAATTTTATGTTTTTAAAAGCTACAAAGAACATTATTATTTTCCAGTCTTGGTTGTAATGAACAATATTAACTCTCCCTGCTGAACTAAATCCACAAAGGTTTTCAACCAATTATTTTTCATTACTTGTAAAATAGCATAAAGCTTTTCAGAACAGACTCCCCTAGAGTTAAGTTTTCTGAACAAGTGAAGTACCTGTACCTTGGGAGGATTAAATGGATATGTTTCTGGCACCTTTATCTCCAAGATAAAGGTTCCTCCCTCGTAGGGTGTCTCTGGAGGTCCAGCGATCTCCCCTTTCAGTTCTGTGTAGTTGTCGTTCACTAACTCTACCTTTATAGCACATTTTGCCACCTGCAACATAATCAATATAGTAATTAATTAATCCATTCATTACACGACTGTGGGGATTTCTTCAGGGTGTTCTTTGTTAAAAACAAGCCAATTAGTATGTTAAATGAAAATAATTACTGAAGCAATGTATCATAAGTTTAAACACAAAATATGATTTTTAAATACGGTATAGATAAACCAAAGATTGAAGAAGACTCTGTACAGTACAAAAGGTTCTACACTAAGCCATGCTCTATGAAACATCTGCAAATAAGTCAGTTGTTGTTGATTGATTTAAGGGCTTTGCGACATAAAGGTAACCAGTGTTGTTCTGATGGCTGCATTGCTGGGTGTATTTGTATTTCAGATGAGGATTGGGAAAGAGACAGCTGTGGCCTTAAGTTAGGAACCATCCCGACATTCGTCTGTAGTAGAAGTGGGAAACCACAGAAAATACTTCCAGGATGTTTGAGTCGGGAATTGAACCCTCACAAGGTTGAGTGTACCCCTTTCCAGCCCTCAGACCAGAATTAAAATTTCTTGGCAGAGTCGGGAATCAAACCCAGATCTCCAGGGCGACAGCCAAGCATGCTGGCCACTCCACCATGTGGTCTGCAAATAACTAAGGTATTTAGTTTAGATATTGTTTTGATGTAGGACTCTTCGCTCCCATAGACAAACAAAGGTCATTAGGTTTTCTGAATTGCAATAAACTGATGCAGTATGCTTATTCCTACGGAATTGCAACAAATCAGGCAACTGATTGTTTCGGCCTCACCATCAAGGTACTCGCTCAACCTTCCAAGGATCATCTCCATCTTAGATTCAACACTACAACAAGTGGATCCTTGCCTAAGCAATGTAGGCTACCTGAGAACAAGATGTGGAGACGAAAACTGGTACTGCCCATCGAGTCTTCAAAAATAAGCACTTCACAGTGTATTTCAAACCTTCAAGTTGTTATAATCTCAAGGCTACTTTATGGATGTGAAACTTTGGCTATCGCAGCGATAAAAAAGACTTAAGCACCTCCATGGACTGCATCACCAACATCACAGCAATCCAGAAAGTACAAATGACCAGTATAGAAGCTTCCATGAGTCAATTCAGATGGATGGGACATAATGTGAATGATACCAGGTTTCTCACCAATTACTTTATGACGAACTTTGTTCCAGAAGAAGAGTCCCTCTGAGCCATATAGCCATATAAAGACTATAGCTCAAAACCACCATGAAGATGAAAAGCTCCTAATTTAACATCACACTATCTCTACTAGTGTAGATGGGTTTGAAGCAGAGTGCTGCAAACTACAAGCCCGGAAAACTTGAACATAGGCTATGGAAGCCTAAGTACTTATCGAGGTATTAAATAAGATACTGATGGCGTTTGAAAAGTGGGCGCATTGAAGAATATTAAGGACAGAAGGTCGTGAGTCGGACCAAAATTTCGAATTTTTTTTTTAGTCACATTTTGAAAAGCGCTCCTTCCTGAACAAGAATATCTATAATTTATAGGTATTTCTATTTGAATTCACGAAGATATTAAGAATAATGTGAACCCTTGTTTCTGCCACACCCCCTTCTTAAACGTCACTGTCAACCATAGTCAATTATAATTTCTTTACTAATTGTACGAGAATCTTGTGGGATAGCGCGTTTCAGAGGTTGGTACTATGGCAACGTCTCGACCGTCTGAAAAAGGACTGCGCAAGAGCGTAACCATAGATTCGTGAATGTTTCTGTTATGGTTTGATGTAAACATACTCTGAAAGGTTATATTTTTATCATTTGGAACGTGTTTCATAGATTGTGGAGTTTGAAAAGTGTAAGCATGCCCCGAATTAAGAAGTTCAATACAAAGCAAAACCATCGAGGTAATAGATACACGAAAAATACAGCCAATGTTATTGCTAGCCCACCACAAGGCGTTAGGCCTAATTCTAATCCATCTCCTAAACCCTCAAAAAACAATGATTCGTGTGTTTCAAGTGCTTCACAGAGAAAGCCAAGTTATCTCTCAGAGGAAAATGAGGGAGGAAGTGTTAATGGTATTTCTGGTGGTAGTGTAATATTAGATTTAGATATTATATCTGATTTAGTTCAGAACAATGTCAAGTGTAAGTACTGTGAAAATGTAAATTGTATGAAGTTAGTAGAAGATGTAAATAAGAGAAGAGGCCTTGCAAGTAACATAGTTCTAGAATGCAGTGTTTGTAAAGCAAACCATTCATCTATGTCATCAGGTGTAATTAGAAAAAGACTTTATAAGGTAAATATTAGATTTGCCTATGCAATGCCGTGTATCGGGAAGGGCAGGAAAGCAGGACATATATTTTGTGGCATGATGAACCTGCCACCTCCATCAAGCAAGTTTGTCAAATCAAACAATGCAATTTTGTACTCTTTAAAAGATGTGTCTTTGGGTTGTATGGTAAATGCAGCTAAAGAAGCCAAGCTACTAAATGACAATTGCAGTGATATTGTTGCTGCTTGTGATGGAAGCTGGCAAAAGCGAGGCCATACTTCTCTGAATGGCGTTGTAACTGTAACATCTGTAGATTCTGGCAAAATCTTGGATGTAGAATGCCTCACAAAATACTGTCATGGTTGTACTGTAACTGAGAAGGAGCAGAACTTTGTTGGGTCCAGTGGTAGTATGGAGGCTGTAGGTGCTGTGGCAATATTCAAACGTTCTTGGTTGGACCGAGGTCTACGGTATGTTAAATACCTAGGTGATGGTGATTCAAAGGGGTTCACAAAAGTAAATGACTGTAAACCATATGGGGACAATATTGAAGTTGAAAAACTTGAGTGAGTAGGCCATGTCCAGAAGAGGCTTAGGAAACTCAGGAAAGATTTGGGCAAACAGAAACTTCCTGATGGCAAGCCCATCAAGGGTCGAGGGAGGTTGACAGATGCAGAAATTGATAAGCTCCAACGGTATTTTGGACTTGCTATAAGGAAAAATGCAGGAAATCTCCTAGAAATGAAAAAGGCCATAAAAGCAAAATTTTATCACAAAATGTCAACAGATGAAGAACCAAGACATGAGCTGTGCCCTGAAGGGATGGATTCATGGTGTGGCTTTCAGAAGCAGAAGGCAGGGGGTCCTGAATACCACCACAAGAACTCACTTCCAATGGCTATTCTAAATGCCATTAAACCTGTGTATAAAGGATTGTGTAATGACACTCTACTGTCTGCTTGCATGGTGGCACACAGAATGTCAATGAAAGATTTAATCACTGTATCTGGCAACAGTAAGTGCTTGCATGGTGGCACACAGAATGTCAATGAAAGTTTTAATCACTGTATCTGGCAACGTATTCCAAAAACTGAATTTGTAGGTTTTAGAACCCTACAGATAGGTGTGCTGGATGCAGTGATATGTTTCAATGATGGCATGATGTCAATAAAATTTGTTTTAGAAGAAATGGGGATTAATCCTGGGACAAACATGTTGAACGCGTTGAAAAAAATTGACATTGACCGTGTGAAAAAAGGTGAAAAAGCGAATGCAGAATCCACTAAAGAGGCTAGAATTGAAAAAAGAAACAGAAAAAGGAAGAGAGACGATGATGATAGCCAGCAGCAAGAAGAATATGGTCCTGGAATGTTCTAAGACATGGGTGAGAGAAACAAAAACTTTAACTTAAGTTTCCCAAAAAGTAATTTTTTTCACATTTAGGTAGGCCTACACATAGCTTCTAAACTATTTTAGCTACAGATATGAAATTTTGCACACTCATTTGTGACTATACTGTGATACTGAAACTCTAGAATTTTTGATGTATCTTTTAAATTATGGTATTTATAAAACACTAGCTGTTACCCGCGGCTTCGCCCGCAATAACATTTGGAATCCCGTTATAACATTAGTTATATAGATAGATAAGCAAGGGTCCTAGTGGAAAATAATTCTATCACCTGAAACCAAAAATGCATGGAACGAAAAAAAACATCAAAATATCATGTTGGTTTCGGAACCTAAAAGACGTGAAAAATATAATAAAAGTATTTAATTTTTTTTTGAAATTTCATTCGAATCAATTTTTATGTCATTCCTGGGACTTAGAAAATTCCGACCAAAAAGTACAAAATCATTAATAACTCCGTAAGTATTCGTCGTATGATGAAATAGCAAGAGACAAAAAACATGTAATATGTTATTGTCTACAACATAGGCCATGTATAATTTTACACTCAGACATATTACGTTTACCCCCCTCCTCCCCCCATAATTTCACCCCTCCCCATGGGCCCCTTAAATTGGATTTATGAAAAAACAGTCAAACACCTGTTTAGTTAGTTTTTATGCTGATTTTTCTCGGCTGAGTTCCAAACTCCTCGCCTATGTCGTTTAAGAGATACACGCTCCGTTAGGAATTCTTCAACCCCCACTTTTCACCCCTTTCACCTCGTAATATACACCACATCGAAAAACCCTCAGACATATGTCTTCTTATTTTTTGTGATGAGTTTATATGCCGAGTATCACATCCCCCAATGATACCAATCGGGAGATATTGCTATTCAATGAAATGCAGGTCTACCCCCTTAACACCCCTTTAGAACCTGAATATCCAAAATTCCTTTCTTAGTGGGCATTTGCAGCCCTTGAGGAAGCTGGATACCAAATTTCATTCCAATCCGTTCGGTGGTTTCTGAGATTTCGTGATGAATGAATGAGTCAGTGGTATTTGAGCTTTATATAGTAGATAATATGTTGCTAAAAAGTATATATATTTTGTAATCAAAATTTCAATTTATCACTGAATGATTAAATATTTATCAAACGTCAAAATTCTAGAGTTTCATATAGCTAGGAATGTATTTAAAACATGGAAAAAATTTGGAATCAGTGGTATGAATACTTCAGCAGAAACGTGTACCAACATAATGACATGTTTCAATAACATTTTGAAAAATTATGTAATTTAAAAAAAATGGTACGAGAAGTCTAATTCCAATAAATTTAAATTCATTGGAGCCATCAGGGCTTGGACTAAACATGGTAAAAGTTTTGCAGTTCTACCTGCAAAATTATGGCAGAAACGGCAAGAAATGTTGTGGTAAGTTTTTGCATTATTTCATGGTGCGCTCTCGACCTTCTGTCCTTAAGGTTACCATGGATAGCTAAAACCACAAATGAGGCAGTACTGCGGCACATGAATGAAAGACGAAGAGACTCCAGCATGCACAACCAAGCCCGCAATCCATTTGATATAATTTGTGGTGAAACGTTTTATGCCACGATTGGCCTGTTTAATCCACCAATTGATTTTATGATTCGCAGGAAGAAATTTGTATACACAGAAACAAGTCATAACTGACAATGAGATAGATTGAATAGAATATAAATTTTAAACGCATAATTTTCAAAAAATGCCAAATTAATCTATTCAAATTGGAACCAGGCAGTAAAAAAATAAAAGGCATAAATGACTATAATAGATTTAGGAGTAGTTCAGATAGGCTACATTTAAATGGGCAATGTTGATGATAATCCTACAGACAGCTGTTATTATTCCTTCCTTCCTCGTTAAGTAGTATTTTAGAGACAGGCAGGTTTTGTTTGCCCAGGGTTTCATACACCCTCACCCACATGACATTCTTTTCCTTATGGCTGGTCGCCAAACTGACAGATGGGTAGCAACATTGCACAGTAATTCAATAGCCTTGAACTGTGACCTAATGAAGCAACGTGCAGGGAGATAAGTGAATTACATCATTCAAATTTTGCTGATAGCCAACCGGAGACGTCACAAGCCACGTCATAGCGAAAGGCAAAGCAACACTTATCACTGCACTTTGAGCCTAACTGAAATTAACACAGACAACAACATCCCTTTTCTCTACACAACTCCTTTACACGAATATTTCTGGTCTCTAGTTGTCGCGATGAAAGAAACAGACAATGAGCAAGGTATGTAGTGTCTATAAAACCTACCCTGCAGCGTAGGGTGTTGGCCATCCTGTGTTTGTTTTTTCCCAATCCAATCCTTTACTCTAATAATTACAGTCAACACAGAAACACAGGTTATGTGACAAAGTCAACTCACCCACACATGACCAAGATGTCCTGACAATGAATGGTAGCATTGCGGTAACAAATCCTGGGGCAAAAAATTCTTAAAACTACTGAAATTAGCCAAAATACCTGTGGTAATGGTCGGGAAATAATCTGGAGATTATGTAGTAATAGATGATTATTAGTCCTCCACTGTCTATAACTCACCCACCATCCCCTTTTCTGATCATGACTTGTATAGATAAATTCCAGCTGAGTCCGCCATTATACGCATGATTTATAGATAAATACAGTATAGCCAACCCCACACATATGGTACTACTGTATAGCCGGTATCGTAAAACAAAAATACGTGAAGATCCATTCAGAGCACCTCTTCGAAACAAATCACCATCGAGACACCTGAGTGGACCAGTTTTTAAATAACATCTGATCTATATACTGCCATCCATTAAGATTGAAGTTACCCAAAAACGCATCAATTTTCATCCAGACCAATGACTTTTCCATGCACCAATAATTGATAGGTACCGCGGCTAATATATAAACCCCCGTTTTTATCACGCACAATAATCGTTATCCAGGCCAATGGTTTTGCCAATTAACTTAATGCTTTTCACATAATTACAATATTACATGTATTTTGATGTATTTTGTATCCCACATGTTGGCAACAATGTACTGTCGTCAATGTGTAAGTCTAAGTGACAGTTGAAGGTACCTCATGCGCCTTAGAAACATGGCTGCCATCGTTCAATGAGCAAGAAATCACATATATTATTTCAGTAGTATAGATCCCTCCTGCAGCGCTCACAACATGAAAAATGATCATTCGAATGAAAGAAAATAGACATTAGCAGTGACGAATTGCACTATAATTTCATAAATACCTATAATTTCTTTAAAAAATGTACGAAGTGTGCGATTTGCAGATACTGTTGCTGTAGGAAAATAGGTCCATAATTGCTGTCCACTTCACATTTTGGCCGCTGTGACGCCTGTTTCAAGTCATTTTAACATTCTGAGGTCTTTCCTTTATCATTTTGCATGGATTTCAGAAACAGTAAATCAAAGGAATGAATACTCAAATCGTATGATTTCATAAATATCGAATAACCGGTGAGTGTTACGGCTAAGCTGTCAATCAATGGACTCGGTACACAAATGACATTACAGTGAAGAATTGCGTTTTAATTTCATAAAATCAATTTTTGTAAGAAGTGTGCGATTTGCAAATACTGTTGCTGCAGGAAAATACGCATCATCATTGCTGTTCAGCACGCATTTTGGGACGCCGGGAAAAGTGTGGTTTATGAACATGCGAGATTTCTATTTACGTAATATAAGAAATATTTCTGGTGCAGCAGTGATAATCGACAGTAATTTCAATTCCTAATGACTACCAGAAAGGTGTGAAAATCATATATTTGGTTTTAGTATATATCCCGAGTCCCGGGGTTTAGTGAGCTTTTGGTGATCTCAATGACGTCACCTATGACGTGGTAAATGTACTGCCTAATAAACATGGGTCCTAAAGTGCATACTTTGAGAGAAAATTATTTATTAGACAGAGCAGTAGTGTGCATAATGATATGCAATGTAATCGCTACAGATTTGCACAGTGAACACAATGTTAATACTGAATAAACAGTACAATAATCGAATTGAAGTAGGTCACAAGACTTCAACTGACTCTGCTCATCTCCAAAACCCCTCACTATTCCCTGACGTACAGTATCAGCACTTCCTATGAACAAGTAGGCACCGGACAGTAAAAAAAAAAAAAGGCATAAATGACAGTAAAAAAAAAAGGCATAAATGACTATATGTAGATTTAGGAGTAGGCGATAAAATATTTGTTACTTTTACTCAATCTAATTGGGCACACTTATGTTCACCAACTGAAAAGAAATTATGTTAATAGATTATACAAACAACACTGAAAATGGGCTTCTAACAATTCAATAGAACTCAGTAACTTATGTCTGATAATATACATAAACTACCCACAAAACTTTTGAGGCCCTGGAAATCAGGAGAGTGAACTATGACATGAAGCGAGGAGATAAAAATTAATTACTTATTGACAAATTATTTCTTTTGTTATTGTTCTGTAAGACGTTCCTTTCATTGATAAAGGTCTCTTCGTGATTGTCAGGAGGAAGGGATTTGCGTGTCAGGGAGGAAGCCAGGAAGTTTCGCCAGCGCATGCTACCAATATGCCACAAACTCTTGTCTGGTGTACACTGTATCATACAAATAAATGCATGGCATGTAGGCCTATGGCCACATCTTTAAATTGATACTGTCAATAAAAGTGTTTTGTTGCTTGTAATTATTTTTTAAATTTAATATAGAATATCTGAAACTTTCAAGAAAAAAAAAAAATAGTGACAGCATCTTAATGAACGCATAAAATCTACAGCTATAAATAGGCCATTAAATCCACATCGTCTTTCAGCGATAAAATCCGATGATCAGGATGTTATCCCTCTACTTGTGAGGTCCGGTCAAGATAACCGGAAGAATATTTTGAAGTGTTATTTTTATCCCTTCTATTGTCACTTTCAGCCTTTTCTTTTGTGTACCTCTCGAGGACATGGCCTCGAGTCACTGCATAGCTCAGTGCAGCTCTCGTTATGTGTGGGTGATTGCGTTGTAAAGATTTTCAACGGTATCAGTGACCGCACCTGACAGTTAACGTTCCACGCTGACCATGCAGGCGGGAGATACTCTTTCAGCTGAAGAAGAATGTTTTGCTGTTTCATTGTGACAACCATGTATATTTGTTTCTAAATAATAATTGTATGATGATATTTTGTTGTTTCCATTTTTAAAATTAATAAAATCTAATGATCAGAGAAAACTTTTATTTTTTCGCATTAAAAACATAATATGAGTACGAAAGACCTAGGCCTATACTTTGATTTTAAGAAATGTTTGTATTAGTATTGTGTTATGAGTAGTTGAAGTACCAACATGACAAATTTCAAGTAAATAGCTTTACTGTATATCCCTATTAACAAGCAAGATTAATCGCCGGTCACTCAGACCTCACCTCACAAGTAGAGGGTTAAAACAATTTGAAGTTGAACATCAGTGATTTTAGAGATGGTTCATCTCATCACAACATTGAATCGCAAGCTGCACAAATTACACAAAATATTAATCATTATTAAGGTAATTTATGCTCAGAATCTGAAAGAACGGTGTATGTGGAGAAAACATCTCTATTATCAAAAATAATGAAGAGACATTGTGTCTCTAAGACGTTCTTCCCAATTATTTTAAGGTTATGCTGAACATGTCAAGTTTTTGGTATAGATAGCCTACATCCATTAATTACCACAGAAAGGAAGTTTAATAGGGATAGAAAAGGGCATAAGTATATTTAATTTCAGTGAGCAATATTCTATTAAGTTGCTGTTATTTAATTGTATTTCACGTATAAGTTCCATACCTCTTCACTTTTAATAACCTCCTTAAACTCACGCTTGATTCGCTGTGCAGCAATGTTCGCCATGTCTGCCCTTGGTTAAAAGTACTTCATAATATTTACATCACATACGTGAAAAACATGAATGCATTTATAAAGGTATTCCATTCGAAGTACACTTCATTACAATTTACAGACAAAATTTTTACGGATCACGGTTTGGGCCACGGCCTTATGAATCATTTGCACCACGCGTGATCCACTCATTTAGAAATTAAAGGAAAAAGTAATCACCGGTTTCGCAAATCAGAAAGACGAACGACGTTATCAGGATGAAGTATTTAGTTCGAGTTGCATTTAATCAATATTACTTTCAGGCAGGCTAAATAAGAATAATTCACGAGAAAAAAAAATGATCCATTAGTGCTGCGATGATTAAGAGGGCAGAGACTTATAGAGGAAGCGAGGTAAATCCATAATAATCTTCTTCTTCCATGGTAAATCCTCGTTCTCTTGTTCCTGATTGGTCACATGGTATTTCAGTAATGCCCGTCTTATCGTCCGATCCAGTGCGTGCGAAGACCTTGGTTCGGGCCAACTTGGAAAAGCCTAGTGTATTACTTCGCAGGAGAATGCCCAACATTAAGGTCTTCAGCGGGACGTCCCATCCAGATTTAGCCCAAAGGATCGTCGATCGTTTGGGCATTGATCTGGGTAAGGTGGTCACAAAGAAATTCAGCAACTTGGAGACATGGTAAGAAGCCTATTATCATTATGTTGCATTGCTTGTTTTATGGTTGTTTACTTCTGTATTGTTACTCTTTTCTCTTGTACATTTGTATTGGTGTTGATAGGCTAACAAGAGTTTTTTTAATACAAGAATTAGGTTATGCTGCAGTTGCACAGAATTTGCAAGCTGAGCCGAGCCTTGTCTCGCATACTCCAAATTTTGCCCGCCGGCGCAGCGTTGTTTATGCATAGCCACAACGCACGTGTTGGATTGGTCGCCGAGTTGTCAGCATGAATAGTTTTTTTCTTCTTTGAAAAAGCCTCTCTCAAAAATGTCTTCCGTGAATTCGTGGAGGTGTTTATATCATTCATATAGAAACTGACCTGGAGACTGGGTGAAGAGTTATTTCAGGCCCAAAAAATCCGTGAAAGAAGAAATAGAAACTGAGATCCTTGTTTCCCTCACACAAAGTAACTATGCGGGAAAGTTTTTTTTCCTTTCCCTATATGCGAATTTTGCGTATGAATAACATGGAAGCTGAGCTGACACATCTACAAAGTAAATCACTTACCAAGGGTTAGATTGCATGTGGGATTTTCGAACTGTAACTCAATGTTATGTCCTGTGGTTCGGATTCCACGTTTTGCTCCCGTGGCTTATGATCGCGAGATAAACGGTCATGTTACTTCCTCCTTTTTTTTAGATCACTGCAAACTAAAATTCAACTTAAAGCTGCTGGACAAAACATAATACGGTGCTTGACTCTCAAATCGGTCTTGCTGGATCAGTTTAACCCTAGAACAATAAAACTCCCTGAAGTGTAACACTAATCATAAACTTTCTTCTTCGGATGCCTATCCATTAATGGATGTTAGCAACCACATGATGCATCTTTGGCTTATGAACTGCGATGTGGAATAATTTATCAATGCTGGGTAATCCTGTCCACTGTTTTATTTTACCCACTTTCTCCGGCCTCATCCTCTTTGATCTTTCCTTCCAGTATCAACTTCAGAAGTCTATATTTGGTGGTCCATAAGATATGTCCCAGGTAAACATTTTTGCATAATAAGTTTTGTTGTCTGTTCATTCTATGCAGTACTTCAATATTAGTTATTTGTGCAGCCCATGGTATCTTCAGCATTCTGTGGGAAACCCAAATTTCAAAGGCCTCTATCTTCTTTGTTGTTTCCAAATTTATTGACCACCCTTCAGACCCATTTAGAAATACAGATAATTGTAGCAGCTTACAAACCGAAGTCTTAAGGGTTAGATTTAAGTCCGTACTTGTGAAGATTTTCTTGAATTTCACAAAAGCATTACGGGCGTTCTCTATACGACATTTTTTTATCCATATCTGATCTCCAATCCTCACACGTAGCCATGTTTCAAGGTATTTCAATTTATCTACTCTTTGTAATGAGGAGCCATTAAATTGGAGATGTGCATTTTTAAAAAGAGTCAGGCTGACGTGTGACAATCATGAAATGCGTCTTTTTCGTATTGATGTTCAGACCTAGCATATTGCTGTATTCCCCTACCACGTTAACTATACCAGACCCAAAACAACTGTGAACATGAGCTCGCCCAGTAGCGTGCGTTCAACTGAACACTCTTGCCACAGTGAGACTGGCGGAGATGACACAGCTCTACGCTCTCAGTATACACACGACCTTCCCCCTGAACACAAGGCGCTCCGAATGTATGAGCATTTGCGAACTGGGGAGCCTAATCCTATGAATATCTATGCTCACAACGAATTGCACACAATGTGATATGAGGCATATATAAGATGCCACACAAATGTTATTCGTGCATTCCTGGTGTAGCGATCAGCATTCTTGGCTGTGACCCAGGAGGTCCGGGTTCTATTCCTGGCTCTGCCAAGGAATTTAAATCTAGTCTGAGGGCTGGAACAGGGTACACTCAGCCTCGTGAGGCAAAACTGGGAAGATGTGGGTTAGATTCCTACCTCAGCCATCCAGGAAGTGGTTTCTCTTTTATACTCCAGGCAAATGCCGCGATGGTTCCTAACATAAGGCTATGGTTGCCTCCTTCCCAATCCTCACAAGCATACAAATATACACAGTCTAATAAAGACACCACAGTAACCCAGATTTTCAGACAAGTACACGGGGCTAAAGAACCAAGATGCCCTATCCCCTCAAATGAAACAACGTTATTTCACGTGATGTAATCTACACCCCAAGTCATTCTGATTAACATTGCTTGTGGACTTTTTATTTAAGGTAATAGAAATACAGAAAACAATTCATTGGGATCATTTTTTGTTTATTGGAGACCACCTTGTGGTGTACTGGCTAGCACACTTGCTGTCCATTCTTGGCAGTCACTGCGGAAGCCTTGATTCCCAAGAAATGTAATTCTGGTACACTGGGTACACTCAGCCTCGTGATGGAAAACTGGGAAGATGTGGGTTGGATTCTTAACCTCAGCCATCCTGGAAGTGGATTCGCACTTCTACTCCAGGCAAATGCCGGGATGGTACTTAACGTGCCACGGCCGCTTCCTACCCAAATCCTACCTGAATTAAAAATACACACACTAGTACAGACATCAAAGTGACACAGGTTATCAGACAAATTCCACACACACCCAAACGGAACTACATGACCACGATGTCACAAAGCGCCTAAAACCATCATCAACAACAACAACCCGTGAGGTCCGGATTCGATTCACGGCTCAATCAAGACATTTAGTTCTGGTCTCAGGGTTAGAACTGGGTACGCTATGCCTCATGAGGTAAAACTGTGAAGAGGTGAGTTTTATTCGACTCAATTACAAAAAATAAAAACATATTTGCTGACACCACAATAACATAGGTTATCAGATTTTGTGTTTTCACGTACTTCTGTATTCGAATACTTCTTTTAAAGGCCATATACCCTGAAAATTATATTTCTTGCTTGGCTGTGTAAGACTGTTCAGCCGCCATTTGGCTTGCTAAGGGACATGGTTATGAATGAGTTCAAAACTTTAGCTCACAGCACTTTTTAAAGCTCCACTACCGAATTGAAACAGCAATGCAGTCACTCTTCGTTATCTTCCCTAGCGAACCTAAATATTTCAACAACTAATCATTCTCTCACTAATTATGCCTTCAGTTCAAGGGCAGATGTTATCTCCCGGATGGCTGGTCGTAGCGTCACGGGGTTTGGACAGTCCGCTTCAAAATTTTTAGCTCTGTAACATAGGGTCATCGAAATAATTGAAGAATTAATTATTTTCGTGCGCGGAGAGAAATAATGATTTCGTACTGTGCCCGTTTAGACCGGAGTCCGCACGACCACATATGCATTTTACCAATAATCAGTCAGCAAGAGAGTCAAAATATCCCGGAGCGCCAGATGGGTTAAAGCAAATCGCAAAAACGACATCAAATGAAAAAATGCTTTACTGATTTTTTGCTCAATGCAACAATAAGGATAGAAGGAGATTCAATTGGGAGTAACACATCAAGTAAAATTATCTCATCTTATTTTGAATTTAAAATTGACTGCAAAAATGCTCCAAAACAGCATCACTCACGTGTGGCGACCCACACTCCTATTTACACAATATACAGAAATTTTCCAAACACATTTGACAATTATTTTTTTGGAAACACAAGTCTGATTGTCAGTCCTGTAGACTGTGTTCCAAAATTATTTATAATTAATGATTAAATCCAGTTCAAATTTAATTGTCTCTACTGGAAATATCGTAGTTCACTGTTTGAATTTTTACATAATATTAACACTCGTAGAATAAATGTTCATAGAATTTTAACTTTCACTTATTTTTCCAGTTTCAAAAATATATATTGTCGAAAAATATTATTATCATTGAATCAACACAAATTATTTACACATATTAATAACATCTGAAAAGTATTTGACCTTGAGCATAGCATCGAAGAACTGTGCGAAGCACAACAAAAATTAATTGTTCTTCTGACATTAAACATTCGAGAAGTGCCTCGATTATGAACTTCCGAGTTCCTAACAAAATATATGATTTCTGAATCATCAACTTGATCAATAAATTGTTGAACCATTCAACTATTCAATTTTCCACTTGGAATCATTATTATAAAAAATATTTATATTCATGGCCATTTTTAGCAACTTTCACAACTTGCAATTCTTCGACAGAATGCGGAAATAAGAATTGTAATTTCATAATAAATTCATTTAGTTCATGGCACTAGGATTGAAATTATCCTTCAAATTATTCGTGGTTATACTCTGTGAGCTACCAGAAAGGGATTGACAGTTCTCGCCTCGCCATGTGGTCTGAGAACGAGGTTGCCAAACTGTACAAGACAGAGATACAGCTGACCAGGCACTGAAGCACGCGGGCTGTAATATTGCAACGCAGAGTATTATGACATCAACTATGCGGACATGGATTGGTCAAGAGGCAGAGGGGTGATGACTGACGTGGAATTTCCGGCTAAATGTCAATCCTATTCAGGCAGCTCACAGAGTATAAAGAATTATTTTTAATTGGCAGTGGCCCATTCGATTATTTGTGTAAGAACACAATATTACAACAACAACGGCAAAGGTCTTCCTCTGAAGAAGAATAAACTACTATCATGACAAATCCGGGTTCTAGCAAAATCAAAGTCTAAATGGAATCCGTAAACAAGGTTGAAATAAGAACTGATGGTTTCTAAGAAATAACCTTCGGGTCATTCATACGACGAAATGTGTGGCTCCAATACTCCTTCTATAAACCTGAGCCATCGAACCTGCTATTTGATTGATGCTCGAAAAAAACCTCTTCATTCCTGCGACTTAAACATGCGCACCTGGGAATGGCATTTCAACTACTCCACACATATAAATTTTCTTCCCAAAATTTATACAATAAATCAAGCCTCTGCTTGTTATCAACACTGGAAGATTAATAAACTTACAAGTTTATTTTATTTTACCATTCAGTTCAACCCGTGAATTTACCATACTTATGAAAATCTTTATTTCACTTTCGAGTGTATTTACGTCATGATTTTATATAAATACAAAAATATCCTATTTGATACAAATATCAATTGCTTCCCGTTTCATGCCTCTCCGTGTTATCTGAAAAATATACTTTGCTCATTGCAAATATCAACTGTTCAACCAGAACTGAAATGTTGGTTGACTGCGGGCTTGCGCTAACCACTCTCCTTCGGAAAATCTCCTGTTCCAAACTAGAAATGATTAAACTACTTCATAGGCTCTCTCTCAATACAAATGATTATTAGAAAATATAATATCCAAGAATTATTTAGAAAAATTATAAAAATTATTATTATTATTAGTGGATTATTATTATTATTATTAGTTATATTATTTTAAATATGTTTAATTATCATCTCATTATGTGAGAATCCACATGTTCGAACCTTCGAATATGGAAAAAATATCCATTCCTCAACAAAAATAATTTAACTCAACCATTACATCGACGGTTTTCCGTGATATCCCTAATATATGAAATATTCAAATAAATGCTCGAAATGCTCGGTCATCGATCCTAAACTGTTCTGAGTGCTGAAAATACTCAGAATAACTCTAATATGTCTTGCGTAAATCATTGCAAGATTTAAATACGAAGAAAAAAATAAATGTGTTGGTCATCTGCAGAAAAATAGTTTGTTCCAATCAGCTAGGCATAATATAATTCAAATGTGGCTTACATTTCTTGATGGTCTTGAAGCGAAGCGAACCTGGTTTGTACCAGATTTATCCATAGACATGCCCTATCGGACAAGCACGTATAATCCTTGTATCGGCCGTCATTATATACCCACAATCCGTCTAGTCAGACATAGTGGTAGTATCTCTTGACGTTTGAATTAACTGTTGTTCCATTTTAATATGGGCTTCTATCAAAGCCATAACAGTTTGTTTAAATGGGGTCAGATCTAAGTGATCTATTCTTAGATGTGTCAGTTGTAACATAACTCACTGTAATCTTTTCAATACAAGAAGACACTGACAATCTAACCAATCATCGGCTGTTCTGAAGATCGTTCCCTGGGCATGGTTTATCACCATCTACCATGCGCTAAGCAACCTGTAGTTTCCCTTGCGTAGACTAACGAACAACACCGTGATAGACTGGTCTTCAATGTACTGATAGATCGAAGTGGTTATTAAGTTACAAATATGAAAACTGACTAAAATGGATTAAAATATCCAAGTATTAGGTTATTACTGGACTGTGACAAAGTACTAATTCTAGACAAAGTCTAGCATATGTCCATGTAGAAATAAAAATATTTCTACCAGTGTCTGTATAAAATAATCAATCACCTCAGTGATTCTCCTCGCCGGAAACTTACTAATTTCCACCTCGTAGCGCAGCACTTTTGTGACTATCACAACTTTGAAAATAACTTCTGCGTAGATCCGGCAACCCTGTGCCTTGGCTCAGCGTAGTTGCACCTTGCTAGGCAAGTGCTTGTGTTGAAGTGAGCTATCGATGCCTCGGCCGGCCGGCTTTTATTCCAAACTGTCAGGGTCACGCGTCATCACGCTGAAATCTAGAAATCCTCATATCTCTGGTATCCCTGGTCCGATTTACTTGATACTAATTGCATTCTCTTTCATTTGGCCGTGCCAGTAATCTGATCCCAGTCTCAAGTCTCTACTCCATGGTTAACTATTTAATCAATAAACAGCCTCGACCTCTGCTATTACTCGCTATGTCACTTGACATGCTGTTAGCGGTATATTCTTTCCAATTGCTTCTCGAAGCAATGTAGCGCGATATTCAAATATCTCAACTTTCAAAAGCGGCTGTAGCCTTTCCCTTGATATCTAGGTGTCTGAATCTTGGAATACCCATTCCTAGAGTTGGCACAGTACGGCGCAGCGAGCCCTGCAGGCTGAGTTAACAGGGCAACGCCGCGCTATGCTATTGGCTGGTGCGAGTGAGCGAGGTAATCTGGCTCCTCTCTCATGTTCACAGTTGTTTTGGGCCTGGTATAGATGCTGAAGATCATCTAAATTATCTGCAGTCAAGACTGATCATCTGCATAGCGAATGTTGTTGATGAAGACTCCTTTAACTTAATGCCTATTGCTACATCACAAAGTGCTTCTTGAAAGATACTCTCAGAGAACAAATTGAATAACAGAGGTGACAGAACGCACCTTTGTCGGACTCCTCTACAAATAATATTAATCAAGTCAGTGAACTCATTATCAAACTTAACTTGTGCCATCCGATTCCGATATAAATTTCCTATAAAACGGATATCTTTCTGATCTATATTCAATTGTCTTAGAATTTCCAGAATTTTGTGATGTTGTATCCTATCAAAGGCTATCTATAAACTTTCATCTTTTTGAATACCGGTGTTTTTTTTTTCTTTTCTTCATGTAGACTAGGCCTACTGATGTCTATACATTCTGGTCAGTTTTTCTTGAACAGGCATATTCAATGCACTGATTTGCCTTACATTTGACGTCGGCATGTTTTGCTAAAGAATAGGATCATTTTTCTTTCCTTTGATGGACAAAAACAGCAGTACCTGATAGTTTCTGATACATCCTTTGTAGGCTCTCGCCTCGTAAGCAGCGTTTGGCTTTTTCTGGACCTCTTCCTCTGAGAGGTTTTCTTTGGAATAGGCCAATTATATTCGGGTGGCGATTGTGGTTTCTATAATTAAAGTAATCAATGCCAGAATTTGATACAGCACTAGAAGACTTAAGCAGCATCAGGCATAGATGATGTACCGACCGAGTTGCTGCGATGCATCTTAATCAGGTTATTTCACTTGGTAAGTAGGATTTATGAGACAGGTGAGGTGCCCTCTGATTTCAAGAAGAATGATTAATTCTGAATGAAACCAGAACATGGCTTATACACTGGCATCAGGATTGAATATGACTTTTGCATACCTCGTGTCCTTGTTTCATCTTCTGGGCGATGGATATTATGTATTGAAATCAGTAACCCTGGTCACTACTGCACCCGATATACCTAGTCTTACCATAAATACTGTTACAAAGTTTCCAATAGATTTACACTAAATGGTTTGAGATTCTAATGATATTAGTTAAATGGGTAATGTGTAACAAATCAAAATCACATGTAATTATTCAAAATGGCCACCTTTGGCACGAACACAGTCCTTTAAGTCTTTGTGGCCACTCCTCATTTGAAATACGCACCACTTCCATCGGAAAATCTGCTGCTGTCTTCAAAAGAGAACACTTTAAACTTGTAATATTTGGATGTCTCTTCTTTGCAAACCATCTCCTAAAGCTTAGACCACAATTTGTAGTCCAGGGGGTTTAGGTCCTGACTTGCAGAAGACCAATCGGAGGTCGAAATAAAGTCCGTAACATTGGCCCTTAGCCACTCCTGAGATGTGCGAGCCTTATGTGCTGAGGCCGAATCCTGCTGGAAGCTCCAGCGTTCTCCATGGAAGAGAATGTCATAGAGTTTCTTAACCAGTGGCTCCAACATTGTGTCCTGATACTCTTGGGTCGACGTTTTGATCCCTTTCTAACAGAAATTGAGGTCCGTGGTACCTTCGTTGCTCACGCCCCACGATGATGGCCCCTCTGGACCCTTGGAGCCTTTTCAGCAGCTTGTGCAGAGCATGTGGCGTATACCCTGTCACTTTGGGCATTAAAAGTCTCCTCAGCACTCAGAATGTTTTCATCAGTAAGAAGGATTTTTCGGCGCTTCCGTAGCGTAGCGGTCAGCCTGGTTAGCTGCCGCCCTGGAGGTCCTGGGTTCTATTCCCGGCTCTGCCATGAAATTTAAAAAGTGGTATGAGGACTGGAACGGGGTCTACTCAGCCTCGGGTGGCCCACCTGAGTAGAGGGAGTTCGATTCCCACCTCAGCCATCCTCGAAGTGGTTTTCCGTGGTTTCCCACTTCTCGTCTTCGGGCAAATGCCGGGATGGTTCTTACTCTCAGGCCACGGCTGCCTCCTTCCCACTCTTCCCATCCCTTCATCAGGCCCCCTGTTCGCTTTGCAGGTGAGGCCGCCTGGGCGTAGTGCTGGTCACACACCCCAGTTGTATCCCTGACTCAGAGTCTCAAGCTCCAGGACACTGCCCTCAGTAGAGGTGGGATCCCTCGCTTAGTCCGTGGGAAAAGCCAATCCTGGAGGATAAAACGATAGCGAAAGAAGGATTTCGGCGACCATTTGCTGCGTAAACATGACAGGAAGCGTTTTGATTTTAAGAGCCTCTGTTCCTTCAGCGTATTTGTGAGGAGGTGTCCTTTCCGTCGTTTGTAGGCACGAAGTCACTGGTCCATGTGCGAGACAAAGACATTTTGGAAATTTTCAGCTCATAAGCCATCAGACTGTTCCTGCACCGGATTTCTTTGCACACAAGCTGCCACTGCTGTCACCAATTCTGGAGTCTACCTACTCTGTCCGTCTTTCACAGTTACTGTCTCAAGGAAGCGCTGGATAGTGCGGTACACGAACCTTTTGCTTATTTTGAGCATTAATTGTTCGGAAGAGAAACTTTCCCTTTTCACAACTTTTACAAGTCAGATTATTGGAAATGTATTAATTATGATTTACATACCGAAATAAATCAGAAACCTCTATGGGCATCAAATTGGCAGGTGAAAAACTAAAGGAAGTAGGAGACTTCTGTTACTTACAAAGCAAAATAACCAGTGATGGATGAAGCAAAGAGGATATAAAAAGTAGGTTGGCCCAGGCAAGGAAAGCATTTCTACAGAAGAGGAATCTGTTGACCTTGAATATAGATTTAGGTGTTAGGAAGTCATTTTTGAAAGCCTTTGTCTGGAGCGTGGTGCTCTATGGAAGTGAAACTTGACTATTGGTGCAGCAGAAAAGAGGAGAATTGAAGCGTTTGAAATGTGATGTTACAGGAGAAAGATGAAGATCAGATGGGTAGATAGGGTTACAAACGAAGAGGTATTAAGACGAGTGGGAGTGGAGAGGTGTTTCTGGCGACTGCTAATGAGAAGAGATAGGTTGGTAGGACACATACTAAGACACCCAGGAATAGCAAGCTTAGTTATGGAAGGAATGGTCGAGGACAAGAACTGTACAGGTAGACCAAGATTAGAATATGTTTAACAGATTGCCTCGGATGTAGGGTGTGGTAGCTATGTAGAGATGAAACTATTAGCTCAGGACTGGGGATGGAGAACTGCATCAAACCAGTCAAAAGTCGGAAGACTCAAACAACAACAAGAAGTCAGATTATTGGAAATGTATTATTTATTATTTACTTATCTGGGAGTCCTTAGAAGTTGATTTCAATTTGTATTGTCACTGCTACATCGGAAATATTTGTTTTATTACATAAATAAATTATTTTACTTCTTGCTCATTCGACGACGGCGACCATTGCACATTGACGTCATACCCGTTGCCAACATGTCCGATAATAAAATACACCACACGACAAGTGAATAAAGAAATAAAAGGCAAAACCATTGGCCTGGTTAAAGATTATTGATCCGTGACAAAAGCCAGGGGTGTTTATATTAGCTAATGCAGCCCAGGACCGCGCTACCTAACAATTATTGGCCTAGGCGAAAACCATTGGTCTGCAGGATGCGATATAGTACCGAATGCATGAGGTTGGTAATACGGTACATGATGCGAATATGACTGAATCACCTGGAATTTTGCCTATATAAGTCATGTTCATATTTGGGATGGCTGGGTGGGTCACAGACAGCAGAGAAGTACATCTATTATTACTAAATCTCGAGATATTTTCACGACGATTAATTCAGGTAATTTGGTTAATTTTAATACTTTCTGAATTTTTACCTACGAGTTCCTGGTGAATTTTGAAAAATCTCACCTGGCGATTTGCCTTCCTCGTGCAACGCGACCGCACCTACACAATTTTCGTTGTCGCCCCATTCCATTTTAAAAACGAACACACAGAAATGTAGAGGTCCTTACAAGGGGGAAAGTACACCCACCCTCAAAAGTTGACAGTATTTATGATAAGACTAGGCATATGCTGAAGTACATAAATATGTGTTTTTATTTATTGCTATTTCAAAAAAGGTAACCATTTTCCGACAGCACTGGAATCTCGTTCCCAACTGTCAACAAGGCACACACTGAGGTCCACACATTGTTGCCAACATGTGGGATACATAGTCACTGTTGATTTTAAAAAAAGTGGAATACAAAATCACTGTTGATAAAAGGAACATTGATCTGGATGCATTAGGCTGTAACCCTAGTACAGGGATAGGAAGGTGATCTACAATCTATACAGAAACCAGACAGCAGTCATTCGAGTTGAAGGACATGAGAGAGAAGTTTGTATTCAGAAAGGTGTAAGGCAAGGCTGCAACTTATCACCCAATCTTTACGTTAAACGAGCAATGAAGGAAATAAGAGAAAAATTTAAAGTGGGAGTGAAGATTCAAGGAGAAATAATGTCCACTCTGAGATTTGCTGATGACATCGTCATCTTGGCCGACACGCCTGAGGATTTGAATGAGTTTTTGAATGGCATGGACTCCGTCTTGAGGAAAGAATTCATGATGAAAATGAATAAATGTAAACCAAAAATGTCGGAATGCAGCCGAAATAAATCAGAAACCTCTATGGACATCAAATTGGCAGGTGAAAAGCTAAAGTAGGAGACTTTTGTTACTAAGGAAGCAAAATCAGTGATGGACGAAGCAAAGAGGATCTAAAAAGTAGGTTGGCTCAGGCAAGGAAAGCATTTCTACAGAAAAGAAATCTGTTGACATTGAATATAGATTTAGGTATTAGGCAGTCCTTTTTGAAGGCCTTTGTCTGGAGCACGGCACTCTATGGAAGTGAAACTTGGACTATTGGTGCTGCAGAAAAGATGAGAATTGAAGCGTTTGAAATGTCTTGTTACAGGAGAATGAAGATCAGATGGGTAGATAGGGTTACAAACGAAGAGGTATTAAGACTAGTGGGAGGGATAAGAGATGTTTCTGGCGACTGCTAATGAAGAGAAGAGATAGGTTGGTAGGACACATACTAAGACATCCAGGAATAGCAAGCTTTGTTATGAAAAGAAGGGTTGAGGACAAGAACTGTGTCAAACCAGTCAAAGACTGAAGACTCAAACAACAACAACAATAAGGTATTTTTGCTAATTCATGTACTATAGAGAATGTTATCGCTCGTTCATATTTCATTCAGTGTTACTGAAGACGATTATCATCCCTATACCGAAGAAAGCAGGAGCTGACGGGAATACCATATAATTGGCTTGATCGCTCCTGCCTACATTAATTTACAAGAATATGGAAAGATAGATAGAAAAAGAGTTAGGTGAAGACCAATTTGGTTTCAGAAGTAACATAGGAACCAGGGAAGCTGATCTTGGAAAGTAGAATAAGGAATGACATGGCATTTGTAGACTAAGAAAAGGCTTTTGATAACTTTGATTGTAGTAAGTTGTTTGACATTTTGAAAACGATTGGAATAAAGTTCCGGGATCAGAGGGCGATATAAAATCTTAACAGAAACCAGACGGCAGTTATTCGAGCCGAAGGACATGAGAAAGAAGCTGGTATTCAGCAAGGTGTAAGGTAAGGCTGCAACTTATCACCTACACATTTCAATCTATACATTGAACAAGTAATGAAAGAAATTGTAGAAAAATTATTTAGGAGTAAAGATTGAAGGAGAAATCATTTCAACTGAGATTTTCTGATGACATTGTAATCTTAGCCGTTTCACCAGAGGATTTGAATGAGTTTTTAAATGGAATGGACTCTGTCTTGAGGAAAGAATTCATGATGAAAATCAGAAGTTTAAATGTAAAACAAATATATTGGAATGCAGTGTAAAGAAATTAGAAACCCCTATTGATGTCAAATTGGCAGATGAAAAGCTATAGGAAGTAGGTCTGTTCAGGTTATTTCACTTTGTAGCCTATGTAGGATTTGAGATGGAATGTTATCATCCCTATACCAAAGAAAGCAGGAGCTGACAGATACAAATACCATACAATTGGCTTGATCACTCTGCTACTTAGAAAGCAAAATAACCAGTGATGGACAAATCAAAGAGGATATAAAGAGTATGCAAGGAAAGCATTTCTTCATAAAGAATATCTGTTGACATAAATTTTAGATTTAGGTATTAGAAAGTAATTTTCGAAAGTCTTTGACTGGGGTGTGGCGCTCTATGGAAGTGGAATTTGGGACTGTTGGAGCAGCAGAAAAGTGGAGAAGAGAAGCATTTGAAATGTAGTGTTGCAGGAGAATGAAGATCAGATTGGTAGATAGAGTAACAATTGAAGAGGTATTAAGATGACTGGGAGAGGAGAGATGTTTCTGGAGACTGCTAATGAAAAGAGATATGTTGATAGGACACATACTATGACACCCAAGAATAGCAAACTGTTATGGAAGGGTTGAGGACAAGAACGGCAGGGTTAAACCAAGGTTAGAATACGTTAAAGAGATTGTCTCGGATGTAAGGTGTGTTAGCTATCTAAAGATGAGCTCAGGATAGGGATACATAGAAAGCTGCATCAAACCAGTCAAAAGACTGAAGATTCCAACAACCACATGTCAGATTCTGAATGTTGTTTATTATTATTGCCAGTTCGCCATGTAGTCTGAGATAAAATTTGAAGTTCTTCACTCACTGATTCGTCGTTTTCATCTTCTGAACTGTTGAGCAAGGAGGCAGGGCATCATCACTGCCTGTTGAATGCAATGATTCTCCCTCACCAGCTTCAACTTCAATAATTCAGAAAGACGTGCCGCTAACATTGCACCATGTGCTAAATTTTCCATTTCAGTATCCTGCAAGCGATGTATAAAAAATATTCTCTAAGATTTGGTTTGAGGTGCGATAGTTCATTGAGACAACGATACAGTCAAACAAAGGAATGCCAAATACATTTCATGAAATACAACTCGCGTGAAACGCACAACAATTGAATTACTGTGATTGAACATTTGTAAGTTGTTGCTATTTGAGGAACTGGGCTCTGTGCGGGTTCCATGCTCCACAGCCTGCAGTAGTTCATTCAGAGTTTGCAATTCTGCTTTGTAGATTTATATTTTCTGAATTGCTTATAAGTAGGGATCCTAATTTTTGGTGAAATAAAAAGCTTCAAAGTGGTGAAACAAAATGTTCAAAGCAGTGAAATAAAATATTGTTTTAGATCCCTTATTGGGGGGTAGTTGGATCTAAAACGGAAGAGTTATTGTGTTAATTTATAAGGAAGTGCCTAAAAGGGGGTAGCTTCCCGTAGTCGGGCAAGCTGACCAGTGTAGAGTGTTGTTTAGTGTTAGGAACTAGGGGGCGCTCCTATAAAAGATGTAGGTGTATTTTAGGGGATGGAACTTAGCGTACAGGTCAACGCGCTGAAGGACATGAGAGAGAAGTTTGTATTCAGAAAGGTGTAAGGCAAGGCTGCAACTTATCACCCAATCTTTACGTTAAACGTAAACTAGGAACTAGGGGGCGCTCCTATAAAAGATGTAGGTGTATTTTAGGGGATGGAACTTAGCGTACAGGTCAACGCGCTGGTCTTCCAGCTGGCTGGCTGGTTATATAACCGATGTGCACGCGTCAGCTTTATGGCGCGCGCTGCTCCTAGCAGTCGAGCCTATACGGGAATACAATGATACTTGTGCTAGCAAGTGTCCGGCTACTGTACGTCACGTCTAATCGTGACGGAGGATTCAGGATGGACTTTAGGACGTAAGGAGGCGTGTAAAACAGTAATACAAGTGTAGTGTACTGACCAAGTATTTATTGGTCAGTAATATGGAATTATGAGTCCCTTCTAGGGGATGTAGTAAATGTTACAATGTAGGTGTACAAACTTGTGTATACAATTTGTGGGTAAAGGTTACAAAGTACAGGATTCTGAACACTGCTGACTCACCTGATGATAACAGCGATAGCCTCCGGCCGACGCACTGTAAGACTGGTAATTGAGAGAGCTTGTACTCCTTAAGGTTCCCTCTTATAGTCTTCGGCGTTGCTTCGTCGACATTCCGATGGCATAGGTGCCCCAGTTAATTGTGTGTCGCTGTTTGTGGTAGTGATGCAAGCATTGGGTAAGCTTTCCAGACTGGTTAGCTGCCCTTGCGGTGTTAATAGATGTTGTTCTGGACTTACAAGATTTGCCAGTTAGGGGTGATTTAAATAGATGATGGGGGGATGGCCTCCAGGGGGTGCATACCCCTGGGGGACTGTACAATATCCATGGCGATGAAATAAAAAAAGTGAGTAGTGAGAGTGCTTAATAACTGTGTAATCCTTGGTTAAATTATCAACATATTTGGAGGAGGAATCAGCAAACAATATGTACTCTAGGGGTGTTTTGTTTTTTCCTCGAAAGATCTAAAACTCAAATGAATTTGTGTTAAATACCTAACGTAACATTTAATTCAATATTCTCCATGAATACCAGAATCCTTTTCTCACTAATCCATGAATCTTATGCAGTCTTTGCATACCTGCCAACCCTTCCGCTTTATTCGGAAACTTTCCGAATTTTCACCTCGTCTTCCGATATTCTTAATTAATATTATTTCTTCTGTATTTTGGGCCCCAGTGATATATTTTAGAAGAAAAAGGAACTGCAAATAATTTTCATTCTCAAAGAGATTTTTGTGATTTGCGTATCCTTGTGTAAACTCCTCGCTTGGCAGTGAGCTCCATAGCTGCGATCTAGGAATGGCGAGTCAGCTGATCGGCCTACCGCATACTGATTGGTGGTATTTTACGGACAAACAGGTGTCAAGCCTACGCTGATTAGTCGAGGCTGGCCACTTGACTGTGCAGAATGGGATTGTAACCTTGTATGCTACGCGCGGCGATTGTGACTTGCTCCGTTTTACGCCACGTGTTTATACTCGGCTAGCGTCACGTTTAGTGCATTTAATTGAGGTATTAATGTGTGCGTCGGTAGATAATTACTTCAACGAGTTGTGTCGATGATTGTTTCGTGACGTGTGTTTTAAGTTTCTCTCGTCACGTTATGGGGACAAAACCTCAGCAACGTTATCTCGAAGTGTTCAAAGAAAGCTATAAAACTGTATTTCCATTCATTTTACAATCTAGTAGAGGAAACCATTTTCCTCTTTGTTCTGTGTGTCGTTGCAATATAAATATTTATCATGGTGGAAAAACTCGCATTGCAAAATCTATAATTTTAAAAAATCTTCCTATTTTTGACTTCCGAAGGATGGCAGGTATGCTTTCTCCAAAGTATAAGCGGAGCATTATTACCATTATTTCAGGACTTCAACCAACAAGGTCGAGAAGGGAATTAGTTATCCCGTATCTTACGAAACATTTATATTAAAGATTTAATATTTTCTATCAAACTACAGATAGTGGAACTATTTCTATTAATTTTAAAGGATATATTTAACAAACATCTTATTAGCAACATTTCGTTGTTATCTAGCATTTTAGGGTGAAAATAACATATTTCACAAAATAACTTTATTTCGAGTCTTCAATATCGAAGAAAATGGCATATTTGGGGTAAATATATAGTTGTGATAACTAGAACACTGCACGGATAAACAAAATGTTATCTGCCCCGCAACTGCACGACTTTTATCCAAATCCGCTAACATTACAGTGAAAATGAAAATCCACAGCCTGCTTCCAGTCTCCGACTGGGTCAGGAATGGAATGAATGAAGCCCCCATCTAGCGGCGAGGATATGAAGTGTGCCGGCTGCCGAAGCCTGTCGCACTCCTCTGGGGCAATGATTACATGAATGACAAATGAAATGATAGTGGTGGGTGTTGCTGGAATGAAATTTTGACAGGGAAAACCGGAGTACCCGGAGAATAACCTGTTTGCCTCAGTTTTGTCCAGCACAGATCTCACATGGAGTGACCGGGATTTGAACTACAACCCAGCGGTGAGAGGCCGGCGCACTGCCGCCTAAGCCACGGAGGCTCTGCTGACATTACAGTAATATTTTTAATTTAATAGATAAAGTATTAAAGCAATACATTTAGAAATTTCAGGAGAAATTCATTCCCCTAGGCTATGTGTGAATCGCAAGGCAATGTTGACTGAGTTTTGTCCCTTTTGAGTAACTGCAAGTGAAACAGCGGGCAGCTTATTATAACACCTACTTAGTCGTCGGATAACCCACGCAGTTTTAAAGCTTTTTTCTTTTCGCATAAGTCAACACTAATTGAGAGCACTGTATTTCCATGCCTAGCTGCTCTGGCTTCTCTATTATTCTCATACAATCCACGCGAAAGCAAATAGGGAAATAACAAGAAATGTGAAAGACACAGATCTTAGCAAAAACTAAAATCATTAAAAAGGAATCCAGTTCAACATTGTATTCTAAAAACTACTCGCAAATTTACTCTGAACAATATCCATAGCTTATCCGCACCGTCGTGCAAAGTATATCCGCATTCGGGCAGGGCTTTAGTGATAACATATGTATGCTTGCTGAAATATTTCGCGGATATCATTAAAACCAAAAATCCGGGACTCTACTTTATAAGTTTTTTTTTCTCCCAGTGGCTAGTGAGTAACACTCACTCACTGATTATTTAATAGAATGGTACCACCGCATAAGTCGGACTTGATGTGCAAGAATTTTGTCTTAGACATTTATTTAAAGCTTTGCAAAATATCACCACACAAGATATAGGAATGATGCAGAATACACCTAATGGTAACTGAACAAAGTTACCCTCTGACTGACTCTGTTTATCCGGAATTTAATGGCCCATAGTCAACATGGCAAGGAAGTTCTGAAACCAGAGTGTAAACACCTGTAACCTGCATCATCATCTTCCTTCGAAGTATTAGGCCAAATGTCCCATTACGGTCTTTCACTTTCCCTCCATCTCTTCATCGGACGTCCTATCGATCTCTTTCCCCGTGGCTGGTACGAAGGATCTCCTTTGGAAATCTTCCAGGTTCCATCCTTTGAACATGATGTCCAGTTCTCTTGGTAGTCACAAATGTATGTAGTTATTAGTTTCACTTTTAGTTCCTTTAGCAGATCCTCATTTCTCTCAGGATCCCATTTAGTATAGCCTGCTGTTCGGCGCACGAGTCATTTCGCGTGCTGTGAGTCTGGAGATGTTCTGAGATCTTATTGTCCATACCTCGCTGCCATAGCATAGGGTTGGTTTGGCTAATGTGTTATACAAACTTAAGCGTGTATGTCTTTGGACAAGAGATGGCTTCATGACTTGGTTGATAATTCCTGTTGTTCTGGTATAATTTGTTATTTTTGCAGTTATGTCTCGTTCTGCTTGAAGAGATAAATGATATCCTAAATACTTGAATTCGTTAACTCTTTCTAAAATTTTACCATCCAGACAAATTTTACTGGGGATAGGGTCCTTACCCTTAAAGGGCATTACTTGAGTCTTTTCAGTAGAAATGCACATGCTGAATTTTGATGCCACTTTCTGGAGATTGAATACTAACCACTGCAGATCATCTTCAGATGCTGCTACCAATGCAACATAATCAGCAAATAGTATAGCGTCTACATTTTTTAGATGCCTGCTGATAGGTATTGAACCATGTCTTTCACACCTCCATTCCTTTATTATGGCATTCATGTAGATTATTAGGGGCCGTGTTTTTTGGTGAAAGCGATAAGCGCGTAATTTTTTCATATCTTCTTTCTTGCCTATATATGACCTTAAAGGTACTTTAAGTAGCGTATTTTAGCAAAATGAACTCGCGAAATATCACGAAATCTGATTTATTGCACGAATTGCACAAATAATCACGAAATATACTCCACTTGGTACGAAAAATGCTAAATATTATCGAAAAAGCTCTCCAATTCATGTTTAAATGCGTCTGAGGAATTGACTGTCGTGGTTTCCTTCTCATTTGATTGTTAGTGCTGCATACTCTCTACACAAATGCCCACAAAGCCGGAAGCATGTGTATTCAGTTCCGCGATCTCGAAGGCTATCGATGAAAATCAATATCCGCTATCGATTACATCAAATGGCGTTATGGTCGTAGATACAGCAGTGCGAGTTCGCGACTGTTAAAACTATCGCCAACATCCAGCATTTAGTATAAAAATGCCAAAAACTAAAGTCACAACCGTTTTCCCGAGGGCCGAGGAATACAACAGTGAGGGGTTCTATGTATTTGACGCTGCAGGAAAGATTCTGATGTGTAAATACTCCAATGTTCGTATTCAGTGGGAATGAAAAAACATGTGCGATAAACACTGCAGGGATTCAGCAACGCATAAAAAGAGGAAGAAAGAAGGAAATGAACATAATTCTAAGCGGCAAATAACATTCGGCGATACTCTACACATCGCAAAGAAGATTAAAAACCCCCTTATCACATAATCGCTTAGATATATCCCATACTATGAGGAAGATTTCAGAAGAAACATCGATCATTATGTCAATTTATTTCGCGAAATACCCACAGATATCAATTGTTTTATTTCACAAAAAAATAAGGCCCTTATAGATTATGAATAACAATGGAGAAAGTCCACAGCCTTGTCTTACCCCTCTGCTGATTGGCTTCCACTCGGTGTTATTACTTAACCTTACTGCTATAAGAGTACCACCTGCACCTATCACAATAATACCTGTGACTGGCTGTGAAAGCTTAAACATTCAATATGTTTTACACTTGCATGATTGGTTGGATGCTTGCCTATCGATAGTGTTGCCTTATTTGTGAGTGAGGGCGACTCCTCCTTTGCAGCGTGGAGATCGGCGAGAGCGTCCGAGGCGAGGACGTCTATATCGTTCAGAGCGGCAGCGGGGAGGTTAATGATAATCTGATGGAGCTGCTCATCATGATCAATGCCTGCAAGATCGCGTCTGCTTCCCGCGTCACCGCTGTCATTCCCTGTTTCCCCTACGCACGACAAGACAAAAAGGACAAGGTGTGTGTTTTATGATACCTTTATTGTTGTTGTGCTCCCTCATTGTACAGCTAGTCCCGAGATCTGTAACTCTGTACTTCCATTACTTTCAGTGGCAGACGGTGCAATTCACTTGCTTATGCAGTAGACTTGGACAAACTACCCAGATAAATATTATCAAGGATAATGTTGTTATTTAGACTTTCACGGCCCGTGTTACTATTCATAATGTTGAATTTTGGGCTTATGCCATGTTTTATTATACTAAAATTCGACGCGTTTCGAAAGAAACCATGTCTTTCATCGTCAGGAATAATCTGGAATACGACAATGTTGCTAAGAGAAAGCAACGAAGAACATATAGAAGGTGCCCAAAGATGGACGCCATTATAGCCCCATGTTAGGGACAACGGAAAGCAGCAGTGAATTACTTTCTCAGGGTTCTGATAATAGGTAGCCAGGATTCACTGAGATTGTAGCCGGTGTCGCGGTTGAAATTATCTGGGTGTTGACGTATTTCAACCGCCTCCCTGATGATTCTGGGACGATATTGCTTTACACGGGCAAGAACATCCACTCCTTGGAACATGACATCATGGCCAGGTGTTAAAGCATGATCGGCAACAGCTGATTTATCAGGTTGAATGAGCCTGATACACCCTGCGAACAACCTTTGAGAGCAACGGTTATAGCAAGGCTTTGATTTCTACGGTTCTGAAACCAACAAATAATAATAGGACGTCAGTTGAGCAAAGAGATGTAAGAGGAACTGCTTACCTTCCGTACATACATAACACAACGGATCGTATTGCTAAAATCCTACGTCGGTACAACATACGGACTGTATTTGGAACTTCTGTTAAGATTAGGCAACTCCTGCGACCAACTAAGGACAGTTTGCCTAAATTGCAACAACCGGGTATCTACAGAGTTCCCTGTACTTGTGGCAAGGTTTACATCGGGCAGACTTCGAGAACAATATGCACTCGCATTAAGGAACATAATAGATGTATCAGGCTCATTCAACCTGATAAATCAGCTGTTGCCGATCATGCTTTAACACCTGGCCATGATGTCATGTTCCAAGGAGTGGATGTTCTTGCCCGTGTAAAGCAATATCGTCCCAGAATCATCAGGGAGGCGGTTGAAATACGTAAACACCCAGATAATTTCAACCGCGACACCGGCTACAATCTCAGTGAATCCTGGCTACCTATTATCAGAACCCTGAGAAAGTAATTCACTGCTGCTTTCCGTTGTCCCTAACATGGGGCTATAATGGCGTCCATCTTTGGGCACCTTCTATATGTTCTTCGTTGCTTTCTCTTAGCAACATTGTCGTATTCCAGATTATTCCTGACGATGAAAGACATGGTTTCTTTCGAAACGCGTCGAATTTTAGTATAATAAAACACAGCATAAGCCCAAAATTCAACATTATAAATAAGGATAATGTGTTGGCTTTCACGGCCAGTGAATTAAAACTCGGAAAAATCGCTGAGTTTTTATTATTAAGCATAGTTCATAGAAGTTAAGTCAATCCTCGAACAACATACCAACTAAATGGCAAAGAATGAAATTAATTTAAAAAGTCTGTGCAGTTCCTCCAACAACCACCTTATTTTTCCCTTTTATACATGGGTGGGGTTTGACATGCAAGTCCCCAGTTCGGGAGGTGCTGAATGACATTAGAAACATGGTTTAGTTTTCAACATGTCTAGCAGGCTATGTCGCGTGACCTTCACCATGCTGCTTAGATTGGTTGATGGTTATGCTCGCTAGCAGGCTTCAAACAATGTTGTTGAAAGCAACATGTTTTTACTACATTTGTGTGTTCCCACCTACCCTTAATAATTCCAAGCAACCAGGAGTTAACCGGTTATTGACAGAAAGCCAGAAATATTTCTTTGTCCACTTATCAATTATTATTTTTTGTATTGAAAATTGATATCAATACAGAAAAAAATGGACACCAAGTCGAATGTCAAAGAAATACACAAGCGAGAATTATCCGGGGGATAGTTTGAATAGCCTATTAGAATCGTTGTAATGAGCACAATTTCACATTCTTCACATCCTGTGAAAACTGTGGCCTATAGTATTCAATTTAAAAAATTAAATTAAAAAATCAAATTTAAAAAGGGCCAGAATTGATTACAGCATTTCACATGGCTTGTCTGACTGAAATGATCAGAAAAAGTATTTTCATGGATTTTCATTTTCCTAATGTAAGTGGCAGTGACAGTTTTTGGAAGTAAATTCCTGATTGTGAGTATAGCCTACAGTAGATAATTCTCATTATTGTTAGTATTACATGAAGTTCGGCCTATAATAGCATAGCTGGGGTGTTTTTAAACTGTCGGGTCACCATCTTGAATTCTGCTCAAAATTTGGTTCCATTACTATCTGTTGTCAATGTTAACAACCCTTTCTGCCCAGTCTTTCTCTAGAGAACATGTACTCTTGAGCAGCTACATGAAGTTGTCCAAGAGAGAAAGGTCCAGGACAATTTCCTTGCATGTTGCCAATTTGAGTCTCTTTATTGTCGAAGATGTTAAGAGTACATAAATTTAAGGAATTTAAGCTTTGTACCTGTGAACATGGCATATAAATTCACTCTCACATGCAAAAGGTGGCACGGAGAGTATCAAATCTGGCTAAATAACTTCACTAAGTCTGTTTACAAACAGATATTAAAACTTTTATCAAAAAAAGGAAACAAAATCCGTTTATGTCGCTTCTTATTAAGAAATAGAACATGGGAAAATATTAACTAAATTTACTGATGACATCTGTTAATACTATTCATCATCATCATTTCCCCTTATCCAGCACCTGCCGGGTCGGGGTATTTATGGCACTTCTCCACTTTCCTCTTTCCTTCCACCATTCTTCTTCCACGATCTTGTCCCAGTCCAGATTTCTTTTTCTCACGCTGTTCTTCACTGAATCAATCCACCTTTTTCTAGGTCTTCCCCTTGCTCTCTTACCCTTGCACTTTGCCTCCAGCATCTGTCTTGGTATTCTATTTTCCTCCATCCTCTTTACATGTCCAAACCACCTTAGTTTATTCTTCTCAATTCTCTCATTTAGTTTTCCCATCCCAACTTCTTTCCTAACATCTTCATTCCTCACTCTGTCTTTCCTTGTCTTACCTATCATACTTCTTAGGAATTTCATTTCACTGGCTTGGATTCTACTCTCTTGCCTGCTCGTCAGGGTCCAAGTCTCAGCTGCATACGTTAATATGGGTACATAGTACATTTTATACATTACCTCCTTGCTTTTCCTTGGTACTTCCTTATCCCAAACAAGTTTTCTTACACTTTGATAGAATGCATTGCTCTGCTGTACCCTCCTGCCAATCTCCATGTCCAACCTACCAGTTTGCATCAATTCACTTCCTAGGTATTTGAACGTGTCCACAATTTCCAAACTCTGACTTCCAATTTTCACAGTGCCCTTTCCTTGTCTTTCCCCTCTTGTCATCACCATGGTCTTGCTTTTCTCTGTACTGATTTTCAGACCATACTTCTGAATATTTTCGTTCAGTGCATCTAGTTGTTTTTGCACTTCTTCGGTGTTCCTTCCCCAGACCACAATATCGTCTGCAAATAATAGTAACTTCATTTCTTCATGTCCATATGCTTCCTTTGTTTCCTTTACAATTTCATCCATTACCATTAGGAATAAAAGGGGTGACAGCACACTCCCCTGTCTTAGTCCAGTCTTGTTCCTAAACCAATCTGTCTTTCCAACAGGGGTCAGAACCCTGCTAACACAGTTGTTGTACATTGCTTGCACCATTTCCAACATTTCTCTTCCCAGTCTCTTCTTAACCATGGTTTCCCATACCTTCTCTCTGGGGACACTATCATATGCCTTTTCTAGATCTATGAAAGTCATGATCAAATCCTCTCCATATTCCCAGTTCTTTTCCATCACCTGCCTCAAGCTAAAGATTGGGTCCACTGTGGATCTTCCACTCCTGAAGCCATACTGTTCCTCTTGCAACTCTCCTTCCACCTTTCTTCTCATTCTTCTTTCTAATATCCTTTCCAGTATTTTTACTATCTGTGATATGAGGGTGATCCCCCTATAGTTATCACACACTTTCTTGTCCCCTTTCTTAAACACTGGTATTATTAGCCCTTTCACCCAGTCTTCTGGTACACATTTCCGTTTCCACACACACTTTAGCAGTCGATACAGCCATTGCATACCAACAGGTCCAGCAGCCTTTATCATTTCTACACTGATTTCATCCACCCCTGTTGCTTTTCCCATCTTCATTTTCTGTACTGCTAATTCCACCTCCAGCATTGTTATATCATCTTCTGTTATAGAGTCGTCAGGCTGTGTCACTTCGATCTCACCAGTACAATTGCTCACGTTCAATAGCTTATCGAAATACTCCTTCCATCGTCCCTTTATCTCTTCCGGGTGTGTTAACAACTCTCCATCTTCCTTTTTCACCAGCTTTGTAGTAACCCTTTCTTTCCTCTTACTTCTTAGAAGCCCATACAGCATCCTTTTACTGCCACTTACATCTGTTTCCATTCTTCGTGTAAATTCTTCCCAACTTTTCTTCTTTTCTTCTCCTACCACTTTCTTACACCTCCGTTTGCTGTCGTGATACTTCCTTTTGCTTTCTTCTGTTTGATCTCGGTTCCATTCTTTCCATGCAGACTTCTTTTCTTTCACTGCTTTCCTCACTTCCTCATTCCACCACGGTGTCTCCTTCTCTTTCACTCTTGTTGACGTCCTACCACAAGCACTCTCTGCTGCACCAGCAAATGCCTTTTTAAAGTGGGACCATTCCTCTTCTACATTTTCCACTTCAGTAACTGGGATTTGTTGCTTCAATCTCTCCTGAAAATCTTCCTGTACAGCTTTGTCTTTCAATTTCCATACTTTTATTTTACTTTCTCTGATCTCCTTTAGGTTTTCCAATTTTCCCCATCTAAATTTTGCCACCACAGCTCTATGGTCCCCATCAAATGCTTCTCCTGGTAAAGCTGTCACATCCAACAGCTTTCTGCGATTTGTCCTTTCCACCAGGAAGTAGTCAATTACTGATTTTGTTCTTCTATCACCCCACCCATATCTCGTAATTTTCCTGCTGTTTTTCTTCCGAAACCATGAATTACCCACTATCAGTCCATTCCTTTCACAAAAGTTTACAAGTTCCTCTCCTTCCCGGTTCTTTTTCCCATATCCATATGGTCCAATGACTTCTTCCTTTCCTTGTCTCTCATTTCCGACTTGTGCATTCATATCTCCCATGATCACCACTTCTACATCTGAGATTACTCTTTCTACATCCTCCAGGAATACTTCAATATCTTCTTCTCTGTTTCCAGTCTGTGGTGCATACACTTGAATGAAGTCCATCACGTCATTCTTCATCTTCATTCTAATTTTCATTATTCTGTCACTCACACACTCTACCACTTCAACATACTCCTCCAGTTGTTTCGAGGTTATCAGTCCCACGCCATTTTTTGCCTCTTGGCCACCACTCCAGTATAATGTATATCCTTTCCTCAATTATACTATTATACTATACTATTATTTTCTATTATTTAATATAACATGTTTTCCGCCCTCAATGGGGTCATCGTCAGCTTTGCTCTAACTCAGTGGTTCCCAACCTTTTGTGGCCCATCTCCAGTTTCCGGAGGTTGACGAGCACCTATCGCCCCCTTTTCATTGTATGCATAAATTTAATTTGAAGTAAAGCGTAAATAATGTAGCAGTTTTATTATTTTGAACAATTTTATTACCGTATATAAAAACAACTGAAGCAGTTTTATCCGGTCACTCTTAAATAAAAGATAAAAAATAAAATGTTCATTTTTTTTACAGATTTTTTAAAGAACAATCGCGTGAAATAATTAAGATCATTGACATACATTTAAAAAACAGGAGTACATGTTGTCATTTTTTAATTGGAATCTGGAAAAATTAAGTAAGTTTACAGTTAAGATTTGAAAAGATAGGTGAAAGTTGGAAAACTTTGTTATTGTTCTAACTTTGTTATTCTATTTTATCTTTTCAATGGCTGCCTTGTGCTTGGTGAACTTCAGTTAAAGCTTGAATATCTGGCTTTATGTTCGTCAAGTTCAGGTGCAAGTCTTCTTTGAGGCAAATGTCCAACTTATTTCTTTGTTATTTTGAGGAGCTGGACTACAGAACTAAATCCCTTTTCAACTAAATATGTTGACGGAAACGATATGAGAAGTGGTTCAGTTTATCTCCACAGTTGTGGATAAGTGTTCATCAGCTTCACCCAGGCTAACTCGTAACCGCTCTGCTTGAAAATGATTTTTGGCTCACAGTCATACTTCAGATCTAGAAACTCAGTCTGCAAAGAGTTATCAAGCTTATCCACAGCTTCAAACGAGAATGGATCTCGAAACCAATCCCGAATTTGTAACCTGGTCAAATCTTCAAATCTTGATTCCATGGCAGTTTTTAACTGGTCAAGGTGATCAGTAAAAATTAGGATTTTGTCTTCTGGGAGTTCAGGAGTCTCATTATCTGACACTGAACACTTTTTAAAGGTCGGAAACTAAATCAGTGCTTTACGGCCAATATTTACGTTGTGAATATCAAACTTGGCGATGAATGATAAGCGAACGGCAGGCATTTTTTCCTTGTACTACCCGGCAATTCCTACTGTACAGTACTATTTTAACTTTCCCCCCTATCAATACTCATTGCCCCTCACTTATTTATTGCCCCCTTAATAACCCAAATCACTCCCAGGTTGGGAACCACTGCTCTAACTTAACATACAAAGGTTATAAAACAAGAAAAACACATATCAAGTAAAAGATCAACTATAGGAATTGTAATTCAAATTGTTATTCTTATAGTTCTCTTTAACTTTTTTTTTGTACCCTCTGTATTTTAAGTTAGAGCAAAGTTGAAGATGACCCCATTGAGGGCTGAAAACATGTTACATTAAATAATATAATTTAACTGGTATCATCAGTAAATTTAATTAACATATATTTGATGCATTATCCATTATAGTTAATGGTTTTTGCTTCATTTGGAAAATTATGACAAAAATCTAGTCATAAATATCTCTCCCTTGTGTGTCTTTAAGACACAAGTGTCAACACGTTAAATATTACCAACAGACTAATATTAACAGAGATGTTTGAGATTTTAATTTCCTTCCCAATGGGGCACTTATTTGTAGCCTAGTTTTATTTTGGGGGTGCCTTGTATTTACGAATTTTCATACCATTTGCTCCTGTTCCATAACAAAATTCAAACTGAGGGAATATTTGGTAATTATTCACCTAATTTGGGATAAGTACAATGTTTTAGCTAAGGATTGCAAATGTCCAGGCTGAGAGCTTAGCTACTTCATTTCTAGAGATGTCCACCTCCCCATGTTGCTTCTTTACAGGTCCAGTTGGTGTTCCCACTTCTGAATATTTTAATGAATTATTCATCACCAGTGCTCCACTATTAAGTTCAGGTTTCTTTTTTATATAAATACTGTATATATTATTATTCTTGTACACCTCAGGGCCCCTTATTAGACTGACTTGTGAGTGGCATAATGACTCAACCGGTTTCTGATATGATTTGTGTCTTGGATGTGTTTCACTTGTCTTGTGTGGTCCCTTTAGGCAGGTCGCGAGGACGGGAAAGGCGCCACAACTCCTGTTGTCTTGAAATCCAACGAGTGGAAATTCAGGGTAAACACCACTGCCTTGCTGAATGGGTGTCTCATTTAAAGTGCGCCAGCTATCCTGGGTGTGATTTGATTTCCCCAGCCTATCCAGTGATAGGGGATTCTATTGATCGTGTATTGGAGTTGGTGATACCAAATCAGACCCTGGAAGAGAGATACAGTCTGTTTAGTTAAAAGGCCCATGTGGTGCAGCATGATTAGATGGTGCTGTACTGCCAAGGATTTCCCCTTTTGGTGCCTCATTGCCTCTTTCATTTTGTATAATAAATTTGTGTTCTGATGATCAGGTGGTACATCTTTCACCAGACTGTCCATTATCGTTTGTTTGCCCTTTAAATTCAGCGGATTTTCTACTTTGGCTGAAAGTCTCTTTTGTTTATTATTGTTATTAGTTTTTTTAAATTAATAAATATTCTCAAAAGCATATTTTTATTGAAAACAAATGTAGGTAGCCTATATTTATTTCATAAACCTCTAGCAACCTTCAAAATGAACAAATTGATAGTGAATATTTCACACAACGTGCATTACAAAAAAAAAAAGAGAAGTTATATATCATTAGGGCTTGGATTTTTAGGTGCTAAAATCAGGAAAATATTTATTTTTTATGTATTAAAAATGCCTGAAATATGTGACAAAAAAGTAAAAATATTTAATTATAATTTAGTTTATTAATGGCAATATAAACAATATGAAGTACTCACGAATGCTATGCCTCACTGACTACTGAAGAATTACAATGCACAACGAGATACATATTTAGGTTGTCCATCACAAATAACAGACGATTATCGCGAAACACTCCTGAAGGTGCGAAACTGCTGCTATTTGTTTCTTGCCCTTAAGGCGTTGTGTAACTTGAGATCGCTGTTCAGCCTTGATTGATTTCCCACATGGTTGGCAGAACAGAACTAAAATTATCTTTAAATTCTGTAACATACTGCTGCAGACGATAACTTGTAGTTGCTTTTATTTTAGGCATCATAGAACTTCCTTAAACTTCAGTGCCCGAAATGAACTGCATGTGAGTGACACTGGTTCCAGGTAGCTAGGGGGAGGGGGAGGTCTAGCACGTGGTGAAATATGGCTATGGAAAAGGAAATCCCCAGCTTCCACAGGGAGTGACACGGGGCGACAGGTTAAGAATAACACAGTTGCAAACAGACATACGCTCTGCATGAAGATTAGATAGCTCACAGGCTCTCCCCTGTTGAAGTAACACAAAACAAAAATGCAATAAACTGAAAGATCTAGCATACTGATTTTATGTAAATTTTGTGTATTTTTACGTGCAAATAAGTGAAAAGCAGGAATTTATGTATTTATAGAAAAAATGCTTAAAATATGTATTCACATAAAAAAATATTTGCCTAAAAATCCGAGCCCTATATATCATGCACAGAGCCAGTGTTATAATTTAAAGCACCTAAAAATGGCATAGAGAAGGTAGCTCTAGATTTATCATGGAGGGGAAATGTTAAGTGGCAGACTGTGTCTCTCTCTCAGCTGATGCACAGGGGTCATGTTGCATAACATGTGATATTGTTTCAGCTTCTGCCTGCCTGGTGAAACATCAGCTTGTTCAAGATGGGTGCATGACATTATTACACAGGGACTAGTTTCTTGTTTTCCAGGTCTACAGGTAATTGGAAGGGCATTGTTATTGTTCTGCCCTAGGGGCCCGTTGGTCCGAGTCTGTTTGTGCTGATTCAACCCCGCTCAGCATGACCACGCTGCAGCAAGTGTGGTTTTCCCTCCAGGCAAATGCTAGGATAGTACCTTATTTCAAGTCCCGGGCCCCATTTCCGCCCATAATAATTAGTCACACAGGCTATCAGACCACGCACTCGAGTTCATGGTGCTGATGGACAATATGTTCAAAACTAAATCCTAATCTTGGGTGAACAAATATTTGCTCTCAGATCCTTCGTTGGGATTTATCCACCCATGCATGTGATGGAAATTAGTATCAAAAAGTAGACCAAATGTAAATAAATCAAAAGTTAAGTAATGTCATCACAGAAAGCTATTATTTTGGAAAGAATGTTCAGGAGGCCTCTATCTTCCTTGTCCTGGTCAGAATATAATTAAACTACCGTTATAAGAGCAGAATGATCACAAAGTGCAATTGTGTTCACATGACGTACACCACTGTGCTGTGGTGACCTCGGCAAAGGTCAAGCTGGCTTATCTATTGCCAGTGTCAAGGCCATTGCTTCTGTCGCCAGCAGACGTCAGTGTATTCATTAGAAAATATCAAAACATGTTCTAACTTAAGTTTTCCTTATATTCTGCAATTCTTGACATTTGTTAGTTGTATTTCTTTGCAGTTTAGTTTTGTTTTAATTCCAGGCCAAACAGAATAGCGATCTGCGCGCTACCTCCTCTCATATGAAGTGCACCTGCACCTTTTTACTGCGAGAACTAAAAGCTCAAGCAGCCATAACCTCCCTATGAAGGCCTCCAAAGAGATGGTGTATTGGCTTTCATGGCCAGTGAATTCAATCTCAGTAATTCCGGGCGGGGTCACAAAGAGCCCGCTGATGAGCCAGCTCGGTGTCCTAGGCGAAACCCCACACAAGACATGGCACAAACCTAGAAAAATTGCTGAGTTTTAGAAGAATGATAGCTCATAAAGACTGTCCAAGTTGTTAGATGGCCTCTGCTGGGATGTGCTCCTATTGGTCTGATGTTCCTTCCAAGAGTATCCCATGCACAGCGAGTAGTATGGGGGCAAAGAGCTTCTCGTGATCCACCGGGATCTTTGGGCATTGAGAGTTGGCATCCTCGATGAGAAAGCAATGGCACTGGACCTCTTCGGAACTTCTCCACTCTTGAGGACCTGACCAGATGCTGCCTCACACACTCTGTGTTAATAATGGTCAGTTTCTGTATTGACTTAGAATAATTTGAATTATCTCTGGTGTTTGAGTAGGGGTCCACACGTAGGTCTGACGTTTTCCACTCGGACTGCTGTGGTAGAACTTTCACGGCCTGACCCTCATACCCTGTAGCATTGACGGTCCAACTTCCACCACTGAGAATTGCTCTTGGACTGAAATATTAGCAAATGATTCAAAAAATGACCAACAATAAGCTACTAATAAACTTCATCACGCACTGTTCATAAAATCATACCCCGAGGATGGTCACTATCTATTACTTTTCTGACGGATGTTATGTGTGGAAAGGTTTTATCGTAGAATAGATCTCTTTAATGGCTAATTTTATTGCAAGAATGCTAATTTTTTTTGTAGTGATCCTCTTTTCTTGCCGGTTTGTATGTTTAAGAAAATTAAAAAATGGGACGTAATTCCAGGACTAACAAACATTTCAGTGTCCTCTCTACTTCCATGGATGTTTTTACACATTTTTAGCAATTTACGCTCCAATCCATCATACTATCAGTTTGTAGTGTAAAGTGGAGTGTAGCTAGTGATGTAAAATACCCAGGTATTTATAAATCGGGGTAAATACCTCGGGTAAATACCCTATTTGGATAAATACCTGGGTATTTTTGATTTTTCATTAAAATCCTGTGGGTACCGGTATGCAAACTATTCTACATTAACTTTTTAGAAGTGTAATAACATTAGATAGTTAATAAAATGTAATTTAATTAGAATTGGGACTTAAAAACAGAATTAGAATTGGGCTTAGATCAGGAGATAAAATTCAATAGTTATAACCTGAAAAACTCAGGGTTATAATTGAACTAGGCCTTTTTGCAAACATTGAGATAAAAGTTGGGGGAAATTTATTCAGAGCATTGGCCAAGTTCTACAAAAGGTGTAATATACAGTTTTCAACACACAGAACATGTTTTTCAGAACAGTTTGTAATATCATTCATATATAAAATAAATACCTAAAAAGACTAGTAAATAGAAAATAAACAGTTGCACTAAAAATGTTCTAAAAAATAGAGGCCTTACTTTATTTAGGTTTAATGAAGCTTAACAAATGTATTAGGCTTAGGCCTATATTCCAATTTACAATGAAAAATATCAATTGAGTAGTACAAGTACAACTTGGGTCAAATCAAATTGAAATTTTGTTTTTTATAGTTCTTTTAATTTACAAAAGAATTCAAAGTACATCACAAGAAATACAACATCTTTTGATGTCAAAAGAACAAAATATCACAAAGTAATAAAATATTTTCTAATCTGAGTTTTGAAGGATCAATATTGTTCCTGATTTCCATTTAAGGCTTAAAATACCTGTGTTTCAGTTCTTGTTTGTCCAACACTTCATCAACACATCAAAAAGTGTTGTACAAAGCTCAAAAAACTGAAAATACCCTCATTTTGGGTATTTACCTTCCCGGCCCACATCACCAAGTGTAGCTGAAGTAAAGCGTGGGAACTACCACGATTCATTTCACCATTATTATGGAGAGATTATCCTCATCCTGCACAGAGTAACTTGAAACAAGGATCCTCCATGAATTTGTCTAGAGGGAAAACCACACTACGCAACAAATGAACTACTGATTGACATATTAGTGATCATGATGATAAACAATACAGATTAGAGCGTCACACAACAAACAAGCATTTGAGTAATGTTTGTGTATGTTCTGTTTCTAGGCTGTGTATTGTGTAGTTCCTAAGGAAGCTATTAACTTTTCAGGACTTTGCTCCCGTTCTCATGGCAGTGAGTATCCGCTGGTCCGCGTGTGAACCCAGGAGAGTAGCTCTCGTGCTCCTCCAGTTTCAGTATTAATTGGACTAAATAATGTACCTTGGTTGGTCCCCATCAGTGCTGCCAATGTTATACTATTTGCTAGATAATATTGTGACTTTGGTAGTCTTTATAAAGGAATTTGTAGCTGTTCCGTCGTTATTTCTGTCTGGAGACACAACTTTATCTGTCAACGAGATCATTAACTATTACAGGGGGGGATATCACATTCAGGTCAAACAAGACCACAAAATCATTCTATTTAAAACAATGCTAATCACAGCTCTCCATCACTAATTTTAATAAAGTGTCGCTAGCACTGCTGTTATATACTTTAGCGATTTATTGCAATATCTACAAGTTGCAAAATTTGGGGGAATTGCCCAAAATGTTTGATACGAGGTGTCTTCTGTGTGTCCGTGGACCATGGAAGGTCGGTCATATGCTCATCATCCTGGTTCTAGACGCCTGGACTGCTGAGTCAAGCACGTGGCAACTGCGGCTCAAATTAGGACTGATAGTAGTTGTTGTTTTAAGGGGTTGAACTAAGAGGTCATCTGCCCCTTAGGACTGATCTTACACACACTATTTGGAAGGCTTGCTAGGCTTCTCCTCACGCCTCATCACCTCCTATGGTGTCACCAAAGAACTGGCTAGGAAAGAGTGGCAAGCAATAGAAAAGACCATAGCCCATGGTGTTGAAGAACATTATTTTGCTGTTCGTAGTTCCTGATGGTCCTAGCTGATACTGTGTGTGCAAGATCAATCCTAATTTGAGCTGTGGTTGCCATGTGATCAATGATGGGACCATGGCTGGCACGATCACCAGATCCATCTCCCTCTGAGCGTGTGTCTCTGGTAAAGCCTCTCTAGCAATTGCAACAAACTGAATTAGAGAGGAACTCTTATCTCCAAGATGGCATTCAACGTGCCTGTAATTGTTTCTATGCACAATTGCTGGGCTGCATTGAAGCTAGAAGAGGCCGTGCAAGCTACTGCAATTGTCTGTTTATAGCTGATTATGATCATATACAGTTTTTTTTTAAATAGCTACATCCACATGGGAGCATTGTTTCAGGGTGTTCCACTAGTCTATGAGGAAATTCTCCTTTATTTTCTTTCACAATATTTATGACCTCTTCTTTCCCCTTATTGTCACATAACCATACAGGAATGTTCTACCAATAACACCTCACCTGGAGTCTTTTGAGGATTGCTGTGAAAGACTATAATAGGGCACATTGTACTCTTCTCGGGCACATTGTTCTCAAGAGAATACGCAAAGACCGCCAAAGCACAATGCTTATCGCAGGCATCACTGGCTGCATGTGATTCATAAGTTTAACACTAGGTAGCTCTTGCATAACACCTAAATGTTCAAGTCGGAAGTTATATTGGCAGCACTGATCCCAGTTCTACCGTGTTCTTGCTTAATCAGCTCGTGCTTGCATTTACTATTAACTCCATTAATCAGTGTAGTTTGTGTGGTTGTATCTGATGGACCTTAACAGGTTTGTTTAAGTAATTACTTGCCTCGGAAGTTTCAATTAAAATATTGTTACGCTTATTACCGTACACCTGAGTCATTGCAAGTTTAGGTTTATATCAAAGCTAAGTATATGTTTGGACAACTTGGGTCTTACTCCAGAAATTTTCAAGATGGCCACAGACAACGTTGAGCATACACTGCGAATTGTTAAAAATGGAAGAGATTAGATCACTGTTGAAGTGTAGAATCTTGGAGGGGTTATACATGAGAATGGTTGTATGAGGGGTATACAAATGAAAAGGTACGGAACGATATGGTGGGTACAATTTTTTCGTTAAGTAATCACCACAGGCCTGTGCACAGGTGTCACATTGCTTCACTAGCCGCAGGATTCCCTGTTCCCAGAAGTCTTGTGATTGTGACAGGAGCCAATCCTGTACGGTGTTCTTTAGTTCGTCGTTCCATTGGAAACGTTTTCCCTTGAGACGAACCATTAACCGTGTCGTGTACTGTGTATGCAAGTACATCAAGAACAAGCAGCCTGGACTGCTCAGGAAGGGAGTGATTCATCTCCATGATAACGCTTGCCTACAAAGTCTCTTAACGTCACACAATGTGTATTGGCCACGTTCAAGTGGGAGCAACTTGAGCATCCGCCCTACAGCCCAGACTTGGTCACCCTAAGACTTCCATCTGTTTGGTCTGTTAAAAAAACATCTCGAGGGAAAACGTTTCCAATCGGACGACGAATTAAAGGACACCGTACAGGATTGGCTCCTGTCACAACCACAAGACTTCTGGGAACATGGAATCCTGCGGCTAGTATGGAATTTTACATAATGGACAAGTATATACAATATTATACACAAACCTGCAAAGAATACATGGTACTAAGTAGTGAACAATTACACATGGATATCTAAATTATTTATCCATTGCACTAGGGATACTGAGACATCAGCAAGGTCTTTCTGGTCTCCACCATAAGCACGCAGAGGGCATTGGTCCATTATGTGATGCATGGTCTGGACCAATGCACCACAATCGCATGCTGGAGAGTCCCTGAAGCCCCACTGGTGAAGGGAGAATGCAGATCTTCCACAATTAGTGTGAAACCTGTTTAGTGATGACCACGTTCTTCTTGGCAAACTGAAACCAGCTGGGGCATGGTTTGGATTAAAGAGGCTTGGCCACTCCGGAGCTATACGAAACCATTGCTCTTTCCATTCCTCTTTTAAATTGAAACCAGCATCCATTAGATTCTTAGCTGTTTTGATTGGGTGGCTTACAGGATTTCAGCTTTGTCTCCAAAGATCTGCAACATCCCTGTGAATGGTTGGGTTGGATTGGACATGATCTTATCATATCTTGAGCAAGGGCTCTTGATCATCGCAGGTTTAGTGGAGCAATGCGAGACAGGACTGGCAGCCAGTGTGTTGCAGTTGGCTTCAGAGTACTGGAGATGATACGCATGGTGGTGTTACTTTGTACATCGACTTTCTTTACGTGGAAACTGTTGCCATGCTGAAGAGCAGTATTCAGCTGCAGCTAGTGAAGCATTGGGACACCTGCACATAGGCCTGTGGTGATTACTTTTGAATAATAATAAATTGTACCAACAGTATTGTTTGGTACCTTTTCACTTGAACACCCCTCGTGCCAAAGGAGAGTGCCGAACCCAGAACCATTGTTCTAATGAGCCACATTATTCCATCAACTGATTCACTCAAAGATATTCTGAAAAGTAGAATACTGCCAAAATGATGGATTCAGAAACAATCTTGGCACAAGGGGTTTATATTTGTTTCAAAGGCTTTGAAGAGGCTAGATGATAGTGATCTGCAGGTACTGGCACCGAGTGGCACTGGACGATGTCTACATGAAAGTTGGTATCATATTAAACTGTACAATGAAGTTACTGAACTATTTCAAAGAGTTGTTTGCATGTTTAAATGGTTTATTAACAGCCAATATTATGGAAAATATTCCGATTTCTTGTGAGACAGGATTTGTAATATGGCGATGCTATACAATCAAAAAGGTTTTGACTGGGATGTTGGGGTAAGAAATCCCCGTGGTATTCCTGATACATACCTGCCAACTCTCCCGATTTTCCACAGGTTTTCCCGCCTCACGATTACTCAAGTTATCCTCAAGATTTTTGTCAATTATTGGCAAACTTCAAATATTTTCCAGTATTTTTGGAAGTGTTTAGTGGGCTGGTAATGAATGTTATTTGGGTACCTGAATTCGTAAATGGGTTTTGTTCCAGTGTAAGCGAATGTTTATTGACTTTGCTGCAATCTTCACGTACTAGTGTTTTTGTTTGATGTTTGACTCTTTACTCTGGCCATAAAATACATTTCTTTTAAACAGATTTCAGAACAATTTCCATAAATAATTGAATCCAGCAAAGGGAAACCATTTTCCAGTCTGTTCTGTTTGTCGATGTAATGTTTTTATACCACATGGTGAAAGAAGTGATGTTTCGAAACATGTGGGAACAAAGAAACCCCAAGAGAATGTAAAAAGTAGGGAAAATAATAAAGGGAGAAAAATGGGTGTTCAAAGTGAAAGTAATGGGATAATAAATGCTGAATTATTACTGTCGTAATTCATTTCGAAGTATGGTTTGCCACTATTTGCATCTCCTAAATTTTCCTGATTTTTGGTTTTGTAAGGTTGCCAGGTATGCTAATATATTCCATGACTGTAAGAGTTGGGAAATTTTCATGTTGAATACGGTATTCAGTGGAGAGAAAAACAATTTGTTTTTGTTTTTTATGCTTCAATTGTGTGGGAATTGTATTGCAAGGTGAGTGTTAAGCCACACTTGCAGGGTAACCACGAGCGAGAGTGGAGGCCACACAGTCTGTGTGAAGTGTATTATCTTGTGTGTGTTATGTCAGTGCTGACTACCCAATTTGTCCCTTATAGAACTCTTCGCATCAGCCTATTGGACTGAACCGGATGCGATCTATTGGTGGGGGAGATACGCAGGTAAACATGTTTATTAGCTGTCGGCTAGGATGTCTCACCTTTCGTGGTGTTAAATGTTCTCTTCTTCTTTCTGTCTCTATAGAATGGTGCCAAACCCTAATCATCAGTTTAAGATGGGCATTAATCAGACCAAGCTGCTTGGTTGGCGATTAGGTCATGTGATATACATCGATTACACGCCTACTCACCAGTTGGTCAACACAATCACATTTGGTATTTATACACCCTAACCTGAAAGAATTATTACATTTATCTCAAAATAACACTACTAGGAATTTTAGAATCCATTTTTTAACCTTTTGCACTCCTATGTCGAGTGGGGTTAGACATTAAAATATTCCACTTCCACTCCGATGTAGAGTCCCACACGACATGACGATAGCTTGTACTCGCGCTCGTATGACTTCCGTGCTGTATTCCAGTATTATGAAGCCAGCTAGTGGTCTCTGAGAGGAAACCTTTCCATATTCACTATAGTGTGCGGGAATTGTAATGAATTTTTAACCGTCGTTAATCTCGAATGTTCATGACGGTATTACTGATTATATAGATTGAATGTAAACATGGCGTCTCCTTCATCTTCGCCTACCGAACTGGATATTTTAGAATAGTTAGTGGACAGTGATATCAGCAATGATGAACCAACAACTGACTTGGAACTATATTTCTTAGAACAAAATTATATTTTGTTTTGCAGTGTTCACTTCCTACTGCTGTTCGTAGTGCAGAAATTAATTAGGAATAGAGCAGGAAGCATACACTAAGGGAAATGGAGTTCAAACTGTTAAGAGCATTAAAAATCCCTCAGTATGCCTTCCTTTGGAGGGGAAGTAAAGCCGGCGGGTCCAATGTCATACATTTATGACATGTCAAAGAACCTTCCACTAACTACACTTGTGTGAAGCCAAAATTTGTAGGTTAGGATTGATTAATGCTCTTTAGTTACAACGTTCGTCACCGGGCGCTGGTTGCGATGGCATCTAGTAGTAGCCAAGTTCACAGCTAGGTGCTGTGGACGGTAGCATTTGGTAGCAAAAGTAGGAACTTCTTGAAATTATCGTCTCCAGTCCTTACTTGAATTAAAAACAGATAACCCACACTAATACAGTCATCAGACAGATACTACACACATCCAAAGTACATGAGGCTACATGACCGCTTTGTCGCAGCACCTGAACTATGGAACCAACCTAGAATCCATTTTATTCCGTAGAACAGATACTATTTTTCATCAGGCTGGAAAAATAATTTTAAATTTTAGTCCATGCTATTGGCATCGGAATATTTGTCCTTGTGTCGTCGGGATTGCTACTCTTTGTTGGGTGCTTAGATATGAAAATAACTCCATAGTTGTTTTATTCCATTTTCTTGTTTCCTCCATTCTTTACGGCTACCATAAATGAATACTTCCGTGGGATGAGTTTCTTTAGCCCTTATTAAATTTTAAGGATTTGTATCCACAATCGGATA